>CM046673.1:32024946-32624946 GCA_025594165.1 Tamias sibiricus | reverse complement strand
GCTGAGCTCAGGGAATGGGAGGGATTCTGAGGGAGGCACCACAAAAGACCTCTGGGAACCTGTGTGAGGATGGGCCTGAAGTCACTTCTGCCACATTTCTACAAGCAGTGCTAGAACAATTGGACGTATATGTGCAAAAACACGGAAAGACCTATAGCTCACACTGTATATAAATATTAGCTCCAAATGGATCAAATACTAAAATGAGCTGGGCGCGGTGGCACACGCAGCTGAGGAGGCCTAAACAGGAGGATCGTGAGTTCAAAGCCAGCCGCAGCAAAAGGGAGGTGCTAAGCAACTCTGTGAGACCCAGTCTCTAAATAAAATACAAAATAGAGCTGGGGATGTGGCTCAGTGGTTGAGTGCCCCTGAGTTCAATCCCATGTACCAAACAAAGAAAAAGGAAAACACTAGACTTTCATAAGAAAACATAGCAGGAATATTCATAAACTTGGATTAGGAAACAGAGCAGACACATGTTGCCTTTTGTGCAAAGGGAAGGACTGAGAGGACAAAACCAAGGGCCCCGGGGGCCAGGGACCATGGAGAATTATTCCCAGTCTTGAGAACTAATCAAGGAATTTACAACATTCACCCACTGTGATTTCAGTTTCCACGGACCACCGACTCCTTGTGCCATCTGTTCCCCACTTTTTTAAAAATATTTTTTAGTTGTTGATGGACCTTTATTTTACTTATTTATATGTGGTGCTGAGAATTGAACCCAATGCCTCACACATGCTAGGCAGGCACTCTACCACTGAGCTACAGCCCAGCCCCTATTCCTCGCTTTTGAACAGGAATATTGAGAGCAGTTGCCCCACATTTATTTCCCCATTGAAAACGGAGTGCAAAGGGCGCTGGTAAAGGTGTCTTAGCTTCACGGGCTGGGGGAAGGGACTGCTGGAGCTAACTTAAGGAGACTCTCCTCACCTAGATCCGACCTCGATGACAAGACTGTGGCTTCAGGCTAGTGCAATGATGGTAGGAGACCGTTGGGAACATCAAGAAGTGGGATGTGTTTTGCATGTGGCAGGAATAGGAGTAACTTGTGGCCAGAGGGTGGACTATAATAATTTTCAAGATAAGCTCATAAATTCTGTGATCCTATTTCCCTCAGTAGGTGGAGTGTGGGATGGACTTAGTGACCCACCTCTAATGAATACATTGTGACAGCAGTGATGACATGTCATGTCCAGGATCACGCTTATGAAAAGACAGTGTTTTTTGTCTTAGGCAAGTTTTCTCCGTCTCTGTCTCTCTGATTTTTTCTCTCTCATTACTCTCTCTAATGAATCCAGCTGTCCTGTCTGTCAGAAGGACACTTGGGTGGGCTTTGAAGAGGCCCATGTAGGAGACATTAGGGCACGTCAGCCACTGTCTAAGTCACCTAGGAAGCAGATTTTCTGGCACCTGCTAACAGCCACACGGGTGGCCTTAGAAGCAGAACATCCCCCAGGTGAGACTTGAGATGATGATGACAGTGCTGTCCACGGCTTGACCGTAGCTTCCTGATGGGTCCTGAGCCACAGCACCTGCTAGATTGCCTCCACAGTCCTTACCCTCAGACTACGAGGCAGTCATTGTCTATTGTTTTAAACCAGTAAATTTGTGACAGTTAGTCATTCCCAATAGATAGCTAATGCAAATGTCTAACCTGAAGCTTACCAATTCATGATTTCTATCTTTTATCACCACCAATAATCATCTTTCCGTGTTCTGAAAATATGAAGTAGGAAAAATAAGAGAATTCAGGATAGGTTTTTAAAAAGGTACATTAGTGTGGTATTAATAAAAATATGGACACATAGAAAAATGGATCAGACTAGAGATTCTAGAAATAGTTCCACATGAATACAGCCAATGGATTTTTTACAGGATTGCAAAGACAATTCCATGGAGTATTCTGTTTCCTATTAGTTTCCTAAATTCATTTCTTGTTGCTATAAAATATTGCCACACTTAATGACTTAAAACAACATGAATTTATTATCTTCTAATTCTGGCATTCAGAAGTAAAAAATTTTTAAAAAAATAGGTTTTACAGACTAAATCAAAGTTATCCACAGGGCTGTGTTGTCTGAAGGGAGTAGGGGAGAAAGTTCCTTGCCTTTTCCAGCATCCATATTCGGTGGGGTGTAGCTCAGCAGCAGAGCACTTACCCCGCATATGCGCATATGCGAGGCCCTGGTTGCAGCACCCTTGCCCTTGACTTGAGGCCCCTCCCAGCTAGGCCATCACTCCAAGCTCTGCTGCTGTCCTTGCACCTTCTCTGACTCCGACCCCCTCACATTCCTCTTATAAGGATGCTGGTGGCTTCATTGGGCCCACTGGGGTGATCTTTTAAACAAATGACACTGGAACAAATGGATATCTATCTATAGAGAGGGGGGGGAAACTAGAGAAAGAAATACAGAAATTAACTCAGGAAGGATAGCCAGAAACCAAAATGTGGGAGCAAAAACTTTTAAATTTTGGGAAGAAAACATAGGAGACACCTTTGTGAACTTGACTTACATAAATAGTTCTTAGAGGGTTTTTTGTTTGTTTGTTTGGTACCAGGGATTGAACTCAGGGGTACTAGACCACTGAGCCACATCCCCAGCCCTATTTTGGATTTTATTTAGAGACAGGGTCTCACTGAGTTGCTTAGCACCTCACTTTTGCTGAGATTGGCGTTGAACTCATGATCCTCCTGCCCTAGCCTCCCAAGCTGCTGGGATTACAGGCGTGAGCCACCACACCTGGCCCATAAATAGTTCTTAGATAACACATCAACAGCACAATACATTTTTTTAAAAATATTTTTAGTTATAGATGAACACAATACCTCTATTTAATTTATTTTTATGTGGTTCTGAGGATTTAATCCAGTGCCTCACATGTGCTAGGCAGGTGCTTTACCATTGAGCTACACCTTGGCCCATGATCCATGTTTTAAAATTGGAAAATTATGCAAACAAAATTAGAAAGTTTTAGCCAGGTGCTGTGGCACATGCCTGTAATCCCAGCAGCTGAGGAGGCTGAGACAGGAGGATCACGAGTTCAGTGCTAACCTCGGCAAAGGCAAGGCGCTAAGCAACTTGGTGAGACCCTATCTCTAAATAAAATACAAAAATGGGCTGGGGATGTGGCTCAGTAGTTGAGTGCCCCTGAGTTCAATTCTCAGTACCCCCTTAAAAAATTAGAAACTTTTAGTCTACAAAGTATAGATACAAACAAGAGAATGAAATAACAAGCTACACCCTGGGAAAATAGTTACAAAACATGTATCTAACAAAGGGCTTGTCACCAGAATATACAAAAAACTCTTGAAATCCAGGAATACAATGATAAACTTTATTTTTTTAAAGGGTTAAAAAAAAATTTAAACAACCACTTTACCACAAAGATATACAGATGGCAGATAAGCATGTGAAGAGATAGATACTTAACATGCTTAATTATTAGGGAAATACAAATTAAAGCCACAATAAAATACTACTAGTACATTCGTGACTAAAACACACACACACACACACACACACACACACACACACACATATACACACACGAGGATATCAAGAGCTGGTGAGGACATGGAACTCCTATGCATTGCTGGTAAGAATACAAAATAGTACAGCCACTTTGGAAAACTGGTCATTTCTTTTAAAGTTTACCATATGACCTAGCAATCCCACTTCTAAATATGTGTACAAATGTAATGAAAATCTATGTTTGCCAATACACCAGAAAAACTTACATGAGTATGTATTGCTGCTTGAATCATAATCACTAAAATGTGGAAACAACCTAAATATCCTTCAACAGAGAAATAAATGGGGAAAAACCCCACAAGACATTCATACAACAAACAGCAATAAAAGAAAACAAATTATAACCATCACAGGTGAATCTCAAGCCTGTAAGTGAAAGAAGTCAGACTCAAGTGCTTGCCTCACATTCATACCATGTGATTCCATTTATAGAACATTCTGGAAAAAAGGCAAAACTGTAGTGAGGACAGATCAGTGATTCCCAAGAAGTAAGGGTAGAGTGAGGGTATAGCTATAAAGAGGAAACTGCAGAGGATTTCTTGGAGGGTAGGATGATGGAACTACTCTGTATGTCAGTTGAGACAGTGGTTCCAAGGACCCCATGCTCTTGTCAAAACACAGACTGTCGGGCTGGGGTTGTGGCTCAGCGGTAGAGCGCTCGCCTGGCACGTGCGCGGCCCGGGTTCGATCCTCAGCACCACGTACAAATAAACCCATTGTGTACAGCTAAAGCAAATAAATAAATATTAAAAAAAAAAAAAACAACAGACTGTCCACCCAAAAAAAGGTAAATGTTATTAAATGTAAACTTTTAAAATGAATTGTGAAAAAGAAAAGGGGCTGGAGTTGTAGCTCAGTGACAAACTGCTTGCCTAGCACATGCAAGGCCCTCATTTCAATCCTGCAAAAAAGGAGAAGAAAAATATATGTGAAGTCAAATGCCCTCTGTACCTTCTTGGGCTTTCAGGGTGAGGATGTGGTTCAGTGAGAGAGTGCTTGCTTAGCATTCATGAAACTCTGGGTTTGATCCCCAGCACCAAGGATTCGGGGAGGGTGTTCTATGTCAGAATACAAAACGGGTAGATAGGTGGATGCCTGCCCTCCAGCCTACCTGCATGGATGCTCAAGATTTTTGGTCCACCAGGTGATATTTCTAAGAGAAGGAAGGAGTGCAGGTGTCTTTTTGGCACTTTTCCCTCAAATTCTGGTGCTATAAGCATTCCAGTATTAGATGAGACACCAAATGCAAGAATTTTTTTTTTTAATTGAAACTGTGCTACAAATGCCAAATACCTTACAAAAGAGGAAATAATCTATGTATTGTTGTGTTTTGTAACAATGTTGAGGCTCCCTAAAGGCCATAAAACAAATACCTCAGATTTAAAAAAACAAAACAAAACCCTATACAAAGCCCCTGGCCTGGGCTGGGAAAATAGCTCAGTTGGTAGAGTGCTTGCCTCACATGCATATCGCCCTGGGTTCAATCCTCAGAATAAAAAAAAAAAAAAAAAAAAAAAAGCCCCTGTCCAAAGATGAAGTGATACACAGGTAGTGTGATCTGGGCAGCACAGAGCCACTGTGAATGACCATCCAAGACACCTCCCCTCCCCAACTTGTCACCTGACAAGATGCTCAGTGCAGGCTGGAAACAGAATGAATCCAATCTCAGCATGTTTCTTTCTTGTAATTTATTTTTTAGTTGTAGATGGACACAATACCTTTATTTTATATATACGTATTTATTTATTTATTTATTTATTTATTTATATGTGGTGCTGAGAATTGAAACCAATGTCTCACACATGCTAGGCCAGCACTCTACCACTGATCCACAACCCCAGTCCCTCAGTTTTTTTTTTTTTTTTTTTTTTTTTTTTTTTTTTTTGGTACCAGGGATTAAACTCAGGGGCACTCGACCACTGGGCCACATCCCCTGCCCTTTTTTGTAGAGACAGGGTCTCACTGAGTTACTAAGTGCCTTGCCATTGCTGAGGCTGGCTTTGAACTCACGATCCTCCTGCCTCAGCCTCCCAAGTGCTGGGATTACAGGCGTGCGCCACCGTGCCCGGCTTCCTCAGCATTTTCTTGATAAGAAAAGTAAAACTCAGAAATAAGGAGGAGACTCCCCCAGAGTCACACAGTGAGTTGGAGGTAGAGTTGGGGAATACAAATTAAAACTACAACTGCCAGTCTTCCGTAGAATGTTCTCGACCGGATTCCATTTCAATGGCAGTTTTAAGTGGTGTGCAAAATAGTCCTTCCAACTTCCTAGCAAGTAAGCCAGAGCAGCAGATGACCAAAACAGGCAGAATACTCCAGGGATGTGAAAAAGGAAAAACAAATCAATGTTCCTATAATGAAAATATCTGTCCAAAGAAACCTTTTAAATTTAACTAAAAATTGTAACTTTCTTTCGACCGCAGTCTATGGGGAACATCTTGATTTCCCTCAACTCTCCCATGCAGGAGAACAATGGCATGATTGTGGATTATTTTGCTCAGAGTGGTTCTCAGCTTCTAAATAGGAGCCAGCTTGTGTAGATCTGAAGAATTTTTTAAAATATAAGTTGCTGGAGCAGGGAACAGGAATGCACATGGTTAGTGGACCTTGAGGCTTTTATCCACAGATCTAAGAATTGGCTTTCCAAATTTTAAAAAGAGAAAAGAACATGCTACAGAAAGTCTTTCATTTATCTTTGTGCTCTCCGGTGTAAGTAAAGAGGGGAATTTCAAAAGAAGGATCTGCCATGGGTTGATGTTTCTTTTTAATTAAACCTAGCATTCAAGTCAATTTCTATAAGTGGATAGACCAAAGGAAGAAAACAAAATTGCCAGAAACAAAAGACCAAAACGTAGTAAAGAGATCACACTCTCAACTCCAGAGTACAGAATTTAGCAGGGCCAGGAGGCGCACGCCTGTAATCCCAGAGACTCAGGAGTCTGAAGCAGGAGGATCGCAAGTTCAAGGGCAGCCTCAGCAACTTAGCAAAAAACCTGTCTCAAAATAAAAAGGGCTGTGGATATGGCTCAGTGGTAAAGCACCCATGGGTTCAATTCCTAGAACAGCAAGGGGGGATAAAAAACACACTTGACGAATATCCTTGGACAAGTAAAAAGTTCTATTCTGTGAGAACTCCATTCCAAATAGCAAAGAGACTGTGAATCTTAGGAACAAAAGCCAGAAAGAGGGGCTGGGGGCATAGCCCTGTGGTAGAGTGCTTGCTTCACATGTCTGGGGCCCCGGGTTCAATCCCCAGCACCACAAAATAGTCAAGTGAAGGGCTTCTACTCTCCTCCCCACACACAATAGGAAAGAAGCTAGAGGAAAGGAAATGATCATAGAGATTCATCTGGATGCAAAGGTGGGAGCCTTTATTTATAGACACCGTGCCCTTCTTACAGCTGTGTGCTTTGGTTTCTGACAAGACACATTTAGGATCATCACATTCTCGAATTTACTGGCAGACATTATGCAGTAAATTATTTCCGGCTATAAAAGCATGCTGGATTTATGTGCATAGCAGAGCCCTGTAAGTATGACTATTACAATGTCAATAGATGGTGTTTAAGTCCTAATAGTTTCCCTATGAGCATTTATGTGCATCATTCATTTTTATTAATTTATTTATTTCACATCAAACCCAGGGCCTCATGCATGCTAGGCAAGTGCTCTACCGCTAAGCTATGTCCCCCACCCACATCATTCATTTTTAAATAGAGGAGTTAGTGACTTGGCAAGTGTCTGACAGAAGGAGGATTTTTGTTTTGTTTTGTTTTTATTATCCATATCAAATAGTCTCTTTATAACATTTTTATCAAACAAACATTTGGGATGGAAGTGCTGTAGTATAGCAATTTTTCAGAGGACTTGAGTGGTATTGGCTTTGCCTCTTTTTTCTTTTTTCTTTTTACTGGGGATTGGATCCAGAGACTAACACTAAGCTATATCCCCAGTCCATTTTTTTTTTTTTTAATTTGTTTGTTTGTTTTAGTTGTACACAATGCCTTTAATTTTTACGTGGTGCTGAGGATCAAACCTGGGCCTCTCACATGCTGGGCAAGCTCTCCACCGCAGTGCCACAACCCCCGCACCCCCCCAGTCCTTTTTTGCTTTTTTGTTTGTTTAATATGTTTTTTGTTGTAGATGGACACAATGCCTGTATTTTATTTATTTTTATGTGGTGCTAAGGATAGAACCCAGTGCCTCACACTTGCTAGGTGGGCGCTCTACCACTAAGCCACAACCTCAGCCCCCCTTTTATTTTTTAATTTTGAAACAAAGTCTCTCTAAGTTGCTGAGGGTCTCATGAAGTTGCTGAGGCTGACCTTCAACTTGTGATCTTCCTGCCTAGGCTTCCAGAGTTCCTGGGATTGCAGGTGTTTGCCATCACTCCCAGCTCTGGTTTTCTCTTGCTCTTGTCATGGGCCTGTGAATAATGTGGACATCAGCAGTACCCATCTCAGGGTGCTGTTATAATGCAATTTTTTTTTTTTTTTTTTTTTGGTACCAGGGATTGAACTCAGGGGCACTCAACCACTGAGCCACATCCCCAGCCCTATTTTATATTTTATTTAGAGACAGGGTCTCACCGAGTTGCCCAGCGCCTTGCTAAATTGCTGAGGCTGGCATTGACCTCGAGATCCTCCTGCCTCAGCCACCGGGAGCTACTGGGATTACAGGTGTGCGCCACCACGCCCACTCGTAAAGTTTAAATAGGGATTGTACTTGAAGTCAGTCAAGTACTACAAAATAAGGGAGTATTTAGGGGCTTGTTTTCCTTTAACATTTTTTGTTCTCTGATGAAAGGGAAAATGAGGAATGTCCTCAGCATCAATTTATACTCCCCACTAGCTCGGTTCACCTCTGGTGGCTCACCCTGTCACAGGAAAACTACTCACGAAATATCTGCATGAACGCTGAGTCAGTTGATTTTTTGCTAACAAGGGAGAATGGTTACAATCTGAGCAGATGGTTGTCGCCCAGCCTTGGGCTTATTTGCAATTTAGAAATGGAACTTCACAACAGTATTACTTTGAGATTACAGTGATTGAGATACTTCATTCTGTCACTAGCAAAACCTACCAAAAAAAAAAAAAAAATCCACATTTTTTTCCCACAGGAGTTTTGATTGCTACATGCCAAATGTGGTCCTTAAGCAATTTGAATTTCCCCTTTGACAGCTGTTTTGTTTCTGTTTTTTCAATTGAATACCCCTCAATTCAGGCCATATTGAGATCTCTGCTCTTTCCTTATCTGGCTCTAAGATCTTTGTCCTGATTATTCCTTATTGACCGGTGTCTATTTGTTTTTCAGTCCTTATTGAGTTTTTTCCCCCTTAGTTATGGTAGTTCTGCACCAACTATCTCAGTTATTTTTTTCAACTTTTATAGATAAATAAAATTTATCCATTCACTGGCCTTGAGGAGTCATTTCACATTTTAGTATAAATGAGTCTTTAAAAACTATGTAGCTGATTTGTACTCAGGAACATGATAGGTTGAGGAACATGCATAAAACAGATAAAAAGGAGGGACATATTTTGACACTTTCAATCAGTCAAATGTGTATGGTAATCTGCTGGAGAAGGTCTAACTTTCAACTTGTACTGGCCCCTTTGCGGTCAGATCAGAACCTACTGGTCTCATCAGCTGTCTCCTATTCTCTGGTAGCATTATTTTAACTCCAGAAATAGGTTGACTTGGGGCTGTAGTGCCATTGGGATGTGGCACCTGGGAAAGTTATCAGTCTTCCCTGTCTTGCCAGCCCAGCCCTCAACCTCTGTCTGTGGTGACATCATTGATTCAGACCTTTTTTCTTTCTTTCTTTTTTCTCTTTTCTTATCCTCTCCCACTCTCTGTACTAGGGATTGCACCCAGGGGTTCTCTACCACTGAGCTACATCCCCAGCTATTTTTATTTTTTATTTTGAGACAGGGTCTCACTAAGTTGCTGAGGCAGGCCTTGAACTTGTGATCCTCCTGCCTCAGCCTCAAGAATGGCTGGGATTACAGAAATGCACCACCAGGCCCTGCTGACCTTTTATCTTTCTTTTTTAATAACTGCAGTTATCTATTATGCTCTGAAAGATTTTTAAGGTAAAGACTTCAAATATTGTTTTGTAAAACTCCTGTGCCATCTGTTTAAGTCTTGCTTTGAAGTTTAGAAAAACTCTGGCAGCCTCAACTCTGGCCATACATCAGGAATGGGATTGCCTTTCCCCATGTGCCCACTGCCTGGGGAAGAGACTGAGGGCATTTTGCTTTATAAGAAACTCTCCAAAGTCTGATCCACAGTGGTTTTTCTACTGTCATAGAATGGACCCAGGAGATAGGGTGTTCGGAGTCATTCCACTCCCTCCCCTTAGGTCAGTGCCGAGATGTTCACAAGAGCTGCTTCCAAGGCTAATTCCCTTTCATTCTAAGTATCTACTGACACAGTCTTTCTGCCTCTCAAGGTCCGGTTCACAGGATCTAATGGCTTCTTGGTGGGAAGGCCATTGTCCTGTCAGAGGCTTCAGCCTTCATCTCCCTTCCTTAATCACAGCATCAGGCTCTCTCCCAGGCTTTCTTCCTGTTCTAGTAGGTGAGTGTGCATTTTCCTGGGTCTTATCTAAGGATCAGCACTGGTTTCTTTCCATACAGTTTCACCATGGCATGATCACGCTGACAGGACAGAATGATGTGACATGCCCCTCTAAATAGAGAAAGAAACTAAGATCAGTCACATCCAGCTTGTATCCTAGTACGCGCTCACAGTATCAGACAGTATTGATTGTGTCCATCTACAACTAAGAAAGAAATTCTTTAAAATTAAAAAACAAAAAAAAATCAGTCTGCCTTCGCTGGTTTTGCTGCTCCAGAGTGAGGATTTCTTTGGACCTCCATTTGGGCCTTGTCTATCAAGTGATGGTCACTGGACCTCACCAGTAGGCTTCTGTGAGGGCTACATGAGATCAGAATGAGGCCAGCACATGGACTCACATAAAGAGGATGATCAGCCCTTCATAGAAATCTGACTTACTTTACAGGCACTTATACAACCGACATCTGTGCAAAAACATGGTGTTGTTCTTGTTAGGGTTAGTCAGCCACACACAGGTGGGTAGGGGGAGGGTAAGGAAGGACAGCAATGTACGAAAACAGACATGTGCATTAAAAAAAAAATCACGAGTCACAACACAAAGATCACAGGGAGTCTTGTTGGGCAAGCACACATCTGGATGATGGGAGCTAGAATGTTCAAGCTTTCCCAAGCCTAGATCATCACAACTCTTTACAGGAATGATTGCTTCAAATCATGGAGAACCTTATTAAAGCAGACACGCTTCAAGAAAATGGGGCCTGGTATGTCAGAATCTCCCCCAGCCAGAGTTGATTACAATCCCTTGAAGGAATTAAGGCAGTGATGACATGGGAATTGAGACAGCAATGACACAGTCTGTCATCACTGACTCTTGTGACCTGGTCTCCACAACCCTCCTTTATCACCAAAACTTTGTCACAACCACCCCAATCACCCCTTGGGACCAGGACATCAAGACCTTCTCAGAGGAAGTTTGCTGAGGGTTATTTAAAGAGCGATAAGTCAAGGCTGGGGTTGTGGCTCAGCGGTAGAGTGCTCACCTAGCACACACGAGGCCTTGGGTTCGATCCTCAGCACCACATAAAAATAAATGAATAAAATAAAGGTATTGTGTCCAACCACAACTAAAAAATAAATATTTTTTAAAAGGTGATATATCAATAAAGGGGGTATGAGAAATTGAGGTAAGAACACGGGGACTCAAAACCCTTAAAAGCCCCGACTTTAACTGTCGGGCCTTAACACTGTCTGCCAAGGGGATGGAAAAGCTCTGGCTTTCTGGCTGCTTGCCACATTACCACGCCATGTTACCGGACCTAGGCTAAGCAGGGGGCGTGGCTGTGAGAACTGAAACCACCCCAAGGATAGGCCAATGGCTCCGCCAATGGCATCCGCCCATGCTCCTTATGTGTCCCTATGATCTTTCTGCTGATTGGCCCATGTCCTCTATAAGACCGTCCAACTTCCTCAATAAACCGAGTTCCAGCACTGACTGACTGGACTCCCCGGTGTGTTCCTGTGTCGTTTGAGGGCAGGGCAGGGAATATCGGAGGTCTTCGCTTTCCCAATCTAGTCTCTTCGTTGGGGTAGGCCTCTCTGGCCTCTTTTGCTGGACAAAAGAGGTCCATCCCGGGTACAGGGGGGCTAAAGACCCCAACCCCTTATAACTTCATGACATTTAGCCATATGCAGTGGCACACACCTGTAATCCCAGTGACTCGGGAGGCTAAGGCAGGAGGATTGCAGGTTCAGTTCCAGCCTGGGAAATTTAGGGAGGTCCTAAGGAACTTAGCAAGATCCTATCTCAAAATTTAAAAAGGGCTGGGAGCCAGGTGCAGGGTGCACGCCTATAATCCCAGCAGCTCTGGAGGCTGAAACAGGAGGATCGTGAGTTCAAAGCCAGCCTCAGCTACAGCAAGGCACTAAGCAACTCAGGGAGACCCTGTCTCTAAATAAAGTACAAAATAGGGCTGGGGATGTGGCTCAGTGGTTAATCAGTCCTGGGTTCAATCCCCAGTACCAAAAGAAAAAGAAACAACTTTATCAGTGCCATGTCATCCTCTCTCAGTTGACCCTTTCAGTTCGTCCTGAACATCTGAACCCTCCATCTTTTCTGATAAACTCCTGCTTGTTACTCTGTGTGACTTCATTGAAATTCTCCCGGTGAGACTAACAAGAACTGGTGGCTAAGAACCCTCCTGGCTGCCTCAGCTCTGTGTGGGTTCCCTCTGCAAACCTGAGATAACTGCGTCCTCCCTCTTGCAGCCCGAGACCACCAGGAACAAAGCCTTGTCTGGCATATGTGTTCATCACCACGTTGCAGAGAGACCACACACCCGAAGAACCTGGGGTATCAGGCAAATAGAGCCACACAGACACGGGGATCTAGGTGAATTGTAAAATAAGCAGGCACAGTGGTGCACACCTGTAATCTCAGAGACTCAGGAGGTTGAGGCAAGAGGATGTCAAGTTTGAGGACAGCCTCAGCAACTTAGTGGGAGTCTGTCTCAAAATAAAAATGAAAGACAGGCAGGGGATGTTGCTCAGGTAAAGCACCCCTAACTTCTATCTCCAATGCCACAAACTTTAAAAATAAAAATAAATAAATATAAAACAAGGCACTATTTTGATGGACTCAAGGAAAGGAAGGCTGTATGTACAGGTGTCATCCCAGGTCTTGAACTATGAAGGAAACCAGGGACCTATTATTGTGAAAACAATAAGGTTAGATAGCTGTGGAGAGCCGTATCCAGAACACCCTCATCAGGCGCTCCGAGATTCAGGTGTAAATCGAGGCTGCCTCTCTGTCTGGGTCCTCCAGGTTAGAGTGGAGAGTTTCATTCTTCCTAACATCATTTCAAGGTGTCTGATGGTCCACGATTTTAGAGAAGAAAGTTTATCAATGAGTAAGAAAGCAGTTAGTTCCCACTCTGAAAAGGAAGAGAGAGAGAGAGAGAGAGAGAGAGAGAGAGAGAGAGAGAGAGGGACAGAGAATGTGTTAGCGCTTTGGAAAGCTTTATTAAGGAAAGCATTAGCAATATAGAACTTATTCCTAGTCTCCAAAATTCAGAAATGCTTTACATGTCCAACGTGAAGGAACATTACCAAGAAGGGAGTTCTTGTTTTTGTGACTTTTTACAGCTACAGCACACCCTTGGGAGAAATACTATTTATTGTTAACCATGGAGCTGATTTTCTTCTTTTACTCCATGAAAGGAATGCTAAGGGGAAATCCACACCGGCGGCCACCACCTACAGCACCTGGCTTGCTAAGCTGACCTTGTGGGAGAAGCACAGCCATTCTTAGATGTGACCCTGAACCATCCCATCCTATTTCCTGAGAACTTCGGGGGAACCAGGTTGACCTTCCACTGAAGCTGAGTTTCAGGAAAGCACAATGGGACCCCAGAAATAAAACTGTCACAAAGAAACAAGGTGCTGAACAAGGAGAGCGTTGACTGAACAGTATCACCCTCCTGCTGGCCTCTTTGCTGGCTGAGTTCATTAGAAATTGAGGGAGATGATGCCGGGCGCAGTGGTACTCGCCTGTAATCCCAGCGCTTGGGAGGCTGAGGCAGGAGGATCGCGAGTTCAAAGCTAGCCTCAGCAATGGCGAGGCACTTAGCAACTCAGTGAGACCCTGTCTCTAATAAAACAAACAAAAAAAAAAGGGCTGGGGATGTGGCCCAGTGGTTGAGTGCCCCTGAGTTCAGTCATCCCCGGTACCAAAAAAAAAAAAAAAAAAAAAAGAAAGAAAGAAAGAAATTGAGGGAGATGCCCTTTGTAGAGACCAGCCTCCAGGACACACATAAGGTGGAGAGGGAAGGACAGGGGATCAGGAGGGACCAGGTGGAATGTTCTAGCAAAGGGGGCAATGCTAACAGCTCTTCCTCACCTGTTCACTCTGGCACAGAGGTTGCTTTCTGCAAAATAAGGGCTGAGTTTGGGGAAATAAGATACAAGTGATGGTCACTTATAGAACAAGTGGGAACCTGGTATCTTCCACAAACTCACTTTTGCAGGCAGGTTACAAGACAGCATTTAAAATTATTTATTTAATTTTAATTCAAGTTATTTTATTTTAATTCAAATTATTTGAAATTGTTTCTTATTGAATTAAAAATATCAAAAGGAATGACCAGGCTACAGCCCTGATTAAAGAAACAGATTTTATCACTTGAAGTGGCAAGAGCTGAGCTTGGAGCCCTGAGCAGGTCTGGAAGGACTCCAGCGTTGGGTGGGGACTTTGTCCTGGGGACTCTGTGGACCATGCAAGGCCACAGGCAGGGAGTGGCTATGGAACCAGCCTGCTTTTGCTGGATTATGGTTGTAACAGGCAGCCCCTGCCCTCTCGCTGATAAGACAGGAGGGATTGCATAATAACTCTGTTGTCACCTGGCTCTCTTGTCCAGCTAGAAACAAGATAGGAGACTGAGAGGAGAAGGCAAGGAGCCCATAAGAGGAGGGGAAAAAACAGGACCAAAAAAACAACACTTGCTTTTCAATTTTGAGCCTTGAAAATATGCAGTACGAAAACTAGAAAATCTTGTTTCCAGGCACCACATTCTTCAGTTCTTCTGTTTTTCTAAGCTGCTGAGGAATGCAGAAATTGCTTTCTAAAATTCTCCTGAGTTTTTTTGTTCACTAAAACTATTGTGCAAACCTGCTATGGGACAGATACCAAAAGAACAACAGAGACAAAAAGTTGGGTGCTGCTTTGAGGATCCCACAGCCTTCCTGAGCAACAGACAAATGTGCAATCACCTGAGAAGTGTGTACTGAGGCCCTAAGGCAATGTTGTAGACCAAAACATAATAAATAAGTAAATAAATAAATAAAGTAAGAATTTTTACACATGCAGAAAACTGAGTAAATTATACTCCTTGGTTCAGGGCATTTGCTGTCATAATCTTTTATTCTTTCCCATTCAATTTCTACTCTCCTCCCCCCCCCCCCCCAACTGCACCCACTTTGATAGACTTGGATATGTTGGTATCCTTGTAAAAATATACATATGCTCTATCATGCTGTAGATTTTTTTTTTTTTTTTTTTTTTTTTTTTTTTTTTTTGTACCAGGGATAAACCCAGGGGCGCTTAACCACTGAGCCACATGCCCAGTCCTTTTTTATTTTTTATTTTGAGACAGGTCTCACTAAGTCGCTTTGTGCCTTGCTAAGTTGCTGAGGCTGGCTTTGAACTTGAGATTCTCCTACCTCAGCCTCCCCAGTCTCGGTGATTACAGGCCTGCGCCACTGCACCCGGCTGTGCCATAGATCTTAATCCGCCTCTGACTTCTTCTGATCAACAGATATTTTCATATGCACCCAGTTCACAGCACCTAAGGTCTGAAAAGTATTCCATACAGTGTGCCTACTCCACAGGACTTACCCACCCCCCTGGAGATAGATAAACACCTGGATGCCTCCAGCCAGCCCACTACCACATGAATGCTGAGATGGACATCAGTGGCCTGTCCCTCGATGGCTGCGAGCAGGTTCTCCCAGCATTTACCCAGGAGCAGGCAGGCAGGTCCTGGTGTGTAGGCAGTGAGCCTAGCTACTAGCATATTGCCTGCAGATTCTCAATGTGGCATTTGACCTTCTAATATTCAGTCTAGCAGCTAAGTGGTATTTTATTTTACATCCTCTGGTAGTTAATGAAGTTGGTACCTAATGTTAGCTCTTTGTGCATTTTTCTGTTGGATTTCCTTCATAATAATATATTATTTCTCTGTCACTTTTTGATAATATAAAAATCTCCCCAGTGTAAGCTAGTTGTCAACTTCGTCATATCACATTTAAAACAAGCTGGTAAAGCTGGGGATGTAGTTCAGTGGCAGAGCACTTCTTAACATGTAGGAGGCCCAGGGTTTGATCCCTAGTATCATAAAAATAAATTAATTTGTAATTTTTTTGTGTGTGTGTGGTACCGGGGATTGAACTCAGGGGCACTCGACCACTGGGTCACATCCCCAGACCTTTTTTGTATTTTATTTAGAGACAGGGTCTCACTGAGTTGCTAAGTGCCTCACCATTGCTGAGGCTGGCTTTGAACTCGTGATCCTCCTGCCTCAGCCTCCCAAAGTGCTGGAATTACAGGCATGCGCCACCGCACCCAGCTATGAATTTGTAATTTTGATGTAACCTAATCTATTAAAAAGTTTACTTTACAGAGCCGGGTGCAGTGGTGCATGCCTATAATCCCAGCACTTGGGAGGCTGAGGCAGGAGGATCACGAGTTCAAAGCCAGTCTCAGCAATGGTGAAGCACTTAGCAACTCAGTGAGACCCTGTCTCTAATAAAATACAAAAAAAAAAGGGGGGGGGGCTGGGGAAGTGTCCTAGTGGTCGAGTGCCCCTGAGTTCAATCTCCAGTACCAAAAAAAAAAGTTTACGGTTTGTGTTTTCTGGTTCTGGTCTAAGAAACCTTTCAAACCTACCTCTCCCTCCATCTGGCAAAAGATACCTATCTACATTTTCTTCTTTTCACTTTATAGTTTATTTTCCCCCATGGTACCTCAGTCCATCTGAAATTCACCTTCATAAGTGCAGTAAAGTAAGGACCTCTAAAGGACTCAACCTTTCTCTAACTGCGAGATACTATCACCTTTCTCCTGATTTGTGGTGTCAGTTTTCTCATACATAAGATCAAGTTCTCCAGTAGGAAAAAGTTAGTTTCCAGTGACCCAGGGGTGGGGAGGAAGGGCCTGGGGGAGGGGCCACGTGTTGGGGGCAGTGTCGTGGGTGGGGCCGCTGGTGGGGAGACTGGGGAAGGCTGGTGAGGTGGGGCCACACAGACCCACCCCCCATGCTGCAGGGCCCCCTACCTCGCCCTATGGGCCAGCTTCCATCAAGGTCCATATTCTGCCTTAAAATAAATAAATAAATAAATAGATCAGAAATATTTAAAAATAAGATTTGCTGGGCTAAAGAACTGAACAGACACTTCACAGAACAAGGAATGCAATTGATCCACAAACTTATAAAAAGTGTTCAACATCTCTAGCAATTAGAGAAGTACAAATCAAAACTAAGATTTCATCTCACTCCTGTCAGAATGGCAATCATCAAGAATAGAGGCAACAATAAATGTTGGCGAGGATGTAGGGAAAAAGGTACACTCATACATTGCTGGTGGCACTGCAAATTGGTGCAACTACTCTGGAAAGCAGTATGGAGATTCCTCAGAAAACTGGGAATGGAACCACCATTTGATCCAGCTATCCCACTCCTTGTAAAGGACTTAAAATCAGCAACTATAGTGACACAGCCACATCAATGTTTAGAGCAGCTCAATTCACAATAGCTAGACTATGGAACCAACCTAGGTGTCCCCAATAGATGAATGGATAAAGAAAATATGTTATATATACTCAATGGAATATTACTCAGCTTTAAAGAAGGGTGTAATTAGGGCATTTGCCAGTAAATGGTAGGATTTGGAGAATATCATGCTAAACAAAATAAACCAATCCCACAAAACCAAAGGCCAAATGTTTTCTCTAATATGTGGATGCTAATTCACAATAAGGCAGGGGGCACTAGGGAAAAATAGTGTTACTTTAGATTAGGGAAGTGAAGGGAGGGGAGGGAGGGGATGAGAAGATGGGAAAGATAGTGGAACAAAACAGACATTATTACTGTATGTATATATGTGACTACATGACCAATATGATTCTGCAACATGTACACTTTGAAACATGAGAAATTATATCCCATTATTGTATGATATCATAGTGCATAAATACATTCTACTGTCATGTTTAATTAAAACAAATTTTAAAAATTAATAAAAAATATGCAAAAAAAAAAAGCCAAAAAACAAGATTTGCTTCTGAGCCTCTCTCTGTCCCTATGGGCTAGTCTATTCATCTACAGCTACTATACATACAGCTTTGTTGTGGCTTTATCGTCTGTGTGGCTACCAGGGAGGTGAGTCTTCCTTCTTGTTATCTCTTTTTCAAAATAAACCTGGCTCCTCGTGGTTTTCATCCTTCCCTGAACATTTTATAGGGAGATAGTAGAGTTTCTTTAAAAAGAAAAGAAAGGAAACCCACTGGAATCTTTCTTAGGATTGCATTGAATATATGGGCTAACTAGAAGGGGAATGAGCATCTTTATAATAGTAGATCATCCAGTCCAATATTGTGGTCTCTCTGATTATCCAGATAAACTTGTCTCCTTTTTAACGTTCTCAACTTTTCTCCAAAGAAGTTTTGAAGAACTCTCTGATACTTTAATTCCTAGGTACTTGATAATATACACATTTGTGAATGGCACCGGGTTTTCTATTATATCTTATAATTGTTTATTGCTGGTGTCATGCAAGAACACTATGGAGTCTTGTAAGATGATCCATCCTCCAATGACCTTGCTAAACTCTTACAGAGTCTAATAGGCTGTTTATTGATTCTGTTGGGTGTTCTATACAGTTGAGTATATCATTGATAAATAATGACAGTTTTATCTGTTCTCTTCTTATCCTTTTATATTTTATTTCTTTTTTACATCTTTTTGTACTGGCTAGAACCATCAATATTATGTTGAACAATGGGGATGATATCAGACATCTTCCCCTTTTTGGGGGAAGGCTACTGGGGACTGAACTCAAGAGCATTCGGCCACTGAGCCACATCCCCAGCCCTATTTTGGATTTTATTTAGAGACAGGGTCTCACTGAATTGCTTACTGCCTCGCTTTTACTGAGGCTGGCTTTGAACTCGTGATCCTCCTGCCTCAGCCTCCTGAGCCACTGGGATTACAGGTGTGCACCACCATGCCTGGCATCTTCCCTTTATTTAATTACTCATTTATTTATTTATTTATTTGGATGTTAGGAATTGAATTCAGGGTCTTTGCCACGCTAAGTGTTATGTTCTACCACTGAACTACATTCCCAGGTTTGCTTATTTCTCATTTTAAGGGATGTAACTTAACTTTATCTTTTGAATAAGATGCTCCATAGGCTTTGGATATAAAGACTCCTAGCTGTTAACTATAATCCAACCTTCCCTTCTTGTATGGTGTCTCAGCTTACTTTCCCTAGAAAACAGAACCAAAACTTTTGTTCACATGCTGACATTCGATTGGAGGGAGACACAATCTCAGAAAAAGCAAAAGCCGAGGAAGTATTGCTGGGAAACAGGGAAACAAATACAAGGACTGTGTTACCACAATGGTCACAGCTTCATCATAGCAACAACCTGAACTCTAGAGGGAGACTTGGAACAACTGAGTCTTGGAACAGTCTTACAGGTTGAAAAGGGAGCATTGTTTCTGCCAGTGTCCAGGTCAGGAACTTAAGGTGGCACATGCCTGTGATCCCAGTGATGCAGGAGGCAGAGACAGGAGGATCCCAAGTTCAAGGTCAGCCTGGGTAACTTAGCAAGACTCTGTCTCAAAATAAAAAGGACTGGGGATATAGCTCAGTGGTAGAGCACCCCTGGGTTCAATCCCCAAATACCACCACAAAGGATCACACATGTGCCACCTTAAAAAATTGGCAAATGCTCCCTTTTTTACTGTTCCAAGACTCAGTTGTTCCACATCACCATAGACAGGCAGACAGCAGGAGTGGGATTCTGCTCATTTGAGTCATTGAGAGACTCAGGCTAATAGAGCAAGTTGCATCTCACACATGGCTAGTTGCGGTGCTAGAGCCAAAAAGGCACAGAGGGTCCTAAACCAGCCATTGAAAGTGCCAGCCCAGAATCATTGGTCATGAGGCCCCACCCAATTGCAAGGGTGCTAATAAGTAATATCCCACCATGACTTCTGAGAGATGGAGAAACTGGAAATAATGGGTGAATATCATTTAAACTACCAAATTAAATCTACCCACCCAAAAATCTCCTCTCCTTATACAGATTTGAAATCAAGGTTACACTAGACTCAGTCCATGAGTTAAGCCAGTTTCCTTATTTTCCTATTGTCTGGAGCAACCTGTATGAAATAGGGGATGTGCTGGGTGCCTAGATGCACAGCTGTAATCCCAGTAACTAGAGAGATGAAGTCAGGAGACTAGCAAGTTTGAGGCCAGCCTCAGCTATTTAGTGAGATCCTATCCGAAAATAAAGTTGAAAAAAGGCTGAGGATGTAGCTCAGTGGTAGAACACTTGCCTAGCATGTAAGAGGCCCTGAGTTCAATCCCCAATACCACAAAATAATAATAATAATAATAATAATAATAATAATAATAAAGATTATATGAGTGAACACATTTATAAAATCATCTGAGCCTATAATTTTCAATGTGTATGAGGAAAGGTCTTTGAGATAATTTTTCTCATGACATTAGTCTGTTTAAGTTTTGTATTTCTTTTCAAGTTTTGCTTTTTACATTTTTTTATATACAAAATACTTTTTGTATTCTTTTCTGTTTAAATGTCTATTCTATCTGATTTCCTACTTTCATTTTATAATGTGTTTATTTGCATGTTTTCTCTCTTTTCTCTTGCTTAGTTTTTCAGAGGTCTGTCTACCTAGTTATATTGAAGACACTTTCACATTGGCTATGTTAAAATATTATTTTCTGTGGGTTTCTTGCTAATAGTATTCAGAATGCTAATGATTTTTATGTTTCTATTCATTATTTCCTTTTGTTTTATATTTTCACGTTTATTTATTTTTTATTTTTTATTTTTTTGTGGTTACCGGGGATTGAACTCAGGGGCACTCGACCACTGGGTCACATCCCTAGCCCTTTTTTGTATTTTATTTAGAGACAGGGTCTCACTGAGTTGCTAAGTGCCTCGCCATTGCTGAGGCTGGCTTTGAACTCGCGATCCTCCTGCCTCAGCCTCCCAAAGTGCTGGGCTTACAGGCGTGCGCCACCCGCGCCCGGCTACATTTACTTTATTCTTTAAGCTAACTCTTGAGTTGAATGGTTAGGCCATTTGCAGCCTTTATTTACCCATATAAAGCTATAAATTTAAAGGCACACATTTTGATATTGATTATCTGGAATCTATTTGGAAATACACATTTTCTTTAGGCAGGATGAAATCTTTGTTTTGTGTGTTCACATACTTTGCCTCACATACTCTATTCCTTGTGATTTGTCCTACAAATATAACTGTGCAAATGTGCAAGGCTACACATACAGGCTATCTATTGTGAACATCCTACGTGTCCATCAGTGAGAGAACTGTATTGGTTTCCTGCAGGTTCTGTAATGAATCACCACAAAGTTACAACAATACAAATCTATTCTCTCACAGTTCTGGAAGCCAGATTTCCAGAACTGCCATCATTTGCCCTGGACCTAAATCAAGGTGTTGGCAGGGCTTTTCTTCCTCTGGAGGTTTTAGAGGAGACTCCATCTCTTGCCCATTCTAGCTCCTGGCGCTGCCAACATTCTTTGGCTTATGGTGGCAGCAACATTCCAATCCCTGCCTCTGTCTTCACATCACTTCTGTGAAATCTTCCTCTGCCTCTCTCGTGTCAGGATACTTGTGATTTTATTTAGGGGCCTCTCCACCCCACACACAGCATCCAATATAATTTCCCCATCTCAAGATGCTTAACTTAATAACATCTGCAAACACACTTTTTTCAATTAGGGTAAAAATTTACAGGTTCCAGGGACTAGGAGGTGGACATGTGGGGGTGCATTATTCATCTTACTGTAGAAATGACTAAAATATCGCATAGCTCTATGATTAAATATTTTGCCAGGGCTGGGGTTGTGGCTCAGCAGTAGAGCGCTCACCTAGCACATGCGCAGCCCGGGTTCACTCCTCAGCACCACGTAAAAAATAAACACATTGTGTACAACTAAAGCAAATAAATAAATATTTTTTAAAAATTTTGCCATCTATTAAGAGTGAAATAAGGCCCCAGCCACTGTCCTGCCACCAAGGACTCAGAAGCCTCCCTCATCCCTTTGCTGATGCAAGTAAGGATGAGGACCTGCGTCCTGCTGGCACTAAGATTATATCCATATAAGGATTCGACAGAGACACTGCAGGAAGACCCTTACTACTGTCCGAGGGATGGCTGGTGATCACCATAAAAAGAAACTAGTGAGGGCATTTAGGAAGAAATTTGTCTATATTGGTACTGTAATTGAGCCAAAGGATGACCAGCACAGGAACACAGTCAGTTCCTGATAGAGATTGACTGGCTAAGGACCATCAGTTGAATGTTCATGGGTTTTAAGGGCTTGTGGCTCAATGAAACTTATATGAGGATTTCCTTGCACTGAGTAGAATTTCCCTTCTGTCCCCTGTCACAAGTTTTAAAAACCTCACAGCTTGTATAATGTAACCATTTGGGGTCTGCTTTTAACTTGGACCAGTGTAACTCCTTCATGCAATAAACTTAAAAGAGACAAAATGAAATGAGAGCTGGGCATGGTGGTGTACTCCTGTAATTTCAGTGACTGGTGAGGCGGAGGTAGGAGGATCACAATTTTTTTTTGTTCTTTTATATATATATAACAGTAGAGTGTATTTCCCATTTTTGTGGTTGTACAGAATGTGGAGTTACACTGGTGGTGTATTCATATATGCACATAGAAAAGTTATGTCCGGTTCATCCTACTGTCTTTCCTATTCCCATCTCTCCTTCCTTCCCTTCATTCCCCTTTGTCTAATCCAATGAAATTTTATTCTTCTCTCTCTCTCTCACACACACACACACACACACACACACACAAACACACACACTTGTGTGTTAGCATCTGCTAGTCAGAGAGAACATTCACTCAGCCTTTGGTTTTTTTTTTTTTTTTTTTTTTTTCAGATTGGTTTATTTCACTTAGCATGGTAATCTCCTTTTCCATCCATTTACCAGCAAATGCCATAATTTCATTCTTCTTTATGGCTGAGTAATATTCCATTATGTGTATATACCACATTTTCTTTATCCATTCATCTGTTTAAGGGCACCTAGGTTGGTCCTGTAGCTTAGCCACTGTGAATTGAGCGGCTATAAACATTGAAGTAGCTATATCACTATAATATGCTAATGTTATAGTGTGCTGATGGTATATATCCTTTGGATATATACTGAGGAGTGGGATAACTGGGTCAAATGGTGGTTCCATTTCAAGTTTTCAGAGGAATCTCTCTATACTGCTTTCCAGAGTGGTTGCACCAATTTTCAGTCCCACCAGCAATGTATGAGTCTACCTTTCTCCCAACAGAGGACCACATGTTTATGGCCAAGCAATTTAGCAAGGCTGTAAGCAACTTAGCAAGGCCCTATCTCAAAATAAAAAAACAAAAAGGGCTGGGGATGTGGCTCAGTGGTAAAGTTACCCCTGAGTTCAATCCCCAGAACCATAAAAAAAAAATGTACATTGCTGAACTATAGGAATAGTATTACCCCAAATCATAATTCACTTATATTATGCATGTACTCACATATACTTTAAAATATTTGTCTTAATAAATATACAACAGGGCTGGGGTTGTGGCTCAGTGGTAGAGCACTTCCTAGCATGTATGAGGCCTTGGGTTCAATCCTCAGCACCACATAAAAATAAACAAAATAAAGGCATTGTGTCAATCTACAACTAAAAAAAAAATTTTTTAAATAAATATTCAACAATTATCTCTGGAGAGTACCATTTGGAGTGGCCTAAGTCACTTAGCCTTTTAGATGTCCTTGTTTATAAAATGAAGAATGCTGTGGCTCCCTCACAGAGCTGCAGTGGGACCTGAATGAGGCAGTGCATTTCCAAGTATAGTACTTGGCATGATCTGAGTTGTGGTCTTCCTTGGTGTGAGTGAACACACTAGTGAAAATCAAGGTGGTGAAATGCAGGAATGATGTGATGTATAAAATCAGATTTGAAATGGCAGATGGCCCAGACTGGGGATATAGCTCAGTTGGTAGAGTGCTTGCCTAGCATGGACAAGACCCTGGTTTTAATCCCCAACACCACAAAAAAAAAAAAAAAAGTTGAAGCTGGGCGCTGTGGCACATGCCTATAATCCCAGCGGCTTGGGAGGCTGAGACAGGAGAATCAAGAATTCAAAGCCAGCCTCAGCAAAGACAAGGTGCAAAGCAACTCAGTGATACCCTGTCTCTAAATAAAATACAAAAAAATAGGGCTGGGGTGTTGCCGCCTGCAGCTATTGCCGCCTGCAGCAACGATACTGCAGGAAAGAAATCGGAGGCAGACTGGAAATGAGTAGGTTCTTTATTCTTGCTTCTTCTCTGTTCTCTCCTCTGTATTCTCCTCCTGAATCCTCCCTCGTTCCTCTCTACTGTCTGTTTAAATACTCTTTTCCTTAACCAGTATACACGTGTCACAAGCTCAACTTACAGGTGCGTCACACAGTGTTCACGGGCACAGAAAGATTCTTAGTTAATTGCATTAATGTCAGGTGTAAACAATTAAACATCTCCTCTTTGGCTCTCAGCCAGCCGCCGTCTTAGCTACTTCCTCATTCAAGGCTCTTACACTGGGGATGTGGCTCAGTGGTACCAGTACCTCTGAGTTCAATCCCTGATACCCCACCCCACCCCCCCAAAAAAAGAAAGAAATAGCAGATGCATTACATTTCAATAAGCCCCTTACCACACTAGGAGTCTAAGTCCCAGTATGGAGGCCACTTGGTACCAGCTGTGTGACTCCTGCACAAGTTTCTTCCCCATCCTGGGCCCAGCCAGGTTTCATTGATTGAAAAATAAAGGCACTGACCTATGACCTCTGAGGTCCCCTCTGGCTCACACATTCTCCAATTCTAAGGACTTGGACACAATGTTCCTGACTGTGCTTGCCAATCAACATGTTTCAGCTGGTATTTCTAGAAAACACTCTGTTACCTTGAAGATAAAAGATTGAAAGCTTTTGTCATGAACTGAGTCGTGTCCTCCCCCAGGTTCCCCCCAACAACAACAACAACAAAATAACCATATGCTGAAGCCCTAATTCCCAGTGTGACTGTATTTGGAGGCAGGGCTCTTAAAGAGGTATTTGAGGTTAAAAGAATTCATAAGAGTGGAGCCCCAGGGCTGGGGTTGTGGCTCAGTGGCAGAGCGCTCGCCTTGCACGTGCACAGCCTGGGTTCGATCCTCAGCACCACATAAACATAAATACATTGCATTGTGTACAACTGAAGTAAATAAATAAATATTTAAAAAAAAAAATAAAGAGTGGAGCCCCAGTCTAATCTAATAGGACTGGTGTCCTTGTAAGGAGAGGAAGAGACACCAGGATACACGTGCCCCAAGGAGAGGCCACGTGAAGGCACAGTGAGAGGCAGCCATCTGTAGACCTCGGAGAGAGGCCTTGGGAGAAACCCGGCTGCCAGCCCTCCATCTTGGCCTCCGGCATCCAAAACTGTGAGCAAATTAATTTCCCTTGTTTATTCCTCCCAGTCTGAGGTATTTTGTTATGTCAGCCCTAGCAGACTAATAACGCAGGATTCAAAAGCCAATTGTATTAGGACCTTCATTTGAGAATGTTCAGGAGATTTCATGGAATAAACATTAAAAGGATTTTTTTTTTTCCCTAGCATTATACAAGCTTATGTGTCTATTCTCTTGCTGATTTGGGTAATTAGAATAAGTTGTTAAATTTAAAGTCCAATTTTTGGTAGTGTTGAGCTTTTATTCTTTCAATAGTTCAGTTTGGAAGGCAGAATGAAAAGACACGGGGGGGGGGGGGCAGATGGTGGCACATGCATGTAACCCCAGTTACTTAGGAGGCAGAGGCGGAAGGATCACAAGTTCAACTCCAACTTGGGAAACTTATTGAGATCCTACCACAAAATAAAATTTTAAAAAATTAATGAAAATTTAAAAATTAATGAAAAGGTTGGGGATGTGGTGAAGCATACTCGGGTTCAATTCCCAGTACCACTAAATAAATAAAAAAAGTAGTTCTCTTCCATTCATTAAACAAATAATCATAAAATAAAATGACACACCAATTTTTTTTTAATGAGATGGATATCATTATCCTAAATGCATGATTGAATATCTGAATGGTACTTATATACTTTGTATACAAGCAGTTGTATGTAAAAAGATGCTATACTTGTGCATTATGAATAAGTAAATAAATAATTAAAAAAAGATTATATCATCTGAGAATAGAGAAAGCATTAAACATTTTACAATTTTTTATATCAGCTGTAGGTTTCTGTGAGGCTGAGAAAGTTCTCTTGTATTTCTAGTTTGTTGAGTATTTGTTTTTTATCATAAGACAGTGTTTGCATTATCAAATTTTTAATACATTTATTGAAATTATCTTGTGGTTTTTATTCTTTATTCTACAGTTGTAGTTTATTATATAAGTTGGTTTTTAGATGTTAAACCAAACTTGAATTCTTTGGATAATCCCCCCCCCAAAAAAATAAATAAATAAAATAAAATGACACAGTGAAAGGCCCCAGGGGAATTGACATGGGCCTATAATCCCAGCTATTTGAGAGTGTGAGGCAGGAGGATCACAAGTTTGACACCAGCTTGGCCAGTTTAGTGAGACCCTATCTCAAAATAAAATAAAAACTTTAAAAGTGCTGGGGCTGTAGCTCAGTGGTAACAGTGCATGCCTAACATGCCAAGGTCCTGGGTTCTATCCCCAGTATGGGGAAAAAAAAAGACACAGTAGCAGGGTATGGAGCTTGGAGTGACCTGAAGCAGAGTTAAACTACTTACTAGCAGGTGACCCTGCACTAGGTACTCAATGTGTCTGCACCTGAGCATTCTAATACTCTAACAGAGGGAAGCCCTAAATAAACCTAGCCTCCCAGTAGGTGTGCTATACATAACTCCTCTGACTAAAGCCTCCTGTGTAGTCAGCTTTTCATTGCTATGACAAAAATGCCTTGGGGGTGGGGGGACTCTTAAAGGAGGGAAGATTTAGTTTGGCTCATGGTTTCAGAGGTTTTAGCCCATGGTTAGCTGGCTCCACAAGTGGTAGGCTTCTGGCCTGAGGTCACGTGAGTCCATCATGGCGGAAGGGCATGGCGGAGGGAAGCCACTCAGCTCACGGCATCCAGGAAGCAGAGAGAGAGAAAAAGGATCTGGGAACAAGACATAGTCCCCAAGGGCATGCACCCCAGGACCCACTTCTCCAAGTGGATTCACCTCCTCCAGTTCCATCACCTGCCTGTAGTCCATTCAGCTATGAATCCCTCAATGGGTTAATCCATTGATGAGGTCAGAGCCCTCTTCACACAGTAGCTTCTTAAAACCTTCACTTCTGTGGTGGCACACGCCTGTGACCCCAGCACTTGGGAGGCTGAGGCAGGAGGATCGCGAGTTCAAAGCCAGCCTCAGTAATGGCGAGGCACTTAGCAACTAAATGAGACCCTGTCTCTAAATAAAATACAAAAAAGGACTGGGGGTGTGGCCCAGTGGTGGAGTGTCCCTGAGTTCAATCCCCTGGTACCAAAAAAAAACAACAACAACAACAACAAAAAAAACTTCACTTCTGAACATTGCTGCATTGGAGACCAACCTCTTAACACATGAGCCCTTGAGGGACACTTCATATCCAAACCATAACACTGCCTAATGGATTCAAACTGTCCTCCAGCAAAACTTGTCTTTGATTTCCCTTCCCTATTCTTTTTTCTTTCTTTCTTTGAACTTGGACTTCCAGAACTTTAATTTCTTTCTTTCTTTCTTTTTTTTTTTTTTTTTTTTTTTGGATACTGGGTATTTAACCCAGGGGCACTTTACCACTGAGCCACATCCCCAGCCCTTTTTGTTTTTAGAGACAGGGTCTCACTAAGTTGTTTAGGGCCTCACTAAGTTGTGGAGGCTGGCCTTGAACTTGCAGTCCTCCTTCCTCAGCCTCCAGAGCCTCTGGGATTATAGGCATGCACCACCATGCCTGGCCCTATTGTGTATCTTAATGATTAACTTCAAGGTTAGCTATTCCTGGGAAAAGGAACTTTCTAATCAGTAACTTTATAAGAGTTACAGAACCTAGAACATTTGGTAACCTTCAAATAACAGCATGTGAGCCCACACTACTGTCATCTGACCACAAAAATTTATGACCATGGAGGCAGCTTACCCACCTCTCTGAGACTCTATTTAAGGTTTGGGCCATCAATTCCTAAGCAAGATGACTCTATAAGACCAAAGTCCCATCTTCCAACTTGCTGATTTGTTGCCAATAAAGCTGTTCTTTCCCTGTCACTCTGTCTCCCGAGTTAATGACTTCATCGGGTGGCAGCAGAACCAGACCTTTCTTGCTTACAAGAGCCGACTCATGAATTTACTGAGAATTCAATTAAATGAGAGACTGCATGTGAAGACCTGGCACCATGTCAGGAGCAGTGGCACACCTGTAATCCCAGAGGCTTGGGAGGCTGAGGCAGGAGGATCATGAGTTCAAAGCCAGCCTCAGCAACTTAGTGAGGTGCTAAGCAACTCAGTGAGACCCTGTCTCTAAATAAAATACAAAATAGAGCTGGGGATATGGCTCAGTGGTCAAGTGCCCCTGGGTTCAATCCCTGTACCAAAAAAAAAGACCCGGCACCCACGTGACACACACTATGTGGCTATTACCTTCATTTGATGACAAAAAGTCGCTTCTACTGATTTCCCTGAAAACTTCATTACTTTGGAAAGAAAACAGTATTTTATAATAGAATATTTTCTAGATGAAATTCTTCAGTTCAAAGTTTTGTTCACTAAGAAGTCTAAACTTCCAGGGGAACCCAGGAAAGAAGCTGATCACAGCATCCATTTATTGATCTCTGACCAGAAGAACGTACAAAATTTTCATGAATTATTGTATTCAATTTGAACTTCTAGAAAACCCAGGTGGCATATAGCATTATTATTCCCATTGCACAGATGAGGAAACCAATACCCAAAGAAATTAAATAGCTTTTTATTAGGGAATAATATTGGCTAATTAATTTTGTCACACTGTGTGCATATATATATGAATATGTAGCAATGAATCCCAGTATTATGTGCAACTATAATGCACCAATAAAAAATATGGAAAAAAAGAAGTTGAATATCTTGTCGAGGGCTAAAATCTGGAAATATCAGTGGTTTGAACTACAAACACTATTTTCTTAGTTACTATGCTGTATTGATATTTATAAAAAATATAAATACTTTTTGTCAAGCTATGCATTTTTTACTGTAATGAGTAGGTTTGTTTGCTTTGAAATGAGGTCTATGTTGCCAAACCTGGCCTCCTTCTGGGTTCAAGCAATCTTCCTGCCTCAGTCTCCTGAGTAGCTGGGAGTACTGGCATGTTCCCCTGCACCTGTCTAGTAGTTTCTGTTTTTAATCTTTGAACAATACTATGAAGTCAGTGCAAGATTTTATCACTGTTTTACATATGAGGAAACTGAGGCTTAGATATCTTACCTAAATGATTTGGCAAATGGCAGCACTAAGATTCACACCTGCATCTATCTGAGCTCAGGTTCTGGTACTTATAGCTCTACCTTATGCATACTGTGCTTCAGTAAACTGCACAGAGCACTGGACTGGGCACTAAGCTGGAGGCTGAGAGACCTGGGTTTTACTCCTGACTGTGTTCCAAGTGAGCTGTGTGACATTTCACTTCTCTGAGACTTAATTTTGTCATTTGCTTGAATAAAGAATTTGGAACCGGGTGCGGTGGTGCACGCCTGTAATTCCAGCACTTGGGAGGCCGAGGCAGGAGGATCACAAGTTCAAAGCCAGCCTCAGCAATGGTGAGGCAATTAGCAACTCAGTGAGACCCTGTCTCTAATTTAAAAAAAAAAAAAAAAAGGTGGGGGGTGCTGGGGATGTGGTCCAGTAGTCAAGTGCCCCTGAGTTCAATCCCTGGTACCAAAAAAAAAAAAAAAAAAAAGAATTTGGGTGGGTGATTTCTAATTGTTTTGGCTTTAAGGTTCCATGATCCCAGGTAAATTTTGAGCAATTACATTCATGTGTCACTAAAAGAAATAAGATTTCAAGCCTTCTGCTTTCCTTAATCTAAACATTCTGTTCAATGCAACTGATTCTTAATCCCTCTCTTCCCCTTCCCTAATATATTGAAGCTATGGGGTAGGAGAAAAGTGCACAACCCACCAACCTTTTACCATGCATTAAAATTCCTTATTTACCTCCCTTCCTCCCATTTCTCCCTACTCTCATCCACTTTTTCTGACAAAAAGGAGCCTTTGCTTCTCTGTGACCCTCAGAGCACACTGCACAGGGGGATTTCCCCATCCAGACCTGGCTCCACTCTTGGTTTCTCTGGTCCTCCTCTGCTCTGCCTGGTGCTCATTTTTTTGCAGTGGGGTGTGGGTAATAGAATAGCCATGGGCTATGGGGGACCTCTTAACTATATATTTTTCCTCTTTCATTTATAAAAACACTAAACATTCAATTCCAGATGACCAAAAATCCCACCTTTCCACCAAACACTACTAAGAGGCATGTCTTCTGCTCCATACTTTTTTTCTTTCTTGTTAATGCTTTTAAAAACGAATGAGTTTTTTATATGAATAACGTTTTTAAAGTGTGTAAAACAAGATTTCAAAATTATGAAATAAGGGGAGCCGGGCGTGGTGGCGCACACCTGTAATCCCAGCACTTGGGAGGCTGAGGCAGGAGGATCACAAGTTCAAAGCCAGCCTCAGCAATGGCGAGGCACTTAGCAACTCAGTGAGACCCTGTCTCTAATAAAATACAAAAAAGGGCTGGGGATGTGGCCCAGTGGTCGAGTGCCCCTGAGTTCAATCCCAGGTACCAAAACACAAACAAACAAACAAAATTATGAAATAATTATAGGCTCCTAAAAGACAAGTATGTATAGTTAAGATAATCTAGTGTGGGATAGAAGCTTAATTCTAATGCTTCATAAATCAGCTTTGTAGAAAGTTTGGTACACTGATAGATGACAAGTGGGAACAAAGATCAGATTGAATATCTGTGATCTGAGACAAGTGTTCATTCTCCCTCTTCTTCAGTTTTTTTTTTTTTTTTGTTTGTTTGTTTTTTTTGTTGCTGTTGTTGAATAGAGATAATTCTAATACCTGTATGCTTGCCTAAGAGGACTCCTTGCACCAGGCATGGTGGTGCGAGCCTGTAATCCCAGCCCCTCAGGAGGTTGAGGTTGGAGGATCGCAAATTCAAAGCCAGCCTCAGCAACTTAGCAAGGCCTTAAACAACTTATTCAGAACTTGTCTCAAAATAAAATATAAAAAGGGCTGAGGACGTGGCTCAGTGGTTAAGTGCCCCTGGGTTCAATCCCTGGTACAAACAAACAAACAAACAAAAAAAACACAACTCCTTGCAGATATCAAAATCAGAGAATAAATGTGAAACCACATTAGAAATAAGTTTACTAGAGCTGGGGTTGTAGCTCAGTGGTAGAGTTCTTGCCTCACAGGTGTGAGACACTGGGTTCAATCCTCAGCACCACATAAACAGAAATAAACAAAATAAAGGCATAAGAGAAAAAAAAAAGAAATGTTTATTATAAAAATGCTGTAAATGGGGATGGGGTTGTGGCTCAGCGGTAGAGCGCTCGCCTAGCACATGCGCAACACAGATTCCGTCCTCGGCACCACGTAAAAATAAAGGCATTGTGTACAACTAAAACAAACAAATAAATAAATATTTTAAAATGCTGTAAAAATCCAAGAGACTGTCTTTGAAAAAAACTTTTTCATCCCTGAAGCTAGACATCAGCAGCTGAATGTGGCATCTGGTCATTGTGTCCATTAAAACACATAAAGTAATGTTTCCTGTGTGATCACATTAGGAATAAATGAATATAAATATTCAGAAGTTGACACAAAACCAAAGGACTGAAAAGATGAGAACAAGAAGTGAGAGAAGAAAAAAGAAAGAAAGAAAGAAAGAAAATTGGTGGCTATGAGAGGGAAAAGGTTCACAAGAGAGGAGAGAAGAAAATGAGAGTAAGAAGAAATGGAGCCAGGCACGGTGGTGCACACCTGTAATCCCCGCTGGTCAGGCGGCTGAGGCAGGAGGATCACAAGTTCAAAGCCAGCCTCAGCAACAGCGAGGTGCTAAGCAACTCAGCGAGACCCTGTCTCTAATAAAATACAAAAAATAGGGCTGGGGATGTGGCTCAGTGGTCAAGTGCCCCTGAGTTCAATCCCCGGTACCAAAGAAAAAGAAAAAAAGAAATGGAAAAAAGAAGGGGGAAAGGTAATTGCTGAGTTTGTGATCTCTACTGAGAGAGGGTATGAGTCACTCTTAATTTGGTGGGATTTGTAGTCATTATCCCCTAAATTCCCTTGAGTTAAATTTCACAAATTGAGTCCTCCAAAATCCTCAGGACAGTAGTTGGAGGAAGAGGGCATTCTTCTGCAAAGTCTAGAGTTGTTTTCCTGTTCAGCCACCAGGGGGTGGTACATTCCACTCAATTCAACAACCGTTTACAGCCAATTTCCCAGTGCAGGGTGCCTGGAGACTACTCCATGAATAAGGCACAGTTTCTTACTTTCAAATGTAATTGATAATATATTTACTCAAATAATGATGCTTCAAGAAGAAGTGAACTGGACTGAGATTGTGGCTCAGTGGTAGAGCACTTGCCTTGCAAGCGTGAGGCACTGGGTTTGATTCTCAGCCCTGCATATAAATAAATGAATAAAATAAAAGGTTCGTCAACAACGAAAAAAATAAAAAATAAATAAATAAAGAAGAAGTGAACTATAGATTTGCATTTGGGCTAAGTGTTTAAAGCTGGGAGGGAATTCATGGTACACAAAAATATGTGGTGGGTGGAAGGTTCTAAAGAGAGGAGTACATTTGCAAAGAAAGATCTGTGCCAAAGAGGGAGTAAGATCCTACTATAGTTGGAAGAGAAAGCATCTTCCTAACTCTGTGTTGTCATGTGTTCAACTTCCACAGACTCCTTCATGGGGATTTGTCCCATACGTGAACAACAACATAATAGAAATAGGTTGTTGAGAGAGAGAGAGAGAGAGAGAGAGAGAGAGTCCAATCTAAAAGAAAAAAAAATGCAGTGTATACAATTACAAACAAAGATCACTTCATGAGCAGGGTGACATTTTAATCTTTCACTAGGTTATCATTGTCCTACGATCAAAAGCTTAAACTGTATAATCACTTTCCCTCCTAATTCTTCATTTCTGCTATACTGGAACATATAAACCACAATTTTGGTCTTTGGCTGTAATGGCAAGGGCCTCGCCCCATGGGTAGGTCTAGATATTTGGATGCAACATGGACCCAGAGATTATGGAGAATTCCATGCTCAATGCTCTCTAGTAGATGAGTCAATGAGTCTATTGTGCTTACGCCCTGGAATCTGGCAGTTTTAATCCACCCTTTGGATACAATTGGCTTTAACAGTGAATTTTCAGAGTTTGTTGCAACACTCATATTTTATTTTTTCTTCTTTTTTTTTTTTTACAGCTTTGTTGAGACATATGTATGTACCATAAAATTGGCCCATTGTAAGTACACAATTCATGACTTGTAGTAAACTTAAAGAGTTGTGCAATCATCACCACATTCCAGTTTTAGAATCCCTCCCTCCCTGCAGCAACCACCACCAAAATTTCCTTTAGCCTGTTTGGAGACAATCTGTAACCCTGCCCCCAGCTGCAGGGTTCCACTGCAGGTTCCTGCTGTCTGTCTGTCTAAAATTTTCCTCCTCTGAGCATTTCATACAAATGGAATCACTGCAGCAGTCTTTTGAATCTGGCTTTTTTTTTTTTTTTTTTTTTTTTTGCCTAGCTTGTTTTCAAGGCTCATCGGTATGTACTCTCAGTTCTTCTTTTGATGGTGCATGGAGTTCCATTATATGAATATACTACATTGTTTATCAATTCACTAATTGCAGGACCTTTGGACGGTTTCCAGTTTTTGATTAACACTGATGAGGAACTGCATGCAGATCTTTGCAATGGGAAAGAAAACACACTGGACAATTAAGGAGATGATTTCATCCTGGCTACTGTAACAAGCAGAACTGTCACTAGTAAGGAACAGCTCCAAGAAAAGGCAGAGGACCTGAGGTGTTGGAGGCAGAAGAAAAAGAGAGTCATCAGTGAGTCTCACTGGAACTGTGAGGAAGGACAGGAGAAAATGTGCAAGAGCAGGGTGGTTGCAATAGTTTGCTTGGGCTGCCATAACAAAATGCCACAGACTACACAGTTTAAACAACAAAAATTGATTTTCTCATAGTTCTGGAAGCTAGAAGTCTAAGTTCAGAGTCAGCAAGGTTGGTCTCTCCTTGAATTGCACATGGCTACCTATAACTGTGTCCTCATATGGGCTTTCCTTGTGAAAATTTTAGCATCACTTTATCTTTTTAAAATTGCACCCATTCTGTTGAGTTAGGGCCCCATCCTTAAGACAGCATTGAACCATAATTAACTCTTCAAAAGTCCTCTGTCCAAATATAATCACCTTCTGAGGTGAACTGGAGGTTACATAAAGAATGTTATCTGTAAATAAAGCATCTTATTTTTTTCATTTGCAATATCAATTTTTATCCTGTTAATAGAGTATATTACATTAATTATAGTTTGGGGGTATAAATGTTACCTTGCATTCCCAGGATATAAGACACCCTTGGGATGCACTTGATCATGGTGTATCATATTTTTTATGTTGTTGAGTTTGGTTTGACAATATTCTATGAAGGATTTTTATACATATATTCATGAAAAACATTGGTCTGGGGTTTTATTTTTTTATAGCAAATATGTTTTTAATACCTTCATTTTATTTATATAGTGCTGAGGATCAAACCTAGGGCCTCACACATGCAAGATGCACACTCTACCGCTGAGCCATAGCCCCACCCCAGCCCCTGGAGTTTTCTTTTCTTTTTTTCTGGTTGTATACAAAGTATATTCACACCATTCGTGACTTCATACATGCACTTAGGGTAATGATATCCATCTCATTCTACCATCTTTTTTTTTTCCCTTCTTCTTCATCCTTTTGTCCCCTCCTTTCCCCTCCCTCTCATTGGCCATTCTAGTGCTCCTCTAATCCTCCCATGCTCCCCATCCCAACCCCACTGTGAATCGGTCTCCTTATATCAGAGAAAACATCTGGCATTTGGCTTTTTGGGATTGGCTAACTTCACTTAGCATTATATTCTCCAACTTCATCCATTTACCTACGAATGCCATGATTTTATTCTCTTTTATTGCTGAGTAATACTTCATTTGTATATATACCACATTTTCTTTACCCATTCATCTACTACAGGCATCTAGGTTGGTTCCACAGTTTAGCTATTGTGAATTGTGCTGCTATAAACATTGATGTGGCTGTGTCCCTGTAGTATGCTGTTTTTAAGTCCTTTGGGTATAGACCGAGGAGTGGGATTGCTGGGTCATAAGGTGGTTCCATTTCCAGTTTTCCAAGGAATCTCATACTGCTTTCCATATTGGCTGTACCATTTTGCAGCCCCACCAGCAATGTATGAGAGAATGGCAGCTATTAAGAATACAAACAGGGCCGGGCGCGGTGGCGCACGCCTGTAATCCCAGCACTTTGGGAGGCTGAGGCAGGAGGATCGCGAGTTCAAAGCCAGCCTCAGCAATGGCGAGGCACTTAGCAACTCAGTGAGACCCTGTCTCTAAATAAAATACAAAAAAGGGCTGGGGGTGTGACCCAGTGGTCGAGTGCCCCTGAGTTCAATCCCCGGTAACCACAAAAAAAAAAAAAAAAAAAAAAGAATACAAACAGGGGCTGGGTTGTGGCTCAGCGGTGCAGCGCTCGCCTAGCATGTGCACGGCCCAGGTTCGATCCTCAGCACCACGTAAAAATAAATGCATTGTGTACAACTAAAGCAAATAAATAAATATTTTTTAAAAAAGAATACAAACAACAATAAATGTTGGCGAGGATGTGGAGTTTTATTTTCTTGTGGTGACTTTGTCTGGCTTTGATATCAGCATAATGCTGCCTACATTGAATGAGCTGGGAAGTGTTCTCTATTTTCTCAAAGAACTTGTAAAGTATTCATATTAGTTATTTACATATTTGATAGCGTTCACTAGAGAAACCGTCTGGAGTTGGGTATTTCTTTGTAGGAGAATTTTTAATTACTAACTCAATTTTTTTTTTTTTTTTTTTTTTGTAATGGGGATTGAACTCAGGGGCAGAGTACTCAGCCACTGAGCCACATCCCCAGCCCTACTTTGTATTTTATTTAGAGACAGGGTCTCCCCTTGCTTTTGCTGAGGCTGGCTTTGAACTCATGATCCTCCTGCCTCAACTACCCAAGCTGTACTAATTTTTTTTTTTTTTTTTACTTTTAGAGATGCATTAAATTTCCTGTTTTATTTTTCTTTTCTTTTTTTTTTTTATACCAGGGATTGAACCCAAAAATGCTAATAACTGACCCACATCCCCAGCCACCCCCCCACTTTTTTTTAAATTTTGTGACAAGGTCTCACTGCATTGCTGACAGCCTCACTAAGTTGCTGAGGCTGGCTTTGAACTTGTGACCCTCCTTCCTCAGCCTCCTGAGTTGCTGGGATTACAAGTGTGCACCACCACATCTGGCTTGAATTTCCTATTTTCTTCTCAAGTCAGTAACTTATATTATTCTAGAAATTTTCACATTTCAACTGTTGTCTAATTTCTTGGCATATTGTTGTTCATAATATTCCCATTTTGTTTCTGTATGGTCAGTAGTAAGGTCCTCTCTTTCATTCCCAACTTTGTGTCCCTTTATCCTCAGTCCAGCAATACCATCAGGCATTGTGTCTCTTGTATGTAGGCATAGCAGCAACCAGGGGCATATAGGCAGCTGAGGCCTGCTGTGGAATTTGCTAAGTATGTCCATAATCTCTAGCCAACACATGAAATAGGGAAGCTTCACATTCGTTAAGGAATTCTTTTTCTCCTTAACATAGTTGGAGGTCTGGTGATTTCAACTCAGAACCCAGATTGATATGATTACAGTGATGCCTAAAGCAATAGCCAGAGGAACTATAATAACCTAGGCAACATAACAAGGAAAATGTTCTTGAGGACCACCTCACCTATGAGGAGTACAGTGCTAAGTTCCCATTGCTAAGGGTGTAATGCTTGAGGCTGAATCTTGGGCCCCAGAAGAAATTTTCAGCCTAATTCCATCTCTCTTCCTTCTTCCCTCCCACCTTCCTCCCTCCCTCCCTTTCCTGCTTTCTTCTTTCCCTCTTTCCTTCCTCCCTTCATCCCTTCCTTCCTTGGAACAGGAAGATTATGCTTTTAGAAACTCAGTTCTCAGCCAGGCATGGTGGCACACACCTGTAATCCCAGCAGCTTGGGAGGCTGAGGCAGGAGGATTGCTAGTTCAAAGCCAGCCTCAGCAAAAGTAAGGTGCTAAGCAACTCAGTGAGACCCTGTCTCTAAATAAAATACAAAATAGGGCTGAGGATGTGGCTCAGTGGCTGAGCGCCCCTGAGTTCAATCCCCTGTATGAAACAAAAACCAACCTCAGCTCTCTTCTGGAACTGGGTGTGAAGGGACAGGGTGCCTTTCCTGGGACAGTAAACTGGTCTACAAAGAATCCAGGTGTCCAGGGCTGTGAGCCAGCAAAAAAAGGCAATGGGTGTCAACTTCTCACACAAAGTCCTATCCTTGCTGATGTGGGAAGGAACCCTTTATCCTGTTCCTGTGGGGGAATTTCTCTTCTCACGAGGTTTGAACACCTCTGAGCTCAAGGTCATTTCTTGCACTCCCCACAGATCTGAGCAGTGCAGACCCAGTGCAGGTCTTGGCCCCTGAATCAACATTGCTTTTCTGTAGAGGTCACGGGTACACCTCACTCCTCTGGTGTTTGTTCTTAGGGAGTTCAACTTGACTGTCAGAGTGTCTGATACTTGTGGGAAGAGAACCAATTAAAATAAGGTGAAAATATATCATCTGGCTCTGACCAGTGTCCATCCCCTAAAGGGGAAAATATCTGAGATAGAGAAACCATTAGGGACACACTGTTTTTATTTGCCAGATAATGGGACATAGGGCAGTGACTGTGACTTTTTTATGCCTCTCATAGCTCCAAGCTCAACCACTGGCCATCCACATATAATTTTTAATAATAATAATGATGTTATATCTGAGAGCAATAAATACTCTAACAGTGCCCATTAAAAGTAGCCTGTAAACCATTTCTTGAAATTACTTTCTAGCCATTTTCAAACAGAGTTCTATTAAGCCATTAGATAAACTAGAAGAGACTATGTCATAAAATAAGAATGGAGATTATGTTGAAGAAGGTTAGAGGCTAAATTTATAGTATCTAAATTTTCTTAAGGAAGCAAGTGATAAAATTTTACTTAGCATAGTCCATAAGTTATATAAAATATTCTCAGGTTTGGAATCACTTTTTGTCCAATAGCAATTCTTTATCTCAAGGAAGAGATGAGATAATATGAAATATTTAAAGAAGGGAAATGGAAGGATTGAAAATAATTGAGAAGAGTTTAAACTTCACCTACAAAAAAAAAAAAAGGAAGATACTTCACAATTTTATAGTTTCAGAGACAGCAAGCAAGTGGGTTTGCCATATCTGAATGCAAAATGTATCTTAAGCTTATAAATGAAGTCAGGGATGCTGGTACTTGGAAATTTTTTTAATTTTTATATATTGTCTACAATTTTTTTAGAAGACATGATTTGGGTCAGAAGCCTATTTCTTGCAAAAAAAAATTATTAGATTGTCTTCAATTATTTTCTTTAAAAGCTTTGCCGTGTGTGTGTGTGTGTGTGTGTGTGTGTGTGTGTGTGATGCTAAGGATTGAGCTCAGGGCCACAGGCGTGTACTCTATCACTGAGGTACATTTTCAACCCTAATCTAAAAGGTTTTACTATACTGAAAGAATCCACAAAATTCTAGCTGGGTGTGGTGGCACACATCTATAATCCCAGCTACTCGGGAGGCTGAGGCAGGAGTATCATAAGTTTAGCAGCAGTCTGGGCAAGTTAGTGAGACCCTCCGCAACTTAGGGAGACCCTGTCTCAAAGCAAAAAACTAAAAAGGGGTGGGGTGTGGCTCAGTGGTTAAGCACCCCTGATTTCAATCCCCAGTACCACAATAATAACAATAAATAATAAGCCAGTCACAGTGGCACATGCTGTAATCCCAGCGGCTCAGGAGTCTGAGACAGGAGGATCGCAAGTTCAAGCCAGCCTCAGCAACAGCAAGGTGCTAAGCAACTCAGTGAGACCCTGTCTCTAAATAAAATACAAAATAGGGCTAGGGATGTAGCTCAGTGGTTGAGTGCCCCTGAGTTCAATCTTTGGTACCCCAAAATAAATAAATAAGTAAATAAATAAAATAAGATAAAGACATCATTCAAATTATTAATGCCATTGTCAGTGGTCATAGTTAAGGGCTTGTCAAATTGAAATTTGATGAATTTCCTTTTAAAATATACTTAGACTTTCATAAATTGTGTTTTACTGCATAGTTCCCGTATTATTTCCAATACCATAAAACAACCTTCATGTATATTAAAACTCAGTGGCTTTTTTGTAGAATTATTTTGGCCCAACTTGTCAAAATATGAAGTCTTAAGCGCTGTTTTAATTCCAAGGCTTTCGCATATCTGTATAAATCGTGTAAGATTAATTTTCATCTTAACAGGAAGTTTTATATTTTAGTACTTAGAATTAATTAACTTGAACTCACATGATCCTGTAGAATTTAAAATCTGACAAAGCATGGACTAAGGTTAGGAATTTAATTACAAAGTATCTGGCACTTAGAAGGCACTCAGCAAATACCTGCTGAAGGAGTGAATGGGGTGGAGCTAGAATGCTGTATTGCTGTCAATTAATGTTGTACTAGAAACTACTCAAGAACATTAAGGGTGGTTTTTGTTTGTTTGTTTGTTTTATGGCACCAGGGATTGAACCTCGAGGCACTCAACAACTGACCCATATCCCCACCTTTTTTTGTTTTATTTTTTTTTATTTTTTTATTTTTTTGTACCAGGGATTGAACTCAGAGGCACTCGACCACTGGGCCACATCCCCAGCCCTTTTTTTTGGTTTTCATTAGAGACAGGGTCTCACTGAGTTGCTAGTGCCTCGCCATTGCTGAGGCTGGCTTTGAACTCGCGATCCTCCTGCCTCAGCCTCCCAAAGTGCTGGGATTACAGGCGTGCGCCACCGCGCCCGGCTTTTGTTTTATTTTTTGAGACAAGGTCTCACCAAGTTGCTTAGGGCCACCCTAAATGCTGAAGTTGGCCTTGAACTTGCAATCTTCCTGCCTCAGCCTCCCAAGCTGCTGGGATTACAGGCATGTGCCACCAAGCTTGGCTCAGAATACTCATATTTGAAGGGAAAGTACTAGGGAGTGAAACTGCCTAGCTGCATGTATGAGTATGTAACGATGAAAGCCACTTGATGTATGTTTTTAATGTACCATTAAAAAGTTAAAATTATAAAAAGAATCCAGATTTGAATTTCACCATCAGCCACAAGTGATATCAACTTCCAAAGATTGTGTAAAAGAGGGACAAAATTCCACTAAAGCCATTCATACATTCTATGACAGATTCTTTTTTTTTTTTTTTTAATATTTATTTGCTTGTTTCAGTTGCACACAATGCCTTTTGTTTTGACATGGTGCTGAGGATCGAACCTGGGCTGCATACGTGCCAGGCGAGCACTCTACCGCTGAGCCACAACCACAGCCCCTATGACAGATTCTTGGGACTTTCGCTCTAAAGTGAGATTAGCTGCTCTCAAGACTAGAAGCCAGTAGAAGTCATTGTTACTGACTCTTCCCACTCATTGGCTTAAAGACAGAAAAGTGCAGGAGCCCTAATTAAGGAGATAGCTAAGATTGCGGTTAGCTGTGAGCCATAAACATTACCACCTTCCATGGTCTCGTGAGACTTGGCCTGGGACATTGTGGATCGGGTTGGTGCCATTTTGTGGTGTGGTTGGAGGAGCGTGGATGGCGTGTTGGGGTGTTGTTGAAGCCAGAGAGAGAAACTAGCAGAATAAAGAGCCTGTTTGTTTCCAGTCCGCCTCTGAACTTATTCCCGTGGCATTGTTGCTCCAAGCGGCAATTGCTTCAGGCAGCAAGAGGAAAGATGAGAAACTAAGAATTTCTATCAACCACAGTCTCCCCTCCAAAAGCTCAGACTTCCTAGAAGAAAGGTAATTAATACTTAAAGAGTCCAATCAATCATAGGCTCCAAAACAGAAGAAGAATCAACACCAGGATTTCCAACTAAAGAAACTGATGTTCCATACAGGACTGTCACCCTGTGTCTGCTAGCTGGGAGACACTTATTTGTCTCCAAACATCACCCAACACTGTAAAGCTGAAGGCTACCATTCTGCCAACCTCCGTCAAGACATTGCATTTGCCAATATGTAACAAGGTCAGGGTCCGTTTGTGAATTCAGTATTGCTGAATTTAAGATTTATCCACACTGGGTAGAGGGTGTCTGAGGGAGGCAGGCCTAATCAATGCACAGTAAAGTCAGTTGACCATACGCCAAAGCCTGAGACACATTTCCACTAAAGGCAATAACTCTGGACACTATTTGTAAATCACGTTCCTAATCATACTCACTGGGCTCTCTGAACCAATGGCAGCCAGAAAAAAAAAGGCTGCTTAACCTCATTCTGACCAAACAACTAGGATCCTGCTAGTGTTGCTAACACAGACAAGCTGGCTTGACTGATAATGACCTAAACCAGAGCTGGACCTCACTGCCCCCAGCCCCTCCTTGCCAGCACTTTCTGTAACGATTCAGTGACAGCTGCCCTCACTTGGTTTACCCAATTGCTATCCCAGTGCTCCCTGGGAGGTGAGCATCCTTTCAGGCACTCCCCTGCCCACAACAGCACAGGCTGGAAAAGGGTCCAGCACCCATATAACACACTGTGAACTTCCGGCTTCCTGGGAGAACTGACTGAGAGGGCAGGAAGCACAGAGCCTTCTGTTACTCCACCACCCTCTGCTGAAAGTTCCCCTCCACGAAGCAGGATCTTGGACTGGTTCTGCCATCAGAACGTGAGCAGGTATATTGTAGGGACAGACGAGGCAAGGCGCCTAAGATAACAGGAAACAGTTTTATTTGGCTTCAGCCTGGTTCAGAAGGTACAGCTTTTGTTGTAATCAATTAATCCCCTGAACCCCGAGTTCAGGTAGTTTCAGAATTTTGTACCCAGCATGTAAGGGGAGGGGTTCAGAAGTTCGCAGTGTACAGAATTTCAAATAAAAGCAGCTTTTTCTTTCACTGTTCTGGACAAGTTAACCCTTCAAGAACAACACTTAAGAAGGAGAGAGCTTCTTCTCCCCTTTCTTTCCTCCCCTGCCAACTGTTACCATGGAGCCCGAATAGTAACTTCTCTTATCTTAGAAATGTAGACATCTCTGAAGCTCCAGCTCAAGGCCAGAGGCCTTGTTAAAGAATTTGTCCTTTTTATTATCACACTTTGCATTTGCAAACACACTTCTGCAAACTACTATACTGGATACATGTTTGTGAAAAACAAGTAAAGGGGCGTCCAGCACCTGGAGTGCTGATTTCTTCCAGGCCAGTGGCCAAGTAATAGAGCAACAGGAAAATAGGAAGTTTATCTACATTGAACTCTTCTGTAGAGACTCTTTTGCTGACAGTCCTAAAATCAGCCATGGTGAAGATTTCTTGAGAAGCTTAGTTAAGATTTTCTGTGGAGAAGGGGGTGCAACTACAGGAAGATTAGTTTAGTTTTTGTCTGAAGTGCAAAAAGCAGCAGAAATTGATTTGGGCAGAGAGCAAATACACCTCCCTTCCATTTTCTCAGTGTGAGAAGAGAAATATCTTTCTCTCTCTCTCTCTCTCTCTCTCTCTCTCTCTCTCACACACACACACACACACACACACACACACTTTTTTTTTTTTCTTTTAATCAGGTATTGAACCCAGGGATGCTTAACTACCAAGCCACATCCCCAGCCCTTTTTAATATTTTATTTACAGACAGGGTCTCACTGAGTTGCTTAGGGCCTCACTAAATTGCCAAGGCTGGCTTTGAACTTACCACCTTCTTGGGCTTACTGGCCACCAAGCCCAACAAGCCTCCCCTTTAATGGATGGGATAGGACAGGTGGCAAAGAGGAAGCCCGAAAGAAGTGGAGGAGTGTGATCTAAAAAGTCAGAATTCACTACACACTGCAACATGGATGAGCCTCAAAGCTTTATGACCCGTGAAAAAAGCCAAGTGCAAAAGATCACCTGCTAGAGGACTCCATTTGTACAAAATACTTTAAAAAGCAATATCTATTTTTAGGTATAGAAATAAGACAGTGTTAGCCCGGTGCAGTGGCACATACCTATAATCCCAGCACTTGGGAGGCTGAGGCAGGAGGATCACAAGTTCAAAGCCAGCCTCAGCAATCGTGAGGCACTTAGCAACTCAGTGAGACCCTGTCTCTAATAAAATACAAAAAAGGGCTGGGGATGTGGCCCAGTGCTCAAGTGCCCCTGAGTTCAATCCCCAGTACAAAAAAAAAGAATTAGAAGAAGAAGAAGAAGAAAAAAAAAAAAGAATTAGAAGAAGAAGAAAAGAAAAGAAAAGAAAAGAAATAAGACAGTGGTGCCTGGGACCAGAGATGCAAAGGAGGACTGAGTGCAAACAGGATGAGTGGTGGGATGTGCTAACCTTCCATGGTGGTGCTGTTGGTGCAACTCAGTGCATTTACTAAAAAATCAGTGAAGTGCAAGTTTACATGGGTGTGTGTGTGTGTGTGTGCGTTTTCTTAGAAAAAGGAAAATTTATTGCTTTGATAGCAAAGGAGAAACACAGGGGACTCCTGTCCCAAAGACTGTGATTCTGACCATCAGAAGGAACAGGGAGAGATTAGGGAGGAGCAGGGAGAGAGGAAGAGAAAGAAACATGGCCATTTAAAAAATAAGTTGCAGTTGCAGAGCAGCAAGGGCTATATTCAAAGCATAAAGTGGACCACCGTTACAATTACCCACTGTCAGTTTCTACATTCCATTTCTATGGAAAAATGGGTAATGACATCTCCAAACTGCTTCTTGCTGAAAGGGGGCAAAGTTGAAGGAAATAACCCAAAGTCCTTGATCTCTATCAGGTGGGATGTGAATAGTTAAGGGCATTCAGCATCAGAGCAGTCTAGAGGTCCACAGTGGTAGATGGCAGGTGACTGGACAAGGGATACACAGGGCAGGGATCATACAAATGGCCAAAGTTGTTGAGACTTTCCTGAATTCAGTTTCCTTTTTCTCAAAGTGGACCTGACTGTCCTGCAGTTGGCTCCCAACAAGTTCTCTAGCACCTTGAATCCTCAGCATGGAAGTGGGGTTCCTTGGAGAGCCAGGCCTGCCCAAGAAAACTGGAGCAGGGGCTGCTCTCGGGTCCCATCTGGGGTGCCAATTTGTTGCAGAAAGCTCAGCCTTGTCCCTGATGCCATTCCAATAACAAGGACACAGTTTTGAGCAAAAGGAAAAGGAAGGTTTATTGCTTTGCTAGCAAAAGAGAAACACAGGGGACTCCTGTCCCAGAGGCTGTGATTCTCAACATGGGTGAATTTTAAGTAGGTAAATTAAAACTCAATAAATCCATTCAGAAAAGCAAGACAAGAAAAATGAAATTAATGACAAAATTTCTCATCCAGAAGTCAATATGAACTAAAAGACAACTCCAGGTAAAGTACAAAGACGAAATGAAAGATTAATTGAAAAACAGTAGGATGGATATTAAAAATTTATAAGCTATTAAACAGTTTATAAAGAGACAGCCTTCTGGACATGCAATCAAGAAAAAAGAAAAGAAAGCTTTGGGAGGCTGAGGCAGGAGGATTTCTAAAGGAGATATAACAAGTATGTGGAATATTTTAATTAAAAAGAAAATACAGGAGCTGGGGTTGTGGCTTAGTAGTAGAGCAGTTGCCTAGCATGTATGAGGCACTGGGTTCGATTCTCAGCACTGCATAAAAGTAAATGAACAAAATAAAGGTCCATCAAAGGCTCATCAATGTCTAAAAAAATCTAAAAATTTTAAATTAAATTAAAAAAGAAAAAAGAAAATACAGGCAGGCACAGTGGTGCACACCTATAATCCCAGTGGCTTGGGAGGCTGAAGCAGGAGGATCGCAAGTTCGAAGTGTTAGATGAATTCAGGCTGACAGGCCACACCCCCCAGGTGCCTTAAATTGGCCTCACCCCAGATGCCTTAGATTATCCAGTGAGCCTGAGCTTTAACTTCCCGGAAAGTGCCCATCTCTCACGATAATCCACCTTTGGCAGGCTCTGAGTCCCTGCCCTTTCTGAGCCAATCCGGAGCCTACAAGTCCCACTTTTGTCCCTCTGTACCGGAGTTGATACTTAAACCCCTGCCAGGCCAGAATTTGCCCTTTTTTCCCCTTTGCCATCTTCTTCTCGCCAGCTTCCCTTCCCCCTTCTCCCCTTCTTCCCTTCCCCCTTCCCGCCTTTTTCCCTTCCTCCTTCCCCTTTTTCCCTTCCCTTCCCCTTGCTCCCCTTCCCTCCATGTACCCCTTTGGTCCTGACTGGCCATTAGGGGCCAGTTAATAAACACTTTTGCTACACGGCGGTTTCTGGCATGGGTTTTATGCCCTTCACAAAGCCAGCCTCAGCAACTTAGTGAGGCTCTAAGCAACTTAATAAGACCCTGTCTCAAAAAAATAAAATAATAAAAAGGGCTATGGATGTGGCTCAGTGGTTAAGTGTCCCTGGATTCGTTCCCCTGTACCATAAAAAAAATTAAATTGAAAGGTTAAAATTCAAAATGTCCTTGTATTAGTATTATACATTTTTTTCACTTTAGAGAAATAGATCATATCCATGACATAATGAAGAAGCATGAAAGATGAAAACAAATATAAAAGAAGAGAAAAATAGTCAATTTATGAAGAAGACTTGTTGCTGCCTGAAGTGATTGCTTGGAGCAAGGAGGCCGTGGGAATAAGTTCAGAGGTGGACTGGAAACAAACAGGCTCTTTATTCTGCAAGCTTCTCTCTCCGGCTCCAACAACATCTCGTACCTGCAATCCACACTCCTCCAAACCAAAGCCACACCACACAAAATGGCGTTGACCCCGTCTGCAATGTCCTGGGCCAAGTCTCATGAGACCATACAAATGACGCCTACCCGATCCACAATGTCCCGGGCCAAGTCTCACGAGACCATAGAGGGTGGTAATACTATTGGCTCACAGCTATCCGCAATCTTAGCTATCTCCTTAATTAGGGCTCCTGCAAAGACTAATCCTTTTATCAAAGCATGGCAAAGATTGTTTCACATAGGTATCAATATGATTATCCTAAATGGACCTTAGTAGATCAAATCCAATGATATAATAAAAGAATGAAGAATTTGATCAAGTAGAAAATGGGCTGGCTGTGTGTTTTAAGGGCCAGGAACAAAGTTTAGTGGCTCCCCAATAAGAAAAGCAAAATTACTATATGACTTAACGTTCCCTTCCGAGTTTAAAATACTTAAGGAATTGAAAACAGGTGTCCAAACAAAAACTTGTACACAAATGTTCATAGTGACACTCTTCACAATAGCCAAAAGGTGAAAACAACCCCTATCAACTGATGAATAAGCAAAATGTGGTATATCCATACAATGGAATATTATTGGACCCTAAACAGGAATAAGTAGAGGTACAAACCACGACATAGACGAACTTTGAAAACATTATGCTCAGTGAAAGAAGTCACAAACAAAAAACTACAGATTATATTATCTCATTTCTATGAAATATCCACATTAAGCACATCCACCAAGACAGAAAGCAGAGGAGAGGTTGCCAGCGATTGGGAAGAGAATGAAGATGGAAGTGACAGCTGAATGGATACGGGGTTTCCTTTAGGGATAATCAAAACGTCCTGAAGCGAGATAGTGGTGATGGTTTGCTGCCGCCTGAAGCGATGGCTGCTTGGAGCAACGAAGCCGCGGGAAGAAGTTCAGAGGCGAACTGGAAACAAACAGTTTTTTTATTTTGATAACTTTTTTCTCTGGCTCTAACAACGACTTTAACACGCACTACACACACCACCAAAAATGGTGCAGACTCGATCAGCAATCTCGCTCAAGTCCCGCGAGATCTCGGGCCAAGTCCCGTGAGACAATGGAAGGCGGCAACAGCCAAACATCTCCATGGCCCATAGTCAACCGCAATCTTAGCCATCTCCCCAAACAGGGCTCCTACAATGGTTACACACACTAATTGTGTGTATTTTACCACAATTAAAAAATGGGCGCAGTGGCGCATGCCTGTAATCCCAGCACTTGGGAGGCTGAGGCAGGAGAATCGCAAATTCAAAGCCAGCCTCAGCAATGGCAAGGCACTTAGCAACTCAGTGAGACCCTGTCTCTAATAAAATACAAAAAAGGGCTGGGGATGTGGTCCAGTGGTCGAGTGCCCCTGAGTTCAATCCCCAGTACCACAAAAAAAAAAAAAATAAATGGGAAAACAAAATAAGTGAGGTAGGTCCAGAAACTATACAGGCTGAAAACTATCATAGGACAGCACTTCCCAACTTCTCAGAGTGGAAGCTGGCCCTCTCTTGAAGGACGTCTGGGTGGTGCATCTCTATATCAGCCATACATATTGATACTTTTCTGTGGTATTTAGGGATTGAACCCAGGGATGCTTTACCACCAAGCTACATCCTCAGCCCAACCCCCTTTTTTTGGGTCAGGGTCTCACTAAGTAGCTAAGGCCAGCCTTGAACTTGGGATTCTCCTGTCTCAGCCACCTGAGTCACTGGAATTACAGACATGTGCCACCAGGTCCAGCGATAACACTTTAATACATGAGAGAGGTGATGTGACGTCCCTTTTCTGATTTGCTCTTATCCCATAAACCTTTCCCTGTGGATATAGGTGGGTCCTTCCTGGCACTGCCTCAGGAAGGAATTATTCAAGAAAGCGCAATTTTTGTTTTTGAACTTCAAAAGGAAAATTCTCTTGGCACAAATATAGAAGATGTTTAAAGAGCACAGTCAGATTCACATGCCCAGCTCTCAGGCTTACTTTACTTGCCAGATCACAGCCTAAGCAGGGGCCTGCTGTGGTGTGTGCCCTCTGAAACTGTTGAAATTTGACCACTGTTGTGGCAGTGTTGTTAGCAGGGACTTCAAGAAGTGGTACTCGTGGGTTACAGATTCACAGTTTATGGTTATGAGAGCCAGCGCTCTCTGGCTGGTTTGCTCTGTCCTGCCTTGTGATGCCCTGCACATGTCACTATGAAGCAAGGAGACTCTCACCAGATGCCAGCACCATGCTCTCGGCCCTCTCAGCCTCACAACCAGGAGCTAAACAGACCTCTATTTGGTTAAAGCACTAAGCCTGGAGTACTCAGTGATAGCAACAAAGAAATGGGCTAAGACGGGGCCCTGCACTTGGGTAGGAAGGGAGGTGAGAAACGGTGGGTGGTAATGGCCAGAGAGGTTTCGGGACCCTAGAGTGAAAGGGACCTATCCCTCGATTCCTGTGTAGAGACCCCTGAGGTTCTAGATTGTTAACGTCTCTGTGCATTGTCAACCTAAATAGGAAAAACAGAGAGATTTGCAAAGAACACTGAGGTTTACGGGAAATAGCTTTGCGACGGGAATAGCATAGCATTGTGGTGGAAACACATGCGCTAGTAGACTATGGGTATATTCAAGGAGTCTGAGGCAAGGGGAAGTTGTTAAAGATGTGGGAAGATTACATCAGATTTTTTAAAAATATTCTTTAATTGTCAATGGACCTGTATTTTATTTATTTATATGTGGTGCTGAGAATTGAACCCAGGGCCTTACACATGCTAGGCAAGCGCTCTACCACTGAGCCACAACTCCAGCCCCACATCAGATATCTTGAAACAATAACATTTGGTCACAATGATTAATAAATAATAAGAGTGGTGTCCATCTGAGGTTGAACAGAGAGTTGCTGGGAAAATGTTGTGGTAGTACTTTGTGGGGTGAGGGGTGTAGCTCAAAGGTAGAGCACTTAACTAGCATGTATAGGCCCTGGGTTCAATCTCAAGCACTGCCAAAAGGGTTGGGGGAGAACCTTTTGTGTAAGGTTGCAGTAGCCTCTGCAAGTGTGTGTTTCTGGCAGTCTTTTGTGATACTTGTTATCAGGCAATCATGCTTAAAAACCCTTCTTCAAGCCAGGCTTGGTGGTGCCTGCCTGTAATCCCAGCAGCTAGGGAGGCTGAGACAGGAGAATTGCGAGTTCAAAACCAGCTTCGGTAGTGGCGAGGTGCTAAGCAACTCAGTGAGACCCTGTCTCTATAAATAAAACACAAAATAGGGCTGGAGATGTGGCTCAGTGGTAGAATACCCCTGAGTTCAATCCCTGGTACCATAAAAAAGAACAACAAAAAGCCCTTCTTCATAACCCCTTAGCTAGCTTTTTTGTTGTTGTTGTTTTGTTTTTTGTTATGTTCGGGATTGAACCCAGGGTCTTGTGCATGTGAGACAAGCACTCTACCAGCTGAGCTATATCCCCAGCACTTGGTTAGCTTGCTTTCTTACTTTACTTTTCTTTCTTTCTGTAGGGTTGACAATTTCATTCAGCTGGCCTGGCACAGTAGGTAAACAGAGAACTGAGAGGACCGGTTGCTCTCCTATGGGGCCTGAGAGGTAGGCTGCAGGAGATGTTCCCTGTGTCCGTGAGAAGGGGGAGGTTTTAGCTGAAATAGAACCAGGCCTCAAGAAGCCCTGCAGCCAGGGACAGCAAAGCAGCAACCTGCTTGAATCAATGACCTGGGGGACAAAATGGATCCAGCTACATCTAGGTAGGAACCAGCTTGGACAGAAATTAGCCCAGAGTCAAGCCCCCTCCCTGCCATTTATGTCCCAAGCCACTCTGGAGACAATGGTCCAAGCAAGGATGAGGATGGATTAAATTCAGGCAACCCAGGCAGAGATCCCCCAGAAGCGAGGGAGGTTGGGTTTCCTTGCCCTGATGGAATTTCTCAAAAGAAAAAGTAGATTGACTCATAGAAAAGCAAAGTTGTATTTCTCCTGTGATTCGTGGTTCAGATGTGGTACCCACCATGAAGGAGGCAAAGTTTGGTCACACTGTGACTGTGATCTGCATTTCCACCCTACCCTTCCCACTTTCCTATCCCACACCTGCAGTTCCAGAGCACCCGACTGTGGCCAGCTAGAAAGACCCCTGTGTGTACCTGCTTTCCCTCTACCTCAGCTCACCCGTGACAGACTTTTACATGGCCACAAGTGCTGGGCATGATGGTGCACGGCTGTAATCCCAGTTACTTGGGTCTGAGGCAAGAGGATCACAAGTTCGATACCAACCTCAGCAATTTACTCATGCCCTAAGCAACTTAGTGAGACCCTGTCTCAAAATAAGAAAAATAAGCTGGGCGTGGTGGCGCACACCTGTAATCCCAGCACTTGGGAGGCTGAGGCAGGAGGATCGTGAGTTCAAAGCTAGCCTCAGCAATGGTGAGGCACTTAGCAGCTCAGTGAAACCCTATCTCTAATAAAATACAAAAGAGGGGTGGGGATGTGGCTCAGTGGTCGAGTGCCCCTGAGTTCAATCCCCAGTACAAAAGAAAAAAAAGAAAAGAAAAGAAAAAGGTTTGGGGATGTGGCTGAATGGTAACGTGTACCTGGGTTCAGTCCCCAATAACAAAAAGAAAGAAAGAAAGAAAGAAAGAAAGAAAGAAAGAAAGAAAGAAAGAAAGAAAGAAAGAAAGAAAGAAAGAAAGAAATCTAACTAAATCTAACCACTCTGAGGCTATCATGCAACGAGGAGGACCAGACCATATAGAGAAGCCACAAGTAAGTATTTCTGCTAGAAGCTCAAATGAGGTCCCATTCAACAGCCAGTGTCAACTACCAGACCTGGGAATGAAGGGTCCTCCAGATACTTACAGCTGCAGCTGGGGAGGTACCCCAGCTTTGCAGTCCAGTTGAGGATCCAGGTATTGTAAAGTTAATACCTGCTGTCCCCAGGCATCCCTTCCGAATTCTTGCCACAAATTTTATGAGTTTGGGGGCAGTTTATTTTATAGCAGTAGTACTGGAACAGTACTCTTCGCCATTTGGGGTAGGGTCAAAGTCCTATTCATGGGCACAAGGGGACAGTGGCACTGCTTGGAGGGGGGGGGGGCTGAGGAAAGAGGATCACAAGTTCTAAACCAGCCTGGGCATCTTAGTGAGACCTCATCTCAAAAATAAAAAAAGGTTAGGGATGTAGCTCAGTGGTAGAGAATATTGGGTTCTCTACAATCCTAGTTCTGCATTTAAAAAGAAAAAAAAAGTCATATTTATCCTTAAACAACAAAGCATCATCCCCTTTCTGAAGCTTACCCTCAACTTCAAGGTCAGAATGAATCCTCTGGTCTGACTTGTAAAATATGTAGTTGAACTCTGCACCATCTCTCCTCTCTCCAAGGCCAGCACCTGCTGTGCTTTGCAGCTAGCAGGAAGCACCACAAACAGTAAGAACTCAAAATTATTTGCTAGAGACAGGCAGGGTGGCACACACCAGTAATTCCAGCAGCTTGGGAGGCTTGAGGCAGGTGGATCCTGAGTTCAAAGCCAGCCTCAGTGATTTAAGGAGACCCTGTCTCAAAATAAAAATGGGCTGGGATGTGGTTCAGTAGCTAAACTCCCCTGGGTTCAATCCAATTGTATTTGAAATAGTAATTCAATGAAACCTAAAAATGTACAGGGAAGGGAATTTTAGAGGACAAACGATGTCTAACTCAAAATGTTTTATTACTCTACTTTGAAAGGTTCCAGAAGAACTCAATCATGTCTTCCTTTTAAATTTACTTGGCAGTGTGTAGTAACCTACGGTATTTAATTTGGCTTAACCTACATTTTGTTGGTTGAAAGTTTTCTAAATAGCCAGACAATTTGCCTGTTCAAATGTCACAGTGGGCAGGGCTCCGGGTGAGCAGGAATGAGGAGCAGGGATTGGTTCTCTGTGGAGGGCAGGGGTCCCTTCTCAAGTGATACTGGCTTTGTGCCAAGAAGAGTTTTAATTGGCTCCTCGCAGATGCAAGAAAACCTTTGTGAGCCTGGAGAAGCCAGATTACACTAATGTCAATTGTGAAAGTCCATTTCAATAGCAGCTATTACTTTAAAAATTTTTTTTTTATTTATTTGCTGTAGTTGTACACAATGCGTTTATTTTTCCGTGGTGCTGAGGATCGAACCCGGGGCTGCGCATGTGCTAGGCAAGTGCTCTACCGCTGAGCCACAACCCCAGCCCTATTACCGTTATTTTGATAAGAGTAAACAAATAATTGAGTTTATGCTAACAGATCTTTTGCAAAAAGACAGCAAAGACATTTGGGAAAGAGCCTGGGAGAATGTGGAAAAGGTGAAAATCTGTGTACACAATGAAAGTCACCAGGAAATAGAGAGGAGATCAATAATAGAATAAGCTTGGCTCTGCACCCGGGAAGTTCCAAACTAACAGCATTTCACCTGTCGTCAGAACTGACAAGCGCTTTTAAAGGAGGCATCCAAACTTGAAAACAATGCCAGCCCCTCTGCTTTCCCACAAAAGCTGCCCGGAAGCGAACCCTGTAGAGGTCTCTAACAAAGTGAAGCTGAGCTTCTTCCCCTTCTCAGCCCCTGAGGCGGACTCAGCAGCATTACACAAAAAAATGTAGGAAGGAATTTGTCTGGGTGTGTACTAGGTGTTAAGCAGATAAGCCAAGAATAAATGTGTAATTGCTCAACATTTTACAAAACCAGAATCTCAGCTCCGTTGTTTGTTCTGAACCCACTCTCTCCAGTGGGTACTTATTTCTAACTTGTAGTGCAGAATATTTTTGCACTGCAAAACATATGCCCTCCATATAGGGCAGGGGTGTAGCTCAGTGGTAGAGCACTCGCCTACCATTGGAAGACCCTGGGTTCAACCCCTATTACTTTAAGGAAGAAAAAAAAGTCACCTCCATATATAAAAATACTGCTTGCTTTAAAATGCTTGACACCAGCATCAAAGTGTTCCCAATTTGTTCCTTTTATTTATTCCTCACCCCCTGTGGTTTTAGTTCTCCCGTCTTTAGACCCAAAGTCCTCTGCTCTTTGTTTGTTTTGCTTTTGGGATTTTTTTTTTTTTTTTTTTTTTTTTTTTTTTGGTACTGATGATTGAACCCAGGGGTGCTCCACCACTGAACCACATTCCCAGCCCTTTTTTATATTTTATTTAGAGATAGGGTCTTGCTGAGTTCCTTAGTCCCTCACTTTTTCTGAGGCTGGCTTTGAACTCACAATCCTCCTGCCTCAGCCTCCCAAGCAGCTGGGATTACAGGCGTGTGCTACCATGCCGGGCTTTTTTTTTTTTTTTTTTTTTTTTTGGCACAATGATTGAACCCATGGATACTTAACCACTGAGCCACATCCCCAGCCCATTTTTTTAATTTTTAATTTTGAGACAGGGTCTCACTAAGTTGCTGAGATTGGCTTCGAACTTGTGATCCTTCTCAGCCTCCCACCACACCCAGCACTATCTGCACTTTAAATGAAATAACTTGCACTAACATAAAACCTGCAATTTAAAGACTCCTTTTATAAAAACAAGTCATTCTTTTTCCTGTTTTAAAAATGTTTCTTCCTCATGAGGTGGGTGAGTAGGTGGGTAATGAGGAGGGGGCTGTGGGAGAGAAGCAAGAGGCTTTTCTTGTTCTAAATTTAGAGTGTAGGGGATATAGCTCAGTTGGTAGAGTGCTTGCCTTGCATGCACAAGGCCCTGGGTTCGATCCCCAGCACCAAAAAAAAGAAAAAGAAAAATGGATTAGAGTGTGGGTGCCCCAAGGACAAACCAACATCCATCCATCCATCCATTCAGAGACTATGCCACACACCAACCAAGAGGTAAAGTATCCACCATTGTCACCATGATTTCCTGGGATTCTCCTAAGACTTGAATGGGGTAGCTACTATTTCCATTTACCAGTGAGGACACTGAGGTGCACAAAGTTAAATTAAAACAATATGCAGCTCCTACGCAGTGGAACAGGAACTTGAAAGCAAGCCATCTGACCCCTGTCTGTTCCTCCACCCGCCACAACCCTCCATGCTGGGCAGTTCCTCTCAACTTCCTTTCTCTTCTTAACCCTGATATTGCCCTCTCATCTCCTCTGCTTCAAGTATGTGAGACTTTGAAGATCCAGAACACATTCTCATTGTACACTGTCTTCTCTCCCAGACACTGTCACTGTGTCCCTAAACCCCTGTTCCACCACCCTTGGGAATGGAAGTATTTACTCAACAGTGACCACCACCTCTGACCCCCTATCCCCAGCATGGGGTAAAAGGAAACATGGAGGCTCTGAGAAGGAGGGACAAACCTGGGAGAGGCCCAGGAGTAGGGAGCACACGACTGAGACACACAAGCCTAGCTCTGGGCCGGAGGAAGCATGACCTCTGCAAAGGAGCCAGCCTTAGCAAGGGTGACTTTGATTTTTTTTTTCTTTTTTGTTTTTCTGCATGGACTTGTATGAGCGTGATGGCGATGATAATTCAAAGAATAATTCATGGTGTTATCAGGAAATGAAAATCAGTGACATTCAAAACTGATAGCACTCTTAAGATCTCTGCATATCAGCAAAAAAGAAAAAGAATTGCAAACAAAAACCTTGAACTTCAGGGGCTGGGGTTGTGGGGTTGTGGCTCAGCGGTAGAGCGCTCGCCTAGCACGTGCGCGGCCCGGGTTCGATCCTCAGCACAACGTAAACATAAATGCATTGCATTGTGTACAACTAAAGCAAATAAATAAATATTAAAAACAAAACAAAACCTTGAACTTCAGTCAATGATGTGAAGGCAGACGTGTTTAGAGATGAAATATCCTAATGTCCGCAAGTGTGAAATGTGTTAAAAATAAGATAAATGTGTGGACAGCTGGATTTGTGAAGAAGCAACCTTAGCAAAGTGTTGTGCATTACAGAGCTGGTTGGCAGGTGTGTGAAGATGGGGAGAGTCGCAAGAGGAAAGCAAGAGGGGTTTTCTGCACAAGTCTTTACATTCTGTATGTTTGAAAATTTTCATAGTAAAATGTTGGGTGAAAACACTGGCATTAAAAATGATCATACAGAATCAAGAAATTAAGAAGAAAAACACTAAATATATATTTTGATTTCAAAAAAGTACTATTTCTCTTTATTTTAACTGATTATGAATCAGTAAGCATACATCCAACTTTGTTGGGCTATTCGATTATCACATTGTACATCAGGCATAAAGTTCCCGCTTCAGATAGCATGACACCTTCTTGAGCTTGTAGTCTCTGTGTAGGAACTTTAAAAAATGTACAAAAACATGGTTAAGAGTTGGGTGTGAGCCGGGCGCGGTGGCGCACACCTGTAATCCCAGCACTTTGGGAGGCTGAGGCAGGAGGATCGCGAGTTCAAAGCCAGCCTCAGCAATGGCAAGGCACTTAGCAACTCAGTGAGACCCTGTCTCTAAATAAGATACAAAAAAAAGGGTTGGGGATGTGACCCAGTGGACGAGTGCCCCTGAGTTTAATCCCCGGTACCACAAAAAAAAAAAAGAAAAAAAAAAAAAAGAGTTGGGTGTGATGGCACATGCCTGTAATTCCAGCAACTCAGGAGGCTGCGGCAGGACGATCACAAGTTCAAAGGCAGCCTCAGCAACTTGATGAGACCCTCAGTAATTCAGTGAGACCTAATAGCTGAGTGGTAAAGTATCCCTGGGATCAATCCCTAATGTCACAGTCAATAAACAAATAAAATAAAAAGGGTAGGAATGTAGCTCAGTGGTAGAGCACTTGCCTAACATGTACAAGGCCTGTAGTTCAAACCCCAGTACCTAAAGGGGGGAGAGAGAGAGAGAGAGAGAGAGAGAGAGAGAGAGAGAGAGAGAGAGAGATTATCAGGAAAAAACTAACAATCCAACAGAAAAATGGGCAAATACATGAACAGAAAATTTGTACGAAAGGCATACAAAGGCAGGCACGTAGGCCAGGTGTGGTGGTGCACACCTGTAATCCCAGCTACTCAGGAGGCCAAAGCAGGAGAATCATAATTTTGAGACCAGCCTGGACCCTGTGTGAAAATAAAAACTGAAAAAAAAAAAAAGGGCTGGGGATATAGCTCAGTTGTAGAGCATCCTTGAGTTTAATTCGCAATACTATAATAATATTAATAGTAATAATAAACAAAACAAGCTAAATGAATGAATGACAGCCAAATTCTTCTGCAGGCAAGATTTTCTCTGTGTGTTTGCAACCCACTGCCCCACCCACCTCACATAGATGGATTAATTTAGGGGCCACCCATGAGCTCATGCATCTTTCTTGTCTCACTATTCATCAGATGTCCTGGCCAGACACCCTCCTTCCTTTCTTTTTTTTTTTTTTTTTTTTTTTTTTTGGTAGTAGGGATTTAACCCAGGGACACTTGCCACTGAGGTACATCCCAAGCCCTTTCTTTCTTTCTTTCTTTCTTTTTTTTAAGATAATTTTTGTAGTTGTAGATGGACAGAATGCTTCTATTTTATTTATTTACTTTTATGTGGTGCTTAGGCTCGAACCCAGTGCCTCACACATGCCAGGCAAGCACTCTGCCACTGAGCTACAGCCCCAGCCATCTTTATTTTTATTTTGAGACAGGGTCTTGAAAAGTTGCTGAGATTGGCCTCAAACTTGTGATCCTCCTGCTTCTGCCTCCTACGTCACTGGGATTATCGCTGTGTGCTATTACACCCACTAGACCCCATCATTATTAATTCCTCTCCCTTTTTTATACTGCTCAAGACATTTCCATACTAACGTGGTTGACATAGCCCAAATGCACCTGCTGCTTTCCTCTTCTGCCCTGGCTATATATCATTACTCTCCCAGGAGGCTGAAGGCCGCACTTCTCTCCAAGGACTCCAACCATTCCCTTCAATTGCAGCCAGAACTAATGTTCACAAAGGCAAATTTGACCAAATTTTTAAAAACACTTCAGTGGACCAGGCATGAGGGTACAGGCCTGTAATCTCAGCAACTTAGGAGGCCAGCCTTAGTCACTTAGTGAGACCATGTCTCAAAATAAAAATAAAAAAGGTCTGGGATGTAGCTCAGTGAAAAAGTGCCTTGGGTGCCCTTTTTCTTCTCATCTCACCATCTCCAGGCACCTCCTCAAGGTAGACTCTGTCCAGGCTTAGACTGAGTTAGTTTTTTCCACTCTGTCCCTTGAACACCCTTACTTCTCCTCTCACCTTCCCGTATTTATTTATTTATTTGTTTGGTACTGGGGATTGAACTCAGGGGCACTGGACCACTGGGCCACATCCCCAGCCCTTTTTTGTATTTTATTAGAGACAGGGTCTTACTGAGTTGCTAAGTGCCTCGCCATTGCTGAGGCTGGCTTTGAACTTGCGATCCTCCTGCCTCAGCCTCCCAAGTGCTGGGATTACAGGTGTGCACCACCGCTCCCGGCTGTAATTATTTTCTTAACATCTGTCTTTCAGATAAACTATAAGCAAGTGGGTGCAAGGTGGTGTATTCACTCTTTGCATTACTCTCTCTCCATTAATCAGTCCAGTCCTCGTGGTAGGAGTTTAATAAATGTTTATTATGTAAGTGATGTTATAAAGAAATGATAGGATGAATGAATGCTATTTTAATTATCCACAGGAAAAATTAAAATTATTTATCTATCACAATCAGGTCCTTAGTGGATACTATCCAAGGGGAGATCCTTGGAGGAAAACCGTGAGATCTGCTACAATCTAAAGCCCTTTCTCCCTTTAATTGTCATATTTTACCCTTCATATCAGAGGGGAGAGCAGGGCTTGCTTAAGTTACTAGATGTAGCAACTTTCAGAGCTACTTAACCTACTTAGAGGACCAGCAGCTACTCTTGATTCGTTGGTTTTTTTTTTTTTTAATATTTATTCATTTGCTTTAGTTGTACACAATGTGTTTATTTGTACGTGGTGCTGAGGATCGAACCCGGGCCGCACACGTGCCAGGTGAGCGCTCTACCGCTAAGCCACAATCCCAGCCCTGGTTGGTTTTTTTGTTTTGATTTTCAGGACTGGGGATCAAAAACAGAGATGTTGTATCACTGAGCTACATCCCCCATCCCTTTTTATTCTTGTTTTGAGATAGGCTCTCACTAAATCGCCCAAGTTGGCCTGGAACTTGGAATCCTCCTGCCTTAGCCTCCCAAGTAGCTGAGATTACAGATGTGCACTATGGTGCTCAGCATGGTTTGTTTTTTGAAGAAAAAAAGATTGGTGAGCTGGGCGCGGTGGCTGGGGAGGCTGAGACAAGAGGATGAAGTTCAAAGCCAGCAAAAATGAGGCTCTAAGCAACTCAGTGAGACCCTGTCTCTAAATAAAATACAAAATAGGGCTGGGGATGTGGCTCAGTGTCGAGTGAGCCTGAGTTCAATCCCTCGTACCAAAATAATAATAATAATAATGATGATGATAATAATAATAATTGGCGAACTCAAGTCAAAAGAGAAGGGACAGTGGAAGAAAGGAATGAAGGAGAATCAGTCTGTCCTTGGCCTGATGCACGCTGGCTGGATACCAATTTGGAATGGCAAAGGGAAGAGCAAGCAGAACTGAGAGAAGGAATAGGGAAGGGAGCAAGGAATAACCCTGAAAGAAATGTGGAATCCGAAGAAAACTAGGGCAGAAGTCCAAATTAGACACGTGGAGCAGGGCAGCGGGAAGACTAGATGAGCCACACAGAAAGACACGGGCCTCGCGGTAGCCTTGGGTGCTTGGTAACCCTGACGCTAACTGTCTGGGTGGCCTGCATCAAACCACTTCGTCTCACCGAGTTTGTTTTCCAATTGCGAAATGAAGGGTTTAATATGGACTAGGGTGACTATTAGTTCAGAATTTTCCTAAATGTTCAATGACAATGCTTTGCTCAAAAGACAAAAATCAAACAACTGCTTAGAAGAACCAGACCCTTGAATGTGAATGATCTCCACCAAGCGTTTAACAGTATCTACCAATAAATAGCTTCTTTCTTATAAAAATCTCTAATCTGAAGTATGTTTTTAATCTAGTACTAATTCTCCTACAGAATTTCAACTATCTTTTCAATCTCAGCAGCTGATTTTTGCATGGTGTCCATTGTCTTTTTAGGATTTAGGGAGTCTGAGCCAGGCTTGGTGGCGCACAGCTATATTTCCAGTGGCTAGGGAGACTGAGGCAGGAGGATTGCCAAGTTCAAAGCCAGCCTCAGCAATTTAGTGAGGCCCTATCTCAAAATAAAAAATAAAAAGGGCTGGGGATGTGGCTCAGTGGTAGAGCACCTCTGGGTTCAATCCTCAGCGTGTGGCATGCACACCCACACACACAAAGGATCGAGAGAATCCTCTCAAACTGGTCTCAGACAAAAATTCCAAGGGCAGCTATAGAAAACTGCCTAAGAGCGCAGAACCCAAAGGGGAGAGAGTGAGAGTAGGGAATGCAGGTTTCTTTCATTGACCTGAATTTAGTGCTAGTGTGGCCAACAGCCTGCCGTTGCCACATATAGTCCTTGCCTTCAGAACAGGCCTTGCAGATGTATTATGGACTTCTAGACAGATAGGACAGCAGCATTTGTCAATCCTCAAATCCTTTATCTCCTGCTTTTATTCCCTGACATGCTTTGTAAATATTTGAAAATTTAAAACAAAGGTCATCTATCTTATTTTTACAAGCTGTTTGAGAAGCACGCAAGTAAATCAATCCTTCCAAACTGAAAGGATTTTTTTCCGGTATTTTTTTTTTTTTACCTTGAATATATTGTCAGAGCACCCAATCCTGATATTAGTCGTGTGTCTTGGATAACCCAATTCATAGCAGTTTATGTACTAAAAATATGTATGTATTCCATGGTCCTTGATGAGCACAAGAGTCATCTTTCTAAAATATTGCAGTGGATGTCATAAAAATAGAGCTGCAGCCCCATCAACTCTGGGTTCAGCTTGGTTCTAGCTTTCTCCCTCTCTCTCTCTCTCTCTCTCTCTCTCTCTCTCTCTCTCTCTCTCTCTCCCCCCTTCGGCTGCTGAATTGACTTTAATACAAGAGCAGAATCACAGAGCAGTTGCGTTCCCTCTATAGGATGGTAGGGGTGATACTAATCCACTCCTCAGAGAAGAAGCTGCTGCCAGCTATTTTTAGCCCCAGGAACAAGTGACCACTTCCCATAAATCCTGAGGTGGGATTGGCGTGGGATGAGGAAGCAAGGAAGGGGTTTAGAGCCCCGCGTTGAAGAACAGGAAGGCCTCTGGGTGGAAGTTCAGAGTTCAGGCTCTCAGTTCCACAGCTCAGGAACCTTGGGCTTTAACGTGAGGGGAGAGTGACGGGGTCTAGGGTAAGTAGCGATGAGGACAGGTATCTTCTGTTAGAAGAAGGGGGACTCAGTACAGCTGTTGCCAAAAGCTCCCTCCTTGTTCCCAGTGTCAATACAATAAGAAGGACACGGTTTTGAGAAAAAGGAAAAGGAAGGTTTATTGCTTTTCTAGCAAAGGAGAAACACAAGGGGACTCCTGTCCCAAAGGCTGTGATTCTGCCCATCAGCAGGAACAGGAGATTTTTATACAGGTGAGTCAGAAAAAATGAGATTAGGGAGGAGAGATCAGGAAGGAGAAAATTAGGGAAAAGAAGATCAGGGAGGAGAAAATCAGGAAGGGGAAGGTTAGGGGAAAAAGATCAGGCAGGAGAAGGTTGGGGAAAAATAAAACAACCTGTAAGTTTTGAAGTGACAAGGGATATAGTCAAAGCATCAAGTAAACCCCTGGGCAAATCACTTGAGCATTCTGGACCCTATGTGTAGGAGCCCTGTTTGGGGAGATGGCTTAAATTGCGGTTGACTATGGGCCATGGAGATTTGGGCATTGTCGCCTTTTGTAGTTTCATGGGACTTGGCCCGGGATCTCGCGGGACTTGGCCCGGGATCTCGAGTGACTTGAGCCGAGATTGCTGATCGGGTCAGCGCCATTTTGGTGGTGTGTGTGGTGCGTGTTAGTCGTTGTTAGAGCCAGAGAGAAAAGTTATCAGAATAAAAAGCTGTTTGTTTCCAGTTTGCCTCTGAACTTCTTCCTGCAGCTTCGTTGCTCCAAGCGGCCATCGCTTCAGGCGGCAACACCTATGCCCTACCCCCTCATCCTAAATGTACCCTAATACACTGTATCTCAGAGACGGTTATGAAGATTAGATGCCTAATGAATAAACTATTGTGTACCTGGCTCCTAGTGTAACAGCGGTCTACTTTATGCTTTGAATATAGCCCTTGCTGCTCTGCCACTGCAACTTATTTTTTAAATGGCCATGTTTCTTTCTCTTCCTCTCTCCCTGCTCCTCCCTAATCTCTCCCCTCCCCTAATCTCAGGGGAAACAGGATTCTTTCTTCCCCATCCTGGGCCAAGTTATCTATCTCTAAGTACATACCCATCATAGGACCCAAGTAATCCAGACTTAGGGGATGGTACCAGAAGATCTCAGAAATGACTGTCTCCCAAATTAACAAGTGAATTACCACACCAACAGAGAAAATGTGGAAATATAGTCTTTGAGTCACCTCTTTAAAAGCCCCCTGTTCCTGCTGATAGGCAGAATCATAGCCTTTGGGACAGGAGTCCCCTGTGTTTCTTCTTTGCTAGCAAAGCAATAAAACTTCTTTTTCCATTTCCTCAAAACTGTGTCTTTATTGGATTAGCGTCAGGGACAAGAACTGAGCTTTCAGCAAACTAGCCCACTGCTTGATACCAAATAGCAATTCATTGAAAAATTGTTTATATACATATGATATATAAATTGTTAATATATATGTATCTATACAATTTATCTATTCATATTTCAGACAGGGTCTTGCTAAGTTGCCCATACTGGCCTCCAATTGTGATCCTCCTTCCTGGGCCTCCTGAGTCACTGGGGTTGTGGCCAAAAGCTCAGTTCTTGTCCTAAATGCCAATCCAATAATGAGGACACAGTTTAGAGAAAAAGGAAAAAGAAGGCTTTTTACTTTGCAAGCAAAGGAAAAACACAGGGGATTCCTGTCTCAAAGGCTGTGATTATGCCCATTAGGAACAGGGGGTTTTTATAGAGGTGATTTGGAGAAAATGAGATCAGGAAGGAGAAGATCAGGGAAAAGAAGATCGGGAAAGAGAAGGTTAGGGAAAAGAAGAGCAGGGAGAAGAAGGTTAGGAAAAAGAAAAAACATGTAAGTTTCAAAGCCACAAGGGATATAGTCAAAGCACCAAGTGAACCCCTGTTACAGGATTACACTTCCTGGCTGAATAAGTAAAAGAATGTTGAATGTAAAATACTCAGCACAAACCAGGCACCATGGTGCATGCCTTTAATTCCAGCAACTCAGGAGGCTGAGGCAGGAGGATCCCAAGGTCAAGGTCAGTGTGGGCAATTTAATGAGACCCTGTCTCAAAATAAAAGTAAATTAAAAAGTCTGGTGATATAGCTCAGTGGTAGAATGCTCCTAGTTTCAATCCCCAGTCTGGGGAGAGGTGAGGGTCATTCTGTAAGACCCATCAAATTTCTCGGGCTGAGAAGGAAAAACTTACTGTTTATTTCAAGACCCCCAAGTCCCACTTGCCTACAAAATAACTGTGGAAAGAGTTCTCTTTCTCATCCTGTTTGAATCTCACCATATGATTCCACATTGATGATACTGATATAAAATAATAGCTATTAATCCAAACTAGCTCTCTAAAAACTAAATTTAATATTATTGGTTAAAAAATAGGACTTTTACACATAAATAAATCTGTACTAATCCTTGAACTGCCTTCTTACTCTCCATATAATTCAACTTCTAGTTGCATCCACCTGAAGTTGAAGTCTGAAGGACCTTACTGGTTAAATGTGCCTGACCTAACAAGGATAGTCACATTGAAGGTCGGGCAAGATTGGCAGTCTTTATCTGCTGGTGACAACAAGGGCTGTGGTGTAGTATTTAAGCCTGCAGTTAATAGTGACCTTCTGTCCAGTTGGAGTAATTCGGGGCAGCTCTGAAATCTGCAAAGGTAAGGAAAGGGGAGCAGGACCCAGAGGCCTGTGCACCTGCCAGCTGCAAGCTGGTGTCCCCCCTGCGTGAGCAAGGGCTGGCAAGCCAGTGTTACGGATTGCTTTCCTTATTGACTTGAAGCAAGTCAATTTTTTTTCCTCTGAAATATCTTGTCAATGATTGCATTTCATTGTATCCAGTAACACATAAAGAATAAGCCTCCATATCAAAACCATCACAGTTTTCAAAAGAAATATTGCACATAATACATTCAGAATCACTGATTGCTTTCTCTTCATTTTTTTCCCCATGAATTCAGAGGTGTTTGAGTCTCTTGTATTTTTTTTTTTTTCTTTTTACATAAGATATGGGCTACCTGAAAAGCATTTCATTATCTTTATCGTCATCATTCATGTCGCTTCCGATTTTCATTTCTCCAAACATGATGTGCTTCATCTCCCCTGAGCAGGGGTGAGGCCCGGCTGTTCATCATCTCTTCAATACTGACTGGAATACCCGAAACCTCTTTGTTTTCTTCTTCTCAAACAAAACCTGGCTATTTACAGATTTCTGAAAATTGGTGTCTGAAATATTTTCTTTCCCCCCCTTTTTCTGTAAAAGCAGTGAAGGACAATTATAATCAATTCCTTTTTTTGGCTGATCTCTTCCTAAGCGATTTTTTTTTCTTTTTAAATCATTTCTTCATCCACAGCTTTCCCAAAGGCATCCATTTCTGATGATACCAATTCACTAGATCCGATGGCTTTTTAAATGGAATATTCATGCATAACTAATTAAAACAAATTTTTAAAATTTTTAAAAAAGAGTCTTTCACCAAAAAAGGTAGTTCACTGTTTGCTTGTTTGGTTAGTTGGTGGGGGGGAGTTTGCCAGGGATTGAACTCAGGCCTGATAGTTCATTGTTTTAGCAACCGTCTTTGCAACATCATCAGACTCAAACTCCAGAAACGGCCGGGCATCACCATGCACACCTATAATCCCACCGGCTCAGGAGACTGAGGTAGGAGGATCATGAGTTCAAAGCCAGCCTCAGCAAAAGCAAGGTGCTGAGCAACTCAGTGAGACCCTGTCTCTAAATAAAACACAAAAGAAGGGCTGAGGATTTGGCTCAGTGGTTGAAGGCCCCAGAGTTTAATCCCCAGTACCAAAAATAAAAATAAAATAAAATAAACACTGTCTTCACCATTTCTTTTCGGTTCTGGAAAGTCCAAACCTCAGTGCCAAACTGAAAGAAATAAGGGTTTTATGAGGAGCTAGTGGTATATGACCTACATGGATCACTCCAGAGCCAGTTTTTCCTGCTCCTGTTGCTAGGCTGAGAAAGCGTCTCTTCTTTGACCAAAACTTTGGCCACGCTCCTCTGAGTCCTCTGCTTGATGAGGCTGGGCCTTGGGTGTCCTACTTTCTTCTTGTAGAACCCCATTTGAGCAAGCATCCAGCTAAAGCAGTTTAAAAATCCCCACCCTTGATATGTGACCTTCATTGTCATCTGACCACACCTTATTACCTGGCCTGCCTTCAGCAATAATTCTATCAAGTCAGGTTAGCCAGAAACTCTGCATTTTCTATGTTTCCTTGGCATAATTTTCCACACACTAGCCCCCACCCTACTCCTGGGTTATGAATCCCCTGTCTTTGTTGGAGTCAGACTCAAGTTCAATCTCTATGAAACCCCATTGCAGGGATCTCTTTATCTACAGTCCTGGGTTCCGTGGATATTGTTTGCCTTACCATCTTTATTTTTGTACCAAAGATTGAACTCAGGGGCACTCAACCACTGAGCCACATCCCCAACCCTATTTTGTATTTTCTTTAGAAACAGGGTCTCACTGAGTTGCTTAGTGCTTGGCCTTTGCTGAGGCTGGCTTTGATCTCATGATCCTCCTGTATCAGCTTCCCAAACTTCTGGGATTACAGGCGTATGCCACCGTGCCCAGCTGCTTCACCATCTTGGTGGGGTTCTTCTCTTTTGTCTTTTTGGGAACTGGGGGTCGAACCCAGGGCTTTACAAATGCAAGGCAGACCCTTTGCCACTGAACTACATCCCACCCATGCTTTACCATCTTTTTTTAAAATATATTTATTTATTTACTTTAGTTGTACACAATGCAAGGCATTTATGTTTACGTGGTGCTGAGGATCGAACCCAGGCCGCACATGTACGAGGCGAGTGCTCTACCGCTGAGCCCCAGCCCCAGCCCCTGCTTTACCATCTTTAACAAACATCAGGAATAGTCTTTAACAGAACAAACCTGAACATTTCATTTTCACACCTGACCTCCTTCTGCAAACTCAGTGGCAAGAGCACTTTGGCCTGGCCAATAGTCTGCCATGTCCAAAGTGTCCACACTGACCAAGACCCATCCACTCTTCAGTAGAAACCATCAACAGTTCGCACCCTAAAATACTTTGAATTCTCACACACCCTAATTCCAGGCACTCAACCAAAGCAGGAGAATCTGAATTTCAAGGCCAGTCTCAGCAACTTAGCAAGACCACAGCAAGTTAGTGAGACCCTGTCTCAAAAGAAAAAATTAAAAGGGCTGGGGTAAGGGGGTTCTGTGATATAGCACTCCTGGGTTCAATGCCTAGTACCAAAAAACAAGCAAACAAAAAAATCAAAATCCTCACCAATCCTGGACAGTATCCTTATCTTTACCCAATCCTAATAACATTCTCCCAGTGACTCAGGAGGCTGAGATAGGAAAATCACAAGTTTGAAGCAGTCTCAGCAACTTAACAAGACCCTCAGCAAGTTAATGAAACCCTGTCTCAAACTGAAAAATAAAAAGGGCTGGGGTCAGGTGCAGTGGCGCATGCCTGTAATCCCAGCACTTGGGAGGCTGAGGCAGGAAGATCACGAGTTCAAAGCCAGCCTCAGCAATGGTGAGGCACTTAGCAACTCAGTGAGACCCTGCCTCTAATTAAAAAAAAAAAAAAAAAAAAAAAAAGGGCTGGGGATGTGGCCCAGTGATTGAGTGCCCCTGAGTTCAATCCCTGGTACCTAAAAAAAAAAAAAGGCTGAGGATGTAGCTCAGTAGTAAAGCACCCTGGGTTCAATCCTTAATGTGTCTCTATCTATCTATCTATCTATCTATCTATCTATCTATCTATCTATCTATTTATCTATCTATCTATCTCATTTGTTCAGAAACTTCTTTATCTCCCCTTTTCCTTCAATCAAGAATTCCTACCATTCCCACTTTTTGGGAATAGCGATTCAGTATTTTATGAAACTAGAAGATATGTTTGTTGCTGCTTTGTGTTAAAATGATTCTATATCTTCTATCCTTTGGGAATTTTGATATTGTATTTTATGAAACCAGAAAAAAAAAAGAAAAAAGATAATATCCTTGTTCTCTCCTTTGTGGGAAGGGTCCCATACCTCTTCAGATGAAAATGATGTGTGTGTGTGTGTGTGTGTGTGTGTGTGTGTGTGTGTGTGTGTGTGTTGTTCAAGTCCAGGATCTTTGCATACTAAGCAAGCACTCTACCATAAAACTACACCCCCAGCCCTGCAAATAATTTTTGAATGGAGAATATATGATTCCTGTACCCATCTTTACATATAATTACCTTCAAAGTCTGCCTCAGTTTTCCACATAAGGTGAACCAAGCAGGACTGGAATCCCACTTGTTTTGAAATATTTCACTGTTCTTTTGTTATAAAAACAATACATATTCATTAGATAAAATTTAGGAGAAGCAGGTCAAAAAAGGAAAACCATCCCCAGCACTGGGAAAAACAATACCAGCCATCTGTTTTTCCACACATTTTTAATATTTCCATATTCAATCTTTCAGTTATTTTTCCATTAACATGCAAGGGTGTGTGTGAACTTTGCTCTTTTAATAGATTTTGATTATTTTAATATCATTAATTATTCTCCATGATATAATTTTAATAGCTGTAGAGTATGAAACTGTATAATATGCCTTTAAAAAAAATTTTTTTTAACCAAAGTTGATTCTTTTTGTTGTTGTTACTGGGGAGCAAACCCAGGATGATGCTAAGGACATGCTCTACCAGTAAGCAATATCACCCAGTCCCCCAAAAGTTTATTCTTTTTGTTGTTGTTGTGTTTTGGTACTGAGGATTGAGCTGAGAGGTACTCTACCACTAAGCTACATTCCCAGCCCCTCTTATTCTTTTTATTTTGAGACAGGGTCTCTCTATGTTGCTCGGGCTGGCTTCTAACTTGGAATCCTCCTGCTTCGATCTTCTGAGTAGCTGGGATTGCAGGTATATGCCACCATGCTGGCTCCATAAGTTTATTCTTAATTTTTTTTTTTTTTTTTTTTTTTTTTTTTTTTTTGGCACTTGGGATTGAACTCAGGGGCCCTCAACCACTGAGCCACATCCCCAGCCATAGTTTGTATTTTATTTAGAGACAGGGTCTCACTGAGTTGCTTAGCACCTCACTGTTGCTGAGGCTGGCTTTGAACTCATGATCCTCCTGCCTCAGCCTCCTGAGCCGCTGGGATTACAGGCATGCGCCACTGCACCTGCAAATTATGCCACTTTTATGTTTCCATGGATGAAGTATGACAGGGCCCCTCCCCCCTATCATTTGTGTTTCTACTGGTACCAATTTATGCTCTCACTGAAGTTTCAGGAGCACGTGTATCCACAGTGCCTACCCAGCATTCTGTATTAACCTTTTTAAAAAGGCCTGGGGGGGAGAGCAAAGGTGCTAATTGTAAGCTGCCTGGTAAGCTGCCTGGTACCGTAAACCGGGATAAAAACTCTCGGAGGCAGAGTTAAGCTTTTACTACTTTTACTTCTACTTTCTTAGAGCTTAGAGAGGGAAAGAAAGATTTTTAGAGAGAAAGATTAGAACGAGCTTTTCTTAAAGAAAGATAGAGCTTAGCTTAGAGAAAGATTAGAGCTTCTTTCTTCTCTCTTCTTTCTTCCTTCTTCTGTCTTCTGTCTTCTGTCTTCCTCGGGAGCCTCGGCCTTACTCTGACCAGTCCTCTGGAGCCTCGGCCTAACTCTGACCAGTCATTACTTCTTCTATCTGGTTTCTCTTCTGTAACCGCTCTGCCTACGTTCTGGCCGCTCTGATTCTTCTGACCGACCGAGTGACTGCCCGGCTGACTGAATTCTCCGTTCTCCTAACTCGGACCGCTTTCACCCGGTTATATACCTTCAGGTTTGCGGGTGCCTACAGGTGCGTCACATACATATCAGGTGGAACCCATGGCTTCCAGCTAGCTGCAACAGCCCTTCCTAATTAGGGCTCCTTCAGCTAATGATGGGGGAAATGTGTGTCCACATGTTTTGATTTCCATTAGCTGTTTGTCCTCCGCTTCCGCTTCATCGATGTGAATGTTAGCATATGCTTTTAACTTCTGTGCCAGCTTCTAGAAAGAAATCAAACCTTAAAGCTGTCTCCCCTTGCAGTATTCAAACTACCCTAAACACTTTTATGTATATACTGGTCGTTTGTACTTCTGCTGGTACAAATTGTCTTCGGGACCCTCTGCCCATTTTTCTACTAGGATATTCCACTTTCTTCTACTGATCTATAAGAGCTCTTTATGTATTAGGATCTCCATGATTGTTCAGTTCACATTTTGTGCAAGTTTCTGAAGCTTAACGAGCAGTGGAGGTGAAGGATCTGGGCCCTTTGCTAATAGAGGAAGAGTCCAGCTGGGGGATATCCATGGGCAGCAGGGGGTACTCACAGGAGGAAATGTTGAAGAGGAAGAAGAAAACAAGGACCCAAGGCATCTGAAAGGAAGCATATAGAGTAAGAGGACCTTAATGGATGAGCCCTTCTGAAAGGACTGGGTGGAGTTTCTTTTAATTCATCTAAACTTACCTTGCTTTGGCAATCAGTTCTTCCATTTACCTATTACTGCAATGAAGGAACCCAAGACCATTTTCAGAAGCAGGTGTGTGTGTGTGCACCTGGAAAAAACAGCAAAGTCTACATTCCTCTTCCAAACAGGTAGATTTCCCCTACTACAGCCTTCTCACAGCCAGAGGCCTCCTACCCCCTCCACTGAGTGCTCTGCCCTACTCAGGAATGCAACCCCCACCCTGCCAGACTGCTGGAAAATCACCTCCCCCTGCACAGTCTGGAATAGAAATGTCTAGTCCTTGTTTTAAAATGTAAAACAAAAGAACACAACAATCCTGCTCCAGGGAGAGCCCGCTGTGCCCAGCTCTGAATTACAGAACAGCAGCTTTTCAGGTTGTGCCTAAACCTGTGTTATGTAAAGCAGTAGTTTGCCATAACTACTGTGGTTTTTTGTTTGTTTTGTTTTGTTTGTACTGGGGATTGAACTCAGGGGCACTCGACCACTGGGCCAAATCCTCAGCCCCCTTTTTTTTGTATTTTATTAGAGACAGGGTCTCAGTGAGTTGCTAAGTGTCTCGCCATTGCTGAGGCTGGCTTTGAACTCGTGATCTTCCTGCCTCAGCCTCTCAAGTGCTGGGATTACAGGTGTGTGCCACGGCCCCCAGCTGTGTGTTTTGAATCTAAGTGCTGAGGTGGAATGACTCTACACCTTGTTTATATGTGAGCCAGGTGCAGGGGCTCACTCTGTAATCCCAGCAACTCTTGGAAGACAGGAGAATCACAAGTTCAAGGCCAGCCTCAGTCTCAGCAACTTGATGAGACCCTGTCTCAAAACAAACAAACAAATAGGTCTGGTGACGTGGCTCAGTGGTAAAGCACCCCTGGGTTAAAAAACAAACAAAAACCTCACCATCTCCTTGGCAAACTGTATGGTACACATTGGTAAATAAATTCATCATGCCAATAAAAATGACCACCTATGACATTATCCACAGGGATGCATATCAGAAAAATTAGGCCCATGAGCTTATCAAACATGCCAGATCACCAAATGAGGCAACCATGTCATTGGAGGCCCATAAAAGGAGGAGCGTACAGAGACTGGGCACAGCAGCACTCTGACCACAGCTCCTGGTCACTTGTCACAAGCCTTGGCCAGGAAAATTGCCACAGTGATCAACTACCAAGTCTCTGTCCTCAGGCTTTAAGCAGAGCTCAGTTTCTCCTGCCCATGACAACCTTGCACAACCATCTCCAAGCTGACATCTCAAGCTAACACTCCAGCTGACACTGTGAAATTGCTGTCCATCCAGACCTTGGCCTAGAATAAGTTCCTGTGCTTTGAGGGTGCTGCACCCTGAACGGGTTCATAATCTTATCTGACCACCTACAGAGTGACTCTTCCCATTCATATCTGCTCTCTGCCTTTGCTCTCAGTTCACCCTCCTGAACCCCTGAGGCTGCCTGAACCCTTGCTTAGCCTTTCTGTGACCCACTTATATATCATTGTGTGAAGCAGATGTGTGACTTGAGTCTTATAGATATTAGAAATTAAGATAGGAATAAAAGAACTTGTGATTGCCTCACTCATGACTGCCAGGTGACCCACAAGTATTCAGTGAACTGCCACAGGAAAGTGGTGTAGCCTGTGAATCTATTGCTACTTAATAAATTCTGACATTGTGGAAAGTCACAAACCTATATGGTCTAGGTTAATGACATAGCTCACGCATGACATGCTGCACTTCTACCATCTTCAGAGAATGCTGTCTGTGGGTCTGTCCTGGGCCCCTCAGAAACTTACAAAACCCCTGGAAGACCTGCTTGGATCCAAGCTTCTGGGAGTCTGTGGTAGGACACTTAGGAGGGAAGTGGCCTTCTCTGAAGGAATTCACAGCCCTGCTCACTTGTTTGTGCACCAACCAGAGACCTGAGCTCAGAAACAGCTTGCTTCTTGGGGCTCTAGACCTAGCCTGTGGTTGCTGCCAGAAGACCCTTGGACTTAGACCTGGACGACACAGCTCTCCGTTACCAGTCTAGCAAACATCCAGCGTTGTCATACACTGACCTTGAATCCAGAGATCTTGATTCTTACCATTGTAGATCTTACCATGTAGTAAAGCTTAAGTGGTTATCTGGTTAAGGTAAGTGGGATCTAGCTATGAATGACTGGTAAGCTTTCATTTTCTTGGGTGTCTTGGCATTTCAAATGTTATACCAAGCTGGCGGCAGTGTTGCTCGCCTGTAATCCCAGCAACTCAGGAGGCTGAGGCAGGAGGATCACACATTCTGGGCCAGCCGAAGCAATTTAGGAAGACCCTCAACAACTTAGCAAGTCCCTGTGTTTTGGTCAGCTTTTTTGCTGCTGTGACTAAAGGACCCAACCAGAACAGCTATAGAGGAGGAATAGTTTGAGGGCTCACAGCTTCAGAGGTCTTAGTCCATCAAGGGCTGACTCTGTTCCTTGGGGCTCCAGATGAGGCTGAACATCATGGAGGGAGAGTGTGGCAGAGGGAAGCAGCTCACATGGTGATCAGGAAGCAGAGAGAGAGAGAAACTCCACTGCTAGATACAAAATATATACCCTGTAGCCACACCCGAAGTGAACCACTTTTTCTACCCAACACCCCGCCTGCCAACAGTTACCACCCAGTTAATCCCATTAGGGATTAATTCACTGATTAGGTTAAGGCTATAACCCAATAATTTATCCTCCAAATCTTCTTGCATTGTCTCATATGTGAGCTTTTGGGGGAACACCACATTCTAAACCATAACACCCTGTCACAAAATAAAAAATAAAAAGGGCTAGGGATGTAGCTCAGTGGTAAAGTGGTGTTAAATCTCCAGTACCAAAAAAAGAAATAAAAGGTCATATTAAAGCAAATTAATTCCTTAATAGACAATGGGTAGATCTGTTTGGGAGGTGGACAGCAAGGAGGAAGACGCTCTGTATCTGTTGAGTGGAAAGGAATAGAATCCCTCCTCCTCACCCCCACAACCTTCCCCATTCCCAGAAAAGGACAGGTGAGCTCTCAGCCTGGGCTGCTCCTGGTGCCTTCCACACCACCCCATTACAACAATGCTACTGCAGAAATATGGATTTCCTCAATTTTGTCCCCCCCATACACAGACTCAACATAAATATTTGTTAAATGAATAAACAAATGTAGACATGTTATGATTGCTAGGGGAAACTATTCAAAAGACTTGGCTCACTACAGTGAGTGTATTTATGTTAGAAAGCTAGTTTAGAGTGTAAGTGGGATGCCTCCCCATCTCTCCCTTTGAGGGTGAGGCATACATCCCCACACCACCCCAAACTACCAACCTACAGAATTTACCTCTTGAAAAATTGGTCTATTGTGAGCCAGGCATGGTATTGCATGTCTGTAATTCCAGCCACTTAGGAGGCTGAAGCAGGAGGTTTGCAAGTTCTAGCTAGCCTGGGCAATTTAGAAAAACCCTGTTTCAAAATAAAATAAAATGACATAAAAAATGGCTGGGAGGTAGCTCAGGGATCAGGCACCCCTGGATTCAGTTTCTAGTATAAAACAAAACAAAACTTCAAATGAGATTTTTTTTTTTCTTTTTTTTTTTTGTACTGGGCATTGAATCTAGGGTGCTTTATTGCTGAGCTACATCCCCAGTCCTTTTCATTTTTTATTTTGAGACAGGGTCTCAGTAAGTTGCCCAGGCTAGCCTTGAACTTGCAATCCTCCTACCTCAGCCTCCTAAGTCTCTGAGATTATAGGCATGCGTCACTGCATCTGGCTAATGAGAATATTTTTATCTGTCAGATTGGTGCAAACCAAAAGTTTGGCACAGCACTCTTTTGGCAAGGCTGTGGAGAAGTAGGCAGGCTCTCACACTTCAGGTGAGAATGTAAACTGGCCTCACCCTGTGGAAGACAATTTGTCCATGCCTGTCAGTCTCAGACTTGTTGCTACTAACACAATACCACAGACTTTGGGTAAGTTAAGAAGATAAGAGGCTTATTTTGGCTGATCGTTCTGGAGATTAAAAGTGGAGGGCCTGAACCTAGTGATGGCCTTCTTGTTGGCAGAGTTCGGAGGCAGCACAGAATCACATGGTACGAGACACTGGGTGTTCGTGCCTGTGGATCCTCATATTTCTCCTCTCTAATAATGCAACCAGGATTCAGTCATGGGGTACTAATCTGATGACTTTATCTAATCCTAAACACCTCGAAGAGGCCCCACCACTAAATATCAACAGTGGGATCAACTCTCCTCCCTCTTAGTACCTTACAGTGGGGATTAAACGTCACAGTGCCGATGAGTTTCAGAGGGAACAAACCATATTCAAACCATATCGCCATCAGCATTGCAAATGTGTACAACCTTTGACCTAGAAATTCTACCATGGGAGTTTATCCTAGAGATACACTGACACGTGCAAAATAATATCTGTACGCGGCAGCATTTTCTGTAAAGGAAATATTGGAAGTGATGCAAATAATATCAGCAAACATCCATTTGTCTCAGTCAGTTCAGGCTGTTATAACAACCAACCATAGACAGAGTTGCCGGGGTCCAGCCCCAGTGTGGGGGGAAGAATCAGGGGGTCCTGAAGGATGAGTGGCGTCGGCCGTAAGGAACGGGACGAGGACTCGTTCTCTTCCAGCAATCTCCAAAGAGAAAACTAATCCTGCTTTCTCTGGGTCTTGATTTACATGATTTTTTTCTTTCATTATGGGTACAGAATCATTCTAACAAAATACGTCATTGATTTACAGTTTCCAGATATGTGTAATCCTCCCAGAATGTAACAGTTCCTTGTTTAACAGGTGCCAGACTACGCAACCAGACTCTATGTGTCCCAACCTATCATTAATCTTCAACTTTAAATACACCTGTACTTTATTTCTAATCTAAGGTTCCCATCTAAATGTCCCCTTAAGTCTTATGCTTATGATAACCTAAAATTTATAAGCTATAATCTTAAAGCATCTAAAAACCTATACACCTAAAGACTTAAGAATCTGAAAATATTTCTAACATTACTCTAAAAGTATATCTTATAAAATTTATTTTAATTAGTGCCTACATTTATTTTCTCATAAAACTGGTTGAACTGCTTTCTCAAGAGAGTTTCTTTATTCTTTTGTTAAAGTGTACCAGGCCTTAAATCTTTGTAATCTTTGACTAAAAGGTAAGTTTTATAAGTCAACCTGGTATGTCAAACCATTTGCCATCAATATTAACTATGTGTTTTCCATCCTCATCATAAATCCCTGTGTAAGGTAAAGGAGGGTCTGTTGGAGGATACCATAATCTTTCTTCAACCAAGTAGGCTATGTATGGTGGGCCCTGTACTATGGGTAAAATAATTCTTTTCTCTGTAATTAGGCCTTTACAAGGATTGTGGCCCTAGAACAAAAGGCTCAGTAGGAATTATTAACTCAGGGACAAACAACTCCTGTTGCCCAAGTTTCTCCCAGAAATCTTGATCTGTAATTTTGTTTTTGTGAACTTTAAAAAAAAAAAAAAAAAAACATTGTTGTTATTCATTTATTGGGAAACATTGCACACCTGTGGACATTTCTTAATTATGTTTTTCAGTCCCATTCTGGGAATATTCCTGCAGGTCCAAACAACATGTTTTCTCCCTTGGAATTGGCAAATATCTCGTCATCCACATCATAAGTATCAATAATAAAAAACACATTATTAAATCAAATGGTTCCGGTTTCCAGATACAGTGGCCTTGCAGCTGTATTCCTCATGCTGTGACCTTGTCAGACAGCAGGTGCTGGAATTCCTTCGCCACAGAGTGATTCCTTCGCCACAGCTCAGAGCCTGGAGGTCTCAGACGAGTGGCCAAGCCCTTGGTGAGGTTATGCACTGGCATGGCCTTTCCTTGGTGAATGCAGGCAAAGAGGAAGCAAGGTCTCTGTTGTCTTAACCTATGAGGGCACTAATTCCATCATGAGGACTCTACCCTGATGACCCAATCACTTCCCCAAAGTCCATCTCCAAATACCATCACATTGGAGATTGGGATTTCAATTTAAGAATTTTGTGGAGCTAGGCCCTGTGCTGTACACCTGTAATCCCAGTGGCTTGGGAGGCTGAGGCAGGAGGATTGCAAGTTCAAAGCCAGCCTCAGCAACTTAGTGAGGCCCTAAGCAATTCAGTGAGACCCTGTCTCTAAATAAAGTGGTCTCTATTAAATAAAGTGGTTGATTGTCTCTGAGCTCAATTCTCGGTATCTCCCATTCCACCCCCCCCAAAAAAAAGTGAGACTGTCTCAAAATAAAAAGAAGAATTTTGGAGGACACAAACATTCAGTCCATGTGGATACTCTGTTTTCCAAAACGGCATGACTAATTGTTTTCTTAGGTGAAAAAAGAAAGGTGAAGAACGGTGTGTGCGTGTTTGTCAGCATGGCTGGACTCCTGGGCATGTGCTCAGTATCCATTTTCCAATCTGTCAGGTCCGTGTGACATGCTTTAAACAAGGGGAGCAGAAATATATGTGTCACTTCTGGAAGGAAGCTTTTAGGGGCCAGTGAACAGTTTGTCACATTCCCTGCCCCTGTCGTCGCAAGCATGACCCTCTTAATGGTTGAGATTCTGTTGGTTTGCAATCCCAGATGAGGAAAATGTGAACCCAAGTCACCAGCTAACCCAGAATGGGGCACAGGGTGTGTTGAGAAAGAAGCCTCTGAGATGTTTGAATTGTTGGTGCAGCACGTCTCACTTTATTGGGACTGATTCAGGATGCTAGACCACTTGTGGTGCAAAAAAAAAAAAAAAAAAAAAAAAAAAGAGAGAGAGAGAGAGAGGTAGAAAAAGTGAATCTATAATGGTATTTTCTTGTATATTGGTATACAGTGAAAGCAAATAACAATGATTTCTTGAGGATAATGGAATTGGACAGGAACTGGAAGGGAGACAAGAATAGGAGAGATATTCATTACTATACAATGTTTTATGGTTTATTTCATTTATTTTGATGCTGGGGATTGAATCTATGCCCTGGTGTATGCTAAGCATGAACTCTACCACTGAGCTACACCCCCAGCCCATTCTGTTTGTTTTAGAACTATGCAATTATATAACTTTTTCAATTAATGATCTATCTATCTATCTATCTATCTATCTATCTATCTATCTATTTTTGTGGCACAATGGGAATTGAACCACTGAGCTACATCCCCAGTCCTTTCCCCTGTTTAAAAAAGTTTTTGAGCTGGGTGCAGTAGAGCACGCCTGTAATCCCAGCTGCTCAGGAGGCTGAGATAGGAGGATCACAAGTTCAAAGCCAGCCTCAGTAATTTAGTGAGGACCTAAGCAACTTAGAGACCCTGTCTCTAAATAAAATATAAACAAGGCTGGAGATGTGGCTCAGTGGTAATTACGTACCCCCGAGTTCAACCCCTGGTACCAAAACAGATAGGGTCTTGCTAAACTGCCCAGGCTGACCTTGAACTTTTGATCCTCCTGTCTCAGAGGCCTTCTGAGATGTTGGGATTACAGGCATGTTGTCACCTTCCTCAGCTTTTTTTTTTTTTTTTTTTTTTTTTTTGGTACTGGGGGTTGAACCCAGGGACGCTCGACCACTGAGCCATATCCCCAGCCCTGTTTTGTATCCCCAGCCCTGTTTTGTATTTTATTTAGAGACAGGGTCTCACTGAGTTGCTTGCCATTGCTGAGGCTAGCTTTGAACTCACGATCCTCTTGTCTCAGCCTTCTGAACTGCTGGGATTCCAGGTGTGCACCACCACGCCCGGCCCCCCAGCACTTTAAAAAAGTAAGTAGTAGCATAAGGATATTGTAGAAAAAATGGATGTAAATGCCAAGAAAGAGTAAAAGTCATTGAAAGTGGTAGATTCTAGAGAGTGGAAACTGGGGAGAAGGCTGTTACTTTGCTTTCAGAATTATTTGTCATTAGATAATTTAAAAACTAAAGCCGGGTGCGGTGGCGCACGGCTGTAATCCCGCACTTGGGAGGCTGAGGCAGGAGGAGTGAGAGTTCAAAGCCAGCCTCAGCACAGGCAAAGCACTTAGCAACTCAGTGAGATCCTGTCTCTAATAAAATACAAAAAGGGGCTGGAGATGTGGCCCAGTGGTCGAGTGCCCCTGAGTTCAATCCCTGGTACCAAAAAAAAAAAAAAAAAAAAAAAAAAAAAAAAAAAAATGCATCTACTACTTTAATTTTTAAAAATGAAGAGAGGTGTAGCTCAGTGATAGAGTGCTTACCTGGCATATTCAAGGTCCTGAGATAGATTCCCAGCACCACAACATTAATTAGTTAACAATAAACAATTAAGACAGCCAGGCACAGTGGCACACACCTGTAATTCCAGTGACTGGAGGCTGAGGCAGGAGGATCCCATCTTTGAGGCCAGCCTTAGCAACCTAGTGACACATATTCTGAAAAAGGGAGAGAGAGAGAGAGAGAGAGAGAGAGAGAGAGAGAGAGAGAGAGAGAGAGAACGTGCTGGGAATGCACTTCAGTGGTAAAATTAAATCCCCAGTACCAAAACAAAACAACCACTGAATTCGTCCACAGTCTCTAGTCTCTTACATTGGAAAACGACATAAAAATGGAATTTTTTAATCCCCACAAGTAATAAACTTCTCTCTCTCTCTCTCTCTCTCTCTCTCTCTCTTTCTCTTTCTTTCTTTCCTGTACCGGGATTGAACTCAGGGGCACTCGACCACTGGGCCACATCCCCAGCCCTTTTTCGTATTTTATTTAGAGACAGGGTCTCACTGAGTTGCTAAGTGCCTTGCCATTGCTGAGGCTGGCTTTGAACTCATGATCCTCCTGCCTCAGCCTCCCAAATGCTGGGATTACAGGCGTGCGCCACTGCACCTGGCTACTTTTATTTATATTTTAAAAATATTTTTACTTATTTACTTTTGCAGTACTGGGGACTGGACCCAGGGGTTCTTTTACCACTGAGCTACACCCTCAGCCTTTTTTATTTTGAAACAGGCTCTCACTAAGTTGCCCAGGCTGGCCTTGAACTTGCACCCTCCTGCCTCAGCCTGCTGAGCTGCTGGGATTACAGGTGTGCCCCACCATACCCGGCTGCCATCAGAACTTTTAAGACATATTAGGACCACATTCTTCACCAGAACGAGGCACTTGACTATTTTCCCATTGCCTTCAAAATAAAACCCAAGCCTCTGTGACAGAACAGAATAGAACTGTGCATCATCAGGCCCAAACTGACGTGCCTGTCTCATCTGTCTACACCTCTTGCTCAATCCAACATAGTTTTCAGTTTCTCAAAGGAATTAGTGACTATTGTTCTTCTGCCTTCAAACATGTTGTTCCCTCTTCTTCAAACACTCTTCCCCCATTTCATTCCACACCATCCTCTGTTTAGGCATGCTTCTTCTGGAAAGCCTTAACTGGTACCCGGGTCCAGGTTGGGACCTGTCTGATCTGTTCCCAGAGACCCTTGACTTTCATCAGAGCAACATCAAGCAGGACTCTATGCAAGATACTCATTTCTTTCTCTGTCTGGTCTCCCCTCTGGGCTGGAAGTTCCACAGGCGTGGAGACTTTATCTGTTGTCTTTAACATTGTGCCTTCAGCTGTTGTTCCATGGTGGGAATTTAGTAACTATTTGCCAAATAAACAAGATTCGGAGCTGGGCACAGTGGTGCACACCTGTAAACCCAGTGGCTCAGAGGCTGAGGCAGGAGGATCATGAGTTCAAAGCCAGCCTCAGCAAAAGTGAGGCGCTAAGCAACTCAGTGAGACCCTGTCTCTGAGTAAAATACAAAATAGGGCTGGGGCCAAGCGTGGTGTTGCATGCCTGTAATCCCAGCACTTGGGAGGCTGAGGCAGGAGGATCGCGAGTTTGAAGCCAGCCTCAGCAATGGCGAGGCACTTAGCAACTCAGTGAGACCCTATCTCTAATAAAATACAAAAAAGGCCTGGGGATGTGGCCCAGTGGTCGAGTGCCCCTGAGTTCAATCCCTGGCACCCACTAAACTAAAGTAAAATAAAATAAATAAGATGCAAATTCAGAACCAAGTCTAGGTTGATATTTGACTTTTAATCCAGTAGAAACTTAATAATTCTCTCTGCCTTTCTGTGCTGAGGTACAGTGCTAAATCTGGTAATTTCATTTTGAATACTCCCAAGTTCTTCCAGTGATCCAAGCTGGCTGGCAGCCCAGACATAATCTAGAATAATACCTCGGGTTTGGCTGAAAGCTGGCTTCTAAACTAAAGGTAAATTATAATAGTGTGTTTCTTTCCTAAAAAAAGAAACAACTTGAGGTGGAGCTCAGTGGTAGAACACTTGCTTGGTGTGTTTGAGGCTCTGAGTTTGATCCCCAGCACTACAAGACATCAACAAACTAAAATCAAAGAAATATAAAATAAAAGCAACACCAGATTCTCAAACTATCCCAATGTAAGGGAATGGTAAAAAAAAAAAAAAAAAAAAAAAAAGTGCAGTTGCTGAGTCAAACTTGGCATACAGACTCTTTTGATAACTTAATAAACTTTGATATGAACAAATTACAACTGACACCTGCTATTGCTAAGTATCTGGGGCTCTATTTGGTTCTTGCAAGAAACCAAATCTGCCTTTTACCCATTATGTCTCTATTCCCCAAGGAAGTGAGATAAAAGCCCTTATAAGTTTCCAGACTGAGGCATTGTTTTCCTGAGCCAAAAATCTGTAATTTCTCATTGGACTGTCAATAGCAATATTGAAGATGGTTGATTTCACTTGAAGCCAGCTGTACCGGGAACAAATGTCACCCCAGAGATTGTATAGTGTGTAATTAGGAAGAAAGTATTGGCAGATGTAGTAGAAGGAGGAACAGATAAAACATTTCTCTATGGTGGCCCCAGCGTGCATCTTATGTGAAATTAGAGGAATGAATTTAACCTATATCAGCCTATATGGTTTTGGTGCCACAGAGAAAAATAAAAAGAAAGTGCTAATCATGATGGCACATGCCTGTAATCTCAGCAGTTTGGGAGGCTGAGGCAGGATTGCAAGTTCAAAGCCAGCCACAGGAGCTTAGCAGGGCCCTAAGCAACTTAGAGAGACTGACTCAAATTTTTAAAAAATTTAGAAAGGCTGCGGATGTGGCTCAGTGGTTAAGCGCCCCTGGGTTCAATCCCCAGTGCCAAAAAAAATTTAAAAATAAATTAAATAAAAATAAAGACTTTGGGAGGGGGTTCAAATTATCCAAGTTTATTCTTTTTTTCTTTTATTCTTTTTTTTTCTGGTGCTGGGATTGAACCTAAGGCCTTGTGCATGCAAGGCAAGCACTCTACCAACTGAGCTATATCCCCAGCCCTCCAAGTTTATTCTTTTAAGTTTTCATTACAGACATCTATTTCTTGATGTTGATTGACATTTTTAATAGGAAATGATGTCAAGTAGAAAAACACAGGAAAAAAGTGTATAATTTACTAATTAAAAAGAGGAAGAAATAAAAAAATGTGTTTGTAGATGTGTAGAATATTCTTGGAAAGATACACAAGAAAGTCATAATTATGGTTTCCTCAGGGAAGGGAACTGGGCAGCTACTGGAATAGAGAAGGAGAGAGAATTTCACTATATACTCTTTCAGTTCTTTTGAGTTTTGAACTATGTGGACAAATTAATTATTCAGAAAACATATTAATTAAATCAAAATGAATAAGATCAATTACAGTAAAATCAGATGGAATGAAATGTCAGTCATAGATGACAACACCATAGTTTATGCTCTGAGTTTGAAAAAAATTGGCAGTACTCTGTCAGACATCAAAACAATTAAACAGAAAAAGGCGCGGCGGTGCACACCCATAATCCCAGCAGCTTGGGAAGCTGAGGCAGGAGAATCCCATGTTCAAAGCCAGCCTCAGCAATTTATCGAGGCCCCCAAGAAACTCAGTGAGACCTGTCTCTAGATTAAATACAAAGGGCTGGGGATGTGGCTCAGTGGTTAAGCATCCCTGGGTTCAATCCCTGTTACCAAAACAAATAAACAAACAAAAACAATTAAACGTATTTTTACCCTATAAATCCCCAAGGCTGAGAGTTATTTCAAAAATTGGTTTTGGCTTGGGGTGTAGCTCAGTAGTAAAGCACTTACGTAGCATGCTAGAGGCCTTGGGTTCCATCCCCAGCACTTGAAAGAAAAGGAAAAAAATTTTTCAGTAAGCCAGTCTTAAATAAATGCATTGTCATTCCAGTTGAAGAAAGCAGAAGCATTGGTTTGTCCCATCACTGCAATGTTGACTTTTTTGGGGAGGGGGTGTGGTACTGGAGATTGAACTCAGGGGCACTCAACCACTGAGCCACATCCCCAGCCCTATTTTGTATTTTATTTAGAGACAGGGTCTCACTGAGTTGCTTAGTGCCTTGCTTTTGCTGAGGCTGGCTTTGAACTTGAGATCCTCCTGCCTCAGCCTCCTGAGCTGCTGGGATTAAAGGGAGCTGTTGACTTTGACCTGCAGGTCGAGGTGGTGTCATCCAGTTTCTCCATTGTAAAGTCACTCTCCACCCGTGGGGGTGATTTGTGCTGAGGCTTTGAGGCTGGGAAGGTATCCTCTCCCAAAGCCAGCTTCTACCACCCTTTTCAGAGTCTGTTGATGACCTTCTGGTGCCAGCATTTCTCCTGATTAGTTGATATTCTACTGCAAGGAAGAGATTTCCCTTCTACCTCTGTTGTTCATTTATTTCTCTCTTTTTCTTTCTTTCCTTTTTTGTTCACTTATTTCTTCAAATCAGCATATACCCATGGACTTTTATTTTATTCAAAGGGTTTAGACCTAATAGTATTGTTATTTATTTTGGCACATGCTTTGACTTGGATTTGACTAGTGGGACTCCTCCCCTTTTCCAATTGCAGCAATAAGGCCCTTATAAGACACAGAGTATCAGGGCCTTGATCTTGGACACTTGATACTTCACAGCTTCTAGAACTATGTGAAATACGTTCCTGATCTTTTTAAAAATATTTATTTTCTAGTTGTAGTTGTATACAATACCTTTATTTTATTTATTTATGTTTATGTGGTGCTGAGGATTGAACCCAGGGCCTCCCACATGCTAGGTGAGTGCTCTAATGCTGAGCCACAACCCCAGCCCCATTTCTGATCTTTTTAAATTACCCAACCTCAGGTATTTTGTTATAACAGAACAGACTATGATATCTACACCCTCTCAAGCTCCATTCATTTGCCTTCCATTTATATTTCTACCCAGTGCAAACTGAATCTATTATGCCCTGTCCCCAAACTGAAATTTACCTCCTCTCTCCAGGATCAGCAACAATCAGGGCTGAGGCTAGCCCATACTAACACTTTTGTATGAACTTGAAAAATGACACTCGCATCTGCCAGAAAATAGTCACCTTGAGCATACCCATCTGCAATATCCTCAGTGTGCGTGTGGGGACTCCATCAGGAGCCTCCTTCCAGCTATCCTGAAGGATACACTGTGACCACTCCTACTTCCTGAATTGCTGTCTTCCTTTGGCAACTGTGATACCACGCACTATATTCTTGTTGCTCCTTTCTCATTCCCTCAGGCTCCTCTTCTTTAATATCTATTCCATTTCAGGTCCTGTCTGGTTTGTCCTCCTTTGTTCCTTAATTCATCTCTCTGAATGATGTCAATCACGTTCACTCGACATTTCCTAGTGCCCTGTCAGACATTGCTTTAGGCACTGACCACTTGCAATTTCTAAGTACAGGCTGATGAATGACAAATGTGTCCCACTCAGACAGAAATGCCTCCCTGAACTTGACCTTGGATACTTCCAACTTTACTTGTTGAGAACTGAGCTCATCATGCTCCTCTCCAGATCTATTCCTCTTCCTGGGTTTCCTGTTCTAGCAAATCATGCTCATTTAGTTGCCCACACCTGAAAGCGGGAGTCATCCCATACTCTTCTCTCCCACCCAAAAAAGTAATAAGTCTTATCTCTCTGCTTCCTACATATGTCCAAGCTTCACCCACTCCTTCCCATCACCGTTGACACCACTCTGGCCTCCACTGCAGTCTAAGCTGTTATCATCCTCTCTCTTATAGAATGCTGCAGCAGGCTCCTACCTCTCACTGCCTCCTGGCCGTCTGCCTGTGCATTCATCCAGGGGACTCTTCCCATGACAAAAGGCTGATGATGTCCAGCTCCCTATAATGTTTCTTTGGCTCTCAGGATTTGAGGGCTGAGGATGCAGTCAGTGGTAGAGCACTTCCCTACTTCCCTAGCATGCATGAGGCCTTGGGTTCCATCTCCAGCGATGCAAAAAGAAGAAGGAGAAGGAGAAAGAAAAGAAAAAAAGAAGAAGAGGAAGAGGAAGAAAAAGAAGGTGATGAATAAGAAGAAGAGGAAGAGAAAAGAGAAGAAGGAAGAGGAGGAGAAGGAGAAGAAAAACAATAATTAAATTCTAATTCTTCACTATGGTTTATAAGGAGAATTGTGATTAGACATCTCCTCTGCTTCTCTGCCTTCATTTCTATCGCCTCCTTTTCTTCATTCTCTTTCACTCTTCCATTCTTGCTTCCCCACCTACTGGGCTCCTTTTAGTTCCTTAACATGTTCTCTTCTAATCTCTGGACCTTACCCTATGCTGTTTGTTGCCTCTGCTGGAAAAGCCCCTTTGCTGCTCTTCCACCCCTTCGCCTACAAACTGAGTTTATTGTGCCCCGCCCCCAAATTGATATTCATCTCCTCTCTCCAGGATCAGCAGCAACGCGGGTTGAGGCTAGCCCATACTAATGCTTTCGTATGAATTGGAAAAATGATACCACCAAAATAGCACCACTTTTTCCTTCAGGCGTCAACAGAGATCTTACTTTATCCAAGTTGCCTTCCTTGAGCAACTTCAAATCTGGGGCAAAGGTCTCCTTTGTGTTGCCAGAGCAAGCCAGCAGCATTTATCACAGTCTTGGTAAGTTCCTGTTAATTGGTGCGTCTCCCTGTAAATGCAAGCATTTAAGAAGGCAGAGATCTTGCCCTTTGTTTAATGTTTCTTTTCTGAGACCTAGCATAATAACTGGCACATGGTAACTGGCACAATAAATAAATGTCGAATGAATGAATGAACAGTTGGAAGAGTGTAGGATATGAAATCCAAAAAGTTTGCTCCTGACTCCCCACTGGACTTTTGAAAAGTCATTTTTTTTTTGTCTCAGTATGTAATATGGAGCTACAGAGTATGATGATTTTAAAACATGGTCCCAAAATACTTTGACATTTTTCCTACCGAGAAGTAGGACCTATGTCTCCTCCCTTATAAACTGAGCTTTGTCATTTCTGGACCCAAAGAGCATGACAAAAATGATGTGTTGGCAATTTTGGAGCTCCAATCTTAAGAATCTGACAACTTCAGATTCATTTCTCTTGGGATGCTTACTTGTGGAACACAGAAAATGCACCATAGGGAGAGAATTTCCAGTGGAGCCCACGTGGAAAAGCTGCACCTGGAAGAAAGCCAAGACATTCCCTTTCATCTTGATCTCCGTAACTACTATTTTTTTTTTGGGGGGGGGGGAGCAGGGTGGTACTGGGTATTGAACCCAGGAGCACTCTGCCGCTGAGCTAAACTCCCAGCCCTAATCTCTGTAACTAATCTATAAAACAAATGATGACGAACTATACCTATTCTGGCACAAAGTGTTGTACTTATCAGGTGATCAGTAAACACCATAGGTCTATTCTGGGCAGGATGTGTTCACAGAATAACCAGGTTGCTCATTATCATATAGGTGTAGTAGTAACTTTTGTGAGTAAGAGTTACCATGTAAGGTATAAAACTTTTAGGCAAAGGTTAAAAATAAATAACTGGGTGTAAATCTTTGCAACACAAGTACACTACTCAAATGCATGACTTCATTTAATTTGACAAGTGCGTTTTGTAACACAAATACAAAGGGAATAGAGCTTAACTAGTCCATCTTCCCCATTATCCCTGCATGTCTCTTTGCGTTAGTGCAAATGATAGAAAACAAACTATAAGAAAGAAGTGGAGAGACTGCTCTGTCTCACCTGCTCCCTTTATTTCCTTAAGCAAATAGCATAAACAACACACATAATTATTTCCTTCCCTTTTTTTCTTCCTTTTGGTACTAGAGATGGAATTTAGGGGCACACTACCACACAGCTACATCACTTTTTATTTTTTGAGACAAGTTCTCATTAAGTTGCTGAGGCTGGCCTTGAACTTGCAGTCCTCCCGCCTCAGCCTCCTGAGCAAGTCACATTGACGGAGCACACAGCCAGGTAATTCTTTCTCGTTGAGGTAAAGATGAAAATCCTCCGGGCAACAAATAGGCCTAGTTTTTTTCTAGGTGCTGCAATATTAGTTTCTTTAGCCAGTGTCTACTGATACTTTTATTCTTAGGTTCTCGATCTTAGCTGCTGTTTTCAATCTCTTTTTGAACTGTAAAAAATTTGGGCTGGGCACAGTGGCCCACATGGGTAATTCCAGCAACTCGGAGGCTGAGGAGGATCGCAAGTGTACACACAGCCAACCTTAGCAACTTAGTTAGGCCCTGTCTCAAAATAAAACACTAAAAGTGTGTGTTGGATTGTGAATCCGTGGTTAAACACCCCAGGGTTTAATCCAGAGTACCCCCCCCAAAAAATTGTTTTTGAAAGCCTAATCAGTCTGGGGTGGTGCGTGGGCGCAGGGATTTTTTTTTTTTTAATATTTATTTATTTGTTTTAGTTGTACACAATGCGTTTATTTTTACGTGGTGCTGAGCCACAACCCCAGCGGGGATGTTAAAGCTCTTGTGATTTACATGCCACAAGTTTGAGAACCTCTGGTTTAAACTACTTGGCCCTCCTTTGACAATGTTTAGCACACTGCCTGGGGAGACTGATGGTCAGATTGAATAACTTCTATTTGTCAGGAAGGAGAGAAGCGTGATCTCGTGGTTTAGCCCATAAACAAGCACCAGTTAGGCCCTGGTAAAGCAATGAGGGGGCAAGTCCTGGCTCTAAAGTGGGTGAGGGCACTACCCCACCCTCACCAGGCCAGCCAAGGGCTTAGGGCCCCTGATAATCCAAGTTCGCTGAGAAGTTCAGGGGCGTGTAGCTGTGCATTGTGTGTACAACTGAGGCAAAGGTGAGCACTTCGAGCTCTGGTCCACGCGGGTTAACCTCAGAGTCAACCTAAGAGTCTCTCTGGAGTCCAATCGCAGAGTGGCAGCTGTTCCCGAGTAGGTGGAAAGGAGGGTGCAGGCAGCGTGGATCAGGCCAGCTCTACCTGGGAGAGTGCAGGGCAGCCCCCAGAGCTGGGCTTGCGAGTCCCTGCGCCAAGACCCGGGCTTGCACGTGGCACGGCTGGGGACTGCCGTACTGGGGCGCTCAGTGGCCCGTGGTGAGGACTACATGTCCCGACATGCCTCGGGCAGGGGTGCGCTTGCACAGGAGCGGGACTGGGAAGCCAGGACCAGGCGTGCGCAGTGGTTGTTGGGAGTGGCGGGGCGGGTCTTCCCCGGCTGTCATCTGTGGCCCCAGGCGCTTGGGCAGGGGTGGCCGTGGCCATTGGCGGAGAGGCAGGCAGGGCGGGTCGCCGCGAGCCGCTGCGGGCTAGGCTGAGCGGGTGGAGGCCGGCAGCCGGCCGGGGAGGCACGGTCTGGGCTGCTGCATACCGGTCTGGCCATGGCAGCGGCACCCCTGAAAGTGTGCATCGTGGGCTCGGGGAACTGGTGAGCGGAGGCGGGCTGGCGGCGTGGGCTCCGCCTCCAGGAAGCCCCTTTCCCTGGAGGTCCAGAGCTGCACTCCCCGCAGCAGCGTGGGCACCGGGCACCGCGCGCAGGGAGGCGGGGTGGGCGACCTCGGGGCCAGGCTGGGCACTGCGCGCCGGGGGAGGCCGCACCGAGGTACTAGCCCGGGAATCTCTGGGCCCTCGTGCCCGCGGGGGGGCAACGCGAACGGAGGGCACCGCGCGCCCACGGGCACCTGTCTGTGCCTAGGTAACCGCGCGGGCGAGCGCACTGAGGCCACCTGCTCGCCACGCCCCGGTGTTTTGCGCTATATTGTAAGGTCGTTCTCAATTCTCCCTACTGATCGCCTAGGTCAAGGAATTGAAGGAGGCCCAAGTATTAGTGTAGTTTTGGTGTTGGGCAAACCGAAGCACAGAGGGCTTGCTATTCGGGTCTCTGGCGGGACAAGCTCTGCCCTTTAAGGTACGGTTGTCATCTCCGCTTCTGATACGTCCAATATCTTGATAACGTGGTATCAGGAAGAAGACCCAAGTTCCAACGGGCCTGGTTTCCCGGGGACGATGAGAGTTCTTCTCTGGGGAGATGTTTGCAAAGCTTTGCATTTCCAGGGCTTGATTTGACTTTAACATTTATAAAGCACTATGTGCCAGGCGCTCTTGCACGCACTTTACACGTGTCAGCTCCTTAGTAGTACCCTTTGTCAAACTTACACAGTGGGATTCTGTGCTGTGTGTGGGTGAGCGCAGAGGAGCGTGGGGAAGAAAGTAGACAGAATGTAGCATTGGCATTTTCAAGCTCTTTCCCGTTGCTTCACTCTCTTCCCACATCTGAGGGAGTGGTACAGAATCGTTTAGAGTCACGGTGCCCTTTCCCTTTCAGTACGTTTGTTTACCTGTGTTTGTGTGGCCTGACTCACATCCCAGTTCAGTCTTCTAGAAGTGCTGCAGGCATGAGCACATGGTATTTGATCTTGGACTTACTCTTTTAAGACAGAGAAAATACTTCTCTGAAGAAACCTTAACTTGATTCTCCACTTTTCCATCCCATCAAGGAATGAACTTTCTCTGCACCTCTTTGCTGATCTCTGTCCATGCACTGAAATGATTTAATTATTGGTCTCTACTTCTCCCTCCCCCACTTGCCATTGAGCTCAGGGGTGCTCTCCCACAGAGCTACATCCCCATTCCTATTTATTTATTCAGAGACAGTCTTGCTAATACGTTGAGGAGGCTGGCCTCAAACTTGAACTTGTAAGCTTTCTGCCTCAGCCTCCTGAGTAGCTGGGATTGTAGGCCAGTGCCACCCCGCTTCCCTGCCCTACTCAAGGCTAACATCTACCTTAGTGCCCTCCAAATGCTAAGTAAATGCTAAATCAATGTCTAAAAACTATTTTTTAATTTTTATTCTTGGTGCTGGAGATGAACCCTGGGCCTGCCTCATGCTAAGCACATACTGTACCTTTGAGTTATACCCCCAGCCCCCAAAGTAATTAAAAAAAATTTTTTTTTTAGTTGTAGGTGGACATAATACCTTTATTTATTTACTTGTGGTGCTAAGGATCCAACCCAGGGCCTCCCACATACTAGGCGAACATTCTACTGCTAAGCCACAACCCCAGCCCCCACCCAAAGTAATTTTTAAACCTCTAATCATATTTGATTAGAGCGAGCATGCTCACTTTTTTTGTGTATGTGTAGTAGTGCTGGGGATCAACCCCATGGCCTCACACATGGTAGGCAAGCATTCTGCTGTTGAGCTATGTCTCAGACCTTTAAAAGAAATTTTTTTTTGAGGCAGGGTCTGGGTAAGTGGCTGAGGCTAGCCTTGAACTTGTGATCCTCCTGCCTCAGCCTCTTTACAGGGATTACAGGTGTGTACCACCATGCCCAACTCATTCATGTTTTTTTTATAAACTAAAAGGTATGTCAGACACCAGTGAACGTTTACATGTGTTCTTTTCTCCCTCTATCCTACAAATACAAGAGTATTGGGGGCTTTTTTTTTTTTTTTTTTTTTTTTTCAACCAACAACAGAAAGTTCTGCACACTTCATAGAGTCAGGACCTATCCACTGCAGATCTTCATTCAGAGGTTTCAGCTTGACTTTGCCAATTTGGGTCTCAAGGTCACTTCAATGAATGTCAGCTGCCCTGTTGGACATGCCACTGGAAAAGCATCCATTTAGCACATGTTCGTTTAAAATTAGTTTCCTCTCCTATAAAATTCCACGCGTGACAGCCCTCTTTCCTAATTTAGAAAGTGCAGGTAAATGTGGAACAGCTTTGCCACGCTGGATTGGAGCCTGAGTGATAGTAGGGAAGCGAACCTCCTGCACCCTCCACTGAGATTTGGCTGCAAGCCCCTGGCTTCTTCATTCTGATCTACTTTACTGTTTTCTTGGCCCACTCCAGCCTGGGGAAATGGACTAGAACTTGGCCAGTGACTCTGAAGTAGAGCAATTGAGAAATAAGCCCATAGTTTGGGCTGGCTGCCTGGCTTCATTAATCACAGGATCAGATGGGAACAGATGTTGGCATCTCTGCCATTGCCTTGGTTGGGTACCGAGCCACTCCAGTCCTAGAGAGAGGATCTCAGCCTCCCCAGAGAGATTCAGGAACTTAGGAGCTGAAAACAACCCGGAGAGCCCCCAAGGGGTGCATGGAGTGTTTAGCTCTGGTTCAGTAGATACTGGAGTGGTCTTCCCAAGTAGTTACTATACTCTTTACAGCAATACACTGGACAGAGTCCCTGCCTGTAGGAAACTTACCTCCAGGGCTTGAAAGATAAGATCAAAAGAAATATAATGTGGAATGGAGATTCGTCACAAGGTTAAACCTTACATTTTAAATAGTATTTCTTAAAGAGTGCATTTTCTGAAGACTACTGGCACCTGAATTACCACTGAAATTAGATTTGCTGAATCATATTCCCTGAGGGTAGGAAAGATTTTTTTTCCCTAAGGGACTTTAGCCTTTCACTAGTTTTAAAATATATCTCTCTAGGAGCTGGATCTACCCATTCAGATCTGGTCCCTGTCTCAGGAACCCAAAGTTCCTTGAGCAATATTTACCCTGGGGACTTTGAAGTAGCTCCCTGTGCTTATGTAAATAAAGGTGTTGTTACTTTTAATAAGCTCACAGTTGAAAGGCAGCTGTAACCCTCACATGGAACCTATCCGCTGTCACTTGCCAAGGCCCTTCATCGAGGAAGGACCTGAGTGGGAGGGTGAAGTGAGTTGCGTAAGATGGCCTAGTCCTGTTCTTTGGTAAACCTTTACCTCCAGATAATTCAGAGACTGGAGGCTGGAGCAGAAACCCTTGTGCACCTGGCTGAGCCCTTCCATCTCACCCATTGCAGAGGGACAGGGAGGGGCCACTTAACCTGCCTGATTTTTCATGGCCCTGTCACTTGTAACTTGGCAAAAACAAAAGCTTTGCAGGTTCTTCCAAAGATGTAACAGTTTCTTTCCCAGCCCCTTGTGAAGATCACCAGACACAGTGCAAACCACAGTTCTAGAACTAAAACCTTAGCTATATTTACTGCCAAACCTCTGTGATGGGAGCTTGTATCCAAAGACATATCCCCAGGCTCCTTTGTAAGGCAGTAGCAGGAGGGGCTTAAGAATCCTACTCCCCAGATTTCTATCCTAGTCCCCTGTTTGGCAGCTTCAAGGCCGTGGCAAATGGCTTCTATGAATGATTGCTTATACTACTGGTATCTAGGATTATGGTTAGGATTGTTGTCGAAAGCTTGGTCCTTGTCCTGGATGCCAATCCAATAACAAGGATACAGTTTTTTTGTTGTTGTTGTTGTTGTTTTTGGTACCAGGGATTGAACTCGGGCACTCGACCACTGGGCCCCATCCCCAGCCCTTTTTTGTATTTTATTAGAGATAGGGTCTCACTGAGTTGCTAAGCGCCTCGCCATGCCTTGCCATTGCTGAGGCTGGCTTTGAACTCTGGATCCTCCTGCCTCAGCCTCCCAAGTGACGAAGGATACAATTTTTAGAAAAAGGAAAAAGAAGGTTTATTGCTTTGCTTGCAGAGGAGAAACACAGGGGACTCCTGTGCCAAAGGCTGATTCTGCTCATCAGCAGGAACAGGGGGCTTTTATAGAGGTGATTCAGAGAAAATGAGATTAGGGAGGAGAAGTTCAGGGAGGAGAAGGTTGGGGAAAAGAAAAAAAAAAATGTAAGTTTCAAAGCCACAAGAGATACAGCCAAAGCATCAGGTGAACCCCTGTTACAGGATCACGTGAGATGATCCAGGGAGAGTATATGGTGGCTAGCACTCAATCAGTATCTGCTGCTATTACCATTCTTAGTTTCATCTTTTTTTTTTTTTTTTTTTTTTTTTGTACCAGGGATTGAACTCAAGGGCCCAGCCCTTTTTTTTTTGTATTTTATTAGAGACAGGGTCTCACTGAGTTGCTAAGTGCCTCGCCATTGCTGAGGCTGGCTTTGAACTTGCGATCCTCCTGCCTCAGCCTCCCAAGTACAGGGATTACAGGCATGTGTCACCGCGCCCGGCTACATCATTCTTCTTCTTTTTTTTTTTTTTCTTAAATATTTTTTAGTAATACATGGACACAATATCTTTATTTTGTTTATTTATTTTTATGTGGTGCTAAGTATTGAAACCAGTGCCTAACGGGTGCAAGGCAAGCGCTCTGCCACTGAGCCACAATCCCAGCCCAGTTTTATCATTCTTTTTTTTTTTTTTTTATTTTTTTTTTTTTTTTTGGGTACCAGGGATTGAACTCAGGGGCACTCTACCACTGGGCCACATCCCCAGCCCTTTTTTTTGTATTTTATTAGAGACAGGGTCTCACTGAGTTGCTAAGTGCCTCGCCATTGCTGAGGCTGGCTTTGAACTCGCGATCCTCCTGCCTCAGCCTCCCAAAGTGCTGGGATTACAGGCGTGCGCCACCGCGCCCGGCTAGTTTTATCATTCTTGACCCGAGCCAGCCCATCATTAAGTCACAAAATGGACCAGGTGGGAGTCTGGCCAAGGAGTACAGGCAGATGATGGGAAAGGGGACAAGAAGAATGAATGCCACACAGCTGGAGGAGTTTTCCCAGGAGTGACCTTGTTTTCACATCAGCCCACAGCCTGACATCTTCCTGAGGCTGAAGGTCAGGGCCAGTGCCGGCCCTCTTTACACTGATGTCAGAAGCAGGACTTCAACTCTGCTGGAACCTACAAAATGCAGCACCCGAGCTCATCATTCACCTCTGCCACCCTTTAGTCTGTGCTCCTCGGTTTCTGCCATGATTCATGCTACACAGGGATCTAAGAAATAGTCTGAGCAACTAATTTAGCTTCTGTGGTCAGAAGTAATTGCTTCCTTCCCTGTCAAGGCGGCATTGACACCCTTCTGCCTTGGAAGCTGGAGGGAGAGAGTTTGATGACAGCATGGGTTAGAGCTGTGAGAATATTCAGCGTCCCCTCCTGACCTGGGGCAAGAATGTTCATACACATAGGGTATGATTTTAAAAAGGAAGTGACAAAGCTAGGCACAACTGTAATCCCAGCAACTCAGGAGGCCAAGACTGGAGGATCACAAGTTTGAGGCCAGACTCAGCAACTTAGCAAGACCCTGTCTCAAAAAAAAAAAAAAAAGAACTGGGGCTATAGCTCAGTGGTAAGAGGCCCTGGGTTCAAACTCTAATACAAAAACAAACAAAATAAGTGGCACTTAATGACCTGTTTCTATCACCTCCCCGACCTATTCTAACATAAAAAACCACAAGGACTTTTCTAGAAATAGGAGTGCTCTGTTTTCTTAACTTAACCCCCACATGTTTCTTCATTCTTCTCTTCCATTTCCTCCTCTCCCATAACAGGAATCATAATAATTTTCTTTTTATCAGGTATGTATATTACTTCATTTTAAACCTGGTAGATTAAAAATAGGTTAGAAAAAACTTGCTCAAGGTCAACAATTAATAAGGTGAAGTTCAAATGCAAGGTCCTTCTTGCTCCAGAGACCATGTTGCTATAAATTCCTGTCATTTTCCGTGAGAAACATACTTTAACCTGAGGATAGATCTCCTTGTCATAAAAATGTTGAGCATCTACCTTTCCAATGTAAGTTTAATCTAACTAATATTCCACTTATGAGAAGTGAAACTGAATGAAGCCTTACAAGTGGTCAGTTTCCCTCCAAAGCAGGTACCCATTCTTCTGTAGATCATGAAAGATGATCATAGTTTACTTTTGTGTGTGTGTATGTGTGTGTGTGTGTGTGTGTGTGTGTGTTGGTGGTGGTACTGGGCATTGAACCCAGAGGTGCTCTACCACTGAGCTACATCCCAGCCCTATTTATTTTTTATTTTGAGACAGGGTCTCACTATAGGACAGTTTGTCCAATCTGTCCTTGTACTTGTGATCAATCCTCCTGCCTCAACCTCCTGAGTAACTGGGATTATAGGCATGCTCCACCACTCCTGGCTTACTATTTATTTTTAAGGCAGTTGACCAGTTCCTCCACCTTCTCCTTCTTCCCCTCCTCCTTCTCCTTCTTTTCCTTCCTCCTTCTCCTTCCTCCTCCTCTTCTTCCACCTTCTCTTTCTTTCTTCCTTCTTTTTCTCTCTCTCTCTCTCTCTCTCTCTCTCTCTCTCTCTGTACTGGAGATTGAACCCCCAGGGCACTTAACCACTGTACCACATCTCCAGTCCTTTTTAATTTTTTATTTTGAGACAGGGTCCAAGTTGCTGATGCTGGCTTTGAGTTTGTGAACTCTTGCTACAGCCTCCTGAGCTGCTGGGATTACAGGCATGCACCACCACATCTGGCTATATATTTTTTTAACTTTTAATGAGGCTTATTGAGTGCTATTGTTTATTTATAACAGATAAATCATGAGTGAAATGACATAAAAATGATATTTAGAAAGGCAAATGAACCCCACACACAGAATAAAAAGTCTTGATCCAAGTTATTCTGGAGGGCTGATACTTTTTCCATTAGGACAATTTATACTGAGTCTATAAATAGAGAGGGACATAACTGTTAAAACAAAATTTTTTTTTCATTTTGGTACCTGGGATTGAACCCAGGGGTGCTTTACCACTGAGCCGCATCCTCTGTTGCTGCCTGAAGCGGAAACCGCCTTGGAGCAACGAACGCCACAGGAAAATTCGGAGGCAGGATGAAAATGAAAAAAGGTCTTTTATTCTTCTTCTCTCTCCGGCTCCAGCAATCACTCCAAATGCTCTAACTCCAACCACCACCTTCTTCTTCTTCCCACACACACTAACCAAACTCACCCAGTTATATACATATCGCTTTAACAAGGACACGTGCTTACAGCTCGAGCTTACAGGTGCGTCACGCAGTGTTCACGGGCATACAAAGATTCTTTGGATAATGTGTTACTATCAGGTGGAAACTAGAACATCTTTTATGGCTCTCAGCTAACCGCAATCTTTAGCTATCTCCTTGATTATAGGCTCCTTCATTTCCCCCTTTTAGTTTTAAAAGAGGGGATGTTCTAGGACGTCCATGTGCAACCGACATTCTTACCCGTCATGGGAGTCTAGGCTGTCCTGACTCCTGGCTTAGGTTGACATGCCGGCCACATTAGACTGTCCCGTGCGACTGTGCCGTGTCTTAGGTTGTCCCCTTCTGGGGATCTTACCCGTCATAGGCTAACCAGCCATCCAATAGAGCCCTTCAGGATCGACTGTGTGTTGACTAACAGCCGTCCAATTTTTAGGAGATGCTGCGGCTTTAAGGCGGCAAGCCTACTGCTGACGAGCCAAGTTTCCATAGCGTATCAAGTTCTTTAAGCCAATCAGCTGCCCTTAGTTTCATCAAGTAACGCACTGAGTTCTCTTAGACAAATACCCGCAAGGCATTGTCCCGTAATGTCCCAAAATAATGGCAAATCAAAATGTCCATAAGTTATAACACATAGATTCAAGAGACCCCATGCATGCAGAGCAGAGGCCACACTGCTGGTTAGGTTGTTTGATGCTTGAGCAGCAGGGATGCTTGCAGCGACCGTGGTCCCTGCAGTTGTAGCATCAGCCGTCTTTTTTATGTCTAGACATTTCCACTGGCAAATCTTCAGGGCCCGCTACCTAAAAACTCAAGCATCCATTATTAAGGGAAAGGCAGTGCTATTCCAGCACTGAGATCAAAAGGTGAGCTGTCAAACTAAAAAAAGAATTATTAGAGTAGAAAATAAAAGTTGATCTCTGCTCACACACATTGCTGCTTAAGCTCCCACAAACATAAGCTGGCAAAATATCACATTCAGAAATAATCAAAGAGAAACTGAGGGTGTTTACTGCATTAAAGATAAAGAAAAGCTAAAGGCACTTTGGAAAAATAATTTGTTAGCTGTAATCCTCAAGTCTCTATATACACAGCAATCCTATACCTGTTGAAATAATTCAAATTAATCAGCTATTAAACAAATGAAGTTAATAACAAATAAACGATCCTCTGTCAGAACACCAAAATATCAGGTTATACAACATTAAACATATTCACAGCTGAAGAGAAGTCCCGGAGACAACTATAAATCAAAATTGATTATCATTATAATAGATTATCTAATTAAAATATTCTGAACTTATATGAATATCTATTTATCTATCTATCTATCTATTGATTATCTAATTAGAATATTCTAAGCTTAAATGAATTAACGTTATTTGGATCTATATCTATCTACCTATTTTTTTTTAAGCGCTTAATTATTTGTGACGTCACACTAGACAGACGCACATATAAACATATATTTGTGACATCACATTAACATGAAATTTAGACAAATGCACAGACATAAAGACATATATAAAAGAAAAAAATACAATTGTGTATACACTGAAGAGAGATCTTCTTGTCCCGGCCGGGAAGATGAAATTTAAGTTGTAAATTTAATGGAGGACTCTTAAGGGAATCACTCCATACCTTCATTTTGGTCCTCTTGATTTTGTACTTGTTTATTCAATCTAGACTCCTCAATAACTTTGTCTTGATCCTTTTGACTTTGTACCTGCTTTATCAATCTAGATGGTATCCATATTGGAGAGGATTCGTGCTTTGGAAAAACACAAACAGATCCTCTCCCCCAAATTAATACTGGGTCTGGACCCTTCCATGTACCTGAGAGAACATCCTTCCAGTAAACCAAAGGTTTATGTTGTTGGTGTGGGTTCCAGTGTCTATCTTCAGCCGAATGTCCATTAGAATCTAAAGTTAAGAAATTTAGGGTAAACAGGGCAACTGCCAATCTGTCCTTAGGATTTTTCCAGTTTCCATCTTTTTGCTTTAGTAACATATTTTTAAGTGTCCGATTTGCTCTTTCAATTATTCCTTGTCCCTGAGGATTATAAGCGATACCTGTTTTGTGGATAATATTGAACTTTGTACAAAATTGTTTGAAGGATGTGGATGTATATGCAGGGCCATTATCTGTTTTAAACATTTTGGGGATGCCCAATGCAGCAAAAGCTTGCAGACAATGAGATATAGTATCTTTAACTTTTTCTCCAGAATGTAAAGAAGCAAAAATCATGCCTGAGCATGTATCTATGGTGACATGAATAAATCGTAATTTTCCAAAACTTGGCTCATGTGTGACATCCATCTGCCACAAATGATTGGGCATCAAACCTCGTGGGTTAACCCCATAATGTGGATTGGGCAAAAGTGTTACACAAGATGGACATTCTTTTACAATTCTACGAGCTTGTTCTTTTGTGATTTTAAATTTTTGTCTTAAGGTAGTGCTGTTAACGTGGAACTGGGAATGAAATAAAGTAGCTTGTTGTACTGTAGTAAATATAAATATTGTTTTAGTGAGGGCATCAGCTTTTTGATTACCTTCATGGAGAGGACCAGGCAGATTAGTGTGAGCTCTTATGTGACCTATAAATAAAGGTTCTTTTCGTTGCCATAGGAGATTTTGGATTTGAGAAAACAATTTAAAAGCTGGAGTATGTGGTGCTATTGGACCTGCTAGCTCCAATTTAGGGACAGCATGTACAATATAGTGGCTGTCTGAAAAAATATTCATAGGCTGTTCTTTAAAATTTTTCAGAGCTATTATTATAGCTTCGAGTTCCACTAATTGAGCTGATTTTTGATTAGTGATATGAATCATTTTTTTCATTTTGAGTGACGACTGCAGCAGTACCGTTAGAGGATCCATCTGTAAATACATTAAATGCTTTAGGAATGGGTTGAGTTTTTTATTACCTGTGGGAATATGATAGGATGATTGATACAAAAGGACAGTATAGGAGATTTAGGAATATGATTGTCAAAATTTGCAGAAGTAGAGCATCTAGCTATAGCCCAATCATTATCATTGAAGCACAAATATTCAACCTGTGACGATGAATAAGGAGTAATAATAGTAGCAGGATGAATTCCAAATATTTTAGTAGAGGTTTTAAGTCCTTGAAGAATAAGTTTAGCCACCATGGAGGTATAAGACTCAATTGTACTTTTAGGAGAGACAGGCAAATGTATCCATAATATAGGTCCCTGTTGCCAAAATACTCCTGTTGGTGTATATTGTGAAGGAATAATAATCAATATTAGTGGTTGTGCAAAATCAAATCTATCGCAATGGGATCTTTCAATGGCCTGTTCTACTAATTTTAGAGCTCTCCTGGCCTCAGGAATTAATGTTCGCGGTGAGGATGGATCAGGGTTCCCGCGAAGGATGTCAAATAAAGGTTTTAATTGTCCAGTAGTGAGGCTTAGTGTAGGGCGAAGCCAATTAATGTCTCCCAATAATTTTTGGAAATCATTGAGGGTGGTCAAATGTTCTTTACTTATTAGAATTTTTTGGGGTTTAACAAAAGTATCCATGATTTTAAAGCCTAAATATAGTATAGGTGATCTGCTTTGAACTTTTTCTTCTGCTATATATAATCCATATTTTTAAAAATTTTTTGTTATTTCACTAAATATATTAAATAAGATTTTTTGATTAGGGTGAGCTAATAAAACATCGTCCATGTAGTGTAGACACATGAGGTCTTGATATTTGTTTTTAATGGGCTGTATAGCTCTGTCCACATATAGTTGGCACATTGTAGGGCTATTTGCCATTCCCTGTGGCAATACTTTCCATTGATATCTTTTATCAGGGCCATTATTATTGATAGAAGGAATTGAAAAAGCAAATCTGGGGGCATCCAGAGGATGTAGGGGAATGGAAAAGAAACAGTCCTTTATATCAAGAGTTATAAGGTAATAGTTTTTTGGAATAGCTACAGGATTAGGAAGTCCAGGTTGGGTGGGTCCCATAATTTGCATTGTTTTATTAATTTGTCTTAGGTCTTGTAATAGTCTCCATTTTCCCGATTTTTTCTTAATTACAAATATGGGAGAATTCCAGGGAGAGGTGGAAGGCTCTATGTGTCCTGCTTCTAATTGTTCTTTAATTAATTGATGGGCCGCTTGCAATTTTTCTTTGGATAGGGGCCACTGAGGGACCCAAACTGGCTTATTAGAGAGCCATGGTATTTTTAAAATTGTTTTCTCAGTGGCCCCTAGAAAAAATGTCCTTTGCCTTTTTTATTATGATTAGGATTTTTATTCTTAACACCTGCAGGCTTGGTTGCTAGGTGTAGCCCCATTTGATGTAAGATATCTCTTCCCCATAGGGTAACTGGCAAGCTGTTTAAAACATAAGGTTGGAATGTTCCTGTATGGCCTTCATTGTCTTGCCAATTTAAGATTACAGCACTTTGTGCTGGGGTATTACTATATCCCAAGCCTCTTAAACTGGTTGAGGCTTTCTGCAGAGGCCAGTGCTTAGGCCATTGTTGTAGATTTATGATGGAAGAGTCAGCTCCTGTATCAATCAGCCCCTCCATCTCTATACCTTGAATTTTTAATTTGCACATCGGCCTCTGTGAACAATCCTGAACCCAGAAAGCCATAGGTCCTGAACCAGTGGAACCGAATGCTCTGCTATTTCTATTTTGTGGCATGCTTTTAAAAGAACTATGGAGACTGGGAATGAGGAGCAGCTGTGCGATTCTGTCTCCTTGATTTACGGAGATGATAACCCTGTGTGTACTTAGCATTATTCTAATCTCTCCATTATAATCTGAATCAATAACCCCTGGTATAACATTAAAGCCTAATAAACTCTTGGAACTACGCCCAAGGATTAGTCCCACAGTTCCTGAGGGAGAGGTCCCCTGATTCCCGTAGGAATCAGCTGAACCCCCATTTCAGGTGTCAGGACCATCCGGGCAGTAGAACAGAGATCTAATCCTGCACTTCCTCTTGTCCCTCTGATAAGGGCGTTAATGGGTAGGAGGGATTGTGACGAGGAATCATTTGGATCTGAGGGCCTTCCTCCTCTAGTGCGCATTCCTCCTCTAGTGCCTCGTACATTTGTGGGCCCCGGGGCATTGGGCCCCGTGCCCCGTTTTTTGAAATCCTTGATAAATCATTTCCATATATATCATATATGGAATGGCATTGATTGGCCCAATGTATACCCTTTTTGCACCTGGGGCATCGGCCTGGAGCACGGTATGAATTTGATCTTATTACCCTTGGGGGATATTGCTTAGCATATCTTGGTTGATTATAATACTTTTGTCTGGAATATCCTGTTCTAGGTTGAAACCTTTGGGAATTTTGAGGGGAGGAATTTTTCATCACTGCAGCAATTACGTTGCCTGTGATAACAGCCTCGTTAATGTCTTTGCACAGTCTGATATAAATTGATAAGTCTTTTTTACTTCTCCACGGCCTTATTGCATCCTGGCAACATTTATTAGCATTCTCGTACGCTAATTGGATAACTAGAGGCATAGCTTGCTCGACTTCGCCAAAAACTCTAGATGTTGTTTTTAAGAGTCTATCTACAAAATCAGCGTAAGGTTCGTTAGGCCCTTGTATAACTTTTGATAGGCTGCCTTGCAGATCCCCTGTGCCTGAGATTGTCTTCCAGGCTTTCACAGCTGCAGTGTGTATCTGGGCATACACACCTGGATCGTATTGTAGCTGATTTTGTAGTTCGGCGAACTGACCCTCCCCTGTGAGCATATCTATATTGCGTTGAGGGAAACCTGCTGCAGCATTTCTCTTTGCTATTTCTGAACAAAGTTCCTGGAATTGAGTTTTCCAGATTAGGTATTGTCCCCCACTTAGTACCGCTCTGCATAGACTTTTCCAATCTGAGGGGGCTAAGGTTAGGGTGTTAAGTGACTCTATCATACTTAATGTGAACGGAGCTTGAGGCCCATAGGTCATTACCGCCTCTTTAAAATTCTTTATTGTTTTAAAGTCTAGGGACTCGTGATATCTTTGTCCCTGTTCATTTTGAAATACTGGCAGTTCTAGGTGCTCCTGCGGTCTATGTTGTTCGAGAGCGTATAAGCGCTCAGAAAGGCTGCCAATTTCTACCTCAAGGGCACGTACATTCTGATCAATACTCCTTATTGTTTCTGTTAGGTATTCTATCCATGAAGGAGCAGAGGGCACTAGTGGTCCCTCTATTTGACGGTCTTTTCTCTTTTTTAATTTCTTTTTGTTCTTTTTATTGGAGACTGTGCTCCCTGAATCGCTTTTTGATTCCTCCTCACTACTAGCTTCATAATTCCTAACTGGCTCAGTGGAGGAGACCGTACTCTCATGGTTTGGCTCCTTGTTACTATTATCACTTTCACTAGTATCCTGAGTTTCAGCTTCTAAGGAGAGTACATACTCCTCAGCTAATTTTATTAAGCTTCTGATGGCTTTTGCAGTTCTTACTTTTGAATTTATATTACTGCTCTCCTTGCTGGTCTCAACTGAGTCAGAGGATATGCTTTCTTGTTCACTTTTCTCACTATCCTCTGAGTTCTCGCTATCAAAAATTTCATTCGTGGCTTTTATAAACCAACTTTTTGTTATATTCGCTCCCATATTTTTAAATTTTCTTTTTTCTTACCTTGCCGCCGAATTCCCCGTACAGGCCACCACTTGTTGCTGCCTGAAGTGGAAACCGCCTTGGAGCAACGAACGCCGCAGGAAAATTCGGAGGCAGGATGAAAATGAAAAAAGGTCTTTTATTCTTCTTCTCTCTCCGGCTCCAGCAATCACTCCAAACGCTCTAACTCCAACCACCACCTTCTTCTTCTTCCCACACACACTAACCAAACTCACCCAGTTATATACATATCGCTTTAACAAGGACACGTGCTTACAGCTCGAGCTTACAGGTGCGTCACGCAGTGTTCACGGGCATACAAAGATTCTTTGGATAATGTATTACTATCAGGTGGAAACTAGAACATCTTTTATGGCTCTCAGCTAACCGCAATCTTTAGCTATCTCCTTGATTATAGGCTCCTTCAATCCTCAGCCTTTTTTATTTTTTATTTTGAGGCAGGGTGTCACTAAGTTGCTTTGGAGCCTTGCTAAATTGCTGAGGCTGGTCTGAAACTTTTAATCCTCCTGCCTCAGCCTCTGGAGCTGCTGGGATTACAGGCATGTGCCACCATTCCTGGTTTAGAACAATTTTAACTTTTGAGTAACCTCCAACTTTTACCCATTCATTTCAGCAGCACCTGGATGAGCCTCTTTTCTTTTTTTGGTATTGGAGATTGAACTCAGGGGCACTTGACCACTGGGCCACATCCCCAGCCCTCTTTTGTATTTTATTAAAGACAAGGTCTCACTGAGTTGCTAAGTGCCTCGCCATTGCTGAGGCTGGCTTTGAACTTGCGATCCTCCTGCCTCAGCCTCCCAAATGCTGGGATTACAGGCGTGCACCACTGCGCCTGGCTGTGAGCCTCTTTTCTAAGACATGTGCCTTTGGGTAGAAAAGTCATGTGTCCAATAAATTATCTCTGTGGGGGTCCAGTGGTATCCCCAAGTCTCTTGAAGGTTGCAGTGGGGCAGAGGTTTCTGTGGTTGGTGCTGTCCAGACCCCCCTCTCTCCCTTCCCTCTTCCCGACCCCAACGCTGGGGGCATGGAGTACTGAGCTTAGTGCTTGTAGGTCTCCTGGCTCCCATAAAGTTGTACTGGTGGCATTTTGCTGTCATTCAACTCTGGCTTGATTCTTTTCACAACTGGGAGCAGGGAATTAAATCAATTCGCCAATGCTGACTACCACTCTACTCCTAAAGCTGGTGGCTTCCCACAGCAACCACTAATTAGCTCGTAATGCTGGGGGTCAAGAGTTTTGACTGACTAACCAGGGAAGGATCTGGTCTAGCCTGGGCTCACTCATAATGGTCAGAGTCACTGGTGGGTTTGCTGGAACAGCTGGTCCTAGATGATCTCCATATGTGTCTGCCAGTGGACAGGTTTCAGCCAGGATGACAGGAGTGACCGGGCCACCTGCCTCATCGTCAGCAGGCTACTTCTGGCTTCTCCACATGATGACTGGCTTTCACCAAGAACAAAAAGACTTTTCAAGCTTTTGCCACAGTCAGGCCAGGTGCTTTTCCAGCCTGATTCAGGAGATTCATAGGACCGCGAACTGACATACAATTGACGCCATGACCCAGGACACTTCACATACTACAGGAAACGTGTGTCACAGTAGCAAACATTCCTGGTGATGGAGTCTTGATATATTTTTTTTCCCCTGCATTTCTTTCATTTTTAGAACCTGCAAACCCAGTTTGAGAAATACTGTCTTAGGTAGAAAAATAGTTTCTCATTCCCCTTATCCCAGCCAGAGCACCTCCCCAGCTGCGTGGGTGTGTCCCCAGAAAGCGGCATCTTCCACATTTGATTGTTTCTACCTGGTTTTCCCAGTGCTGAGAAGAGGAAGTGGTTTGCATGGGTTACAGGCAAAAGGAACCAAAGGCCCCTAGAATGTATTTCTCCACCCCTGGAGAGCTCTGACCTAATGGCCTGATGAATAACTGTCTGTACAGAAATATCCCCAGATGAAATGAGTTGTTCATTTAGCTACCCCAGCAGGATGGAAAATATCATCAAGCATCTAGAGCCTTTTGTCTAAGTTTTTTTTTTTTTTTGCACCAGGGATTGAACTCAGGGGCACTCAACCACGGGGCCACATCCCCAGCCCTTTTTTGTATTTTATTTAGAGACAGGGTCTCAGTGAGTTGCTAAGTGCCTCGCCATTGCTGAGGCTGGCTTTGAACTCGCGATCCTCCTGCCTCAGCCTCCCAAATGCTGGGGTTACAGGTGTGCGCCACTGCGCCCGGCAGTCTAAGATTATTTGAACCTTTGTACTTGGGTTTCTTTAGTGGATTTGCCCAGTGATAGGAAGTATCTTGCATAGACCAGTCTCCTTGGTTCTTACCCTTGTAGGGTGTCTGTTAAAAAAATACTTTTTTTTTTTTTGGTACCGCGGATTGAACTCAGCGGCATTTGACCGCTGGGCCACATCCCCAGCCCTTTTTTTGGATATTATTAAAGAGAGGGTCTCACTGAGTTGCTAAGTGCCTCGCTATTGCTGAGGCTGGCTTTGAACTTGTGATCCTCCTGCCTCAGCCTCCCAAGTGCTGGGATTACAGGCGTGCGCCACTGTACCAGGCCGCATGGACTTCTGTGTGGAAAAGAATTCTAAGGGAGCAGCTTTGGCAGGAATGCTTGCTGCAATCTCATGATAGCAAGCTTAGAGGTGGGATTGCGGTAGGGATGGGCTATATCTATGCTAAATTAGCTTGGGCTGATTTACTGCTGCCAAAATTTTTTTTTTTTTTTTTTTTTTGTGGTACCGGGGATTGAACTCAGGGGCACTCGACCACTGGGCCACATCCCCAGCCCTTTTTTGTATTTTATTAGAGACAGGGTCTCACTGAGTTGCTAAGTGCCTCACCACTGCTGAGGCTGGCTTTGAACTCGCGATCCTCCTGCCTCAGCCTCCCAAAGTGCTGGGATTACAGGCGTGCGCCACCACGCCCGGCTTGCCAAAATTTTTACTACTAATATTTGATGGGCTGGGATTGTGGCTCAGCGGTGCAGCGCTCGCCTGAAACGTGGGCGGACCGGGTTCAATCCTCAGCACCACGTAAAAATAAACGCATTGTGTACAACTAAAGCAAATAAATAAATATTTTAAAAAATATTTCATAACACTTGGATTAAATTACTTCTACCAAAATAGAACCCATCTGGAGGCTCTAACACAACTAGTTCAAACTTAGCTTTGGCCCACAGTGGTGCAAGTGTCTGACTCAGTGATAAGAACTGTTGAGCCCTTTCTATAGGCCAGGAGTTCCAACCACTTTGTGTATTGTCTAAGTTAATGCTCACAGTAGTGGGTATTGTTACCATCATTGTATAGATGAGGAATCTGACGCATGCAGAGGTCATCATGTCCAGGACCTACAGCTGGTAGAGTAGTAGAAACTTCTCTGCCCTTCTTCACCTACTTGAAATGTGACAATTGGGACTAAATTTAAATGTTAATTATTAAAATTGATATTCAAATGAAAGTTTCAATACTCCATGTAGCGACCACTTTAGACCACAGAGCTCCACACACACTGCGTTTCTCCTTGACTTTGCATTTCCCTATCTGTACACGGAGAACATCTCATTCTTTTTTTTTTTTTTTTTTTCTGTGCTGGGGATTGAACCCAGAGTTTCCTGTATGCTAGGAAAGTGTTCTACCCTACATCCACAGCCCTTTTAAAAATTTTAATTTTGAGAGAGGGTCTTGCCAAGGTTGCCCAGATTGACCCTGAACTTTAGATCCTCCAGCCTTAGCATCCTGAGTAGCTGGGATTACAGGTGTGCACCACTGTGTCCAGCTCTCATTCTTTTTTTATAGTTGTACTATATTCCCAGGTATGGCTGCTCCTTTTTACCAGTCTCCTGATTTGAACATTTGGGTGTTGGTTTTTAACAGTTCTACAATGAATGACCTTATACTCTTATATCTGTAAGGAGAGCAGTAAGAGCCAGAACTATTAGCAACACATGAAAAATGATTTAGATGTGATTTCTTATTTAATTTTTTACTTCGTAATAAGCAAGTATTAGGAAGGTAGAGGGAGGCATCCTAGCTGCAGAGCAGTTAGAAATATATGCAGAAAAGAGGTTGATTTGCTCTGGATTACCCAGCACATCTGGGATAGGGCTGAGTTTTAAAAACTGAGGTTTTGCATCATTGAGACTCTAGTGTGTGCTTGGAAACAGTTTCCTGCAGGAGCCCTGTTTGGGGAGATGGCTTGAATTGCGGTTGACTATGAGCCGTGGAGATTTGGGCATTGTCGCCTTCCGTAGTCTCACGGGACTTGTCCCAGGATCTCGAGTGACTTGGCCGAAATTGCTGATCGGGTCAGCGCCGTTTTGGTGGTGTGTGTGTGTGTGGCGTGTGTTAGTCATTGTTAGAACCAGAGAGAAAAGTTATCATATCAGAATAAAAAGCTGTTTGTCTCCAGTTTGCCTCTGAACTTCTTCCCACGGCTCCGTTGCTCCAAGCGCTTCAGGCGGCTACAGTTTCCAGTGATTCTCACAGGGCAGGGCATACAGTCTGTCTTCCAGTTATTGTGTCAACAGGGAGCAGGTGGCAGGTGGCTGTTAGAATTTACACTGTATGGTTCTTTTCCATGATCAATAGATGGGCCTGTGGGCTGTGCTTATCCACAAACCTTGGGCAAAACTGTAGAATCTGCTTGTTTAGAGCACTGGGGTCAAGATGATTCTCTGCCATCTATGCTTAAGAGTGGGGCCACTAGGTCCAGCTTATGAGACCATGACTTGGATTTTCCCCACGGTGCTGTGGATTGCTCTCCTGGTGGCAGGGTGGGGTGTGTGTGTGTGGTCTCAGGCAAACTGTGCCTGTGGTTCTAATATAAATTCACCTGAAAATTCCATTCACTTGGGTGACCATTTTCTCCATGGTATGTGAAGTTGATAGCATGGCTGAACAGGTCATTGTAGGTGTTTTAGAACAGGCTGATCAAGGTGTGCCCCACCCAAAAGTGCTCTGAGGAAAACATGGAATTAAATATTTGCTAAAGTGAGGATTAGAGGCTCTCTGGATTTCAGTTCCTTCCTCTAGCTTGCATTATTTTTTAATTTATGTTTGATTGGCTAACAGACCTTGGGACCTGCTGAAACTCGTTAGCTTTGGATTTCGGGGGTCTGTTAAAACATCCAAAAGACAAGAATGACTTATAATTACAATGTAAGCAAAGCTTCAGTGCTACCTGTCTATTTTGGAAAGTAAAGAAAAATCCAAAGAAGGCTTGTAATCCTACTTAAAGTAAGGCGATGTGCTCACTCAGCACTTCTCCACCTTTAATGTGCATGTGGGTCTCTTGGAGATGGTGCTGCAGTACAGACTCTGAGGTGGAGGATCTTTTTTTTTTTTTTTTTCAATTGCAACCAGGGATTGAACCCAGAGACACTTAACCACTACGCCACATCCCCAGCTTGCTTTATTTTGAGACAGGGTCTCACTAAGTTGCTTAGGGCCTCACTAAGTTGTTGAGGCTGGCCTCAAACTTCTGTTCAGTTCTCCTGCCTGAGCCACCCAAGTCACTGGGTTTACAGACATGCAACACCATACCCAGCTGAAGGGGCAGATTTTTTTTTTTTTTTTTTTTTTTTTTGGTACCGGGGATTGAACCCAGGGGCACTTGACCACTGGGCCATAGCCCCAGCATTTTTTTTTTTTTTTTTTGTATTTTATTGAGTTGCTAAGTGCCTCGCCATTGCTGAGGCTGGCTTTGAACTCACGATCCTCCTGCCTCAGCCTCCCAAGTGCTGGTATTACAGGCCACCACACCCATCTGAAGGGGCAGATCTTGAGTGACATCTCTAACAAGCACCCAGGGATGCTTTTACTGCTGGTCCATGAACTGCACTAGAGGAGAGCCTGCCTACAGACCAGATTCTATGCTAGTTCTTGTATATTTTCTTGCAGTTCCTTTACTGTGGGTTTTCAAATTGTGATAATATACACAATATAAAATTTCCCATCTTAACTGTGCTTTAATTGTCTAGTTCAGTACGTTCACACTGTCGCACAACCTACTTGTAGAACTCTTCTCATCTTGCAGAACTAAACCTGGATATTCACTACACTAAACAACGCTTCCTCCTGCCACTCTCCCTCCAGCCCTGGGCAACTTCCCTATGACTTTGACATTGTGATTTGACTATTCTAGGACTCAAATAAGCGGTCCTTTAAGTGGAATCCTACCTTCCTCGCTCTTCTGTGCCTGGCTTATCTCACTTAGCATAATGTATTCAAGGCTCATACATATTTAGCATGTGTCACAATTTCCTTTGTAAGATTGAATAATGTCCCATTGTGTATACCTATATGCCACATTTTGTCTATCCATTTATCAGTGGATGGACATTTACTTGGATTGCTTCTACCTTTTGGCTGTTGTGAATAATTCTGCCATCAACATGGTGTCAAATATCTGAGTATCTGCTTTCAGTTCTCTTGAGTCTATTCCCAGAAGTGGGAATGATTCTATTTTTAACTTTTTTTTTTTTTTTTTTTTTTTTTTTTTTTTTTGGTACTGGGGATTAAACCCAGGGGTGCTTAACAACTGAACCACATCCCCAACCCTTTTTTTGTATTTTATTTAGAGACAGGGTCTCGCTGAGTTGCTTAGGGCCTTCCTAAGTTGCTGAGGCTGGCTTTGAACTTGCTATCCTTCTGCCTCAGCATCCTGAGCTGTTGGGATTACAGGAGTGTGTCACTGCGTCCAGCCCTATTTTTAATCTTTTGAGGTTTCATCAGTCGGTTTTCCATGGCAGCTGCAGCACCGTACAGTTGTATCAACAGTGAAGTGCATGAGGATTCCGATTCCTCCACATCCTCATCCGAACTTTTCTTTTTTTTTTTTTTTAATATTTATTTATTTACTTTAGTTGTATACAATACAGTGCATTTATGTTTACGTGGTGCTGAGGATCGAACCCGGGCCGCGCATGTGCGAGGCGAGCGCTCTGCCGCTGAGCCACAACCCCAGCCCCCGAACTTGGTATTTTCTATTTTTGATAGTAGCCAGTTTAGTGAGTGGGAGGTGATGTGTTTATTAATTGCAAACGATCACATGGCTTGTACAATTCCATGTCTTGCTTTTTTGCTAAGTGTATGCTTCTATGGGAAGCATTTTCCTCCACAGTTTGAATTTTGGTAGATAGAAGGCCTTTTTTTTTTTTGGTCTCCCTCCTTTTCTTTCAGTGAGGTTGTTCATTGATCTTTTTTTCTCTGTGGTTTCTTCTTTTGATTCCAAGCTTAGAAAGCTTCCCTATCTGGAGATCAAATGAACATTCACCAAGCCAAACCTATTTTTAATACTTCATTTTTTACATTTGCATCTAATACTCTGGCATTTGATTGTACTTTAAAAGCCCTTTAACTATAAAGAATGACACAAAATGTTAACAGTGGTTCTGCCTTGGTGGTGAGGTTATTCATAATTCTTTTTTCTCCTTTCATGCATTGCTCATATGAGTGAACGAGCAGGTGTTATTTAAACCAAAATTGACCATCCTCTTGCCCAGGGAACCATATCTCAGATCAGCTCTGGGAGAGACAAAGGCATGGAATGTGTGAGACCTTACTGATTCATCTCCCTGGACCTTTATTTCCTGTTTAATAAAAGGAGAGTCCTTTCTGGCCTCAAAGGATTCTGTACCCCAGGAAGTACATGGGCCACCTAAATTCTTTCTCTTGTTTTATACTGGGGATTGAACTTAGGGGTGCTGTATCACTGAGTTACATCCACAGTCTTATTTATTTTTCAGTTGAGAGTCTTCCTAAGATGCTTGGTGCTTTGCGAACTTGCTGAGGTTGATCTCAAACTTGCAATCTTCCTGTCTCAGCCTCGCTGGGAACACCAGCCCTGCCAGGCCAGTGAAATTCCATTGAGTTTTGCCTGACTTGATAAGTGGCCATTCTTTGGCTAATGAGTGGATCCTCAGCCTGATTGAAATATACTTTTTTTTAAAACATTTTTTTTAGTTGTAGATGGACACAATACCTTTATTTAGTATTTTTTATGTGGTGCTGGGGATTGAACCCAGTGCCTCATGGATGCTAGGCAAGCGCTCTATACCACTGAGCCACAATCCCAGCCCCTGAAATATACCTTTTTAGGAGTGGGAGGGAAGACCAAGGACAGAGTGAATGGCCAAGGGGTCAGCTGGGGCTTTGTCAAGCTGTTGATTAGGACCTGGTATCCTTGTAGCTGGGACCCAGGGTGGAAGAGAAAAGCAGTGGAGACCCACCTGGGGGTGTGGATCTCTTCTTTTGTGAACCACCTGTGTGGTCTCCTTTCTTCATGTAAAGGGCAGGGGGAGTAATAACAGTACCTGCCTCAGAGGGTGGTGAGGTGTGAAACAGAGAATGTGGGTAGATGGGTAAAGCATTTGACTGGCAGGGAACTTACCATTATGCTAACAAGGACAGCTGGGTGAAATGTTTGAAATAGTCCCTGATTCCTGATGCATCCCTGGTCAATGCTGTGTCTGCCCACCCTGTCCCCCTACCCTTTTATTTTCTCCTTTTGGTACCGGGGATTGAACTCAGGGGCACTTGACCACTGGGCCTCATCCCCAGCCCTTTTTTGTATTTTACTAGAGACAGTGTCTCACTGAGTTGCTAAGTGCCTCAGCAATGGTGAGGCTTTGAACTCCCAATCCTCCTGCCTCAGCCTCCCAAGTGCTGGGATTACCAGCATGCGCCACCACGTCCGGCTTCCACCCTGTACCTTTCTCACCTCTTACCAGCTCCTTGCCCTTTTCTTCACCCCCCTCTCCCTCCTCTTGCAATCCCACCTTCTCTTCCCCTCTCTGTTTCCTTCCTCCTGCCTGTACTTCCCTGTCCCCCTCTACTTCTCTCTCCTCCTCCCTCTCCTAGGGTCCTTAACCTCCCCTTTCTCCTTCTGATTGCTCCTACTTCTATTCCTTCCTTCCTGCCTCTCCCCTCTTGCCCTCCACCCTGGAAGAGTTGGCTCTAGGTGTTGTTGTCACAGCAGAAGATAAGCCCAGCCCTCGCCTGCTGCTGACCTTTGCTTTGGCTTCCCCAGGTGAGGCCCACCTAGCCTTCAGAGTTCAGTCCTAGCTGCACTCTCTCCCAGCTTCCCCTGAATGGCCTGACAAGTGTCACCATGTCCCCCACTTGCTGGCCACATTGGTCACTGTGCTGGAACACCATCAATCTCCATTTATCAACCTCCAAGCTCCCTGAGGGCGGAGACTTGTCTGCTTTTCTTCCCTTGTATTCCCGCACCTCCAGGGTGTCCAGACTGCATCAATAAATGATTCTAATTTACATCAGGGAAAATATAAATTAGGAAGTGTGGACTTTGGAAACAGAGTCCAGAGCTGCTGGCTCTAGAGAGACAGCGTGACTTTGGGTAACTTATTGCTGCTCTCTGAGTCTCAGTTTCTTCATCTATAAAATAGGCATGATGTGCACTTCCTTTGTGGACTCTGATTTAAAAAAAAAAAAAAGAGTTTTTTTTTTTTTTTTTTTTTTTAATTTGCAGCACTAGGGATTGAACTCAGAGGTGCTCTGCCACTGAGCTATATCCACAGCCTTTTATTTATTTTATTTATTTTAATTTTGAGACAGGGTCTCACTAAATTTCCCAAGCTGGCCTTGATCTTGCCATCCTTCTGCCTTAGACTTCTGAGTTGCCGGGATGACAGGCATGCACTATCACGCCCAGCTAAAATAAGATCTTATATCAAATACACACTTTCACAAGATGCTGTTAAGTTTCATTTGCATAGCATTTTAGAAGTTATGAGTTAGGGTATATGTTGAGGCTTGAGATGATTCGTGATTTCATAGGTAACGTGGATTCATGGCTCTCTGTAAAGACCCAGCACCAGCCATCAGCAGACCTGAGTCTCTTGTAGTTCTGCCACTCCCTGGCTACTGATCTTTGCTCCGGAGGCCTTCCTGCAAGGCTTTCCACCCCTTCCCCAGGTAAGGCCCACCTGGGGGCCACACCTGGTTGTGTGATATGAGGCAAGACCAGAGTAACTGGGTTCAGTTGGAATAAACTTCCATAATGTTATTTGCCTGCTGTATACTTTCTTGCAAGTTTACTTTAAAAGAATACTTTAGAGCATTATAGTAAATACTACAAGTGGAAGGTAACAGCAACAACAACAACAAAAAAAAAAAACCTTGCTAGGATGAAAACAAAAGCGTTACTAGTATCGTGCCAGATGCGACCACCTGCCAGGGCTCAGACCGAGGCCTCTTCAGGCTTTGAAGAAGGGAGGTTGGGAAGAGGTGGGCCCGTGCCAGAGACATGGTAGCACACTTCTAGCACTCAGATGAGATGGACTGTGCACTCCCAGGAGGACCGTGAGCCTTGACACAGGCAAGTGAGTGAGTGTCAATTGGGTCACATGTGTGGGTAGCATTCAGCCTATGGAGCTACCCATGATTCCCATTTCTTGCTTTGGAAAACACTGGATTCAATCAAAGACCTGGAGGGGACCTTGAGGTCCCCTGCTTTGCCTGTCATTTGGTGCGTTGAATGAGCTGGGCCGGGTGGCTGCTCACACCCGTGACTCAAGGATGAAACCATCCATGCCTGACTGGGCTTGTGCATTGTCACAACAAGTGGCTGGATGTGGGGACTCCACCAGTGAGGCCTTGGAACCCCAGCCATGGCAATTTGCCCTGACGCACAACTAAATCAGTCAGGGTCGCTCCAGGTGAATTGAGCTAGCACGACAAATCAAGACACAGAAAGTACCTTTTCCTTGGGGTTCAGTGAGGGGTCCTCTGCCCCCCGCTCCCACAAGGGAGGCAAGAGAGGCAGACAAAAAGAGAGAGAGAGAGAGAGCACGCCTGAAACCCTATTTATAGGGGAAAGACACTCGAGAAAGTTCCACCCAAATGAGGCAAGGGATTGTGTTTCAGGGGGGTGTAGCCCAGTCCCATTAGGTGATGCCCCCTCCCAGAGCGGTATTTCCTTGCTGAGCGAAGGTGAGGTCCACCTGCTTTCGAGCTGCGAATGGAAGCCAGTTCCACACCTCCATCGTTCAAGGCTAGGGGTACCTGCTCAGCTCATATGAGCTCAGCTCCTGTTCATGGAGGACCCCGAAAACAATTCACTCACAAACCACCTTTGTGGGCTGAGCTTTGATTTTTTTTTTTTTTTTAATGTGGTCCTGGCAGTTGAACCCAGAGCCTCACATACCCTAGGCAAGTACTGTACCACTGAGAGCCAGCCCCAGTAAAATACTTTTAGAAGAGGGTCTATTACATGGAAATAGATTCAGTTTCCTCCCAAACACTCCCATGGGTCTATTTGACCCATAAGGCAAGTGCATGTGAGGCAAGGACCCTACCAATGAGCTAATTCCCCAGCCCCCATAAGGAAAGTGGAGCCTTTCCTTCCCACTGGTCAGAAGAGGTAACCCGCACAGCACACCAGGTCCCCACAGTCCCATGTGCTCTCTTTGACCTTGTGGAAGTTCCTTGATGCCAGGGAACACTATGCACTGAGCTGTTGTCTCCCTGAGTGGTGAGCAGCAGTTTCCAAGATTAGAATGGAGGCCACGGTGCTGGTGGAGAGATTCCTGGCTCCTTTCTACAAAGTGTCAGGAGGAGAACTGAATTAACAGGTGTTTATCTAATGAGCCATCCTGCTGGTATAGAATAAGGTACCACTGCCTAGCCTTGACATTTATAGCCATTCTTTTGTGAAGGAGGAGAGTATCGGAGTTCTAAATCATTGTGCAGAACAGCTCTTCTCGGCCCTGGCTGCATGTTGAGTTTCCAGGGAGCTTTAAAAAACAAACCCTGGAGGTGCTAGTTTCACTGATATGGGGTGTGGCCTGGGACCCAGGATTTTTTTACTCTCCCGGGTAAGTCTAGTGTGTAGCCAAAGTTGAGACCCTCTGGTTTAGTTTATGTATTTTGTCTCAGGAAAGGGATAATCTGTTAGAATTATTAGAATTTTTGTGTTCCTTTTTTTTTTAATTTCTTTTTTTGTAGTTGTATATGGACAGAATGCCTTTATTTTATTTGCTTATTTTTATGTGGTGGTGAGGATCGAACCCAGTGCCTCACACATACTAGGCAAGTGCTCTGCCACTGAGCTACAGCCCCAGCCCAACTTTTGTGTTCCTTAAAGCATAGAGATCAAAATGCTAGGATGCTGGGGTGGTGGCACACACCTGTAATTTCCATGACTTGGAAGAAGGCTGAGGCAGGAGGGTCTCAAGTTCAAGGATAGCCTGGGCAACTTAGTAGACCCTGTGTCAAATAAAAAATAAAAAGAGCTCAAGATGTGGCTCAGTGGTATAGTGCTCCCTGGATCCAACAATCCCCAGACTCCCCAGTATTCCCCCTACAGCTGGGATTAATTAGGGCTGGGTAAGAATAACAGACTTATGGGGGAGTAAGGGTAAAGGTCTCCAGTATATTCTTCCACATCAGCTAGGCTGCCACTCTGCCCCCCCCATTATCACTCCTTATTCCATAATAATTGTTGGAAAAAATAACAAATGCCCTAACACTTGAATTTGCCAGTTGCCCTTTACAACCTTCTTCCATTTGCTCCTCACACTGGAAAGGCTGTCCAAGAAACAAGCCGTTTCTGAAGTTGGGTGGAAGTTGACTGGCTCAGCTGGAATCAGGTGCCCACCCACCCAGTCATAGGATTCTGCCAGCTGGCACAGGGCACAGGTGCCTGCCTGGCTGGCCCCCTCTGCTTGCAGCCACAGCTATCTTAAGAACTGATAGGGTGCCTTCACTTCCCTGTGTCCTGTGTAGAGACTGTCCATCATTAGAGCTGAACAGAGATGCTGAAAGAAAGGAGCTTGGGGGCTGAAGGCTGCCTGGATGTCTGTGGGGGTGAGAGGGGAGGTGGAGGGGTGCGTGCTGCTTGAGGATCTGGGCCCTGCTCTCTAATTTGTTCCTTTTTTGGCATCCAATCAGGTTCTTGTCTTGCCATTATGATTCCACCCTGGGCCTGGTGCAGTTCATGGGAACACAGTGGCTACATTTTAATCTCCTTGATGAGTTTGAAATATAGCCTAGTTTCCTTGGAAGCGCCACAAACCCTCTAGTGTCAAGTTCGTGCTTTTAGGTGTACCTCTCTTCTGCTTGTGACACTGATCCAAGATAGTTTGGTTCTTACTGGTTTCCAGGGGTGGTGCTTTTTGACATTGTACCAAATTCTGGGGCTCTCCTGATCCCAGGGGCGGTCTTTCCATGTGAGAACAGCTAAGTTTCAAGTGGCTTGTGGCCAATACACATCCGGTCTTGCGCAAGCTCAGTGTTTTGAGTCGGAATCAAAACACAGGTCTTCTGAATTGTGGTTGAATGCTTTGTCTCTTCTGCCCAATGAATTTATTGATTTATCTTCTTTTCCACATTTTTTTTTTCCCTGTAGGGGTTCAGCTGTTGCAAAAATAATTGGTAATAATGTCAAGAAACTGCAGAAGTTTGCTTCCACAGTCAAGATGTGGGTCTTTGAGGAAACAGTCAATGGGAGAAAACTGACAGACATCATAAATAATGACCATGAAAATGTAAAATATCTCCCTGGACACAAGCTGCCAGAAAATGTGGTAAGACTTTGGGGTGAAAAGTACATTTGGTTGATTCTGCAGGTTGTGTCCGACTGAGTAGCACTCGGGACCTAGACATGGGAAAGCTATTTGCCATTTTCCCAGTTCTTTTCTACTACCAGTGACTTGGTTAGCATTGGTTTTCTTAACTCTGAAAATGGACTTTATATTAGTTTTCTTGGGCTGCCATAGCTAAGTGCCGCAGACTGAAGTTAATTAATTAATTTTATTTCTTTTTTTGGGGGTGGGGGAGGGTGCCAGGGATTGAACTCAGGGGCACTTGATCACTGAGCCACATCCCCAGCACTATTTTGTATTTTCTTTAGAGACAGAGTCTCATCGAGTTGCTTAGAATCTCACTTTTGCTGAGCTTGGCTTTGAACTCGTGATCCTCCTGCCTTAGCCTCCCCAGCCGCTGGGATTACAGGCCTGCGCCACCACTCCAGGCTAATTTTAATTTTTTATTTTGGTACTAGGGATTGAACCCAGGGGCACTTAACCACGGAGTCACATCCCCCAGCCCTTTTTTAATATTTTATTTAGAGACAGGGTCTCGTTGAGTTAGGACCTCACTAAATTGCTGAGGCTGGCTTTGAACTTTCTTCCTGCCTCAGCCTCCTGAACCACTGGGATTACAGGCATGCATGCACCACCATACCTGGCCAAAACTTATTTTCTTATATTACTGTCAGCTTGAAATCCGAGGTCACCATGTGGGCAGGGTTGGTTTCTTCTAGGTGTCTCCTTGGCTTGCAAATGGCTGTCTTTCCCCTGTCCTCATGGTATCATAACTGCCTCTTCCTATGAGGACAGCAGTCCTATTAGATTAGGGCTTACGATGTGGATAACATTTGGAGTCCATTACCTCCTTCAACACACTGTTTCCAAGCACATTCTGAGGTACTGAGTGGGGTTAGGACATCAACATATGAGTTTGCAGGGTTCCACAGTGCAGTCCATAATAAACTTCTTCCTTGGCGTTCAAAGTGCAGGTCACATCAGAGCTAGAGAGCAGCTTTGCCTGTGGCTGCTGGTGTCTTCCATAGCTCCTGATGTACCCTTGCTAAGTGTATCAGCTCGCCGGGGCAGCTAACACACTGGTCTGTAATTAAAACCAGGGTCAAGGCCTAAATTACAGATGAAATTGGAAGAAAATGAGAAAGTGTAAGGCTGGTAGTTTAAAATTCAAGTTTATTAGGTCTGGGAGACAAAAATACAGGTTATTTCCTGTCCTCATTCTGGTGGTTTGCAGGGGAAGCAAAAAATGAACATGGGAAGTGGAAGGGGGGGTGCACACCCTGCTGCGTGCTGGAGGGAGTTTATGAACTTCTGTGGCCAGATTCACCCCTCAGCGGCTTCCTGAAAACCAGACAGCTGTGGCTGCCCCATTTCAATGACATACCTGAGAGGCCATCTCCTATGTTAATGAAGTCCCCTTTGCTATGTCTTCACTCACCAGTCCTTCATGAACATGTCCTGTGCATGCAGAGCAGGGTTGGGTGTGGGATGACATTGCTTTCCTCAAGGAATTGAGCAGGGGAGACTAATTTGTAAACTAACAAATGCGGGGAAGTTGGAGGTGCCCAGGCCTAGCTTACTGAAGATTTTTATTTGTCTCTTAATTATACAGCGTTGGTTGGTGTCAAGCGCTGTGCTGCTGAGCATAGACTGTCTTATTTAATCTTCTTAAAGGTCCTCTTAGGTGGGTGCTGTTAGTTTATTCCTTCTTTTTTTTTTTTTTTTTTTTTTTTTGGTACCGGGGATAAATGCAGGAACACTCAACCACTGGGCCACATCCCCAGCCCTTTTTTGTATTTTTTATTAGAGACAGGGTCTCACTGAATTGCTAAGTGCCTTGCCATTGCTGAGGCTGGCTTTGAACTCATGATTCTCCTGCCTTAGTCTCCCAAGTGCTGGGATTACAGGTGTGCCCCACCGCGCCCGGCTAGTTTATTCCTATTGTGCTGATGATTACAGTTGTGGAAGGGAGGAAACCAAGACTTGGGCAGATGAACTTGCCCAAGGTCATGAGCCAGGGCCAGGCTTGGGTCTGCTTCCTAGTGGACTCACTGCTGAGCCTGCTGATCTTCTAGGCAATGACAGCTTTCTCCTCTGTCACTGAATTAGGGTGAAGCAGGGAGGAAGGATCCCTAGGACTGTGAATTTGGAAGATAAACATCTGATGGAAAGAATAAAAGCGTCAGCAACTGAAGGCATCAGGGTTATCACTAATCCCTCCTGGGCTTGGAAATTCTCTTCACCTTCCCTTTTCTCATGTTTGTCAATTGCTCCTGCCCTTCTGCAATGCACGTGCCTTGTGTTATGTCTCCCCGCTCTGCTTTGTGCCAGTCCACCTGTACCTTCCTGTCTACCTCCACCTGCCCCAGCATGTGGCCCTGACTTTCTGGGTCTAACTCTCTAGGTAGCCACAGTGCCTAGCCTGTTGCGTTTCCTTCACTTGATGCTCAAGGGATATTGGGAAAAGACAGCCTTCCACAAGTGACTCTGTGACGCTCAAGCCTGTGCCTTGAACAGGAAGAATGGGAGGGAGGGGACCGCACAGAGGAGGCAAGGCCACCATTACTACAGACAGCCTGGCCCCACACCCACTGACGCCAGCAGCCCCAGGTCCCTAGGTATAGACAGAGAGAAAGGAGGAAAAGTCTACTCCCAGGATCCTACCGATGTCCAAAGCCTTGTAAGCTCATAGAAATGAATGTATGTGCTCTCTGGAGTGGACACTGGTGTCGTTTCTGACTTTTCACTGTAGTGCCCTGGGGAACAGTGGACAGTGCTCCTGAGAACTACCTGTACATGCCTAGTTGCAGAATCCCAGGGTCACAGAGAACGCACAATCCTTTAGTCCCAAAAAGGCTTGTTTTTGACCTTTTTTTTTTCCTTACAAATTGAAGGATGAGTGAGATAGATGCGTTCCCACCAACGCAGGATCACGATTTATGGTATCTGCCAATTAATGAGCTGGCTTGAGCTTGGGAGTCTTTTTAGCTTGGAGCCCCCCAGTTGCAGCCCACCTCACCCTTCCCCAGGTCCACCTTCATAATGTGACCCCGTCGCCCATAGGAACCTTCCCTAACAGAGACTGCACCATGGCATCGCCTGCTCGCTGGGAGCTGGGCCCGTCTGAGTGTGTGATTTCCCCTTAGACCTGGATGGAGAGCACACTTACTTCCTGTGGTGACGGCAAGACAAAAATCGTTGATCCTATTTTATAGCTCTCCATCCACAGCCTGGGTTTAGAGCTCATCCAGGTACAGGGCTCTTCTGCCATTGTGCTCCGGCTTCAGCCGCTTCAGTGTGACACCAGGATTTATGGTCACAGTGTCCTTTATGAAATAGAGTAGTCATTGCCTCTCATCTTTGTCTTCTGGGCTTTGCCAGCATTTTTTTTTTTTTTTTTTTTAACTGCTCTGCTGAGATACAATCCACAGGCCAAACAATTCGGTGGTTTCTAGTACATTCACCTTGTTGAACAACCATCGCCATAGTCAATTTTTTAAAACATTTTCATCACACTGAAAAGAGACCTGTACCTTTTAGTAGGCACCTCCGATTGGCTCCTATGGTTCCCCATCCCTGGGCAACTGCTGATCTACTTTCTGTTGCTACAGATTTGCTTTTTTATTTTTGGCAATGCAGGGAATTAAACCCAGGCCTCACACATGCTAAGCCAGCGCTCTGCCACTGAGCTACATCCCCAGCCTCATTTGCTGAGTCTTCACATTTCATATTAATGACATCTTGCATTATGTGCTTTTGTGTGACTAGCTTCTTTCACTTAGCCTGTTTTCAAGGTTCATCTGTGTTGTATGTAGCATGTTGTCAGTCAGTATTTATTCCTTTTTTAGGTGTGAATACCATCCTATTGTATGTGTCTTAGTCCATTTTTGGTTGTTATAACAAAATACTAGCGACGAGGTAATTTATAAAGGAAAGAAGTTTTTTAGCTCATGGTTCTGGGAAGTCCATGGGCACAGTGGCAGCATCTGGTGAGGATCTTCACGCTACATCATAACATGGCAGAAGACGAAAGGACCAGTGAGTGTGTGCAAGAGACAAAGCATGAGGGCCAGACTCACTGTATGACAATCGTCTTTTGCAGGAACTAACCCACTCCCATGATAACAATATTAATCCGTTATGAGGGCTCTGTCCCCATGGCCCTGGCACCTCTCACTAGACCCCACACCAAACACCACTGCATTGGGAGTCCAGCTTCCAACACACGGATTCTGGGGGACAAGCACTCAAGCCATGACAGTACCATATTTTGTTTATCCATTCATCAGTTGACAGGCCTTTGGGTACTTTCCAATTATTGGCTATTATGCATAATGCTGTTGTGAACCTTTAAGTATAATATTTTGGAGGAACATATGTCTTCAGTTCTTTTGAGCATACACCTGGGAATTTGGGGGTCATATAGTTGTTCTGTGTTTAACTTTTTAAAGAACTGCCAGACTGTTTTACAAAGTGGCACTACCATTTTACATGACCACAGTGGTGTATAAGAGTCCTAATTTCTCTACATTCTTATCAGCATTTGTTATTATCTGGCCTTTTAATTCTAGTAGTCCTAGTGGGTATAATGTGGTATCTGATTAATAGTTTTGGTGTTCATTTACCTGATGGCTGACAATATTGAGCATTTTTCCATGTGCTTATTGACTGTTGGTGTACCTTTAGTAGTTTATATTCAAGTCCTTTGCCTGTTTATAAACTTGAATTGTATTTTTTTTTTTTTTTTTTTTTTTTGGTACTAGGGATTAAACCCAGAGGTGCTAGCACTAACCACTGAGCTACATCCCCAGCCTTTTTTATTTTTTATTTTGCAACAGGGTTTGCTAAGTTGCTTAGGGCCTTGTTAAGTTGCTGAGGCTGGCTTTGAACTTGCAATCCTCCTGCCTCAGCCTCCCAAGATGCTAGGATTACAGGCATGTACCACCATGCCCGGTTTAAAATTGGATTGGCTTTTAATTATTGAGTTGTAAGACTTCATCATGTATTCTAGATACAAGTTCCTTTTTAGATATGATTCACAAGTACTTTTTCCTTCTGTGAGTTGTCTTCTCACTAGCTTGATGGTATCCTTTGAAGCTCAAAGTTTTTAATTTTGAAATCCAATTTACACTTTTTTTTCTGTCCTGTTAGCACTTTGGGTATTGTATCTTGCAAAGGTATTCACTCACTGATGTTTCCTTAGCACCTAGAATAGTCCTGGAATTATTTGTGATCTGACAAAATGCCAGGGATAGTGGAAATGGCAAAGAAGTACAAGCCAAAGAGTTTTGATTTGATATTTTAGGTGGTATCTCATGGGAAATTGTTATTTTAAGACTTTTTTTTTTTTTTTTTTTTTTTTTTTTTGGTACCAGGGATTGAACTCAGGGCCACATCCCCAGCCCTTTTTTGTATTTTATTTAGAGACAGGGTCTCACTGAGTTGCTAAGTGCCTTGCCATTGCTGAGGCTGGCTTTGAACTTGCGATCCTCCTGCCTCAGCCTCCCAAGTGCTGGGATTACAGGCTTGAGCCACCGCGCCCAGCAAGACCTTTTTTTTTTTTTTTTTTTTTTTTTTAAATGACCATTTATTTATGGGTAATGGGGTTGGGATAATATCTGTTAATTTTAACTGGAAAGCTTCTGAGAATTGGAATATCAGGTCAGTGGAAAGCCATGGTGTTCGTTATTTTCCTCCCTGGGTTTACTTTTTTTATTTTCACTAGAATAGTAGTCCTTAGTGGTGTTATTCAAATTTTAGTGTTCATCAGAATCACCTGGATAGCTTTACAGGAATTCCTGAGCCCATTCTGGGGTTTCTGGTCCCCTGGGTGTCAGACCCATGAATCTGCACTTTTGAGTTCCAGATGGTCTAAGGGGTCATGCACTGAGAACCACAGGTACACATAACAAGTTGGCATTATTGGTGTAGTCCTGGGGAATCCAGGTGGCTAATAGCTGTTTTTTCCAGAACCAGCCTCACTTACCAACAGTGGCATGTTTCTAAAAGAATCATCAGATGAGGTTGCCTGTGCCTGAGGATCAATTTTCTGCATGTAGAGCCAAGGACAGGAGTTCTACCTGAGGTCTAGCTGAAAGTGAGGTTAGGAGAGCAGAAGGTAATTAACAATATTTTTGAGCCTCTGCCATGCCCCAGGTACTATTTTGCTATGTTTTACTCACAGTATTGTGTTTAATCTGAATACTTGTTTCCCAGAGGATGTGGGTGAGTTTGCTTTTGTGTCCAGTCAGCAAACTTGGTGACAGATCTGGGCCAAACTTTCTCACCTAGTCCTGGGCAGTCAGACCATCTTAACTGTGCCACTTTTGATAGTTAGCAAGACTGTGTTTGCAGGTTTTAGATTCATATAGACTTGAGCTAGAAATAATTTTAATGATTCTAAGAGATGAGATAAAAATGATGGCAACATGAATATCTCTTCTTTGGATTATCATTATTTATCCATCATTATGGTCATACTGATATGAGTAGGTTCATGGATTTGGGGAAAATGTTCATTTCAATGATAGCAAAAATCTCATAATACTATATTAAAAAATATGTGAGGCTATCCCTTTGCTTCTACATTTTCAATGTTTCTTTCTTTTTTGGGGGGAGGAGGAAGTGGGTTGGGGGGTACAGGGGATTGAACTCAGGGGCACTTAACTACTGAGCCACATCCCCAGCCCTTTTTTGTATTTTATTTAGAGACAGGGTCTCGCTAAATTACTTAACGCCTCACCATTGCTGAGGCTGGCTTTGAACTCGCGATTCTCCTGTCTTAGCCTCCCAAGCCAATTGGGCTTACAGGCTTGTGCCACCGCACACAGCTATTTTCAGATATTTCTATAGGCTCAAAAAGCTCTGGACAGAGCCGGGCGAGGTGCGCACGCCTGTAATCCCAGCACTTTGGGAGGCTGAGTCAGGAGGATCGCGAGTTCAAAGCCAGCTTCAGCAATGGCGAGGCACTTAGCAACTCAGTGAGACCCTGTCTCTAATAAAAATACAAAAAAAGGGCTGGGGATGTGGCCCAGTGGTCTAGTGCTGCTGAGTTCAATCCCCGGTACATAAAAAAAAAAAAAAAAAAAAAAAAAAAAAAGCTCTGGACAGAAGTGTACCAAAATATTGATGGTGATTATTTCTAGTTTCTGGGATTGTAAACAGTTCTTAGTTTCCTACATACACTCCCCCCCAACCCCAAATTTGATCCAGTGTATCTGTCTATAATTATAAATGAATGGAGAGGCTTTTAATCTCAGTTATCTTTAAAGGCCATAATAGCATCTAAGGAGGGTCAGAAGGTTCATCTGCTAGGATAAGAAGGGGGTATTTCACTTGCTGGCTCTGGTAGCTGCACATAACATGTTGATAATGTGTAGGAGCTTATTGAGCACACAATGCTCAGTATAACTCCTCCAGAGGATACAAAATAAATGTCAGACTTTTCCACACAGACTTTATCAGTTTGTTTTCAATTATTATTTTTTTAAAAACTAGAGATTGAACCAAGGGGCACTTTACTACACCCAGCCCTTTCTTTTTTTCTTTTTCTGTTTTGGTACCCACAATTGAACTCAGGGTTGCTTTACCACTGAGCTGCATTCCCCCAGCCCTTTTTATTTTTTATTTTGAGACAGGGTCTCACAAAGTTGCTTAGGACGTTGCTTAGTTGTTAAGGCTACTCTTGAACTCATGATCCTCCTGCATTAGCCTCCCAAGTAGGGGATTACAGGTGGGTGTCACTGTGCCCGGCTTGTTTTCAGTAATTTTTGTTCACAGTTGAATTTTTATTAACTTGTATTGAGAGCACTGGACTCCTGAAAATCCGGGCATTAAGCAACCAGCTCTGATGCCTTTGTTCTGATTTATTTGTCCTGCTTGCCATTGACAGGCAAGCTCTGTGGTTCTGGGTTGTCTTTCCTAATATATTTCAGGGTCTTTAACAATGGACCTCTTTAGAAAAATTTTTGGCAGGAGGCTTGCAAACTCAAGTCAACTTTTCTAAAGCAGCAGCTGGAGGATTTTCAGAGCAGAAGGCAGGATGCAGGCTTAGTAAAAGGTTTTATTCTGAAAGATGAGATTCAAACTACTTTGTCAGCTGAAGAGCGCTGGTTGTCAGGCTGTGGAAGAAGAACAATAGTGTTCTGTGAGTGTGCCATGCGGGCCATACAAACGCAGCCTGTGTTGCTTTGCTTGTGGCTTCTGCAGGTTCAACCCTGAGTGTCCCACCAAGGGGAACAGAAGGACATCTTCACAGGCTGCTGAGCCCCAGTTGTATTGTCCTGAAGGTTCTTCCTCCTGCAGGTTCATATTTGATTTATTTAAGAGGGAAATGAAAGAGGAGGAAATCCTGATCAGCTGGCAGCTTCCTTGAGAAAATTTTTTTGAACAAGGGGTATGGGAATGGGCTGAGTATACAAGTTACAGCTTTATAGGAGGCAGGTACATTTTTCTGATCAATGATCTATCTACCTTTCTTTCTTCCTTCCTTCCTTCCTTCCTTCCTTCCTTCCTTCCTTCCTTTCTTTCTTTCTTTTTTGTAGTACTAGGGATTGAACCCCGAGGCACTCTACTACTGAGCCACCTCTCCAGCCCTTTTCTTATTTTTTATTTTGAGACAGGGTCTCACTAAGTTGCTGAGTCTGGCCTCAAACTTACAATCCCCCTGCCTCAGCCTCCCAAGCTGCTGGGATTGCAGGTGTGCACCACCATGCCCAGCCTAAATGATCTCTATTGTTTGTTCAGGTCTTTGTAGTTTTAAAACACTGTCATTTATATAACTTATTTTGAAGTAGGAGGCAAAGGGAATTCCTATCCCCATTTTACAAAGGAAGTACCCAAGGTCAGTGGAGCTAAGTCCTTGCCAGAGGTTACATAGCTAGTCCCTTGCAGGCATGTGACTCAGAACATCAAACCTACATCCTTTCTCTCTGATGGGGGCTTTCCCATTTTACCATGTTGAAAATACCCTGAAGAGGGGGAAAGGGAGGGTTGTGTGTGTGTGTTAGAGGAGGATGGGAATTAAAGAAACAGTAGGTCTGGAGAAGTAGAAATGTTTGATTAAAATTCAGACTATCAGGCTCCATACGAGACGCAGAGTAGGGAGCATAAACCTCCACCTAACCAAGGGTAGTAACTCAAGGGGAAATGAGGAATCAGAGTCATGGCAAAGGCTGTGGATGGGGTACAGGCAAGTGCATGAGCTTGGCCATTGAGGGCTTTGTGGGAGGAGTAGAAACTCCAGGTACAAGGGAACTGATAAAAGCAGATGGATTGTTGCTGTAGGGACAGGAAGAGAGGTGACCCTTTGCCTGCTCACCATGGAGGGTCATGGCCGACACCCCTGTAACAATAGAAGGCTAACAAGAGAATAGTGTAACAAATATATCCTGTATCAGTTTCCATGACAAAGAGCTTTCAGACTGAAGACCAGAAGTGCCACGGTGAAGTATGCATTTTCATTCTTGGGTTCAGTGAAGCATGGACAGTCATGCCCATATGATAGGAGCTGGCATGGTGCCCACCTGTAATCCTAGCTACTCAGGATGCTGAGGCAGGAGGATCACAAAGTTGAGGCCAGTCTGGTCAACATAGTAAGACCCTGTCTCAAAAAAAAAAAAAAAAAAAAAAAAAAAACCTCAGTGGTAGCATGCCGCTAGGTTTGTTCTCCAGTACTGGGTTGGGGGAAGATTGGGCAAAAGAAGGTGGTGCAATCTAATAATAACAATGGGAGAGTGTGAGATCCAGCCAGATCTATCTATTCCAATTCTTCTTGGCCTCTGTGCAGCATTCTTTTTTTTCTGGTATGGGGCAGGACCCTTTCTGGAATGGGGTCTTGTGACCTACTGTCATAAGGTGAGTCAAAGAATTTCTTCCTGGCCAGCCCCAAGGCAGAAAGGAGCTGGGTGCTAGAGTGGTATTTTTAAGATCTTATGACTGGCTTTGGGGGAAAAGGGATTCTGGTTTCTATGACTGGCCCTGGGGAAGCGGTGTTTTGTTGTTGTTGTTGTTGCTGTTTTAAGGGACAGGGTCTCACCATATTACCCAGGCTGACTGTGAACTCCTGGGCTCCAGCGATCCTCCGCTAACCTCAGCCTCCTGGGGTACCACGCTAGGCAGTCTGGGCGAAAGGAAATTCTAGTTTTCTTGGCTTGCCTGCGGTGTGGGTAGGGAGATGAGGGGGTGAGATACAAGAGGGAAGGAAAAAGTTGGGGAGAAACTTTGCTTTTTGAGGCTGCTTCTAAGACCTTCACTTGGTGGGGATCATTTTTCTTAACCCCAACATTGGTGATCAATCCTGGTGACTTGTGGCTGCCCAGCCTAAATTACCAATCTAGACAACGCCTTTGAAGAAGAAAGGCTCTCCCTGCCTGTGGGCGAGCCAGGAAAGCTTCAGGTGCTAAGCTTTGGGCTGTGTGTTGCTGTTCAAACCAGCTTAAGCTAAGACAGAATGTTCGGGTTCTTGTAACTAAAAAAATCCAGGTAGGGCTGGTTTCAGGTGCATTGGCTTAAAAAATACCAGCCAGGCCCTGTTTTCTCCTCTGCCTTCCACAGAGTTGCCTTCATCCCCATGGGAGCCTCTTGGCCTAGGTTCTCCTATTTCTAAAATGATTGCATGCATTCCAGTCTTCACACCAACTTCCCACACTGTTCCAGGAAAAGACCCATAGCCAGCTCAGAAGAGGAAGGAAGCAGCTGTTCCCCCCCCCTCCCAGCAGCCCCAGCAAGCATCTGCTGGCTTCTTGTTGCCTCTGTTTGATTGGAGTAAGGGAGGGACTGAATTTACCAAAATTTCACGTTAAAATGCGAGCAGCAGCTAGGCAAGTCCCTGTAATCCCAGTGACTCAGGAGGCTGAGGCAAGAGGATCACAAGTTCAAAGCCAGCCTGGGCAACTTTGCAAGACCCTGTCTCAAAAAATAAAAAGAGGGCTGGGGGTGTAGCCTGGTGGTACAACATCCATGAGTGCAATTCCCGGCACCAAAATAATAAATAAATAAATAAATAATAAATAAATAAATAAATAAATAAATAAATAAATAAAATGTAAGGAGCAGCTTTTAAAAAAAAAAATAGGGGTGCTTTTCCTAGAAAGAGAGGCAGTGTCGCAGTCCTCCATGCCTGCTAAAGGAACAGGGAAAGACACCTTCCTGGATAGACAGAGGAGTAACTGTTCCTCCTCATGGCTGCAGGTCGCCGTCTCCAATCTCAGCGAGGCCGTGCAAGATGCAGACCTGCTGGTGTTTGTCATCCCCCACCAGTTCATTCACAAAATCTGCGATGAGATCACCGGCAGAGTGCCCAAGAAAGCAGTGGGGATCACCCTCATCAAGGTAACTGGTGAGCACACCGGGCAGGAAACTCACGGCTAGACATTGGTTACCAGGCGATCCCTTTCCCTCTTTGATCTGCTGGAGATGTGGACCTGGAGGGAAGGTGGTGGCAGTGTTTAGTTTTTTGTTTGCATTTTTAAAGATGCCTGAAAGGTGATTTAAAAAAAAAAAAAAAAAAAAAAAAAAAAGAATACATCAGAAGCCTTAGTTTAGGCCAAGTTCAAGTACAAGGCTGCTTTCTATTGTAGCAGGTGAGCAGTGGAGTGATGTGAGGACAGCTGCCCTGATGAGCCCTGCTGTCAATCTGTAGCCCACTCTGGGGTTCAGCCTGCATGTGGGAGTCACCACTTTGCATTAGCTGGGAAATTGAATTGAATGGGAAATACCATTCCTGGGTATATGTCCTAAAGCAGGTTTTTTTTTTTTTTTTAACCAGAAGTTCTCAAACCACCCTCAGAGCTTCATGCACTTAATTGTGGAAAAAGAAACTTACATTTTTATTCATTTTAACCTCTAACTGAAATGGGACATTTATGAAATACAGCCAGCATTTCAATAACAATACATTAGCAGGACCTATGACCCTGTTGTCAGTTGAAGGGACTTTCAATCACTTTACAACAGTTTCAGATCTCGCAAGATGTCATTTGTGCTTGTTGCTTTTTGGAAATTATGATAATAATTATTAGACCTGTCATGACATCTTTTTAAAAGTGCGTTCATAAAACAGTACATATATGACTTGATTGCAAATTTGGAGTTTCACAAAAAATTTTGATAACTATTTTTATGTAATTGACTACCTAAGTAATTGTACATATTTTGTTTTATGCATATGAAATTCTGAAGATCAGTTTGTAAACTTCACCACACCACTAGGGGTGGAGTCCAGGACATTAAAAAAAGTCATGAACCCCCTAAAGAGGCTGTTTCAGAGTGTTCATAGGTGAATGTTTCAAAGTAAACTGGAATAACCCACATGTCAATCAGCAATAGAGTGGATAAATGAATTGTGAACTATTCATTTTGGAATACTATGTATCAGTGAACAGAAATGAACCAGAACTTTCATGTAGCCACATGGGTAAATCTCTAAAATAAGAACGTAGCACACAATAGCATATCCCAGGTGAATAGTGCGATTCCATTTATAGACTTTCAAAAGGAGGCATAAGGGCATAAAACTGCTTAGGGAAGTTACATGTGACAAAATGATGAGGAAAAGCAAGGGGGCAATGCCTATAGCATTCAGGGTGGTGGTCCAGTCTAGGGGCGGGAAGGGTGAAGTCAGAGACACAGGCAACTTCTGTGGTTTTGGCCATGTTCTATTCTTTCCTTCCTTCCTTCCTTTTTTCTTCTTCTTCTTCTTCTTCTTCTTCTTCTATGTGGTGCTGGGAGTCAATCGTTCTATTTCTTAACTTGAGTGGAAGAGACATCTTTGTTTTATTCCTTTCAGCTTATTATTTTTTAAGCAGTACATATGCAGTATGTACATTTCTCTTGTAATTAAGGGAGGTTTTTCTTTTTTTTTTTTTTTTTAATGTCAGATGGATAATGTGCCGAAGTCGTAACAAGGTTTAGAGGGAGGCACATCTCACGCAATAGCGTGAACACCCAATCATCACGCTTATGAACCGAAGGATCTTAAGGGAGGTTTTTGAAGTTGTGCATACCATTAGATATCTGAATCTAGATTACTTATAAAGCAGTGACTCATGCTGCTTCGATTTGGTGGTTCCCCCACTAACTTCTTGACATCCTTGTAGGGCATAGATGAGGGCCCTGAGGGACTGAAACTCATTTCCGACATCATCCGTGAGAAGATGGGCATTGACATCAGTGTGCTGATGGGCGCCAACATTGCCAGCGAGGTGGCTGCGGAGAAGTTCTGTGAGACCACCATCGGTAAGGGCTGCCCAAGGAGAGGGCCCCGGGAGCCAGGCATTTGGTGCTTGAGCATGTCCATGTCCATTTCTGGTGTTTTCTATCGTGGGCTCTTCTCTGCCCCTCTTATCCCTATGGTGGACATTCAGTGGATGGGGTTTATGGAAGCAGGACATTCTGTGTAACTGAAGTCTTTCAACAACCTCCAGAATATACATCAGGCCATATGACCCCAAAGTTGAGACACAGAAATGCAAGGTTGTTGGTACCAAGAAGCAGGTGGCTGCAATCATGGTGGAGATCTCTTGGGACTTTGAAACCCAGTTGTTTCTTTGCTCACAAATGCTAGTATCTGGGGCTTTGCTGATTCTAATAAGAACAACAACAATAGCCAGGCACGGTGGCACACACCTGTAATCCCAGCACTTGGGAGGCTGAGGCAGGAGGATCTTGAGTTCAAAGCCAGCCTCAGCAATGGCAAGGCACTTAGCAACTCAGTGAGACCCTGTCTCTAAATAAAATACAAAAAAAAAAAAAAAAAAAAGGCTGGGGATGTGGCCCAGTGGTTGAGTGCCCTTGAGCTCAATCCCTAGTACCAAAAACAAAACAAAACAACAACAATAAGAAATTGGAAATGGTCCCCATTTTCAAGTGAATAAGCCAAGTCTCAGAGAATAAGTTACTTGCCCCAATGTCACATGCTAGTATAGAACCCAGGAACAAATTTGGGTCTCGTATATCCTGAAATAGTGAGCTTTTTCTATTCTCACACATTAGGAAGTGGAGACATTATTCGCACTCTGGTGTGAAAGTTCTCATTTTCTCTAAAGAGGGCTTTGAGGGTTCTCATGTACCCATGGGCTGTATTAAAGGATGCATTATTGGAAAAGTACTATTATTGTATTTTTAGATGCTTATAAAGGTTCAAGTTTTATCTGCCACTAGAGAACTACCCTTGTCACATACACAAGTAACATGAGTCATGAGAAAAGGAAGCCTGTGAGAGGCTGGGCTCTCTTGAGTGAGATGGGGAAATGGGAAAGTATAGCTTTAGATTCTCACATGTGCTCATAGGTAGGGCACTTAGAGTTTCATTGCATTTTCCCCTTTTCTTTTTGGGGGGAGGGGGGTTGTGGTAGGAGTACCAGGGATTGAACTCAGGGGCACTCAACCACTGAGCCACATCCCCAGCCCTATTTTGTATTTTATTTATAGACATGGTTTCACTGAATTGCTTAGGCCTTGCTTTTGCTGAAGCTGTCTTTGAACTCAAGATCCTCCTGCCTCAGCCTCCCAAGCCGCTGGTATTATAGGCATGCGCCACACCCAGTGCCTTTGTTTTTTAAATATATAGGTATTTCACTGTCTTGTTAGGGAAAATAGAGGTAATCAAAAGAAAACCATTCTTTGTTTTGTTTGATTTTCATTTGGTATATATACTTCTATTTTTTCTATTCATGCAAACCATTATGCTTATCTTTAAGTCATATACTGTTTTATAATTGCTTTATTCACTTAATATCTAACAGTTTTTTAAAAATATTTTTATTTATTTGCTTTAGTTGTACACAATGGGTTTTATTCAATGCGTTTTATTTGTACCTGGTGCTGAGGATCGAACCCGGGTCGCCCACGTGCTAGGTGGGCGCTCTACCGCTGAGCCACAATCCCAGCCCTATCTAACAGTTTTTAAAGCCCGTTAATATACATCTTCATAGCTACATCATATTCCATCAACGATTCCACATTTGGACATTTAAAATTTTTTTGAGCAACATTTTTGGAAGAGCAGAGGTAGCTGAACACATTAAGAAGTATAGGGAGGGGCTGGGGTTGTGGCTCAGCGGTAGAGCGCTCGCCTAGCATATGCACGGCCAAGGTTCGATCCTCAGCACCATGTAAGAATAAAAGCATTGTGTACAACTAAAAAATAAATAAATAAATAAATATTTTTTAAAAAGAGAGAGAAGTATAGGGAAGTTGAAACTTTCCCTCTAAAGGTTTGGTTATCTAGTCTGCTGAAACATACTGGCAATAAATTAACATAAGAAAAAGGATGTGAATGCATTGAACAGCACTTGTGCTTGGGAGCCATACAAAATATGAAACTCAGAGAAAGGCCAGATGGTTGAGGCTTAAATACCCTCTTCATAGGGGAGGGGGTGGTGTGCCAATTTTAGAGAGGGAGTAAGTGATTTTTAGGGGAGAGACTGAGCCCAGAAAACCGACAGAGGCCTGGGATAAAGTTCCCCTGGGCTGTGGGTGTAGAGTTAGATTTTCTTTCTCCTCCTCTGTGATATGAGCTTAATCTTCCGTGGTTAATGGCATTTCAGTAAGGAGATTTGAAAACAACTGTGCTCCTCTTTGGCAGATCCTGTCTTTGGATAGATGAGGGAATTTCCTGTGTCATTGCTCCCCAGGTCCTTTAACTTTGAAGTCCAAAATGGCGTAGTTTGGGGGTATCATTTTCTAAACTCCAACAGAAGAAACCAAGAATGGCCTAGTCACCTGTATAGGTATACAGACACAGGTTTAAAAAAAAAAAATTCAAACAGTATGAGAAGTTGGAAAATAAGAACTAAGGTTGTAATTTCTCATCAAATGCCCTCTTCCCAAAGGGAATTACTTAGCAGCTTCTAAATATCCTTCCGGAAAGTAATTTATTTATACATGTACACTAGTACCTACTAGTAGAATTCACTATACATATACATACTAGTATATGTATGTATGGTTTATTCTTTCATAGTTAATTCTGTTATCCATCAGCAAATTTAATATAGCCTGTGAAATGATGTAATTACTTTTTTTCCCCTCTAGAAAAGAAAACTAGCTGTTCCAACTCAATCCTATTTGCCAGTAAACCTTTCCCAGTTAGTTGGAAATGACTGATTATTCGATTGTTCTATAAGCCTGGGAATTAATTTCCGGTCCCTGATTTAAACCTCCTATCCACCTGCATATTTTGGCAGGATGTTTACCTTACCCAGCCCCGTCTGCTGTAGAAAGTTTCTGGCTGGGTGCATTAGGTCTTTTGGTTTGTAAAGACAGACAAATGCTCAGAAGTCACATCTCTTTGCCTTTGGGTTTTGTTTGCCCAAGGCTTCTGTCTTCTCTGTGGGCTAGACTGTGCCTGACACTAGTGACCTAGTTAGCAACCACTCTGAGTTCAGCTAAGCAAAACATTGAAAGTGAGGTAGAACATGAAGGTGGTATTTTAAAAAATTGCTTTATATAACCTAGATTTTTAAATGAGGAAATATCAGACAAGCCCAAAGTAAGCGATGAGTTACAAAACAACTGGCCCCCACTCTTCAAAATGTCAGTGTCGTGGGTAAATGGATAGAGCTGGAGAATATCATGCTAAGCAAAGTAAGCCAATCCCAAAAGACCAAAGGCCGAATGTTCTCTCTGATAAGTGGATGCTGATCTATCATTGGGGGGGAGGGTGGGCTGGGAAAAATGGAGGAACTTTGGGCAAAGGGGAGGGGGGTGGGGGCAGAAAAGATGGTGGAATGAGATGGACATCATTGTTCTAGGTACATGTATGACTGCACATATGGTGCAGCTCTACATCGTGTACAACCAGAGAAATGAAAAGTTGTGCTGCAATTGTGTACAATGAATCAAAATGCATTCTGCTGTCATATATACCTAATTAAAATAAATTAATTAATTTTAAAAAGTGTCAATGTCATCAAAGACCATGAAGAGCTAATGGAGTGTCCCAGATTAAGACACTAGAGAGCCATGACAACCACTTGATGCAGTGTAGGATCCTGGGTAGGACCCTGGGCTGGGAGGGAAGGTTGCTGTAAAAAACAGTACTGGGAGTGGTGGTGCACGCCTGTAGTCCCAGCAACTCAGGAGGCTGAGACAAACTCAGATCATGAGTTCAAAGCCAGCCTCAGCAATTGAGTGAGGCTTTAAGCTACTCAGGGAGACCCTGTCTCAAAATAAAATATAAAAAAGGGGGGATGTGGCTCAGTGGTTAAGTGCCTCTGGGTTCAATTCTGGTACCAAAAAAAAAAAGCACCTAGTGGTTGGTGAGATTTGAATATAGAGTATGTGTTAGGCAGTATCACATCAACATTGACTTCCATGTATCCGATAATTGCACTGTGATTCTTCAGATAGCACTTCTTCTTTTTTTAATATTATTTAGTTGTCAATGGATCTTTTTATTTATTATTTATATGTGGTGCTGAGGATCCAACCCAGAACCTCACACATGCCGGGCAAGCACTCTGCCACTGAGCCACAACTCCAGCCCCCAGATATCCTTTCTTGATGACCTTTGGGACCAACTAATTTTTAAAGATGGTAGATTCAGGAATCTTGGCCCACTGTGTCTTCTGTCAGGAAAAAGAAAAATGGTACAATTTTGAGCGTCTTTTAGAAATTGTGTCATGGTGAGCGACAGCGCCCCCTTGTGGTAAGAGCTCCCTTTGTTCTCGGGGTTTACCACACAATTTGAGACTTCTCATTCCACTAAGGTTTTTCAATGCCTATTCTGTATCAGGCACGGTGTTAAATATCCAGCACACAGGAGCTTCCCAGCAAACAAAGCTGAAATCATAGGCATAAACGAGGGTTTGGAGGGAGTTTTATTAAATCAGTGGATGATCTCTACAACTTGGGGATTTTCCTGTCTTTTGGTTAATGTTCAATTTGGGGGCAGCCCCTCACATGGCTCTACTGTATAGGTGGCCTGGGTCCCTGCTTGACACATCTGACTGGTAATAACAATAAAGTTAGTGCTTTCTTATTCATGATTAAAATAATAATTTTTAAAATGTACATTTGAGAAAATGTGAGAGTGCCTTATATAAGTCAAGCCCGCCTCTGATGGATGCTGTTACTTGTATCCAGAGAGGAGCCCATAGACCCTGCCCTTATGCATGGCGAACAGAGAGCTCACTTCCTTCTGCCCGTTCCTCAGGTTGCTCTCAGCAGCAAGTTGGGCTTCCAGCTGCAGACAGCTGGACCAAAGTGACTTGAGAGGGGCTCATCCGTGGTGTTCACGAGCATTCCTCCCCTTGGAGGCGTGAGCAGAGGTGCATGGTGAGGTAGCGGAGAGACGTGGTACTGAGGTAATATGCTGTGGTGCCAGGGCTGGCTTACCAACAGCTGACAAAATAGTGTTGCACAGAATCATCTAGAAGGCCTGGTGGACTGTCCAAAAGGGGAAGAGGACAGCTTGCTCAAGCTGGCACAGTACCAATATGTGGAAAAGGCAAACTCAGCTAAATAACAGGTAACAGTAATACCTGTAGAATGGAAAATGGATTTCTATGTATTGGGTGTTGGTGTTTTAAATGTTTTATTATGGAACATTTATTTTAAATATAGGAAAAACAGTACCACGAACCTGATGTACCCATCACTCATCTTCAGAATGATTGATTCCTGGCCAGTCTTATTTCATCTAAGTCCCATTCTTCTCTCTTTCCACCTCCTCTGGATTATTTCTACATTGTATCACTTCTGACTGTAATTTTAATTGTTAGAAACACTGCTTTTTTTTCTGCCTTGGAGGCATTCAGGTTTAATTGTGATGTTTGTTACTCATCTTCTCTCTTCCCACACCTCAGATGTGGCATGGCATAAAGTTGGAGCTCCGGCCCTGGAGCCTGAGGAGCACATGGGTTAGAATTTGGGCCGTCTCCTACTAGCTGGGTGACTGTGGCAAGTTGGTAAACCCCTTTGGGCCTTTGTTTCCCTGTCTATCAATGTAGAAGAGCATAATTATAATCATGCAAAGTCAGCTGACTCCATAATTATCCTATGTGATCTTTGAGTGCTGTTACAACCAAGACAGTTTTCATATGTGATTCTCTGCAACCATCCTGAGAGTGCCATAGCACTTTTACTCACGAGGAAACTGAAGCTAGAAGAGGGTAAATCAAAGGTTTGCAAACTTGTCTTCCTGTTGGAATTATCTAGGGAGCTTCAAAAACTATTGATGCCTGCTCCACTCCAGAGATTGTGATTTAATTGGTTTAAGATGTGGCCTGGGTACTGGAGTTATTAAAGATCCCCAGGTGACTATAATGTGCAGGCAAGCTTGGGAGCTGCTGGGCTTCTGCCTCAAGACAGGCAGAGCCCAAGTGCCCTAGCCCTCAGTGTACTTTCTGCCAACTGTGTGGAGTCTTTGACTTGGAAACTGGAACTTGATTGGCAAGCCTTTTGATCCTGATTTCAGAGCCCCAGGAGAGGGTGGATTTGGTGAGTCCCACCTGCACCCCACCAGCTAGAGCAGGTCTTACATTAGGCTTTAGGTGTAAGATTTTTTGTTTTGCTTTTTAATCACGGGTCTCCAAAACAAATAAATAAAGATAAATATATGAAAACCACTGAGCATTCTACACAGTCCAGGAACTATCCAAGGAAGAGACTATAGCAGGAGCAAAAACAAGTACTCTTTGACTGCATTCCCATCTTCCAAAATTTAGGGGAATTTTATGTGTGTGTGTGTGTGTGTGTGTGTGTGTGTGTGTGTGAGTGTGCATGCACATGTGCATGCACATATTACTTACTTGATACAGGGGGTTGAACCCAGGGGTACTTTACCACCGAGCTACATCCACAGCCCTTTTGTTGTGAGACAGGATTTCTCTAAGTTGCTGAGGCTTTTCTCCAACTTGTGATCCTCCTGTCTCAGCCTCCCAAATCTCTGGGATTACAGGCATTTGCCACCATGCTCGGCTACATACCCAATTTTGAGACTCTTTTCACATTCGATAAATTAAAGATGAAATGTCAAATTGTAAATGATGCTTGTGGAATTATAGCATGTCTATTTTCTATTTCTGCTCCTATGCATTTTCTAAATTGTTTTGTGATCATCCTGTTACTTTTGTAATAACAGTCAAGATTTTAACCACTACCAGGTGTGAAGATGAAGATTAGAGATTGTTCCTAATTTCTTTTTTTTCCCTACCTTTTCAATAGGCAGCAAAGTCATGGAGAATGGCCTTCTCTTCAAAGAACTTCTGCAAACCCCCAATTTTCGAATAACTGTGGTTGATGATGCAGACACAGTTGAACTTTGTGGTGCTCTTAAGGTAAGGTTGGCCTTGTCTTTTGCCCCAAGGAGAGGAGTTATTTGCCCAGGTTTGCATTATGGAATCTCACTCTGAAGAATGGGCTCTGTGTTTTGTGCATTCATCAGTGAAGAATGGTGAATTGAGAGCCTTGTTTATAACTTCCTGCTCTGCTGCTTCTGTTCCTCACTTATTCAGGGTTTGCTTTTGCTTGTATACATGGGGAATTGGGCTGCTTTGCTCTTTGGGGTTGGTGGCATTCCCCTTTGGTTTTCCTACGGTCTCACCCAGGAGCGGATGATTCCATTCATTCCTCTGTTTTGCCTGTTACCTTAAGCAGGAAACGGAAGGTGTTCCCCCTGAAGTCTGTGCTCTACTGGTTTGGTGGTTTGGCTGGTTGCTCTTTTCCAAGGGGGGAATAATAGTCTGCTGTTGAGGAGAGTTTTTCCCTGAGAATAGTTTATCTTTGCCCTTGAGAGGGAAAATATTAGGTTAAAGAAACAACCTCAATTGGCCAGTGACTAGAGAGTGTCAGAGACAAAATTACAACAAATCTGGTTATAGACAAAATAGCAAGTGCTTCTACAGAGCCACAGCAGCCCTGGCGGAACAGTGGGTTTTTGTAAGGTGGACACAGACCAATAGGAAAAGAGCTAGATTGGTTAACATCAGGTTACTTTAGGTTAATTTGTAAGTTTTAAAACAGAGATGGCTTGCTCCTGTTTTCGGGGGGTGGGGGAAGGGTCTATTTTGGGATCTCTCTCCTTCAAGTTTCACTTTGGGGATTTAACATTGGCATTTAGCATGAGTGGCTCCATTTTAGTTTGGTCTGGTCTGTGGGGCCTAGTGCAGGAGTTCAGTCCAAAACAGTGGCCTCCCATAATTTTTAAGTAACAGGAGGTAAAGGGAAGAATTCCACACCTGGGCTCCTGACTAGTCCACTACTGCCTCTGAAAACCTAGGTCATGATCTCTCTCTGTCCTGACTGTGGGAAACAGCCAGGAGGCAGCTAATGCTTCGGGTTATACCAAAAGAAAAAGGGGGAAAAAAAGAGAGAGAGTTTCCTATTTGGTTCACTTTTTTTTTTCTTGCAGTACTGGTAATTGAGCCCAGGGGTCACTATACCACTGAACTACATCATCAGTCCTTCCGGAATTTTTTTTGGGGGGTGGGGGTGGGGTGGGAGTGGGCCACGGGGTCTCCCCAGGTTCCTAAGGCTGGTCTCAAACTTGCCATCCTCCTGCCTCAGCCTCTCTAATTGCAAGGATTAGAGGTGTGCGCGACCATGCCCAGCTTGCTTCCGAGTTAGTCGTCTGTTTCTTTCTAGAATGAATATTGTGTGTATCTGCATCATGATATACAATGAGCATTTAAAAAATTAAAGCCAATTACAGACTTGGGCTCCCAGGCAGCACACATCCACAGTTCTAAATGTGTCCATATTTCTAAATGAGTGTGTGGGTATCCTTCCCATTATGTGCAGGCCCTGTTACGCATTCAAGATGCTGGCTTCGGATGTGTTGTTTATTTTTGTTGGTTGGGATTTTTATGTGTTTTTAATAGTCCCCCATTAAGCTAATGACCACTTGACAGCAGCAGGGGGGCATCGTGAATGCCTAATTGCTCAGCACTGGCCAGAGCTCCAGAGCTGCTTTTGAGTGACTGGATGTTTTTGGTGGTCGATGGAGAAGCTGTGAAATCCTGCTCAGAACAAGGAGAGCCGGATGAGAAGATTCTAGATTGAGGGTTCTGGAAAAGCTTCTGCTAATGGGAGCCCTTGCTGGCCTTGTGTGTGAACTTAGAATGGTTTTTCATTTTTCCTGGCAGGAAGCCGGTAAGTGGATTTGTTCTTGTTACCATGACAGAAGGTGATTGATGGGATGGAGGCAGGTGGAGCTTGAGGGCCACTTACTGGTCGTCCCCCTTGGATACCCTTTGAAAGGAGATTAGTTACCCTCATTCCTATGGGCCTACATTAGAGCTGGGATTTTTCTTTCTTTCTTTCTTTCTTTTTTTTTTTTTTTAATATTTATTTCCTTTAGTTGTACACAATGCGTTTTATTCAATGCGTTTTATTTGTACGTGGTGCTGAGGATCGAACCCGGGCCGCGCACGTGCCAGGCGAGCGCTCCACCGCTGAGCCACAATCCCAGCGGGATTTTTCTTTTTTAAACTGAAAAATAGGCCCTTTGGCAGTTATTGTGTCTAACCATTATATCATACAGATAAGGAGATCAAAACCCAAGGAGTGAATGACTGGAGGGTAGCAAATATTGGCACAGTTGGAGTCAACACAGCTTTCAAGAACCGTAGTCCCGTGTTCTTTGGTTACTATGGACAACTTGACTTTTCTGGTTCCCATCTAAGGACTGTGAATAAAATGAAGCCCTCCTCCATCGGAACCTGCCAAAGCAAAGACAAGAATGACCATGTGTTGCTTTCATTGTATAAATAGTAGTTCTGTTGGGTTTTCCTGATGATGAAAGTAGTCATATTCATTTGTACAACAGATAGGGAGAGAGAAGAAAGTGAGAATCGCTGGCCATCCCACATCCTGAAGTGACCTGGGAATGTTTGTTATAGACTCTTCCAGATTTTCTAGGAGGTATACATGTGTATGTCCACTTTGAAAAACAAAAACTAGATTTTACTTTCCAAGTAGTTTGATGTTTTACTTTTTTCACATTAAGAACCTTCTTTGGTTACTAGCCAGTTTTAAAAGTACATACTCTTTGTTTGTTTGTTCTTTTCAGTACTGGGAATGGAACCCAGGGGTGCTTTACCACCGAGCTACATCCCTGGCTCTTTTTATTTTATTTTGAGACAGGGTCTCACTAAGTTACTGAGGCTGGGCTCGAACTTGCGATCCCCCTGCTTCAGTCTTCTGAGTAGCTGGAATTACATATTTGTATCATTGAACCCGGCAGTACATAATTGTTTTTGTACACAAAACCATGAGGTTATTTCACTTACTGAAAAACAGAAACAGAAACATTAAAAGCGCTTCCTACAAGGATAAAATTAAAAGAACATTCAAAGGGGTTGTGCATAATCCTTTTATACCAATGCATCTTACTACCTTCAGAATGTCTTTCACCTCTTAGCTGTGTTAATCTTTTAATCAGAAAATAACATATTCTTTTTTAAAAAATCAACTCTATATAAATGACATCTATTTTGACAGTGATATATTATCAAAAGACAAAACGACAACAAATTTAGTTATAGGTCTAATTGGCTTTCATTTGTGATTTATGAATATGGGCAGCCTCCATTCTACAAAATAGCATGAGAGCTCCCAGGGGCAGGACAGTGGGTTTTATAGGTGAAAACAAGGAAGCAGAACAATGAGGAGAAACCTGATTGGTTAACATCAGGTTCCTTTGTTTTTAAGAGTTAAGGAGGAGGACAGGTACGATGGCACATGCCTGTAATCCCAGTGGCTCAGGAGGCTGAGGCAGGAGGATCACATGTTCAAAGCCAGCCTCAGCAACTTAGTGAGGCTCTAAGCAACTTAGTGAGACCCTGTCTCAAAATAAAAATTTTTTTAAAGGGCTGGGGCTGTGGTTCAGTGGTTAAATGCCTCTGGGTCCAATCCCTGGTACCCACACCCCCAGTTTAAAAAAAAAAAAAAGAGTTAAGGTAGAGAAATTTCCTTTTTTCAGGGGGGAAACGTTTTTTAGAGTTTCAATTTGATGAAGTGGCATTTAGCATGAGTGACACCATTTTGGTTTGCTCTGGTCTTTGGGGACCTAGTGCAGAAGATCAGTCCAAGACAATGACCTCTCATGACTACTGTTGTAGATTTGTACACAACAGAACATTTCCATCAACCCCAGACAATACCACACATGTAGTCCCTACTGCCATACTTCCAGCCAGGCACCACTGATCTGCTTTTATACACTATAGTTTTACATTTTCTAGAATTTTTATAAATGGAATTGTACAGTGTGTATTCTTCTATGTCTGCTTCTTTTCCTGGGGGTGTATTTCTGTTTGTTTTAATGTAAATTTTAAGAGGTACTAATATAGAAAAGTACAAAACTCATAAATGTGGACCTGCTTTATGAGGATTAAAATGAAACTTATAAAAGAGACCCCAAATTAGTGGCTGAGCAAGGTAGGAGATTTTCTTTCTTTCTAAATATAAAACTCTAGAATACACATGACCAACTCTCCTCCATAGAATCCTCAGGGACCCAGGCTCTTTCAGCCTCCCTGGTGTACGGCCTTTGTCTTCATATTCTAAAAGGGTGACTCTCTTACTCTGGAAGAAAAGAATAGATGGGGATAAGCCAGCAGCCTGTACCACAGATTTGTGTGTTCCTCTGTGTGGCTGTTCTGTGGTTCTGATGGTAGGGCATGGAGGTTGTTCCAGAGCTTTGGCCATGGTGCACCGTGCTTAGCCATGTGCCGGGTCTGCAGTCAGGGCCCTTCCAGACCCAGTCAGGCCTTTGTGTGAATGAGCAAAGTCTGCACAGTTCAACAGAGTGGCTGATAGCCAAATGTGGAGATTTGTGTTTATATTCAAATTAAGTAATATTTTTTTCCACATAAAGCAATTTATTTGTTGCTTTTAGAACAAATTAAGATTCTGTCATAGCTTTTTTTTTTGGTGGAGAAAATGCTTTTGGCAAGGCATATGGATGCATACTATATTCCAAGCTACTGAGGAGACTGAGGCAGGAGGCCAGCTTGGGCAACTTAGCAAGTCCCTGTCCCCAAATAAAAATTTTTTTTTTTTTTGGTACCGGGGATTGAACTCAGGGGCACTTGACCACTGAGCCACATCCCCAGCCCTTTTTTGTATTTTATTAGAGACAGGGTCTCACTGAATTGCTAAGTGCCTCACCATTGCTGAGGCTGGCTTTGAACTCGTGACCCTTCTGCCTCAGCCTCCCAACCAAATAAAATTTTAACAAGCAATTACAATGCACTTACCTAGTGGCAAATAGTGGTAGAGCGTTTACCTCGCATGTGTAAGGCCCTGGGTTTGATCCCTACTGCTACAAAAAAAAGGAAAATAAAGTGCTTTTAGAACTTTTCTAAAATACTGTTTTGTCCGCCGAGGAAGTAAGCATTCAGAAAACTCCCCAGAGGTGAGTTCCTGGACTGGATGACAGGGGACACAGCTGTGCAGTCAGGGCTGTCCCTCTGGCCCAGCTACTGCCTTGCAGCGGGGCCTTTGCTGGTGGCTGACCTGCTGCCGGGTCTGCCTTCCTTGCCTTGGTGCTCCCTCTCCAGCACCCGCTCTGGACTCCTCCTCACCACCCCCTGCCTGGCAGTCCTGTCCGGGACCTTCTCATTAGCAACCCTGGCCTCCTGGCCTCATCTCCATCCTGGTTTTCATTCAGCTCCTTGGGCAGAAAGGGTGAGGGCCCAGAAACAGGCAGCGGTAGGACTTCTGCTTTGGCGCTGCTGGGTGGTCCAGCGCCATGTTATGGGTGAAGCCATTCTGTGTGGCCTGGGTTGTCATCAGCTACAACTGCTCTGAATTCTCAGGGTACAGTGGAAAGACAGCTCAGGCTCTACCTCCATGGGCAGAACAGAATAAAAAGAAAAAAAACAAAAAACAAAAAAAAACGGTGCAGGGGGTTGGCAGGGATTCGAACTTCTTGTCAGCATTGCAGAGCGGAGTGTGAACACAAGCACCACAGGACCTGTTCTGAGGAGATGCCGTGGCCCGTGTCTTCCAGACGTAGGTGTCCTCCATGTCAGTCCAGTGCTACGTCCAGCATGGCAGGCCCGATGCTGACAGCCAGCCCCATAGCGTTCCTTCTCTGGGAGGTGGTCTCAGCCCAGAGCTGCAGCTGATGCGGCACCCTGGAACTTCCCCAGCCACCGTAGCCTGGGCACAAGTCCTCTGTGAGTTGCCACTGTATCTCTGGCCTGCCTTCTTGTCCTGAAGCAGCTCTGGGGGTGCACTGCGCTCAGGACTCCAGCACTCCCCATCCTCATTCCTCCAATTACAAGTTTTCAAACTTAAAATTTCAGTTTGTGTCACAGTAGCCACATGGCAAAGGCTCAGTGGCCCCGCGTGGCTAGTGGTGACTGTATTGGGCAGAACAGATACAAAACATGATGCCGTTGCTGAGACTTCTTTTGGACACTACTGCTCCAGCTAAGGCAGCTTCATCTCAGGGTGCTTGCCTTGGCCCTGGCTAAGCATGGGCCTGACCTCGGCCTTCCTTGACACCTTGGCCTGGGCTGCCTTATACAGGGCCCAACCTGCAAGCAGCTTGCCTTTACTCCATAGGCAGGGTCCTCTGAGGTCAAGTGCTTCAGGAGCTAGCCCCCAGAAGAATCAGATGGATTGCTGGACTTAGTGGATACTGAGCCGGGCTTCCGTGGGGTGATCCTTCCTAGGTGTGACAGTGTCTGCAAAGCTGCAGGTATCTGACCGGCTCTCTGGTTTTCCATTCTTTCTGTGAGACGACGATCATGGAAGAGGCCTAGATCCCTGTCCAACCTGCCCCAATTCAGAAGTGCAAAAACTGCACTTCAAGGTGAACGATCGCCCGAGTTCTGCCATAACCCAGGAAACGGAGACAGGCTTAAGCACGCCTGTCTTCCGAAAGTCCTGGTATTTTTAGCTGCAGATAGTTTAAAGCAGATTTAAATGCACAGTGGGTAATGATAACTTTCACAGCTGAGCGATCTCGGAGGACATCTGCTCGCATGCATGCTACTCAAACACCCGCTCTCACTGGTTCAGTGTGTTTATTTCTCTTGTGATAAGTGATGGGGGGAGAGGGCAAAGACTTCAAGAGTCCTTGTAAAGCAGTTAAACTGGGTGGGAGCCCAGGTTCCCTGCTTCCCTTGGTGGGGAGGTTAGTTATCTAGTGGAATCTTCTAGGTGGTCCAGACCCAAGTGCCCTGTGGTGAAGGGATCATAGAGGGGCTGCAGGCCTCCGGGTCCCCTCATCTGCTTGTTCTCCTAGTGCAGTGATGTGAAAGCGCTGGTTGGGCTCAGGGTCTGCCCATACAGTGCTGCTTGGAAAGAGCTCTCTCAGTGACAGAGATTCCTGCCAAGTCTTTTCGGTTGGGTGGGTCAGCTCTTCCTGTTAGAAAGTTCTTACCTGAACTCCTAGGTGGCCTCTCTGTTCCTTTCGCTCACTGGCCCCTGGCCAGGGTGTCTCCTGTGTCTCCTCCTGCAAGCTGCTTGCCATGGGCCTCAGTTTCTCCAGCTCTCACTGAGCATGATGATAGGACCTGTCTTGTGGGAATGTTGTGAGGTTTAAAGGAGTTGATAACATGGGAAGCACTAACAGTCAGTAAGGTTAGCTGTTGTCATTCTTCTTGTTTTTCCTGGTAAGTCTTTTCTCCCACGCTGCCCTGAGTGGGCTGGGGGACAACTCCCCCTGACATGGAAGTGCGGAGGGGGAGGAAGGTCTCTCTGACCCTGGGAGCAGAATGTCCCATGGGGTAGAAGCAGTGAGGCACAGGGGACAGAGTGGGCCTGTGAACCAGGTCCTTGGAGCGTGCTCTGACTCCTTCTCTCGCCAGGGAGGTATTCTTGGCAAGCCAGGGAGCCTCTCTGAGCCTGGGTTGTGCCAGGCAGGAAAGGGGAGGATAGGTACACACTTCAGAGTTGTCGGGGAAATTAAGATGAGACTGCAGGAAAGGGCCTGGTGCAGCTCACTGTAGGCACTCAATAAGTAATTCCCCTGCTCTCCGGTCTGCAGGAGCTCCGGGTTAAATGAAGTCCCTCGTACCTTACATTCAGCCCATAGATGTTTCCTAGGGTTGGTTTGTCAGGTGTCCATGACAGAATGGGTCACAGCGTGATAGATTGGGATGTGATGCAGGAAGCATCAAAGAGTAGTTTCTGTAGACTAACCACTAGGCTAACTATCCCCATCCTAAGCCTCAGCCCATTGCCTTGGCAACTTTAATAAAGCCATTGGGCCTGCTCATCCACTCTCAGAGCGTCTGCTGTTAGTTAGAGCCCCTGCCTGTCCCAGTGTCACCTTGTTGCTCCAGTGTTCCCCACTGTCTGCAGCCCAGGGTAGGCTACAAGTGCTGCAGTTCTTTTTTTTTTTTTTTTTTTTTTTTTTTTTTTTCTTTTTGGTACTGGGGATTGAACTCAGGGGCACTCAACCACTGGGCCACATCCCCAGCCCTTTTTTTATTTTTTATTAGAGACAGGGTCTCACTGAGTTGCTAAGTGCCCTGCCATTGCTGAGGCTGGCTTTGAACTCGCGATCCTCCTGCCTCAGCCTCCCAAGTGCTGGGATTACAGGCATGCACCACCGTGCCTGGCCGCAGCCCTTTTTGTGTGTTTTTATTAGAGACAGGGTCTCACAGAGTTGCTAAGTGCCTCGCCATTGCTGAGGTTGGCTTTGAACTCGCGATCCTCTTGCCTCATGCTGCAGTTCTTACCATTTTTCACCTCATCCCTCAGAATTGACAGGTCAAGTGTTTTAAGAAAATGTTATTTTTGCCAGGCCCAGAGGCACACACCTGTAATCCCAGCAACTTCAGAGGCTGAGGCAAGAGCATTGAAAGTTTGAAGCCAGCCTCAGCAACTGAGCGAGGCCCCAAGAAATTTAGCAAGACCCTGTCCCAAAATAAGAAATAAAAAAGGGCCAAGGATATAGCTCAGGGGTAAAGCACCCCTTGGGTTCAATCCCCAAATTAAAAAAAAAAAAAAAAAAAGTATTCTTTTGATAATAAAATACGGGTTCTTTTGAAGGAAAAAAGCACACATTTTTATTTCTTTCCCTTTAGTTACCAACTTCATAGTTTTTGTTTTATTTGCAGTACTGGGTGCCTGTGTGCTGGGCAACTGGTCTACCACTGAGCGACATCCCCAGCCCTTTTCATTTTGAGACAGGGTCTCTCCATAAATTGCTGCAGCTGGCCTCAGACTTACAGTTCTCTTGCTTTAGCCTCCTGAGTAGCAGCGATTGCAGGCTGCACCACTGCATGCCCAGCTTGCTTCATATTTTAAGATCTCCTAAGGCACAATACCTAAGTAATCATGAGGTATTACTGAGAAACGCTAGTGCGGTTAGATGGAGTCAAAAATACTTGTCTTTTCCTGGTAAGGGAAAAAGAAGTGGGAAAGTGGAAGGGGCTGGGAGCCAGGGGGCATGGCTTGTGCACATGCCGTGGTTGCTTTTGTGCTGCCCTAGCACATGCGAAGTCACAAAAGATCCCCAGAGTCCCTGAGGTCCGCAATGCTTAGACATCTTCTTTCTGGCCCTTATGGAAAAAGGGCCAACCCTTGACCTCACAGGAAAAAGACAGCAAGTGCACAAGCCGTGTGTGAATGAGGGGGTGTGGCTGCATTCCCATAAAACAGTGTTTGCAAAAACAAGCAGTTGGCTCTAAGGTTGCCAACCCCCGAACCAGATTATCAACTTTGGAAGAGGAGGGTTCGAGTCTGATTTGTCTTGTGTCTGTCAGAGGCATGCCAAGAGTGAATACCACGTGAGCATTCGTTTAGAGATTATTGAATGAAACAAAACACCGAAACTCAAGCTACACTTTCATGGACCTGGTAACCTAGCATTTCAGTTCCCACGCCATACCAAGAGAATTGCCTGAGTGTAGCCACCAGAGGACGGTGTCCCTAGTGTCACCATTTGTAATGGCCCTAAGTTGCAACCTACTCCACTGCCCAATAACAGAAGATAAATGATAGTACATTCATTCACACAATGGGATACTATGCAACAATTAAAATAAATGTGCTATGTATAAAAATATGAATGAATTTCACAACCGTGGTGTAGAATTGAGACAATGAATCCAGATGTACAAGATTTGATACTGTATGATTCCATTCATAGAATAGTTTTATTTATTTATTTGTCCAGGGATACTTAACCACTGAGCCACATCCCAGCCCTTTTTTAAACATTTTATTTTGAGACAGGGTCTGGCTAAGTTGCTTTGGGCCTTGCTAAGTTGCCGAGGCTGGCTCTGAACTTGGGATCCTCCTGCCTCAGCCTCCCCAGCCACTGGGGTTACAGGTGTTCACCCCTGTACCCAGCTCATAGAATAGTTAAAGACAGGTAAAAGGAGTGAGTGCTGTGAGAGGTGAGAGCAGTCACCTGTGGAGGAGAGCTGGCAGGAAGATGTCAGAGGGCCCTCTCTACGGCACAGGTTGCACTGATTCTGGATCAGGGTGGTGGCTACATGGTGTGTTCAGTTGGTGAAAGTTCCTCAAATTGTACACATAGGATTTGTACACTTTTCTGTGTGTGTTATAATTGAACAAAGCATTCAGTTTTAATAAAAATAACTCAAGGGCTGGGGAGATAGCTCAGTTGGTAGAGTGCTTGCCTCTCATGCACAAGGCCCTGGATTCAATCCCCAGCACCACACACACACAAAAATTAAAATTAAAAATAAATAAATAAATAAAAATAACTCAAAGGCCAAGTAGTTTGTGAAGCAGACTTTAAGCACAGACTGCTATCAGCCATTCTAAAATTTCTGCCTGATGGATACTACTCCCTGGCTGCTACTGTGCCCACCTGTGGGCTCCTTGTCCTGTAAGTGGGATACAGAAGCCCCTGTTCCTCCTTCACCCTTCCACTCACCCTTTGCGTAGGAGAAGCAGGGCTGAGCATTTTGAGGTGGAGCCAGTGTCTCCATAGTCCCCTCTGCAGCCTCATCCCCAGAGATGCTCTGACAGCAGCCTGGCTTTCTTGTGTCCTTTGCAGAACATTGTGGCCGTGGGAGCTGGGTTCTGTGATGGCCTCCGCTGTGGAGACAACACCAAAGCCGCTGTCATCCGCCTCGGCCTCATGGAAATGATTGCTTTCGCCAGGATCTTCTGCAAGGGCCAAGTGTCCACAGCCACCTTCCTGGAGAGCTGCGGGGTGGCCGACCTGATCACCACATGCTACGGAGGGCGGAACCGCAGGGTGGCAGAGGCATTCGCCAGAACCGGGAAGGTAGCCCCTCCCTGCCCTCCCCTCCCACTGGTCCCCTGCACCCCCCTGCAGAAAGCAGTGTCAGCTCCTGTCTAGTTTCTGTCTGCCCTGGCCACGGTCACTTGACACCTGTGGCCAAGAGAGTCTAAGTCTCTATGGGCTTGTCGCAGGGGATGACAGCTCTCCTCCACACTCTTCTCTTGAAATCAATTGCTCTCTAGTCTTTGCCATAGATTTTTTTTATCTTTTGCTTTTAAGACCATTGAAGAATTGGAGAAGGAGATGCTGAATGGGCAGAAGCTCCAAGGACCTCAGACTTCTGCTGAAGTGTACCGCATCCTCAAACAGAAGGGACTCATGGACAAGTAAGTCTCCCACCATCTGTGACATCAGCTCTCATGACAGCCAGCCCCTGGCAGATGAGCCCAGCCATTTGACAAGTGCACCAGGACTGTACTGGATTAGTTCAGTCCTTTGTGTGATGTGAACATCCGTGCCAGGAAACATCTACCTGCCCCCAAACTGAGTGTTCGCACAAAACCAGCTCAGCTTCCGTGAGACCTCCATTCTATAAGGCATAGGACAAAATAGGAAGGTTTAGATTCTGGTTTGTCCTGCAGGGTGATCAGAAGAACTGCCTGCCATAAGTTTTAAATTTTTCAAAAATGATTATTTAAAAAAAAAAAAAAAGATAGCTGGTAGCAGTGGTGCACACCTGTAATCCCAGCAGCTCAGGAAAGCTGAGGCGGGAGGATTGCGAGTTCAAAGCCAGCCTCAGCCACTTAGTGAGGCCCTAAGCAACTTGGTAATACCCTGTCTCTAGTTAAAATATTTTAAAAAGGGCTGGGAGCCGGCACAGTGGCACACGCCTGTAATCCCAGCACCTGGGAGCCTGAGGCAGGAGAATCGCGAGTTCAAAGCCAGCCTCAGCAATGGCGAGGCACTTAGCAACTCAGTGAGACCCTGTCTCTAATAAAATACAAAAAAGGGCAGGGGATGTGGCCCAGTGGTTGAGTGCCCCTGAGTTCAATCCCCAGTACCAAAAAAAAAAAAAAAAAAAGGGGCTGGGAATGGCACTGTGGTTAAGCATCACTGGGTTCAATCCCCTATACAAAAAAAAAAAAAAAAAAAAAAAAACTATACATATATAGATATAGATATAATCATATGATATAGATAAACAGACATATGATATAGATAAACATATATAGATATAATCATATGAATAAAATATCAAACAACACTTCAGAAAAGAGGGAAGGAACAAGTTTTCCCAGAATTGTGCCACCAGAAGGGACCCATGTGAAGGTGCATGCCCAGCCTTGCAGTGTCCTTGTCTTGTGACTGGCTGGCTGCTTTCACCCTCCCCTGCCCTTCCAGCCAGACCTCTGTTAAGGTTAGGCTAGGGTCAGCTGACTGGCTACGTGGCTGAGGGGAATCCTGCAGCACATAAGCTGCCCGGCCTCCCCAGGACCACTGCCCGGCCCCATGGCCACACAGCCCTCTATCTCGCTGCATTACCGTGCTTCCCTGTAATTATGACACCACCTCTTCCTCCTTATTCAGTAGGTGACTCGTCTGATTCTTACAACAAGCCTACGTCTCCAGCCCCATTTTACAGATGAGCAAACAGAATCAGGATTTGTAAAACTTGCCCAGAGTCCATAGGTTGTAGAGTCAGATTTGACAAAGTTCACCTGACTCCAAAAAGTATTGTAGCCTTCCATACCTTCCAAAACCTACAGTAATGACTCTCATAAGGACATGTGATGTCCCAGTACTGTTTGCTCTTCTTGAATTAAATATTGTCATTATAGGATTCTAGCCAGGTAATTTTCAGAATGGCCTTTAAGGCTCTATTGATTCTGTCAAGCTCACTTGAGGCTGAGTGTGTGTGTGTGTGTGTGTGTGTGTGTGTGTGTGTCTTCCTGGGATGATGTTACCTTTTCTTAAGTAAATAGAACCAGTTTTTCCACAGGATTATTAGGCTGCTCCTTTATGCCCTGATCTATTTCACACTTTCACTTATATGCATTCACATCTTGGAGGAAACAGCAAAATAAATCAAGCTTCCAGCATGAGATCAGGGCTTTGCTAATTGTGGGTCCTCACTTGGATTCTTGCAGGAGTGTTCCAGGCCTGAATTATTTATGGTGATGTGTGGGCAGCCTCATTGTCATCTTGGGATGATCCTTTGGGGGAGAAGTGAGAGCAATACCTCCTTGCAATATAAAATTTGTTCTCTAATCTTTTAAAATAGTGACAGGAACTTGGACTAACTCCAGATTTGGCCAAGATCCTGAGCTACAACTCTTTTTTGTAAATGACCACCACTTACCCCCCCAGAGGATGACCATGTGACTTGCTTATCAACAGTGCAACCCAGCTTGTTAGGTAGAGAAAGGTCTGATGGTCCCAAGGTCTTGAAGCTGCAGTGCAGAGGCTCTGCATTCTTGAGACCAAAGAATAAAGCAGTGTGGAAAGCGGTGACTGTGTTTTCCAGAATGGCACATAGACCTGCAGACTATTAAGCAGGACAGAAAAATAAATTTGTTCTAGGAGGTAAACCAGATGGCCTAAGCTTGCCTTTCCGCGTTTCCTCCTGCCCAGGTTTCCATTGTTTACTGCGGTGTATCAGATCTGCTACGAAGGCCGGCCTGTCTCAGAGATGCTGTCCTGTCTCCAGAGCCATCCAGAGCACATCTAAAGGGAATCACATAATGGGCTGGGGAAAGTTCTGCCTCTCCCATTGGACTTTTGGGTTCATGTGGAAACCAGCACTTGGCAACAAGAGATTTGCTTGATCGTGCTCCCAACACGAACACATATGAATTGTTACAGGTTCGTTTTTAAATTACGATGAGAGGCAGTACATTGGCTAAGCTGCACAGGGCAACAACTAAACACACGTGTGGACATGTGTGTTCATTTCTCATTCTGTGGGTGTTTCTACAAATCAAAATTATACGTCCTTTATAAAGATCACATTTGAAATTTCCCCACTGTGATACTCTATAAGATTGGAACTATCTCAGCCAAATTTTTTAGATATAATTCATATGTATTTGAGTGGATGAATTATTTTTTTCTCATTCTTTTGATGATCAATTTAACCAACATTAAAATAGTTGGTAGGATGAGGAAGGGAATGTGTCCAAAGATCACCGTATTTAACATTTTAAACACTATCTCAAACCAGCATAATTAACTTACTCTGATTGTGGGTTGGTGTTTTTTTTTTAACAATTAGATACTTTCAATTAGGTAATCCACTTATATACTTCCCTCTTGCTGCAGTTTTCTGGATTTTTAGCCTCCTTTCTCTTCATTAGCTGCCAGAATGTGCTTTTGTAAAGACTCAGCAGTGGCAGAAGACAGAAAATTCACCTGGGATTTTCCTGCTGTGACTGACGTTCTTCTGATTATAACAGACACTACCTACTCTGTGCTAGGTGGTGCTTTTTTGCAAACATTTCTCTTAAGCCTCCCAGATCCTCTGAGAGGGGGCTGCTGTTATTCCTCTTATAAGATGCAGTTGCTGTACCTGGTCATCTGGGTGTGTGGGGACAGAGCCGGGAATGGAGCGTGGCACTCTCCACCGGCCAACATGTGGGGCCTTTTAAGATAGCACTGGGCTTATCTGGCCTCCCGCTAATTGGTTGTGGCAAGTGTCCCATGCAAACTTTCCTGAGGCTCCAGGAGGACATCCTGCCACTGAGATGTGTAGGGGTCAGGGTCTTGATGATTGCCACACCAGGTGTGGTCCACCATCCAGGAGCATCTGCTTCACTCTCTGGAATTCAGTTTCCCAGGCTTTGCCCTGGACCCCCGAGTGCTGTCTCTGCTTCAACACGCCTTCTGTGTGTTTCGGAAACTCACTCTAATTCGAGAACCACTACTTTCAAACATTTACTTTATCCTGGCCTGTCACACACTGTGTTCCACAGGAAGCGAGCATCCTGGACTCCAGGGGTTGTTCCAGGTGTACAGGAGACTTGGGGGAAGCTGCACACATGTATCCCTCTTGAAGGTGTAGAATGGATGTTAGTGCCAGGGGAAGCTGTTTGCTTAACCCAGCAAGTCCCAAACACATTAGATGTTTTAGCAAGGAAACTAGCCACAGTTTCCGGGGAACACTGTTGTAGGCTGAGGCACCCTGAGGACAGCTCAAGTGGATCCTTTGCTCCCTGCAAGAAATTAGCATGAATAAGCTACCTGTGGTATTGTGAGATCTGAACTTGCAGTTCAGGTCAGCCATGAATCTTTGATGAAGCTTGAAGGTGACACTGTCAAGTACAACCAAGTAGATGTCAGCCTTGCTGAGACACACATTATGTGGGATAAGTGCTTTTAATTTTAGAATTAGAATGGAATGACTGTACCCCTTAAGATGAGATTGGTTTCAGAATACCATTCCACAGTTACCTTATATAGCATTCCATAAGTATTAAAAGAACATATGAATGTCATTTATATATTCATGAGTTACTTTGTGAGATTTTTGCCCCACCTCACCCCACCCCACCCCAACCCTAGTTTGAGGTGTCCCCCCCCCCCTTCTTTCTTTTGTTTTTCTACAACTGAAATGATTATAGAATTGACTTTTGTGGGAATTCTAAAAGCTATCTAAAACATTTCTGGGGCCTTTTTAAGCCTCCTACACAGAAGTACATGAAAGCGCACACAATGCTACAGGTTTCAGCAGTTTTAGTGCCACTGTTAAATCAATTTTTGGGTTTCCTGATAAATCTTTTTTAAAGTTTGTACATAGGTAACAAAAAGTTACTTTTTAAGATATAAAAAGGGCTGTATGCTAACTGTGGTGTCTACTAAGTAGGATCATGTGCTGGGAGGAATTGGGCTTTTGTGTTTTCCCATCTACATTCAGCCTCCTCCTTTGGGTTTTAAACCTGAATGTTTTTTCTCTCCAAATCCCCTCTTACTGGAGCTGGGCATTGTGGCACGTGCCTGTAATCCCAGCAGCTTGGGAGGCTGAGGCAGGAGGGTCATGGGTTCAAAGCCAGCCTCAGCAACTTAGCGAGGCCCTAAGCAACCCTGTCTCTAAATAAAATGTATAAAAAGGGCTGGGGATGTGGCTCAGTGGTTAAGTGCCCCTGGGTACACTCCCTGGCACCAAAAAAAAAAAAAAAAAAAAATCCCTTCTTACCATCTGAATTCTGCTGACTGTCCCTCTCAAACATACTTATGATAATCTGCACATTATGGGAAAAGGTAAATTTTATATAAGTTTATGCTCTGCTAATTATAGATATTTATTACTCTACGAATCATCTATTTTTGTAACCACCTGTGGTCCGCCATTTATTTTAGTTCACACTTCTTACTAATCATGATGGTGATGGGGAGGGAGACACCGAGATTATGAAGTTAATTTGTACTATTTCAGCCAATCTGTGAATGTAAAAACTACCCTGTTGCCTTGCTGTGGTCCACCCTGCCTGGTGTGGAACAGAAGCCTGTCTTGACACCCACCCTCAGGATGGAGTGGAGCCAACTCTCTGGTTCTTTCATTTCACCCTTAACTCCAGCACAGTCCTGTGGCGTCGGCCTGCAGAGGGTGTTGTGGCGAGGTGCCAGTGTGCAAAGGGAACGTTGATTTTTCCACTGGTTCTGATTTGCTGCCCATTGACTTACACGTGTACTGTACTTGTTTACAGACTCTAGGTGGATGTATAATTTAAAGCTTGGTTTAATAAACATTTAACCACTTCAAACCTGTGCTATGGGTTTTCTTTTTCTTTTTGTCCTCATAATTCATAGATTTATGTAGGTCAGCTTTTTGTTAAAATCCAGAATTGTGCTGCATTATCAATATTCAAGGTACTTTTAAGAAGGGCCTCATCTCTGATCTTACTTCTCAAATACATCTGTTTTCAACTGCTTGCTGATTTTTTAAATTTTTAAATTTTTTTTTTTTTTTTAGGCAGGGTCTACATTATGTTGCCTAGACTTGTCTCAAACTTGTGGGCTCAAGTGATTCTCCTGCCTCAGCCTCCCAGGTAGCTGGGTTTACAGGTGTGTGGCTTGCTAAGATTTTTACATACTTATAATTCTGGACCGAAACCTTCTAGTTCTGATTATACAGTGAATGGATGAACTTGAAATTCCATCCTCTCCACCCCAAATACCTAGAAAAGCTAGGAAGATGTAACAAGTATTTTCTTTTTTTTTTTTTTTTTTTTTTTTTTGGTTGGGGGATGGGGAGCACCAGGGATTGAACTCAGAGGCACTTGACCACTGAGCCACATCCCCAGCCCTATTTTTTGTATTTTATTTAGAGACAGGGTCTCACTGAGTTGCTTAGAGTCTTGCTATTGCTGAGGCTGGCTTTGAACTCGCGATCCTCCTGCCTCAGCCTCCCAAGTGCTGGGATTACAGGCGTGTGCACCACAGCACCTGGTACAAGTATCCTTTTATACACAGGGCAAATCTCACAAAAATGTGAGGGAAGTTCAGGAGCCTGAAGCAAACAAGGGCTAATAGAGTCCTGAGGCTTGAGTTGCAGATCTTCTGGGGTGATGGAGCCCTCCAAAGGCCATGCTGCCAGGGGGGAAATGGACTAAGAAAACCCAGGCACAAACAAGCTGAGCTTCAGGAGGAGAAAAATGTTTTTGCTGAAAAATTTTAATTGGATACAGCACAACAATCATGATTGGGGTTTGAATTTTTAAATATAGGAAACCATAAGCAAAAATTTACATAGAAATTAGAACTTGAGTTGTAATCGCAGTAGGTACCTGGCAGAAGCAAGCACAGACCACTGAGGAAACCCACTCTCCATCCAGGCTGCGTGGGCTTCCCATAAATAAAGTCCCCAGTAAATTATAAAATAATGATACAGTAATTCTTTGTGAGTGAAAGCCAACCTATTTTCTAAAACAAAAGACTTAGACTCCTAGGATTTCAGATAATTTAATAACATTATAGATGCTTTGGAAGGTATTTTTAAAACTAAAGACATAAAGATTAAAAAATATTTAGGAAGAATCAATATTGTTAAGATGTTCCTGCTACTGAAAATGCTCTGCAGGTTCAATGTAATCCCTATCAAAACACCAATTACATTATTGATAGAACTAGAAAAACAATCCTAAAATTCATGGCGCACACCTGTAATCTCAGTGTCAGAGTGAAGAGACAACCTATAGAAAAAGAAATATTTTCAAAGTATACAAGGGATTGCTATCCAGAAAATGTAAGAAACTCAAAAAACTTTTTTTTTTTTTTTTTTGTACCAGGGATTGAACTCAGGCACTTGACCACTGGGCCACATCCCCAGCCCTGTCTTGTATTTTATTTAGAGATAGGGTCTCACTGAGTTGCTAAGTGCCTCGCCATTGCTGAGGCTGGCTTTGAACTCGCAATCCTCCTGTCTTAGCCTCCCAAGTGTTGGGATTACAGGTGTGCACCATTGCACCTGGCTGTAGAAAACTTGATAGTGAAGAAACATAAACCAAATGAAAAATGGGCAGTCCACCTAAATAGACCTTTCTTAAAAGGAGACATACAGATGGCCAACAGGTTTGAAAAACTGGTCAACATCATTAATCACAGGAAAAATGCAAATCAAAACCATGAGATATCACCTCAACTCAGTAAGAATGGTATTATCAAAAAGATAAGTGCTGGGGAGGATGTGGAGAAAAGGGAAGCCTTCCATGGTTTTGGTGGGAATGTGAATTAGTTCAGCTATTGTGGAAAACAATATGGAGGTTTCTCCAAAAATGTAAAATGAACCTACCATATGATACAGCGATCCCCATTTTTTTCCCTTTTTTTTTTTTTTTTTTTTTTTAGAGTTAACTTTTGTGTCTTGTGATCAACCTACCTGACAAGAACAACTTAAAGGAGGAAAAGTTTATTTGGGAATCATGGTTTCAGAAGTCTTAGCCCATAGATGGCCAACTCCATTGTTCTGGGCTCAAGGTGAGGCAGGACATCAGGGAGGAAGGGTCAAGTGGCAGAAAGCCCCTGAGCTCTTGGTGGAGTTAGGAAGCCAAGGTGGGGGTGGGGGCACTGGACCTCCTCCAGCCACATCCCACCTGCCTGCAGTTGCCACCCAGTCAATCCATTCAAAGGATGCACTGATTAGGTTGCAGCCCTCACAATCCAATCACTTTCCCTCTGAATATTCCTGCATTAACAAAAGTTTTCTGGGGACACTTCATATCCAAATTATGACACCATTCTGAAACTCGGTATATGGAAGAGACATCTGCACTCTCATGGTGTTGTTTATTTGTTTGTGGTGCTGGGGATTTAACCCAGGGCCTTGTACATGCTAGGCAAACACACTGAGCTGTATCCCCAGCTCGGCACTCTCGTATTATTGCAGTACTATTCACAATAGCCAAGAAATGGAAACAACCTAAGTGTCCATCACCCGATAGATGGATAAAGAAAATGCACTACATACACACAGTGAAGTACTATTTGGCTACAAAAAAAGAATGAAATCCTGTTATTTTTAATAACACGGGTGGAACTGGAGGTCATTATGTTAAGTGAAATAAGTCAGGCAAAGAAGGACAAATACAAAATGACCTCACTTATATGTAGAATTGAAAAATGTTGATCTCATACAAACTGAGACTAGAATGGTGACTAGTAGAAGCTGGGGACGGTGGGGGCAGTTGGAGAGAGGTGGATTTACAGGTACCAGATTATAGGGGAAAGAAGATCCTACGTCATATTACACAGTAGGGTGACTAAAGATGATAATGTACTGTATGTTTTTTGAAAGCTGGAAGAAAGGGTTTTGAATGTTTTCACCATAAATGATTGATGTTTGAGGAGATAGATTTTTTTACTCTTATTTGAACATTATACAGTGTATCACATGATACCCCATTAATATGTATAATTTTGAGTTATTGTTTAAAATGAAATTTAAGAGAGATTTAATATAAATAAATACATAAATACAGCAAAATACTGTGGTGGGGGAAACCTAACCAGGCAGATTTGAAGAAGAACCAACTAGAACATGTAGGAATTAAATAATCATTTGGATTAAAAAAAATCGCTGGATAGATTAAAACGTAGGTCTGATGGAGGTAGAAATGGAATTAGCAAACTGACAAATGGATGTGATGGTGTTAATAAAGTAGCAAAGAAAATATATGAGAATTCAAGAGGTAAGTAGAGGATCGGATAATAAGATTCAGCAAACATCTTACAGTAGTTACAGAAAAGAGAAAGGACGAGGCAGTTAAAAAAGAAGAAGAAGAAGAAGAAGAAGAAGAAGAAGAAGAAGAAGAAGAAGAAGAAGAAGAAGAAGAAGAACAATTAAAAAAAAAAAAAAAAAACAGGCCCTGCGCACAGTGGTGCACACCTGTATTCCCAGTAGCTCGGGAAGCTGAGGCAGGCGAATACCAAGTTCAAAGCCAGCTTCAGCAACTTATTTTAGCAAGACTCTGTCAAAATTAAAAAGAGCTGAGGATGTGGCTCATTGGTTAAAGTGCCCCTTGGGTTCAATCTCTGGTATCAACATAAATAAAAAACAGGCTAAAATTGTCCAGAATTCATTGCATACATTCAGTTTTGTATTATGTTCCCTGATATATTTCTGCTAATTTTATCACATAATCTTTATAGCTTTGTGATTGCATATCAACTAAATTGATGGTGAACTTTTATTTGGGAGAAATAAATCCTATGAGGAATCTATAAGCATAACAGTCTATTAATCTGAAGTTGTGATTGATTGGGCCATGATGGAATAGAGTCAGAGGTGAATGTGTTACCTGTGGTGGGGATGGGGGGCAGCAGGTGTAGTGCTCAAGCTCTTGGTTAACCTTCAATACCCATGTCATTAAGTCTAACTCTTCTTTGGAGCTCACTTTGCTTTTTGTTAAGTGGGACCCTCTGTGCACCCTGGTGGTGGCCTCACTGTGAAAGTCGGTGAAGAGTAGGAGATCTTAAAATATCTAAGGAGAAAAATCATCATCAAAACAATGGCAGCATGTGGCAGAAGCAAGGAGGCATGTTCACTAAATTATTTTACATTTTGTAATTACCTATTAAACTGCATTTCCCAGCCTCACCAGCAGCACTCAGTGATACCATGGTGGCACCATGTGATTGAATTCTAGCCACAGACATAGGAAGGAAAAAACTCCCACTTCCAGATGTGATGTTCTGCTTGATTCCTTATTCTCTCTTCTCCTGTATACTTGCTAGATGGATATCAATTTCCAGGATGATCTATAAATGTTGAAAATGCTACAAATCTCTTTCAGCCAAGGCTTCTATAAGATAGTAGTATAGAGAAAAGCTCCTCACTTAGGGTCCACATTGGACTGTGATAGATATAAAAAAGGAATTGTTCTATTATACCGCTGAGACTTAGGGGTTGTTTGTTATAGCAGCTAATATAACTTACCCTAATACATTGCTAGAAAGATGTTTGAAGAATCAAGATAAGAAATGGACCTTGCAAAAATAGCAAGAGATTTGGGAGAATTTTTTGGTACCAGGGATTGAACTCAGGGGCACTCAACCACTGGGCCACTTCCCCAGCCCTTTTTTTATTTTTTATTAGAGACAGGGTCTCACTGAGTTGCTAAGTGCCCCGCCATTGCTGAGGCTGGCTTTGAACTCGCGATCCTCCTGCCTCAGCCTCCCAAGTGCTGGGATCACAGGCGTGCGCCACCGCGCCCGGTTGATTTGGGAGAATTTTATCGCTTGGTCACTACAACAACATGTGTCTGCTTTTCATCCCTTGTTTGGACATGCGACTGTGTTGGAAAATGAGTGAGCCTGGGGGTGTGTCTCTCTTCTTGAGGACCAACTAAATCCAGCTGGCTAAATCCAGACTTTGTGTGATTGTATCCTTCCTATGTCATGTTCACAGGTCCAGGATTTATAATACTTGCTTGCTTAACACTAGAGAAGCACCCCCACCCGCCCTGCCACACATGATGATGCTCAGAAATGTCACTACATCTTAGATAAGACGGCCCACTGGCTGCCATATCTGAAAATCACCACTGGCTGAATATAAAAAAAGGATTGGCTCTTCAGCTCGCCCTCAAAAATTAAGGAATTTAACTTCTCTAAATTTTACACGTTGGGAGTGAAACAGAGGCTGTGGAAAAGTACTTTGTCATTGAACTTAATGTACCCTGTAATTTGTCAAATTGGTGTTATTTGACTTGTTGTAAATGGAAATGCTTTTATGCTATGATAGGAATGTTATTTGCCATTCTTTTTTCTGTTATTGTGCATATTTATTTTTAAATAACTTTTGAATAGGTAACACAGTCACTTAATTCAAAAATAAAGCCCCTTTTCTAAATAGCCATTATTCATTTCTAACATGCTCTTCTAGAATTCTGTTTTACAGATACAAGCAAATCCACTTTTTTTTTTCCCCTTCCCATTTCTTGACACAAAATAGAGCTTACCACATGCCTTAGTCCACATCCTGCTTTTTCTCACGACAGTCTTTCGTATTAATTGTTTGTTTTTAACAACTGTATATTTATTTTAGCTTTTTATTTTGAAATAGCTATGAATTCATAGTTTCAAAGGGAGTACCCTTAACCTGGTTTCCCCTAATACATCAACATCTGGTTTTTTAAAATGTACATTCAAAATAACAGTGGCAAAAAACTTTTCACACAATTCTAAATAATTTGCATATGTGGACTTATTGATCCTCAAAATGTACCATCTATGTGCAGATAGGGGAAACTAAGGCACGAAGATGCTAAATAACTTGTTCAAATGACAGAGATAGTAATTGATAAAGCCAGGATTTAAACCCAGGCAGTTTGGTTTAAGAGTCTATAGTCTTGCCAGGCACAGTGTGCACGCCTGTAATCCCAGCAGCATGGTAGGCTGAGGCAGGAGGATCACGAGTTCAAAGCCAGCTTTAGCGACAGCGAGGTGCTAAATAACTCAGTGAGACCCTGTCTCTAAATAAAATACAAAATAGGGTTGGGAATGTGGCTTAGTGGTCGAGAGCCCCTGAGTTCAATCCCTGGTACTCCCCGCCCCGACCCCCGCAAAAAAAAGAGTCTATAGTCTTAACTCTGACGCTACATTGACTCATTTTGAATAGTGGGTGTTTACTATTGGAAGGGTGGGAGATGTAGTCACTCTTAACAATTCTTCAAGCAAATTTTCAGGAATGTTCATGAAAGTTCATGCATATATTAAGACACTACTATTCTAAAACTTTATTTCATTGCCTTAATATTAAAGGACTTTTTAATCAACATTTATGGATCTCTCACATTTTAAGTATATTCACATTTTATGACTTTTTTCTTAATTTATTCCAGATATTTAAGTGTTTCCTTATAAGAATTGCTATAGCAAACATTCTTGCACATGTATCTCTGCTCCCTTGCATGAGTAAACCTATAGTATAAGATCCTAGAAGTGAGATTTCTGGCTTACAAGTATGTGTGGTTTATATTTTATTAGGCACTGCCAAGTTTCTCTTCAAAACTTTGGCTGTATTTATGCTTCTGACCTCACTATTTCAAATTACCTCTACAACCTTAATAGGGATTCCTTGTTAATAATAATCAGAGACTTAAATTGAATCAATAAATAGATGTGTGATTCATCAAGAATTACAAGTCTACACCGCCAATATCATTGTAAAACAATAAAATTTTGTTATGCAAAACTACATTTTGTTAAAACAGTTGTTTTTCTGATAGTTTGTAGTGCAGAAAGTTTGTATAGTCATGGAATGGATTGCATAAGGGATCTGTTTGCAAGGAATGTTGAAACAAGAAACAGTTTTTAAGAACCCACAAATTCAGTGTTTCTGCAAAACCTCAAGAGACCCCTGTGAAAACCAACTGAATTGGAGTAAGATGATTTTCTGGGGGTGTTCCATGTTCCAATGAACTCTAACCCTCATGCCCACTAGAGGGCACTCTCCACGAATGACATTTTCCTTGATAGCTTGGCTGCTTGTGAAAAAATAGCATCATTATTCCTGCAACAAGTTTTTGGAACTTTGTTTCTTGGTTAAGTTTTTAGGGTCACACATTTCCCAAGCTGAGTTTGTGCTGGGAAGTCATCCAATGTTGGGTCTTCATTTTGACTTTTTTTTTTTTTTTTTTTTTTGGTACCAGGGATTGAACTCAGAGGCACTCGACCATTGAGCCAGCCCTATTTTGTATTTTATTTAGAGACAGGGTCTTACTGAGTTACTTAGTGACTCACTGTTGCTGAGGCTGGCTTTGAACTCGAGATCCTCCTGCTTCAGCCTCCCAAGCTGCTGGAATTACAGCTATGCACCACTGTGCTGAGCCATTTTGACTTTTTTTTTTTTTAATATTTTTCAGCTGTCAATGGATCTTTATTTATTTACATGCCATGCTGAGGATCAAACCCAGGATCTCACACATGCCAGGCAAGTGCTCCACCACTGAGCCAGAATCCCAGCCCTCCACTTTGACTTTTTTTTTTTTTTTTTTTTTTTTTTTTTTGGTACCAGGGATTGAACTCAGGGGCACTTGACCACTGGGCCACATCCCCAGCCCTTTTTTGTATTTTATTAGAGACAGGGTCTCACTGAGTTGCTAAGTGCCTCGCCATTGCTGAGGCTGGCTTTGAACTCGTGACCCTCCTGCCTCAGCCTCCCAAGTGTTGGGATTACAGGCGTGTGCCACCGCACCCGGCTCCACTTTGACTTTTTAACTCAAAGATTTTTTTTTTTTGGTACCAGGAATTGAATTCAGGGGTACTCAACCACTGGGCCACATCCCCAGCCCTTTTTTGTATTTTATTTAGAGACAGGGTCTCACTGAGTTGCTAAGTGTCTTGCTATTGCTGAGGCTGGCTTTGAACTCTTGATTCTCCTGTCTCAGCCTCAAGAGCCACTGGAATTATAGGCATGTGCCACTGTGCCAGCATTAACTCAATGATTTTGATGTCCGGCAGCGTTCCTTTCATTTCTGGCCTCAATCCTCTGAGATGCCAGGCTGAATTTTGTGGCTTATGGATCTCTTTTCTTTCCTTAATGTTGGAGACCCACTTATGAATGTGTTTGTTCAATTTATCTTTGCATCTCTCTCATCCAGATGCTGATATTCTGAAGAAAGCCCAAACACATGCTTCCTGCTTTGGGCTCTTGGCGAAATATTTCTAAAGGATGGTAGAGCTTCCATGCTTCAAAGAAATTTCAGAAAAAAAAGAAGTGATAGGCATTGAGAGAAAGATCCTCTAGCCAGGCGTGGTGACATACACCTGAAATCCCAAGCAGCTCAGGAAGCTGAGGCAAGAAGATCACAAGTTCAAAACCAACCTCAGCAATTTAGGGAGACCCTGTCTCAAAATAAAGAATAAACATGGCTGGGGATGTAGCTCAGTGGTAAAGTGCCCCTGGGTTCAATCCCCAGTACCCTCCCTGGTTTCAGGACTTTGGAATCAGGCCGAGATTCAAATTCTGGACCTGCATTACCTTGGGCAAGTGACTTAATCTCTCTAGGCCCAGTTTTCTTGTCTATAAGTAGTATCATTTACCTCATCAGGTTTATTGAGAAGTCAGAAAATATGTAATTTGTTTTTCACAATTCTCTGATTTTCTGATGGAAAGGACCTGAGGGAGAAAAAAAGGACACAACTGTATTTGGTTTGAATGGCTTGGGGCCTTCTGTAGGGAGATGTGCAGGAAGCAAGGGAACATTCTGGACTAGAGGTCAAAAGGGGAGGCAATCTCAGTGGCTCACAGCTATAATCCCAGCTACTCAGGAGGCTGAGGCAGGACATGCCTTAAGCCCAGAAGTTCAAGGCCAGCCTGGGCACCATAGCAAGACTCCATCTAAAAAAGCCCAGGGGGAAAGGGGTGTCCAGGCCCAGTGACAGATACACAGGATGAAGTGTCCAGGTGAAGCCCACTCAGAAATTCACAGTTCATTTCTCTGGGAGAATTTATAAATGTCGCACCCCATTCCTCTGGCTTTATTCATTGAGAGTCCTGCTTTTATTTGACTCCATCATCACAAATGTGAAAGCCCCTGGGAGTACCCAGAGTGACCTCTTGAGGAAAGCACTGTGCAAGGGTTATTCAGTCAACGCCATTGATTCAACAGGTCCTCACTGAGGGGATATCACATGCTAAGTGAATATGTGACTTTGGCATTGACCTCTGGTCAGTGAGGGGGATGTGGAAAGAGGTGAGGGTTAGAGTTGGATTTCTAGATTTATTAACTCCTGGAGAGGCTCCTCTGTGCCAGGCATTTTCCCATATCTTACTTCACTCCAAGGCAGGTAGGTGGCAGTTGTCCCATTTTACAAAGGGACAGAGGCATGACCACCATCAGTCTTTCTGCAAGCCACCTCTGCTTCCCAGAATGTCCTTTTCTCCACTGGCTGCTGCGTGCTACCTCTCCTCCAGCATATGGGTCAGTTCCCTCAGGTTGCCAATCTTATTAATCTTACTTGTACATGTCCTGACCTTCCAACTGGACCGGATCTCTAGGAGCCAGGGGTCCTGCTGATACCTCATTGTGTCTCCAGGATCCAGCCCAGAGATGACAACCAGGGGTGTTCCATTCCAATTGGTTACTGTATGCCAAGAGGCACAGTGACATGGTGATGTGGCGGATTTGGGTCATAGCCCCCAATTTTTCCCCTCTCCCTGAATCCAGCCTTTGGCCATTTGACTTTACAGAGTCTATTTCCAGCCCCACAAATCTAGACTCGTCCTGTGCCTTACTCTGCTAATGCAGCTGAGTGGTTTGCCAGAAATGATGGTACGCCAGCTCCAAGCGATAGAAACCATGTATTTATCAACTTGACTTCCTCCTGTTTTTTTACTCTCTTTAGTCTCATTTCTAGGAAATAAAATGTGAATCATTTTAAATATGTTTATTGTACATAGCTCAAATTCACTTATTTTAATCTGCTGCCTAACTTTCCATTATATGAATATATCCCAACACTGTTATCCATTTCCATGTTAATGGGACTAAGGTTGTTTGAAGATTTTTACTAATACAGGAAAAATAATTGTTATGGTTTAGATGTGGTGTTCCCCAAAAGCTCACGTGTGAGACAATGCAAGAAGGTTTGGAGGAGAAATGATTGGTTATAGCCTTAATCTAATCAGTGAATTAATCCCTGGTGGGATTAGCTGAGTGGTGACTAGAGGCCGGTGGGGTGTGGCTGGAGAAAGCACTCATTGGGGGAGTGGCTATGGGGGTGTATATTTGTACATGGTGAGTGGAGTCTCTCTCTCTCTGCTTTCTGATCACCATGTGAGCTGCTTCCCTCTCCCACACACTCTGCCAGCCATGATATTCAGCCTCAACTTAAACCCTGAGGAATGGAGCCTGCTGTCCATGGATTGAGACCTCTGAAACCATGAGCCCCCAAATAAACTTTTACTCCCCTAAAATTGTTCTGGTCAGATCTTTTAGTCACAGCAGTGAAAAAGCTGACTACAACAAAAATCTTGTGCATGGGTGAGACTTTCTCATATGTCTATAATAGCAAATCCTGAGGAACAAGCACACATCTTCAAATTTACCAAAATACTGCTCAACTAGCCGGGCGAGGTGGCGCACGCCTGTAATCCCAGCGACTTGGGAGGCTGAGGCAGGAGGATCATGAGTTCAAAGCCAGCCTCAGCAATGGCGAGGCACTTAGCAACTTAGTGAGACCCTGTCTCTAGTAAAATACAAAAAAGGGCTGGGGATGTGGCCCAGTGGTCAAGTGCCCCTGAGTTAAATCCACAGTACCAAAAACAAAACAAAAAAAAAAAAAAAAAAAAAAAACCCTGCTCAATTTCTTCCCAAAGATTTTGGACCAACCTGCTCTCCACCAGAAGCCTATAAGAATTCTCATGTCTCCATATTGGGCATCACCTAGCTTTGGCATACTCATTTTTTATAGCCTTTTGCCAATCTGGTGGTTTAGAAACATTCTTTGGTGATACCTCAATGTTTATTTCCCTGATTGCCAAGGAGTCCCAGCCTCCCTCCTTTTCATTGTCCCCTGGTTACCTCTTGGGAATCAGCTGTGCACATCTGCTATTTTCCTGCTGGATTACTTGACATTTATTTTTTTGTCAGTTTGCTCCTGAAAGGCTTCATGTAATCTTTATATTATATATTACATACATATATAGAAATATAATATAGCATATACAATACATGAAAATATTATGCATTTTTATATATTTGCTTTATATAGGATCTTTCAATAATTATTTAAACTGGTTTATGAAGATATTGTTCACATACCATACAATTCAGTGATTTTTTTTAGCACAATTTTAGAACATTTTCACAACCTAAAAAAGGAACTCAATGCTCTCTATCACTCTTCTTCCCTATCCCCCAGCCCTAAGCAGCCAGCCATTAATTCACCTTCTGCTCTGTAGATGTGCCTATTGTTGACCCTTCATATGAATGGAATCATACAGCATGTGGTCTTTTGTGACTGGTATCTTTCATTTAGCATATTTTTGAGATTTATAAACCATGTTCTAGTCTATATCAGAAACTCTTTTTTTTTACAACTAAATAATATTCCACTACACTCCATTCTTCTTACGCATTCATCAGTTGAAGCAATACTTGAAGAAAAATGTGAATAAAATCGGAATTTTTTTTGGTACTAGGGATCTAGCCCAAGGGTGCTTAACCACTGAGCCGCACCCCTACACACTCTTTTTTTTTTTTTTTTTTTTAGACAAAGTCTCACTAAGTTGTTTAGGACCTCCGTAAGTTGCTGAGGCTGGCCCGCCCCCGCTGGCCTCAAACTTACAATCCTTTTACCTCAGCTTCCTGAGCTGCTGGGTTACAGGCCTATGCCATGGCATCCAGTGGAAATTGTTATATTTGTTTATTATTTAGAATGCTTTTTAATTTGTTTTAACTAGTTGTACATGACAGTAGAATGTACTTTATTTTATTTATTTATTTATTTTTTGGTGCCAGGGATTGAACTCAGGGGCACTCCACCACTGAGCCACATCCCCAGCCCTTTTTTGTGTTTTATTTAGAGACAGGGTCTCACTGAGTTGCTTAGTGCCTCGCCATTGCTGAGGCTGGCTTTGAACTCTCAATCTTCCTGCCTCAGCCTCCCAAGTGCTGGGATTACAGGCGTGCAGCACCACACCTGGCAGTAGAATGTACTTTGATATATCATATATAATGGAGTATAATTTCTCATTCTTCTGGTTATATATCATGTAGAATCACACCAGTCATATAGTTATATATGCACATAGGGTAATAATGTCTGATTCATTCTGCTATCCTTCCTACCCCTATACCCCCTCCCTTCCCTTCACTTCCCTCTAACTAATCTAAAGTAACTTTGTTCTTCTCTAGCCACCCCACCGCATTGTGAATTAGCATCCACATATCAGAGAAAATGTTGGCTTTTTTTTTTTTTTAATTTAATTTGTTATATACAAGGTTTATGTTTTTTTTCAGATTGGCTTATTTCATTTAGCATGATATTCTCCAGCTCAATCCATTTACCAGCAAATGCCATAATTTCATTCTTCTTTAAGGCTGAGTAATATTCCACCGTGTGTATATGTGTGTGTGTGTGTATCACATTTTTTTTATGCATTCATCTGTTGAAGGACACTTAGGTTGGTTCCATAGTTCAGCTATTGTGAATTGAGCTGCTATAAACATTGATGTGGCTGCATTACTATGATATGATAATTTTAAGTCCTTTGGGTATAAACCACAAAGTGGGATAGCTGGGTCAAATGTGGTTCCATTTCCAAGTTTTCTAAGGAAGGAAATTGTTATTAATAGCATCTAATGTCTGCTCATCTGATCTGTTGTATGTGTGTGTGTGTGGTGCTGGGGATTGAACCCAGGACCTTGTGCATGTGAGCCAAGTACTCTACTAACTGAGCTATATCCCCAGCCCTGCTCAGCTGATCTGATTGTCCTTCTCCCACACATCATCAGGAAAATGAGGAAAGGCTTTGAACTGTAGGCTGCTGGTGAGGTGTCTCCATTTAGTCCCCATATTAAAGAGACAGAGACCCTCACTATCTTGATGGAGGCCCATGGGTCAAGAGCATCAGCATCACCGGCAACTGGTTAGACGTTCTGCAGCCCCTGCCCAGACCTGCCTGGAGTGGGCCTTCCAGGAGAACCCAGGTGACTCCTGTGCCCATTCCAGCTTGGAAGGCCCTGCTCTGTCGTGCCATTTCTCACCCTGACCCACACAGAAGTCACCTGGAAGTCTTTGTAAACAAAGCCAAAGACCCGTTTGCAGAGATTCTGGTCTCCCTGGCCTACAGGGAGCGCGTCTCGGGCCTGCAGTGTTTTCACTGGCCACTGAGCAGCCAGACCTGAGGACCCCTAACACAAACATCTGTTTGGACCAATCTCAACGTTTTTTTTTTTGTAAAGCACTTTGATTTAGGAACATTTAGTCTACGTGTGTTAGTTGCCAGGTTGGCAATTTGTTTAGCTAAACTGACTTAATGACTTTCTGGGAGGGGGTCCGCCTGGCCCTTTTCTCGACAGTGGCCAGTTTCACCTTCTCTCCCTGACCCCCCTCTGAGTGGGTGCTCAGAGCTCTGTTGACAAAGATCCTGCAGTTCCAAGAAAACGCAGCTGAAGCCCTGGGAAGGGTGGGTTGCCACGGGGATGTGCCAGGGTTTGTTTTTGTTTTTGTTTTTTTGGTTTCTTTTTAGTTTCCTGTTTACAAATTTGCTCTGCAAGGAATGGCTACTCCGTTAAGCAGAGTTTACCCCAAACAACTTCTTCCTTGCTGACTTTAATCCACCAGCGGATTAAATACAATAAGAACAAACATCTTGGGTAGACACCAGGGTCTGTCTCTTTTTAAATAAACCCAGTCCTGATCTGATCTTTGCTAAGGAAGCTGTGGCTGCAACAAGCAAGTCTATTTCTGCTCTCTTCTCATCTCTCAGAGGATTTCCTTCCCTGCGTTGGCTTCCTAATGCACGATTCTGTCCCCTGTCAGGCTATCATGGTGATAGCTGCAGTACCATCTCACGGAAGGGACTGAACAGATTGACAACTGCTTCTCATACCCAGAAGAGGTTCTGCGGCTTGCCTGTGTGTGTGTGTGTGTGTGTGTGTGTGTGTGTGTGTGTGTGGTCTATGTCCCCTTGTCATTTACAGTCCTGCCTTACAGCTGACCTACATGGCAGCGTGGCAATGCCCTACCATTACAGTTGAGGCCACTTTTTGGAGTTCAAGGAAACAGGGAAAGGGGATGTGCATGTTCCACGCATCCTGCATTATCCGACCGAGACACGGGTGCGAGAGCTTCTACATTTTCTGGCTCCCACGTTTTCAGCCACCTCAGAGCTTGTGTCGCCCTGACTTGTGGAAGGGAGTGACCACATAAGAATCAAAGGCCCCGAGGTTCCTGAAACCCACACCAGGCAAGGCGCTGAACAGGTGTCGGATAGCCTCTTGGGTTCTCTCCAGGTGCAGCTGAATTACTGAACGGCTGAAGGGATCTATTTCTATCAGACCGGGCCAGGGAAGCCTGCTAATTCTCCCATGTTTGCGGCACTTGCCTAATTCCAAATCTGGGACATTTCCTTATCACTTAAAGCAGACTCCTTGGAGGATTTTAACCCAATAGAGTTCTCTCTTTTCTTCTCTTTTTTTTTTTTTTTTTCTTTTGGTACCAGGGATCAAACTCAGGGGCACCTGACCACTGGGCCACATCCCCAGCCCTTTTTGTATTTTATTAGAGACAGGGTCTCACTGAGTTGTTAAAGTGCCTCGCCATTGCTGAGGCTGTCTTTGAACTCACGATCTTCCTGCCTCAGCCTCCCAAGTGCTGGGATTACAGGCGTGCGCCACCGCGCCCGGCTAAATAAGAGTTCTCAAGCCTGGGAAATCCAACGTAGGAAACTCAGGCTGAGAGAGCTGAGACTTCCTTTGACCCAGCAGTTCAAAGCTCTTTCTAGGGTGGCAAGTCTGGGACCAACAGAAGCCAGCAGGGCTTGCCATATCTTGGACCTGCCATAGGCAATTACTGCTGTTTTTGATCTTTGCTGAAGCCGTTTGCTTAATTGGCTGGTAGGCTGCCTCTCTGATCACATTACAGATCTGCACCTGTGCAGTACGTGTGTCCTTTGTAAATAACAGCCTGTTCTTTCAGCCAGTCCTTGCCTGCTTCCTTACCCTGCCTTTTCATGTTTTTTTTTTTTTTTTTTTTAAACTGGCTCCATTCTTTTAAATTAGAACTCCAATAAATAATTCAGTGACCTGGCCTGACGCCGCTCCCTCCTGGAGGTGGGAGCACTCTGATGGTGTTGATTGGCGATCTCCACCCAAGGCATTTGGGCCGTTTGCAACAAGATTTGTGTTCCCTCTAGAATAACCGATCCCAACTTCTAAGACGTCTCTGATGTCCCCTGCGAACCGCAGCCTGCGTGTTCCTGCAGATGCTCTGTCAACGGGGATTTGATGTGAACAGCGTTTCTTTCAACTCAAGTGCATGTATCTGCGGAAGAGTCTGTGTTCTTGTCGTTCAGAGGGCTTCTTTGTTGGTTTCCATTATAGAGCTTCTCCAGCAGCAGGCGTGTGTGTGTGTGTGTGTGTGTGTGTGTGTGTGTGTGTGTGTGTGTGTGTGTGAGGGGGGGGGGCAGGGAAGAGACAGTGCAGTGCCCTGTGGATTGCTTGTATTTGATCATCCTAGGTTTGTAGATCTGTCTGTTCCCCGCCCAACTCTGCCATCTCTCTTGGATACGATCTTCTTACTGGTTCCTTTTGCTTTTCCTTTTTTTTTTTTTTTTTTTTAAGTACCAGGGATTGAACTCAGGGGCATTCGACCACTGGGCCACATTCTCAGCCCTTTTTTTGTATTTTTATCGCTGAGGCTGGCTTTGAACTCACGATCCTCCTGCCTCAGCCTCCAAAGTGCTGGGATGACAGGCGTGCACCACTGCGCCTGGCTGCTTTTCCTCATTCTTAAGCACCACAACCAGTCTCACTGGCCTTAACACAATATTATATATAACTCCAAATTAATTGAACTTAATCAGTTTTAATGTTCTCTGGTACTAAATGTCAGCAGAATAAAATGATCTCTTTTTTTCTCCTTAAAAAAAGTGGGTGCTGAGGTCGGGGCTCACTGGTAGAGCGACTGCCTATCTCGCATGAGGCACTGGTTTCGACCTCAGCACCACATAAAAATAAATAAAATAAAAGGCATTGTGTCCATATGCAACTAAAAATATTGAGAAAAAAAAGGGAGGGGAAGTGGTAATAATTAAAATGCTTTCTTTTCCCTATTGTTTTTTTTTTTAAAGCACCACATATATATTTTTGGTTTTTTGCAGTATGAGGAATTGAACCCAGAAAATCATGCATGCTTTACCACTGAGTCCTATCCCCCAGCATTTTAAAAATTGTTTTTATTGTGAGACGAGGTCTTACTAAGTTTCCCAGGTTGGTCTTGAAATTGCAAACCTCTAGCCTTAACCTCCTGAGTAGGTGGGATTATATATGTGTGCCACAGTGCCTGGACATATGTATGGATTTGATATCAAAACTTCCATTACCCTGTATGATCCACTTTGTTTAGTTTCCATTAAAACAAAGGCATTTTCCCATAGTGTTAAATACCCTTAGAAAATATATTTAACTATATGTAAGTTGATGGCATTTTTAGTGTTTTGATTTTGAGAAATATGACCTAATTATATCCATTAGTGGAATTACTAACAGTAGCATTATAAGATTTAAAGGGTTTTTTATTTATTTAGTGGCATTGGGGATTGAACCCAGGGGCACTTAATTACTGAGCTATTCCCTAGTCTTTTTGATTTTTTTAAAATTTTGAGACAGGGTCTCACTAAGTTGCTGAGGCTGGCCTTGAACTTGTATCCTTCTGCCTCTGTCTCCTGAGTAGCAGCTAGGTGTATACCACCTAGCAGGTATGCACAGGTGAGCACCACCATGCCTGGCTTAAGGGCATATTTAAAAAACTCTCAACAAATATGGCAAAATTGTCCATGAGTCATGTAAAAGTACCCAGTTTACTGCTCATTTATCTGATGCTTAACAGTGTCTTGGAAAAATAAAACTTTGCCCATTTAATAGGTGAAAATGATATCATGGTATTTTAATTCATGTTTAATTATTAGTTAATAGAGGGTTCAGAGATAACAGCATTTAGAAAAGGAAGATGTTTACTTGCAAGAAATAAGAGGCTCTCAGAGGAATTCCTCATCCAATAAAAAACACAACAGGAGGGGCACATCTGTAATCCCATCTACTCAGGAAGCTGATGCAGGAGGATCACAAGTTCAAGGCCACCCTGGGCAATTTAGTGAGACCCTGTCTCAAAATGAAATTTGAAAAAGAACTGAGGGTCTAGCTCAACGGTAGAGCATGCATGAGTTCTATTCCCGGTACCGTGAAAATAAACACACAGGTCATTAAAGTCAAATATTGCAAAATTACTGAGGTACTGAATTTAAAGTTGATGTGTTCATGACAGAAAACCAGCAATTTTCTCACAGGGTTATCATTTCTACAAAGGTCGTGGCTCGTCTTCAGAGAGCAGCATTGCAAAAGTCAGGGATAAAGTTGCATTAAGCAGTCAGCAACTTACTGGAAATGCTCAGGAGTTCATCAATTTAGGGGCTAGAATTAGAGAGTGTTCAAAGCATCTGCTTTCCTCTACCCCTAGGAGGCAAGACTCAGTTTTTTATTTTGTTGTTTTGTTTTGTTTTGGTACCGGGGATTGAACTCAGGGGCACTCGACCACTGGGCCACATCCCCAGCCCTTTTTGTAATTTATTAGAGTCAGGGTCTCACTGAGTTGCTAAGTGCCTCGCCATTGCTGAGGCTGGCTTTGAACTCGAGATCCTCCTGCCTCAGCCTCCCAAGTGCTGGGATTACAGGTGTGCGCCACCATCCCCGGCTAAGACTCATTTTTGATTGCACGAGACTTTCCATGAATAGAAAGAATGGTGTATTTCTTATATGACTCTATGTGTCTTTTGTCCTGATTGATTTTATTGGGGTTTATCTTTTGCTTATTGGATTTTACCTGCTATGTTAAAAAGATTTTGCCATATATTGCAAAATAATATTTCCCTGTTTCATTTGCCTTTTGATTTGATTTATGGTACTTTTATCATAGCTATCTCTTTTATTTTTACATAGTCAAATCCACTGAATATTCTACCCATGATTTCTGACTCGATATCAAGCTTAGAAGTCCTTTCTCAACTCTTTTTTAAATATTTTTATAGGCAGCTCACAGAATGAGAGAAAATATTTGCAAATCATATAACTGATAAAGAATTAATACCTGGAATATATGATCATTGATTCTTACTCTCTTCCTACAACTTCATGACAACAACTCCCAGACAACTTGACTTTTAAAATGGGCAGTGGACTTGAATAGACATTGCTCCACAGATATACAAAGGGCCAACAAGCACAAGAGAACATGCTTAATTAACTTTACTAATCATTAAAGAAATGCAAATCAAATCTACTATGAGATCCCACGTCACACCCATAAGGTAAGGAAGGTTCTTCTCTCTCTCTCTCTCTCTTTCTCTCTCTCAAAACCCAGATAACAACAACTGTTGGTGAGGATGTGAAGAAATTAAAGCTGTTGGACATTGCTGGTAAGAATGTGCATGGTCAGCCACTGTAGAAAACAGTGGCACGTTCCTCAAAAAAACTAAAAATGGGATTATCATGTGATCTAATAATTCCACTTCTAGGCATATACACAAAGGAATAAAAAGCAAGATCTTGACCAGATATTTGTACATCTGCATTTGTTGGGCATTATTTGTAATATCCAAAGATAGAAGCAGCCCCAGGGTTCACCAAGAGGTGAATAAACAAAATGTGGTATGTACATACAATGGAATACTATTCAACCTTCAAAAGGAAGGAAATTCTTTGAAGAAGACGTTAAACTTGAAGAGACATAAAACTTGAAGACATTACGTTAAATAAAATGAGCCAGACACAAAAGGACAAATGCTATATGATTCCACTTACAATAAGGTACTTAGAATAGCCACTTTCATTGAGAGGAAAAGCAGGAGGGTGGCTGCCAAGGCTGAGAGGAAGGGGAAGAATAGGGAGTTTCAGGTTTGCTAGATGAAAAGTTCTGGAGGTGGTTGGTGGTGCAGCTTGCGTGAGTATGTGAATGTACCCTAGTGACACTGAACTGTGCGTCTCAAAGTGGTTTAAGATGGTAAATTTTATGTCACGTTTATCTTCCCACATTGAAAAAATCTTGCTTGCATTTTCTAGTACTTTATAACTGTCATATGTAACTTTCAGAACTGTAGTGACCAACATTATCATCCATTTCTAGTCAGAGTGAAGTTTACCCACTCGTGGTGGGAGGTTGGTGGTTGGGGGCCTGGTAACAATCAAACCGAAGGTGAGTTAGAAATGGGAACAGATTGCCTTAGGCTACCTGTCCTGGTCACTACTGTTGTGGAACAAATTGCCCTAAAACTTAGTCAATTCAACAATAGCCAATTTACTGCATCTGGCAGACTCTACCGGCTGGGAATTCACAGGTTTGTGTTGGGCAGCTCCTCAGCCTCTCCTGGCGTTGACTGGGGTTGCTCAGTGGACTGTGACTAGTCTGGACGTCCAAGATGTTTTCACTCACCTCTGCTGACGTGGTGGGGATGTTTGGATGGTTGGACTCGGCTGGACCTGTTGACTGGAGATCCTCATGTGACCTCTTCAGAGAGTGTTCTCGGGTGGTCAGATTGCCTTCTTGGTACTCAGGTCTCCCTGAGTGAGCGTCCCAAAGGAACCACATAGAAGCTACACGGCTTTTCTGACCTGGGCTTAGAAGTCACATTGTGCTGCTTCCTCTGCCTGCTGTTGGTTCAGTCAAGATTCAATGGCAGGGCTGGGGTTGTGGCTCAGTGGTAGAGGCTTGCCTAGCACATGTGAGGCACTGGGTTCATTCTCAGCACCACATAAAAAAAAATAAAGATAGCGTGTCCATCTACACCTAAAAATATTAAGAAAAAAAAAGATTCAATGGCAGAGGGATTGTATGCCACCTCAAGGTCACATTGAGGAGAGTATGTGGGAGGGATATTGCTGTAGCCATCTTTGGAAGACGCATTCTACTCTACTGTTGTGAAGAGGGAGGGAGGGAGAGAGAGAGAGGATTTATTATAAAAGTGCAAAAGACTAGCCTGGCAGGATGGCGCGCACACGTGTAATCTCAGTGGCTCAGGAGGCTAAGGCAGGAGGGTCGCGAGTTCAAAGCCAGCCTCAGCAAAAGCGAGGCACTAAGCAACTTGGTGAGACCCTGTCTCTAAATAAAATACAAAATAGGGCTGGGGATGTGGCTCAGTGGTCAAGTGCCCCTGCGTTCAATCCCTGATATCCAAAAAAAAAGCAAAAGACCAGAATTAAGAAAACCCTGGAAGGGAAGCAGGGTAGGACCAGGGACTCTGCCTCTTTCCTGCAGGGTCAGTTTTCCTTGGTCTTCCTAGCTTCCCTGGCCCTCTACTCCTCCCCACCACCTGGCCTACTCTGCCTGTCTGTAACCTTCCTCAGAATGTGTTAGTTCAAGTTCCTGAGACACTAGCTGGCTCAGCTCATATTTCTCAGCAACCTTTGGTCCAATCAGCAGAAGGAGTAGCCACAGACTGGAAAGGAAGGGAATCTCAGATTCCTCTGCACTGGTTCCCACACCTGGCTACACAATTGGATCCCCTGGGCAGCTTTTTAGAAAGTATCCAAGGCCTGGCTCCCACCATACTCTGATGCATTTGGTTCAGGGGTTTGAGACAGAGCGGCGGGGGGGGGGGGGGGGGGGGGGGGGGGGCTGCTTTAGATGAGTGGTGTCCACATTTCTCCCATGTTCAGGGTCCTTTGCTGCTGTTGAGAGGCCCTGGAAATGGCCAGGAGGTATGGACAGCAGGCTTGCCAAGGGAGTATCAGTCACCAGACAGGGAAAGAAAAACAGGCTTTTCTTGTTTTTGAGCTTGTGTGCGGCTGTGGTTGTCTTTTCCATGAATCTCAAAGAATTTGTGAGCTAGAAGAGACCTCAAAGACAATCTAACTTACCTCATTCATTGACAGGTATGGACTAGGGTGACCTGGTTTGCCTGGAACTGTCCCAACTGTAGCATTGAAAGTCCCCCTGCTCCCACTTCCCAGGGACATCCCCCAGTCCCCCGGCAAACCCAGGATGTTTGGAAACTCCATACCATCCACACTTACTCCCTGTTCTTCCTGTCCCCAGCTGCTGCCAGATATTCATCTATTTTCTGTCTCTATGAATTTGCATATTCTGGAGAGTTCCTATAAATGGAATCCCACAACATGTGTCCCTTTGTATCTGGCTTATTTCGGATAGAATCATGTTTTATTTTTTGTTTTGGTTGTGCGTTTTTTTTTTTTTTTTTTTTGGCTTTTATTTTATTTTATTTTTCTAACATCATGTTTTAAGGTTCCTTATGTCTTAGCATGTATATAAGTCCTTATTTCCTTTTATGACTGAATGTTATTTCATTGTCTGGCTATCCCACCTTCATCAGTTGATGGACATTTGGGTTGTTTCCCTTTTTTTGGCAATTATGCAAAATGCTGCTATGAACATCTGTGTGTAGGTTTTGTGTGGACATGTGTTTTCAATTCTCTTGGCTATAAGGAGAAAAATAATAAGAGTGGAATTGCCAGGTCACATAGTGACTCTATGTTTAACATTTGAGGGACAACCAGGCTTTTCGAAAGTGGCCACATGATTTTATATTTCTGCCAGCATCAGTGAGGGTTCTCATGTCTCTACATCCTTGCCAAAACCATCTCTTTCTTATTCTAGCCATCCTGGTGGGTGAGAGGTAGAACCCCCTTGTGGTTTCAATTTTCATTTTTTCTGATGACTGATTATGTTGAGCATCTTTTCATGTGCTTATTGGCATTTTGAATATTTTCTTGAGGAAATATATATTCAGACCCTTTGCTCTTTTTTAAAAATTGGGCCATCTTTTTACTACTGAGTTTTTATTTGTTTTTTGTTTTTTGTTGTTGTTGTTGTTTTGTTGTTGTTGTTCCAGGGATTGAACCCAGGGGTGCTTAATCACTGAGCCACATGCCCAGCCCTTTTTATTTTTTATTTTGAGACAGTGTCTCCCTAAGTTGTCTAGGGCCTTGCTAAATTGCTGAGGCTGGCTTTATTCAAAAAAATGATCCTCCTGCCTCAGCCTCCTGGACTGCTAGGATTACAGATGTGCACCACCATGCCCAGCTACCATAGTGTTTTCAGTACTATAGCTTTATAATAAGTTTTGAAAAAAAAGAAGTCCTCCAACTTAGTTCTTCCTTTTCAAGATTGTGTGGTTATTCTGGGTCCCCTGAATTTTCATATGATTTTCTTTTATTATTTCTTATTATTGTTGGCTTTATTTTACTTTTTAAAACTAATTTAGGGCTGGGGTTGTGGCTCAGCGGCAGAGCGCTCGCCTCTCACGTGTGCGGCCCGAGTTCAATCCTCTGCACCACGTAAACATAAATGCATTGCATTGTGTACAACTAAAGTAAATAAATAAATATTTTTAAAAAACTAATTTAAAAAAATTTTTAGTTGTAGATGGACAAAATACCTTTATTTTACTCATTTATTTTTATATGGTGCTGAGGATTTAACCCAGTGCCTCACATATGCTAGGCAAGCACTCTACCACTGAGCCACAACCCCAGCCCCTTAAATTAATTTTTAAAAATTAATGTATTAAGCCGGGCACAGAGGCGCACGCCTGTAATCCCAGCACTTTGGGAGGCTGAGGCAGGAGGATCGTGAGTTCAAAGCCAGCCTCAGCAATGGCGAGGCACTTAGTAACTCAGTGAGACCCTGCTTCTAATAAAATACAAAAAAGGGCTGGGGATGTGGCCCAGTGTTCAAGTGCCCCTGAGTTTCAATCCCTGGTACCAAAAAAAAAAAAAAAAAAAAAAAAAAGTTAATGTATTAATAATTATTAATCTCAATTGACCAATTAAATAGTATATATTTATCATGAAAATATGGAATGAATAAACTAAACTAATTAACCTGTCCATTTGATTTGGGGGGTACCAGGGATTGAACTCAGGGCACTCAACCACTGAACCACATCCCTAAACCTATTTTTGTATTTTATTTAGAGACAGGGTCTCACTAAGTTGCTTAGCACCTCGCTTTTGCTGAGGCTGGCTTTGAACTTGCTATCGTCCTGCCTCAGCTTCCTGAGCTGCGGGTATTACAGGTGTGCACCAACACACCCAGCCTTCTGTTTGATTTTTAAGATCAGTTCATGCATTTCTATGAAAATGAAATGTTCTCTCGTCTATTTTTGGAAGTTTTTGAAAAATTGATGTTCATTCTTTTTCAAATACGTAATACTAAGATTTTGATAAGGACTTCATTGAATCTGTAGATCAATTTGGGAAATATTGCCATCTTAACAATATTAAGTCTTCCAATTCATGAACATGGGATGTCTTTCCATCTACTTAGATCATCATTAATTTTTTTTTTCTTTTTTTTTAAATATTTATTTATTTGCTTTAGTTGTACACGATGCGTTTATTTGTACGTGGTGCTGAGGACGGAACCCGGGCCGCGCACATGCTAGGTGAGTGCTCTACCACTGAGCCACAACCCCAGCCTCATCATCATCATTAATTTTTTTAGTGGTGTTTTATAATGTCAGTGTACCATTCTTATACTTATTAAATGTATTTCTTATTATTTTATTCTTTTTGATACTTGTGTAAATGGAATTTAAAAATTTATTTCATTTTCAGATTTTTCATTGCAAATATGTAAAAATACAATTGATTTTTGTATATTGATTTTATATCCTGAAACTTTGCTGAACTTGTTTGTTTTAATAATGTTCAGGGGATACTTTATGATTTCACATACAAACTCATATCACCTACAAATAGATGACATATAATTTACTTCTTTTGTTCCAATTTGAATATCTTCTCTTTCATTTTCTTGCCTAATTAGCTTGTCAGCTAGTTAAACAGTGAATAGAAATAGTGAGAGCAGAGTTTCCTATCTTGTTCTTGGTTTAGGAAACACATTCTGTCTTTCTTGTTAAATATGTTAGCCATGGGGTGTTTTTGTAGATGCTCTTAATCAGGTTTAGAAGGTTCCCTTCTAGTCTTAATTAGGTAAGTGTTTTTGGTTTGTTTTTAGTCATGAAAGGGTGTTACATTTTGTGAAATGCTTTCTTTTTGTCTATTGAGATGATCTTGTCGCTATTAGATATAGAAAAATGACAAAGCCCAAAAGTAGTGAGACCTGGGAAAAGGGGAATGAGAAGGAGAGCCTTACACTGAGAGCACTGATTCTTTCCCAGTGATAAAACAAACCCTGAGGAAGAGGTGTCCATCAAACCTGGAAAGGCAAGTCTCTGGGAAGAGGCCAAGCATTAATCCTACTGTAAACACATCCTTTCCAGATACCAACCACTGACCCCAAGCCCTCCATCAGGTCCAGTACAATAAATCCCAGAAAATGACCACTGACCCTAGACTCCTTCCCATTTCACCCCGTAAAACAGACCCCCAAATTCCTAAGCACTAAAACTGACCCCTTCACTGATTGATAGAACGAACTCCAAATTCCTGGGTGCCCAAAAATATTGATAGGCTCACTAGACCACCTCTCAGAATAACTTATAGAAGCCCAGGCCTTTTCTATGTTTGGGGTCTCATTTTCCACAAGGAAAGTGGGTACCACCACAGTGTCATTTCATCCCTGCATCCCCTGCTCCTGTGTGAAACTTTGTTCCTGAATAAAGCGCTGAGCTGATTTGTGAAGTTTGCATTCGTCCGGGTCTTTTTGTGCTAACAGTCGCTTCCCACCCCGTCTTTATTCTATTCATGTGGTGTATCATATTGATTGATTTTCATATGTTGCCAGCCTTGCATTCATGGGATAAATCCTCTTTGGTCATGGTGTGTGATTCTTCTTAGATGTTGTTGGATTATGTTTACTAGTATTTGGTTGAAGGTTTTTGACTCTATATTCATAAGAGAAATGGATTTGTAATTTCTTATTCTTGAGATGTCTCTATCTGGCTTTGGTATCTATCAAAGGTAATATTGGTGTCATAGAATGAGCAGAGAAATGTTCCCTCTTCTATTTTTGGGAAGTTTGGGAAGAATTGGTCTTCATTCTTTTTCAAATGTTTGGTAGAATTTACTAATAAAACCGTCTGAAGCTGGGCGCGGTGGCGCACGCCTGTAATCCCAGCACTTGGGAGGCTGAGGCAGGAAGATCGTGAGTTCAAAGCCGGCCTCAACAATCGCGAGGCACTTAGCAACTCAGTGAGACCCTGTCTCTAAATAAAATACAAAAAAGGGTTGGGGATGTGGCCCAGTGGTCAAGTGCCCCTGAGTTCAATCCCCAGTACCAAAAAAAAAAAAAAAAAAAAAGCCGTCTGAATCTGGGACTTTGTGGCCCAAGGCCACTGAGTGCAACAAGCTGGCCATGGGTACTACCCTGAGGACTAAGGAGTAGACCAGGTGCTTTCAGAGCAGAGTCTGGGTTGTTGCCTTTGGGTGTGGGAGGAGATTCAGCAGTGCTCACCAGTGTCTGGGCTTTTCTTAGTTCCAGAGAGCAATGCCTTGGCGTTCTCATACTTGGCAGGTTACAAAATTCCTTCACTTATAAAGTCTTGTTCTTTAAAATCAACAAAGTTTATTATCCCTCCTTACAAATTATATGAGAAAACCAAGGTCAGAAAGGGTCAGTATGATTCAAACATTGAGGAAGGACCTCTCTTGTACCACCAGTTCCACTCAAGGCACTAGGAGATACAGAAATGGCAAGGTTCACCAGGCATGGCAGTGCATTCCTATAATCCCAGCCGCTAGAAAGGCTGAGGTAGGAGGATTGCAAGTTCCAGGTCAGCCTTAGCCAGACCCTGTCTCAAAATGGAATAAAAATGAGTGGGGTTTTGCTCAGTGGTAGAACACTTGCCTAGCATACATAAGACTCTGGGTTCAATCCTCAGTAACACAGTTATTTTTTAGAAAGGAAAGAAGGAAGGGCAGCGTTCTTGCTGTCAAGGAGCTTTAAATGTGAGACAGAGACAGGAAGCCAGAGAGGTATTATTGTGTACAATGGACATTCATGGGAATGCAGCAGAGGTGAAGGAAGCTCAGGAAAGACTTCACCATAGACGTGAGCCATAAGCTGCAGCTGGGAGCAACCTGGCTACTAGGCCAGGAAGTCCCAAAGTTCCTTCAGAATTAGGGTGGCCATGTATCTTAGTTTTCCAGAATGATCCAAGTTTACTTAAGTATCAGTGGCACCCTGTTTTATTCTCAAAATATCTGCTTGTTATTTGCAGAGTTTTAAAGTATTTCCCCAAAAGAATATTATAATTACAAAATCATGTTATAGTGGAGGAATCTGACAGACTCTTGAACCCAGTGACCAAGGTTAGGATTATCACTAATGATACACAAATGGACAACATATACTGAGCAGCACTTTTTGTGAAAAATGCCTAAACTGAAGCTGATCCCTTAAAAAAAAAAATTGGGCAATCTCAAATGGAGGGATATTCTATAGACTAACTGGCCTACATGAAAAATACCCAGGACATGAATAGAAAAAAAGGCCAAGGAACTAGTCTAGAGCAAAGAAAAATGACATACATATAAAGAGCATATAACATACATATAAAGAGCAGAGACTATGTCTTACAGTTCTGGAGGCTGGGAAGTCCCATAGCAAGTTTCCTGCTTCCAGTGAGGTCCTTCCTGATGCATTATAACATGGTGAAGGACATCACACAACAAGACAGAGCAAGTGTGCCAGCTTGGCTTTCTCTTCCTCTTCTTATAAAGCCATTAGGCACTATGTGGCCCCTCCCAATTACCTCCCAACGACCCCCACCTCCAAATACCATCCACATATGAATTTGAGGATTAGGTTTCCAACACAGGAACTATGGGGTACACATTCAAACCATAGCAGCATGGTAAGGGATTCGATCCTGGATGAAAAATAAAGTACATTAGCTGGTCATGTAGTAAATCTGAATAAAGTCTATGGCTTAGATACTGTACTATTATCAACGTGGAATGTTTGGGGATTTAGGAAATACGTAAAGAAGTATTTGGAGGTTTTAAAAGATGCCACAGCTGGGCATGGTGGTGCACACCTGTAATCCCAGCAACTCGGGAGGCTGAGGCAGGAGGACCGTGAGTTCAAAGCCAGCCTCAGCAATTTAGTGAGGACCTAAGCAGCTTAGCAAGACCCTGTCTCAAAATAAAACAAAACAAAAGGGCTGAGGATGTGGCTCAGTGGTTAAGTCCCCCTGGGTTCAATCCCCAGGACCAATAAATAAATAAATAAAAGGTGCCACAGCCTGAATGATAATCATGTGGTCTCCTGTCCCAGAACCCAGTGAGAACCCAGCTTTCTCCACTCCCAGCCTGTGGACGTTCACCGTCAACCACCCCAGGCAGCCACTCCGTGACTCCACCACGGAGGGAGTGTTCAGATAAACAAGGGGCTGCTTGACTTGGGATAAACAAGCCTTCCTGGGCACAGTGCCAGCCTGTCTGCCATGACACCTAAGGTGCCTCTGTTCCCTTGGCACCTTCATTACCTCATGCTTGAGGCTCAGCTTTTCCCAACAGTCAGCAGTACGATTCTCTAAGAAAAGACAAAACCAAACAGAAAAGAAGTCAGTCTTCTTGTGGTCATTTCGATTCCCCTGTTGTGGGGGCCTCGTCCTCCTCAGAGCCAATTCTTTGGCTGTGTCCTGTGTCTGTCTCTGCCTGCAGCTTCTCACCTGCATTGTGGCTGTCTAAATCCTCTAGGGCCAGAAGGAGGTATGTGGACATCTCTGGCAGGCAAATAATTTGGTATCCTATCCTCTCAAACTGATATTCTTTAAATATTTGCTTAGGGAGCAGGAGGAAATGATTTTCTTTTCATAAACGAGCAGAATTTGCCTCACCAAATATCTCTCTGCTGGCTATTTCAGAGTGGGTGGACTTAGAATTCCTCAGAGTCTGAAGTCCTAATTCTCCCTTCAGTTTTCTTCCGAGATTTTTCTGAACCCGACAGATATTTTCAAAATTAGTTACAGAATTAAGGCCTTGCTATTATTATTTAGCTTATTACTCGATATCACCTGTCTGGACCATGCTTCGTTCTTGTATTTATTTTATTTTATTGGATTTCCCTGACTCCATCTCTTTTCTGCATTCCCATTCTACAGTCTCCCCATCAGCAGTGGCCGTAATGTGCAGGATTTCCTTGCTATTGTAACAGTGGTCCCTTCACCTTCTCAATGTAGCCTTCATCACTCTAAGGTTCATTATTTTTTCTTAAATGTTTTTTTCTCTCTTCTGCCCTCTTCCCCTCCCTAACAAGATTAGGGAGACAGTGTCATCTTTTCTTCCCCTAGTTAACTGCCCTTGAATACACCCACTACAGGAAGGAGATGCCTGCTGAGGATCTGGGAAGTAAATGTCTCCCAAATTAATAAGTGAATCCTAACATGTCATCAGGGTGCCCTGGGGCCCCCTAGTGGAATGTAACCCTTGAAAAATTCCTTTAAAACCCCCCTGTCCCTCCTGATCAGGAGAGTCATAGCCTTTGCGACAGGAGTCCCCTGTGTTTCTCCTTTGCTAGCAAAGCAATAAACCTTCTTTTTCCTTTTTCTCAAAATCGTGTCCTCATTATTAAATTGGCATTGATTGGCATTGGGGACAGGGACCACACTTTCGGTTACACTAGAACCTATCTTTGAAAAATATGGAGACTTACTCAATGTATGGGTACATTTAAAATGCATATAAATGGGAGCACATGTCTAATCAGGAGGCTGAGGCTACAGGATCAGATATGAAGCTAGTTTGAGCTACTTAGTCAGACCCTGTTCAAAATTTAAAAAAAAAAAAAAAAAAAAAAAATTTTTAAGGGCTAGGAATGAAGCTCAGTGGTAGAATGCTTGCCCAGCATCTTTTAAGCCTGAGTTCAATCACGAGCAACACACACACACACACACACACACACAGCATATAAATGGTATCCAACTTAGCTCCATCAAAATCACCTGGAGAAAAAAGAGTCCTGGAGTTCTGCCACAGGGAGAGATTCAACAGGTCTTTATGGCTCCTGAGCTCCTACAATTGTAGCAGTTCCCCTAGGTTGCTGGGGACTGGAGAAAGCTGCTGGTCACTGAAGCATACTGAGTAGCACTATTCTAGATCTCCCTCTATTTTTTAAAAAAATCTTTATTTATTTTTATGTGATGCTGAGGATCGAACCCAGTGCCTCACACGTGTGAGGCAAAAGCTCTACCACTGAGCTACAGTCCCAGCCCCTCCCTCTATTTTTAAAGTTTCATCATTTGACATCATGTTTTCAAGATCTGTCCATATATTATGTGTGCTCTCAGTTCATTGCTTCTTGCTGGCCCAAGAATTCCATGGTTTACTTCTCTTTAACAGTTTACTTTTCTACTCTCCAAGGAATGGACACCCAGATTGCTTCCAAGCCCTCTATCACAGGATGATGCTGCAATGAACATTCTTCTCCATGTTCTTGGGGTTCATACCCAGGAGTAGTAAATGCTGAGCTGTCAAGCACATATTGCACATCTAATTTTTTTAAAAGTTATGTCCAGACTGCTTTCTCTCCAAGTTGAAAAGGGGTCCATAAACTTGTTAGAAGGCATAAAGGGCTTTAGAATCAGACAATAAAATAAATAAATCTGTCAGACCCTGTAAACAAAATGACAAGCAATATTTGGTTTAAGAATTTTACCTGACCAATACTGCAGAAATACGGGGCAGTAGGACCGTGCGGAGTATACACACACATGCATGTGCAACACACACAAACACACACACTCACAGAGGCACACACACTGCAGCCCCAGGGCACAGCCTGGATCAGCATAAGCAGGAACCATTTTATTTCCCTGTCTTACTTCACTAATGCTAGCCCCACTCATAAATCAGAGGCCCCTTTGTTCTGGCTGGGAGTTCTGCTCTGTGAACTACCTGGAACCGGAAGCTCCAGTGTTGGGAGGAGACTCCCAGCTCCCCTCAGGCTCAACCAGAAGCTTTGTGCCTATGACCCAACAGCCCATTGTCTGGGATTATCTGATCTCACTCACTAGGATTTGCTTTCCTGTTGTTACCTGATTCTCTCAACAATGAGCATAAAAATAGAATATTCCCAACTAGCCCAGGGCTGTAAAATTACCAACAAAGTATTTAGCTGCTGTCTTTGTGGACCTTGGACAATTTTTTCAAGGTCATCCTTTTGATATAACTGAAGGTAAATTGGACATTGCTTTCAGATGGCCAAATTTCCCTTTCTAAAGGGGTGAGGCAACGATCTGTGGGGGTACAGATGATCTAAAGTGGAAGAAATGGCAAATTTAAGGAAAAGTTGGTATAATCGATATTAAATGATTTTAACAGATTAGAATGCCCAGATGTAACCAAGAAAATAAAAGGGAATGACCACTGCTTTTGAGTACAAAATAAATAAACCTGCACGGGTACAGAATGACAGGTACCTGGCATTGTCCCAGTTTGTGTGAAAGATGGCTTATTGTGGAAACCAAAGAAGATAACAGGTTTAGGCTACAGAAGTGGGGTAAAAGAGTGGAGGTCATGAGAAATAAAAGCAACCTCCCCCCCCCCCCGCCCACTCTCCACACGCCTACCTCATTTGGGGTACTGTAAGTTCAGTGAGCAGGGATGGGGCCAGCTTGCTCTCTCCTAGGTTCCAGATGAGTGCCTGGTCCAAGGCAGGTACTCAGTGCATAGGTGATAAAGGGGTGAAGAAATACAACATTCAATACAGGCACTCCACTTTCAGAGGGAACATTAAAAATGAAGATCCGTCTTTTTAAAAAATTGATACATAAAAATTATTCACTTTGGGGCTGGGGTTGTGGCTCAGCAGTAGAGCACTCGCCTAGCATGTGCGCGAACCGGGTTTGATCCTCAGCACCACGTAAAAATACAAAGGCATTGTGTACAACTAAAGCAAATAAATAAATAAATATTTTTTAAGAAATTATTCGCCTATGCTGGGTACCCTATAATGTTTTGATAATATATATACATCGTATGATGTTCAAATCAGGTTAATCATATTTTTTGTGTGAAATATTCAAAATCCTTCCCTACAGCTTTTTTTTTTTTTTTTTTTTTTTTTTGTACCAGGGATTGAACCCAGGGGCACTTAACCACTGAACCACATTCCTAGCTCTTTTTTTTTTTTTTTTTTATCTTGTGACAGGGTTTTGCTAAATTTCTTAGGGCCTCACTCAGTTACTGAGGTTGGCCTTGAATTTGTGATCCTCCTGCCTCAGCCTCCTGAGCCGCTGGAATTACAGGTGTACACTACCATTCCTGGCTCTTCCAGCTTTTTTTTTTTTTTTTTTTTTTTTTTGGTGAGGGGGATTGAACCCAGGGCCTTATACATGCAAGCACTCTACCAACTGAGCTATCTCCCCAGCTCAGTTTTTTTGAAATATATAGTACATTATTGTTTTTTTTATAGACACCCTACTGTGAGCCAGAACACCAGACATTATGTCTTCTATGGAACTCTAGCTACACCTTGACCAAACTTTCCAAGTCCCTTCCTGCTCCCTGCTCTCCTCTGGTAACCACCATTCCACTCTCTACTTAAAATGCAGATCCATCTTGAGGAGGACTCTCAGCATGGTGCGGGTCCAGAGATGCTTAACATAGGCAACAGGGAGCTTGGGCTGAATGGGTGGGATGAACTTGATAGCAATCTTAAAATATCCAGAGGGCCATGGAGCAAAGGAGTAGAATTGTGGATCTTGATCCGGAGCCCAGAAATGCACTTGTGAGTGAGAGACAGGCAGCTTCAGGTCTAATGTAATCCCCTTTTCACAGGGATACCTGTCCAGCCAAGAAGATGAACAGTCTTGCACAGCCGTATATTCTCTTTCACTGGAGGGTTCCAGCAGCGCTTGATGGGTATGAGCAGATATCTTCTACTTAGTGAAGAATTTTATGTTCCCTAGAATCATGTTTCTTGGGTTTCCGTAAGTACAGAAAAGTATTAGGAAGAAAACAAAACAAAACAAAAATGGTCCACCCTCCAGCACCTAGGAAACCACCCGAGATTAAAAATGCAAAAGCGTTAACAGTCCTTAAAACTTATTTTAAATTCTGCTTTGTTGAAGCTAGAATTGAAATGGAAGGGTGTGATTTTCAGCTAGATTCAGATCATAGAAAGGCTTAAATATCTGGCCTCCCACTCTAGATTTTATTCGGGCGGTCTCAAGTGGCTCCTTGCTTTTTTGGGCCAGTGCTGGCATTCAAAATGGGATTCGTTCAACCAAAGTGTTGTTCTGAGAAACACACGTGAGCTGCTTATGGCCATCAAGGATCGTAAAGCTTGCAACTTCGCACCTTCCCACAGCAGAAACTCCAAAGAGGAATGGATCCCATTTAGTGTTAAGGCTGCTGGCTTTGCTTCTTTCAACATAAATCTCCACAACCTCCACCTAAACCTCTAGTTCTATTGCCAGAATTGGGTCTGTAAAGTAATACAAGTTCTCCCTAGAGATGGCAGTGGGGAGCTCATTCATCAGGGCACCAGACATGTTCCTTGTCATCCCATGGAGGAAGGGAAGTGCTGTCGCTAAGAGTGATTCCTCCAGGACCGCAGGTCTCAAGGTCAGGGCTTCTTGTCTGTGGTGGACGGCTATTGGTTTGTCAGTTCGGAACAGCCTCCTTCTGGCTGTACCCCGGGCTCCCATCCTGCCTCACATTTCTGTGTAGAGCTGCCTTCTTTCAGATCTCACCCCCCAATTAGTTATGGTAGGCCCCTGACCCAAAATGAACTGATAACATTAGTCAGTCTCAGACCGCTGCAATCGGTGCAAAGATCCAACCCAAACTGGGCCAATGGCAAAAAGGCCATCCCTCTGGGATGATGGAGCTGAAGAGAGGAGGCTGGGATTATTGATGGCCATGTCTGCCCCGCCTGGCAGAAACCCACCCGAGGGAATGAAGACAGTAGGTGTTATGGAAGATTGTGTTTCCAGAAAATGGCCACAGAAATGTTTTTCATCATCTCCATGCTTTTCCAGAACCGAGCCACTTCCCATGAAGAGGCGGAGTCTAAGACTGTCCCCACCATTTGAAACTGTGAGCCTTTGTGGCTGCCTCCACCCACAGGAAGGGCAGAAGTGATACTATCTGACTTCTGATGACCGTCATAAGAGGCAGCTGGTTTCCTCCTGGCTCCCTAGGATGCTTGTCCTTGGAGTCCAGCTCTCACGCCATTAGAGACTACAGGGAGAGACTCACATAGACACCTCCAGCCCACCCCTCCAGCGGATCTTCCAGTTGACAGCACCTGTTTGCCAACCTGATTGAGTCATTTTAGAAGCAGATCTCCAGTCTTTACTTGAGACTCAATACTACATGAAGCAGAGATGAGCCTTCCTTTCCCTGCCAAAAGCTGCCCAAGTTGCAGAGTCCAGAGACTTCTGTGATTTAAGACACTACATTCTGGGATGTTCGTCATGCAGCAATATGTAACAGTACACCTGGGAAGATGGAGAGTCACGATGACTTTCCAATCCAAGCTGCCTTGTCTCTGAGACTCAGAAGCGCTTTCTTGCAATAATGAGAGCCTTGGAAAATTCCCTTTGGTCTAATACCGGTGGGACTCTGTCACTTATCATCAGTTAACACTGGTGGTCCTGATTAAGGAAGATGACAAGGTTGCTTGACACCCTAAGGTCCTGGTACACTACCTGGGATGCTAACTTAAGGGCTACTGAATTTCCAGATGAATAAAATTGCTCTGGCCCCACCTTCAAAAAAATCTCTAATAAGAGTTACCAGTGTAATTTTGCCATATAATGTCATTCTAAAAAATCAGTTGTCATCTGATTTTATTATCATCTCATACTTTTTAAAAAAATGATGTTTAAGGCTGGGGCTGTAGCTCAGTGGTAGAGCACTTGCATAGCATGCATGAGGCCCTGGGTGCTATCCCCAGCACACACAAAATATTTAAACATTCAGAATGCAGGAAGGAAACAAAGTAAAGGATAATACTTTGAACTGAATACATTTGCCTGGTGCAGTGGTGCAGGCCTATAATCCTAGCAACTTGGGAGGTTGAGACAGGAGGATCTCAAGTCCAAGTTTGAGGCCAGCCTTGGCAACTTAGCAAGTCTCTACCTCAAAATGAAAAAATGTAAAGGGCTGGGGATGTGGCTCAGTGGTAGAGTGCCCCTAGGTTCAATCCCCAGTATCACACAAATAAAGTAGATCTGGTGTCATGCACAATTTGTCATATTGAATTTTCCCCCTTTTCACTATGGTATAATAAAAACTTTATCATGGATGAGTGTAGGCCCCTGATACCTTGGTATTGAAAAGTTTGCTCAGAGCAGAGGTAGGGGGGCAAAGTTGAATACAGCACAGTCTACCCTCAAAGAGCTATGTTTAAAGACTCCTGGGATAGTGGATACAGAGGGGGCTGGCTTGGCCCGGCTGGCCCTTCCCAGCAGCCCAGAACTGTCCTCCTATGGGGACACCTAGATGTTAATTGATGGCCTCATTTCAGGAAGCATATCAAATAACAGGAGCTCTGGGGACTAGAGAGCAGAGGAAACCAGGTTTAAATCTCAGTGTCAATCACATTCTTTACTGAGCTTGTGCAATTTGCTTCTCCAAGCTGCCTTCACTATTTGAAATGCCGTAAGTTGAATGTCCCAGAGGCAGACCCTGAGACTGGGATTCATGTGAAAGTGACCCATTAGGAAATATTCACAGGAGAAAGTCATGGGGGAGTGGGCGTTAGGGGACAGAGAAGGGGAAAAGGCCAAGCTGAAGTGCAAATCAAGCACACCTCAAAGAGGGTCATTTTGACTCAGTTCCGTGGGCAGTGTGGGGGCAGGAGAGGGACTGGCTGAGGACTACTGGGGGAGGGTGGTGTGCACTATCAGGTGTTTGTAACTAGGCTCCTGGCAGCTCAGGAGCCATTCTAGGACAAAGAAACCAAAGTGACTCAGGCTGGCTCCCTGCAGGGAAGAGATAAAGGAACCCGTGGGGCTATAGAATTCTACAGCACCAACTGGGGGCCCGTAAAAGCACCAAGGCTTATGTTGTGCCTGGCTCTGGGTGATTTAAAGGGAAGGCAGGGGAGGAAGTAAAGGAGGAAGGGAGGAAGTAAAGGGGGAGAAGAGGAAGAACGAGGCCTCCTTGGGATGGTTAATGCCCCAGGGAAGAAAACTGGCTAAGCTTAAACTCATTTCTTTGTTTGTTTGTTTGGTTTTTAAATAAATATTTTAAGTTGTAGATGGACACAATATCTTTATTTTGTTTATTTAGTTTTTTATGTGGTGCTGGGGATCAAATCCAGTGCCTCAGGCATGCTAGGCGAGCGCTCTACCACTGAGCCACAACCCCAGCCCTCAGACTTCACTTCTATACAGTTTGTGACCAAAACATAAATCTGAAGTTAAGCAACCTGGGCTGAGTCAAGCATTATCTTCCAGGGTCGAACAGAATACTTTCTCCTTGCACTCTGGAGAAAGGATTTCAAATATGCCCATCTCTTGGCTTCTTTGGATGGGTCTGCGTCACACTGAGAAGAAAGTGCTCACAGAGACCCGGGACACTGGCATCACTTTAGCAGAGAGCCATGCGTGCCTGCCCAGGTGCCATGGCCATTAATTCAGAAACCACTGAGGGGTGGTGGGGGATTAAGAAAAACACAAACTTTTAGAGAGAAAAGCAGAATCAGGTAGGAAACTGAACTCTGATCGAGAACAATGACCCAGAGCTGGCTCCACGTGTTTGTTATATAGATTTTTATCATCAAAAGGTTATTTGTAAGAAAGTTTCTGCAAAGCAGGCAGGCTTGAAGATCACAGCGCTGATGGGACACTATGGTTATCTTGCTATGCTCAGAATTCTCTATCCCTAGGAGTCAGTGTCTGCATTTCAAGGTCAGAACTGATAACTCTGAGTGTTTGCCCAGAGCAACCAAGCTGCTGGCATCGCCATAGCAACTGGGAAATGTTAACCCTGTACTTTTGCAGAGGGGAATCCCAGCACAAGCATACCAAAACTATGAGGCCATCAGACACCTCAATCCACATCACTGCTCCCCACAGCAAGGCCAGTGGACAACCTGATATTTGTGGAAAGATGGGTAGGAGGAGACTTTGAAACAGCTGGGAGTCGCAAGGAAGAGTTTCCCATGGGGTGTGTTCCAGGGACCGTTACTGCTGGGGGCCAGCCCCAGCCAGGGGGTACAACGCGAGCGCTCAACGAAGTACGAAGGCAGAGAAGCAGTGATGGAGAAGATTCCACAGCCTGACTCGTGTGTCGGTGTGTTATTTTCCCCATCGCTGCTTCTCTGCCTTTGGACTTTATTGAGCGCTCGCGTTGTACCCCCTGGCTGGGGCTGGCTCCCAGCAGTTGGCGCCCAAACATGGGGCATAACCGGTAAGTTCATTTACCTTTAAAGTATTTTTAAAGAGATTTAGGCAGAGGACAAGCTTCTGACCTGAAGTGCCACGGACTTCTCAGCAGAGATAAGCTGAGTGAGGATGGGTAAGAAAATCACAGAACTATTGAGAAGTCATATGCCATAAAGAAGTCTAGAAAAAGAAGATTCTTTATTGTTAAACAGATGTTTAATAAGAGAGGTGCCACTGTTACTTCTGAGCAGCTGAGACAATTTATTATCCAAGAGTGTTTTTCTCAGTTTCCTGAAGAAGGAACTTTAAGTTTAGATACATGGATAAAGCTGAGAGGAAAAGTAAAACTTTATTATGAACATCATGGGCCAAAAAGGGCCCCAATAGATACCTTTCCCTTATAAAATTTACTTAAAGATATTTTAAATCCTGCTCTTAAAGCAGTTTGCCTTATAGATAGGATAACGAAGCCAAAACAAACTCCTCTTATAAGAGCCGCTTCCTATGCTACTAATTATGAATCCATTGCTTCTTCTCCTAATACTAAAGATGATTTAAATGATGAATTTTCCCCTAAGGATCAGAAAAATTTGGAAGAAGCAACTGCTAATTATCGCAAAGAAGATTCCACAGCCTGACTCGTGTGTCGGTGTGTTATTTTTCCCATCGCTGCTTCTCTGCCTTCGTACTTCGTTGAGCGCTCGTGTTGTACCCCCTGGCTGGTGCTGGCCCCAGCACGTTACCAAAACAAACCCTGCCAAACTTTGTTGCTTTAAACCACAACAATTTTATTATGCTCTCGGATTGTATGCATCTGGACTTTGGAAAGGATGCAGTGTGGATGGCTGGTCTCTGTTCCACAATGTGAGGGAATTCAACACGATGGCTGGGACTCCATGGCTGGGAGCTGGCATCAACTGAACACTCTCCTACTCACATTGGATGGTGATTGATTCTGGCAATTGACTGACTGTACAGCTTTTGACCAGAAACCCTGTATTGACTACTTGGGCTTCCTGACAGCATGGTGGCTAAGTTCCAAGAACAAGAGTCCCAAGAGACCCAGGCATAAACTGCATTGTCTTTTATTATAATAGTTATATTCATGCATTATAATGATACATCATAGTGGGGTTCACTGTGACTGGTCATACATGCACATAACATAATTTTCCCTTTCCCTTCCCTCTTCCCTCCCCCTTGTTCCCTTCCTCTACTCTCTTGGTCTCCTTTCTATTTATTTATTTTTAAATTGGTGCAATATAATTATGCATAAAAGTGGAATTCATTGTGATATATTCATACACTCACATAGCACAGTTTGGTCAATTTCATTCCCTAGTGTACCTTCCTATTTCCTCCCCTGCTCCCTTCCCTCAACCCCTTACCTCTACTCTATAGTTCTCCCTTCTATTTTCATGAAACCCCTTTCTTTAATTCCTCTTTTTCCTGTAGTTTCTGTATATGAGAGAAAACATCCAATCCTTGGTGATAGATAGGCTTGGGCTGATGGGCCACCTCCCCCATGGAAATTTCCATGAGAAGCAACCTGGTTTCATTTTCCCTGGGCAGGAGCCAATAGGCTTAAATGTTGCTCTGTTCCCCAGGCAGGAGCCAATAGGCTTAAAGGTCTCTCTGTTCTCTGGGCAAAGAGCCAATAGTGTTAAAGATCACTCTGAAATCCCTACTTAAAGCTCCTGCCTGCCCAGAGCTCAGACACAACAGCTTGTCCCTGCTGAGAGGAGGTAGCCACTGTGACATTCCAGACTCACCGTCTCCAGCCCGACAGCAGCTGCCCCAGCTGACAGCTCCATCCTCCAGCCTGATGGCAGCTGCCTTAGCAAACAGCTCCAGAGACCACAGCCAGCACAACCAGGCACCCACCTTCCATTCAGAGCTCGCACATTCCCCTCTCCCTGACTCCTCTCTCCCCATACTTCTTCTACCTCTGACCAGCCATAAAGGCTGGTGAATAAATCACTTGGCTGCACGGTTGTCTCTTGTGTGATTTTTGCCCTTCACTTGGCTTTCTGAGTGTGGCTTATTTCACTTAGCATGATGTTCTTTTTTTTTTAATATTTATTTATTTATTTTAGTTGTACACAATGCCTTTATTTTTACGTGGTGCTGAGGATCAAACCCAGGCCATGCACATGCTAGGTGAGTGCTCTACTGCTGAGCCACAACCCCAGCTCCTAGCACGATGTTCTTCAGTTCCATCCATTTACCAACAAATGATATATTGCATTCTTCCCTACGTTGTATATAGACCACATTTTTATCCATCTGTTGACAGACACCTAGGCTGGTTCCATAACCTGGCTAGTGTGAATTGTGCTGCTTAAACAATGATGTTCCTGTTCACTACAGTAAGAGGAATTTAGATCTTTTGGATAGATACCAAGGGGTAGGAGGATATCTGGGCCATACAGTGGTTCCATTCCCAGTCTTTTGAGGAGTCTCCATATTGCTTTCCTGAGTGGTTGAACTAATTTGCAACAATATCTGAGTGCTCCTTTCTACCCAGTCCTTGCCAGGGTTTATTACATTGTCTTTCCTGAGCTGACCTTGGAAGTCTTGCAGTGTCGCTTCCAATATAGAGATAAGTTCACTCAAATTCAAGAGGAGGGAAAATGGATCCAAACTCTCAATGGGAGTTTTAAGATCACATTGTAAGAGGATAATGTGGGGGATATTGTGGGCATTTTGAAAAAAATAAAAAAAGATCTGCTATAGGTGTCCTGTAGGTAACCAGACCCTACAGGAAAAGTGGTTCAAGATCAAATAATTTGGGGGCAATTTACCATATATCAGCATGTTAAAGGCTTTTCAGGGTCCAACTGCAAATAAATCATATGCTTAGCATATTCCCAGTTTCTTTTCTGCTTCACACGAGTATGCAGAACTAACTAGCAGAGATCTGCCTGGACCAAGTCAGCCCTTTCAGAAAGCCCTTGATCTGAGTCTGGGCAAGAGAGACAGACCAACTTCTGTCCTTCTCCTTCTGACCCCAATAATACTTAATGAATTGGAAATAGATGTGTTCTTTGAAAAACACACTGATGATCAATTTATTGCTTCTTGGAAGCACCTCTCTTTGAAGTTGAGCATGATGTTAGTTAAGCTTTCTCTGTAGAGGACGTTGGAGGGACAGACACTGCAGGAGGAAGAGACTACCTTTTCCGGAGTGAACTGGGGGTCAATTCCCTGGGATTCAGGGCCTCCATCAGAGCCTAGTCCCGCCACAAGCCCAGAACACAGGCCCTTTGCAACACTGCAGCTGAGCCTGGCACTAACCTTTCCATGGCCCTCCAAAGCCTGTGACATCCTACTTGCCAGCTGCCAGGACAGCAGGCTTTGGTCTGGCAGGACCAGTAACTTCTCTGCTATGCAGAGGGCCGGACTACACCAAGCCCAAGATTGGAAGCACTTCCAAGTGTGTCCCCTCTTGGGTTCTCTCCCTCAGCCCTAGGGTATGGTTTTAGTCAGTTACTTTGCCACTGTGACTAAAAGATCTGACCGGCACAATCGTGGAGGAAGAAGAGTTCATCTGAGGGCAGAAGTTTCAGAGGTCTTAGTCTATGGAAGGTCCGCTCCATTCCTCAGAGCTCCAGGTGGGGCGGAACGTCATGGCGGAAGAGTGTGGCAGAGAAAAGCAGCTCACAGGATGATCAGGAAGCAGAGAGAGAGACTCCACTCACCAGATACAGAATATAAACCCCAAAGCCATGCCCCCGATGGCCCACCTCCTCCAGCCACACCCTTCTGCCTTCAGTTACCACTCAATTAATCCTATCAGGTGGTTAATTCACTGATTGGGTTAAGGCTCTTGTAATCATTTCTTCTCTGCACCTTCTTGCATTGTCTCTCCTGTGAGCTTTTGGGGGAACACCTCATTTCGAAAACATAACAGGTACCACGTTGAGTTTCCTTTTATTTATTTATTTATTTATTTATTTATTATTATTATTTTTGTGTGTGGTGCTGGGGATTGAAGCCAGGACCTTGTGAATGTTAGGCAGGCACTCTTCTAACTGAGCTATATCCCCAGCCTAAGTTTCCTTATTTCTCACTGTTAACTCTTGTATCATTGTTCATACTTCTGTCTATAAAACTTCCCTTATATTTAACCTATTGTGTGATTCTTTCTCCTAGTTGGACCTATATTGCAACAAACATGATATTGCAGTTCACTGGTACAAAATGGAAAGATCAAGAAAGAATAGTCAGGGTACTCAGTTCTGTTTAATAATAATAATTTAATAAAATAAACAGTAATAAATTTTAAATAATATGAGACTCTCTTGCCAGCAATTTGTGTTAGAGTGTTTAATAGCAAATTTTTATTTTTAAAGCAATCTGTTGTAGCCTGGTTCACACTTTAATTCATTGGTCTGAAATCACATTAAATCACATTAGAAATAGAATGTATCTGCACTGGAATGTGGTTCAATGGTAGAGCACATGCTTACCATGCACAAAGCCCTGGGTTCAATCCCCAATCCCGCCCTCCCCCCACCACCAATAGAATATATCAGTTAAGGATCTGTGTATTTTTATTAAACTTTCTATGTGTGAAAAATAAATAAATGAGCCAGGCGCAGTGGCGCATGCCTGTAATCCCAGCAGTTGGGAGGCTGAGGCAGGAGGATCATGAGTTCAAAGCCAGCCTCAGCAATGGCGAGGCACTTAGCAACTCAGTGAGACCCTGTCTCTAATAAAATACAAAAAAGAGCTGGGGATATGACCCAGTGGTCGAGTGCCCCTGAGTTCAATCCCCAGTACCAAAAATAAATAAATAAACTAAGTTAATTATATAACCAAAATACCAAGGAAACCACTGGCCTTGGGAGAGTGTGTTATCGGGGCCCAGATGGTGTGGCCATGGAAGACTTTCTTTCTGTGCTGAGACGTACTCAACTGCGCCAGTTGTCCTCCATCCAGCAGCAGTAGGCTCTCTCCATGTATGGCAGCAAAATATGTTTCCTTTCCTACTAGTTCTGATTGGGTTATGTTCCTTTTGCTGAACCAATCAGGTGGCCCAGCTGGTAACTGAAGCCCATCAGGGTCCAGCCCTGGAAGTGAGTGTGGGATCAGTCCCATCTAAACCACAGCTGAGAATGATGGATGGTTTCCCAAAGAAATTTCAGAGCAAAGCTTTGAAGAGGGAAGAGATGCTGAGCAGCTATTTTTTTTTTTTTTTTTTTTAGTGGCAAGTGTCATCTATTTAAAAAAAAAAAAAAAGAGCCAGGCACAGTGGCACACAGGAAGCTGAGGCAGGAGGATTGCAAGTTCAAAGCCAGCCTCAGCAATGGCAAAGCACTTAGCAACTCAGTGAAATCCTGTCTCTATTAAAATACAAAAAAGGGCTGGGGATGTGGCCCAGTGGTGGAGTGCCCCTGAGTTCAATCCCTGGTACCAAAAAAACAAAACAAAACAAAACAAAAAAAAAAAAAACAAGCCAGCCTCAGCAACTTAGAGAGACCCTGTCTCAAAATGAAAAAACAAAATAAAATAAAGGATTAGGGATGTGGCTCAGTGGTTAAGCACCCCTGGGTTAAATCCCCAGTACAAATAAAATAAAATAACAAAGATTCTAAGTGTAAGAAGAACACAAAACAGAAGGATCATGCCCATTAAAAGGAAGAACTTCTGGTTTCAGCTTATCTTCCAGTACTTTGGAGAAATAGGTCCACCTTAAGGAAGAGAAAAAAAAAAATAAAAATGGTACAGTAATGTGAAATGTGGAGAAAAGATTTTAGAATGCCAGTTCTGAAGATCCTAGGAATCCAACATATTAGCATTCTTAAATATATTTGAGGGCTGGGATGTAGCTCAGTGGTAGAGTGCTTGCCTAGCATGCATGAAGTCCTGGGTTCAATTTCTAGCACTGCAAAAAAATAAATAAAATGCATTTGAAAACCTAAATTATTCATAAGGCCACCCCTACCATGTTTGGTGCCTTTGTGTAAAAAAGGCCATCTTGATCCAAGTCACTTTACTGCCAACAAATGATTATATTTGTCTAGATCTGAAATACTAACAACATAATAAAAAGGTGCCTGATGGTGGCTCCTTTGTGCAGTGCACAACTGGTACAGCAGTATGTAAAATACCAGTGCATTCAAATGGTTCAAAATGCAAAGGAGCATGAAGAGTGCCTCTTCTTCCCGTTCCTGGTTGCCCTGAGCAGAGGCAATGTACATAGGGAATTTGAGCCTCCCAAGATATTTTCTTATTCAGTTTTGCCTTTTGGGTTTAGAGACTATAGGGAGAAGGAAAGGGGATTTAGAGATAGTTTCACATTAAATACACTTTCTTTTCTTTTTTCTTTTTTTGTTCTTTTTTTTTTTTTTTTTTTTTTGGTACCAGGGATTGAACCCAGGGGCATTTAACCACTGAGCCACATCCCCAGCCCTTGTTATATTTTATTTAGAGACAGAGGCTCACTGAGTTGCTTAGGGCCTTGCTAAGTTGCTGAGGCTGGCTTTGAATTCTAAATGCTCCTGCCTTAGCTTCCAAGCCACTGGGATTACAGGTGTGCATCACTGCACCTGGCCCCAGATAAATTTCTTTCCAGCTGGGGGCAAGCCACAACTCATTCTTCTAACTGCATATTGGAGGGCACACGGATAATGTGCTTCTGACAGTAACTCTTGGGCCCAACTTCTTTTGTCTACTTAAAATACTTATAATCATGGATTACCACAGTGATTGTTAATACATACTAAGGAGCGGGACATCATTCTAGACTGCAGCGTGAACACCATTTTTCTTCGTTTTGCACATGATAAAATTTCCATGCAAAAATTACCACCTGCCCTTAGAATATTTAGACACTCTTATTACTACTTTGACCACCAAAGGTCTGCTGGTTTCCAGGCTCAAATTTCACATGAGCGGCTATCTTGCTCCTTTCCACACTGTTAAACAATGAGCTTTCTAAAGAGCCAATGTAACTATGTCTTTCTCATTCAAAACATGCTTCAAAATTTTCCTACCCTTTTAAGGATAAAAACCATAACTCGTAGTATGTAAGAGCCCTCATCAAAGTATTATTTTTTTTTTCAAAATCTAAAAATAAGCCGGGCGTGGTGGCGCATGCCTGTAATCCCAGCACTTTGGGAGGCTGAGGCAGGAGGATCGCGAGTTCAAAGCCAGCCTCAGCAATGGCAAGGCACTTAGCAACTCAGTGAGACCCTGTCTCTAAATAAAATACAAAAAAAAAAAAGGGCTGGGGATGTGACCCAGTGGACAAGTGCCCCTGAGTTCAATCCCTGGTACCACAAAAAAAAAAAAAAAAAAAAAAAAAAAAAAAAAAAAACCTAAAAATAAGACTTCCATAGAAGTAGAGAACAAAATGTTAAAATTTATTGAATTCATTAATTAGTGAGGAAACCAATAAGAAAATAAAGCTGGTTCAAGGAATGCTTCAGGAATGGAGGTCTGAGGTTTCTATGGTACTTTTCTTTTCTTTCCTTTTTTTTTGAGATGGGTCTCCCTGTGTTGCCCAGGCTGGTCTTGAACTATTGGGTTCAAGTGATCCTCCAGCCTCAGCCTCCAGAGTGCTGGGACTACAGACGTCTTCCACTGCACCTGGCTTTTTATGGTACTTAAATTTTTTTTTTAAATTTGTTCTTTTTAGTTACACATGACAGTAGAGTGTATTTTGACATTTTATACATACATGGAACATAACCTCCCATTCTTGTGGTGGAACATGACGTGGAGTTACACTGGTCATGTGTTCACATAGCAATATAGGAAAGTAATGTCCAATTCCTTCTACTGTCTTTCTATGGTACTTTTTGTGTGTGTGTGTGTGGTACAGGGGATTGAACTCAGGAGCACTTGACCACTGGGTCACATCCCCAGCCCTTTTTTTTTTTTTTTTTTTTTTTTTGTATTTTATTTAGAGACAGGGTCTCACTAAGTTGCTAAGTGCCTCACCATTGCTGAGGCTGGTTTTGAACTCGCGATCCTCCTGCCTCAGCCTCCCAAAGTGCTGGGATTACAGGCGTGCGCCACCGCGCCAGGCTCTATGGTACTTTTTTGAGAAATAAAATTACGTTCACTAGATGGGATACAGAGCTGGTTACCTGGCAACGAAACTGTAACCTTCAGCATTATCTTTTCCACCGGGCAGAAATTCTCTTCCTCTTTGCTGGACATGAGACTCCCAAGTTACATGGAATTTCAAGAAGTCTGGGTCCTTCACAGGAAAACAGCAGACTCTCACGTCGGCACGTCCACCTGGAGAATCACCTCAACCTGGGATGTGTCTGGTACCTGGCGCTTCAGTGTGACTTGGATAGCCTATGTGGCCATCCGCTTGGTCCTGTTTCTAATTTCTCTGTGATTCCCCCCTAACTCTCTGCATCGACTGACCCTCACATACGTTGCAGGCTCACTTTCTGCCGCTTAGACTGCAGGAGAACAATGGGGTGCCATACCCAGAGCGTGAGGGTCTCATGAGGACCTCTTCCTGCCGTGCTCCTTCCGCCTGAGCACCCTCCTCTCTCTGCCCCATTCCAGCCCCTTCTCCCCTCACTTAACTTCATGAATATTTGCTTGATTCCTAAAGGGAGTCAGACTCAGCCCAACGATCACCAGACCTGAGACGTCAACCAATCCGATCATCCTACTCCCTCCACCTGGTCCCTGACTCCCATCTGGCCGGGGTTGGAGCCTCTCCCATGCACCTCACCTGCCTCTATGTTCCTTTGCCTTAACAACAGGGACCGTTACAGAGCTGCCATTGTGTCCTGGATACTGTGCTACATGGTGTATTTAGATGATTTCACTGAATCCTGCCAACGGCCCCACGACATGGGTGCTACTCATAATCCAGTTGCTGGTGAGGAAATGGAGGCACAGAGAGATTGAGAAGCTGAGTCAAGGTCACACAGCTGATGAATGGTTACATGATTCTAAACCCAGGCAGTCCAAAGCCAGAGACACGGACTCACTTATCACCTTGCACTGGGAACAGTGGTCACTTGTCTCTATGCTGGCCAGACTATGGGATCTGGAGGGAAAAGTTCACTTCCCATCCTAGGTTCCCAGGGCTCTGTATTGGTTGTGGGTTGTTAACTCTTTGTCAACTGAAAGCAAAGGCTATTGTTCTAGGTCAACCTTGCAATCTTTCCAGGTAGAGAGCTGCTGTGCTCCTGAGGTGCCAATTCACAGAGGAAGACTATTAGGATGAAGGCTGTCTGCATGGACCATGATGCTGCTTCTCATGCACGAAGACTGTTTGTCCAAGTTCTTCCCAGAAATGTACAGGAAAACTCAATTAAATTAAATTGTGCCCTGCTCACCTGAACATTCAATAATTTTATGATTGGGTCACAGTGCTCTGCAAACTATATGGTAAGACAATATGGTGTATAATTTCATTACAATCTGGGGTTAAATATTTGCTATTGAAAATACTTCTTGGCAGGATGTGGTGGCGCATGCCTGTGATTCTAGTGATTCAGGAGGCAGAGGCAGGAGGATCGCGAGTTCAGAGCCAGCCTCAGCAACTTAGCAAGGCCCTAAGCAATTCAGTGAGACCCTGTCTCTAAAGAAAATACAAAATAGGGCAGGGGATGTGACTCAGTGTTTGAGTGCCCCTGAGTTCAATTCCCAGTGCCAAAAAAAAAAAAAAAAAAAAAAAAAGAAAATACTTCTTAAATTATACTAGATGGGCAATTCCATTTTTATAAACTACAAAAACAGTTAAAACTAACCTACATTGATCAAAATCATGATTGTGGTGACCAGGGGCAGGGGTGACAAGAAGGGACACAAAGGAGCTTCCAGGAGCTAGAAATGTTTTAGTTCCTGACTTGGGAGCTGTCACACAGATGTGACCATTCTTCACAGTGTAGACTGTGAAATGTGCACATTTCTGTACATACATCATACTTTTATTTTTTTAAGTTAATTATACAAGATATGGATGGAGAATCAGTATATGTGTACTTTTCATACAATTTTCTAAAGAATACCACTAAGTGTTACAAGGAAGTTGGACCTGCAGGTACCAACTTAAATGATCTCAGGGCCAAGTGGCAGACAGAAAGTCCACCTTGAGGGGTAGACCCAGGGGTAGACGCAGCAAGGTGGGGAAACCCCTGTCTGCCGTGGGTGGCCACAAGTCAGCTGGCTCTACGTCGAGATGCGCATTGTTGTCCTGTTGGAACGCAGGCACACTTGGCCAGCCCTTTCAAGTTAATCTTTGGAAGAAGGGCTTCACATCTTTATATGGAGTCTCCAAATTGTTAAATAGCTGCAATCCATTTTTAAAAAATATTTATTTTAGTTGTAGATGGACACAATACCTTTACTTTATTTGTTTATTTATTTATTTATTTATTTATTTATTTATTTTTTGTACCGGGGATTGAACTCAGGGGCACTCGACCATGGGTCACATCCCCAGCCCTTTTTTGTATTTTATTAGAGACAGGGTCTCACTGAGTTGCTAAGTGCCTCGCCATTGCTGAGGCTGGCTTTGAACTCGTGATCCTCCTGCCTCAGCCTCCCAAAGTGCTGGGATTACAGGCGTGCGCCACCACGCCCGGCTTATTTGTTTATTTTTTATGTGGTACCGGGAATTGAACCCAGTGCCTCATGCATAGTAGGCAAGCGCTCTACCACTGAGCACAACCCCAGCCCAGCAATCCATTTTTAAAAAGCATTTAAACACTGTCGTGGCCAAAAGAAGCATTTCTGTGAACCAAATCCTGCCTGTTGACTGTGAATTTATCACCATGACAGTAAACTGAGATCAAGCAGTACATGGAGTTTGACTTTTGCTCTGTTTTGCAGTAAACATCGTCTAACTTCCGGAACAGGACTAATGGCTAAATGCCACTTCACAATCTCTCTCAGGGAAGTCATTAGCCAGGGATAGTGAGCCTCCCCTTACATATGTGAGGCCCTTGTCTCTCTGATAGTGTTCTCAATATGAACAGCAGTAGGCACTGCTTCTACCCCTCCCAGGTCACTTTGAGAGCTGGCCATTCCTCAGCTGCTGTTGACTCAATAAGTCACAGCTCCCAACCTGCTCCAGAGAACTGCCCCTGAGTCACTTTGTTCACAGGTACCTTTGGACTGTGTGAGCCAAATTAAATGATACAGGAGTATCCAAGCCCAGCCCCTCACCTCCAGGTGGGAAAGTCCCTCTCCAGGGTGCCCTCTCCTCCCGGACATCAGGCTGAGGCTAGACTTAGGCAGAACTTCCATCTTCATTTAGCTCCAGTCCCTGGTCCTAGCCTCTGTCCTTTAGTCCCTCACAGGTTTTCCCTGAGATCACAAAACTCAGGAAATAAATTAACAAATCACTTTGCACAGTCATCCTCATCTCAGACCCTGCTTTGGGGGAACCCAACTGAGACAAGAGGTCTAGGAGGAGGAGTTGTTTGGAAGAACCAGGTCTCAGACTGAGCCCTCAGGAGCTAGATGACCTGAAAGCAGATACCTAACTTGTTTGAGGCCCAGTTTCTTTTCTTTTCTTTCTTTTTTTCTTTTTTTTTTTTTTTAATTTTTTTGTAGCTGTAGATGGACAGAATACCTTTATTTGTTTATTTTTATATGGTGCTAAAGATCGAATCCCATGCCTCACACATGCTAAGCAAGCACTCTGCCACTGAGCTACAGCCTCAGCCCTTGGCCCAGTTTCTTTATGGGTTTAACCATTCATTCAACCAATGTATATGGAGTTCATCACGTGATCTACCTACAGGATGGTTAAGAAGATACACTGAATTCAAATGTGGAAGCCCAGTGCAAACTGTGGGGCTCTGGAATGTAATGGTTACTTTAAAGTTACACTCCCACTGCCCCAGTGTGGCACTCAGTGCTACAACTCCGAGGTTCATGCTCTTTTCTCTTCCACTGTAAGCTTCTGGAGGTGAGAAAAGACTATTCATTCTTCCACCATAGGAACCATTGTATTTCTCCAAATCTAAAATCTCATCAACCTTAACATACATTGTTACTTGGTGTAGAATTAAGAAGAAAAAAAATCCTGTTAACTAAACTGAGACAACGAGTCCTTGCCACTTAGAAATTTTATTTTATACTAATGGAAAAGGCTATTTTAGACTTATTTTTCCATTTTATTTTGAAAACTTTCAAAATATAAAAAAAAAGGAAAAATTTTTACACCTGTCTGTCCACAACCTTGTTTTCAAAGTATTTTTGTATATGGTGAAAGGTAGGGCAGAAGATTTATTTTTTTCTTAAGGGTAGCTATTGTTCTAGTTCTATTTGTTGAAAGATTTTCATTTACATATTGGATTACTTTGGCTTATTTTATAAACATATTTAGATGTATTTTATCATATATTTCTCTTGCTCACATGTAAAATAAAATATATTGGTTAATACCTATATAATGTATATATTTTATACATATCATATTGTTCTCTAATACATCACAGGTATCTTATATTCAGGATCTCAAAAGAGAATGCTCCATTATTGTCTCAAGATTTTTTTCCTAATGCTTTGAAATTCATTGTTTTTTCATATTTATTTATTTGTTTTAGTAGTACACAATGCCTTTTATTTTTATGTGGTGCTGAGGATCAAACCCGGGCTGCGCACGTGCTAGGCGAGCGCTCTACCGCTGAGCCATAACCCCAGCCCTGAAATTCATTTTAATGTTGGTTTTAATGTTGGTGATTTCTAGATCTTACCATAAAGGGTCAATGGAAGGTTTTCAGACAATAACAAGAACTCACCTTCCTTCTCCAAATAAATGCTTCTTAAATGATCTGTTGATAGCTATGGTTTGAATATGTCTTTCCAAAAGCATGTACTAGAAACATAATCCCCAATGCAAGCACTCTACCAGGGTTGGGAGTGGGGCCTAATGCGAGGTTTTTAGGTTATGAATACTCAACTCTCAAGCATGAATTAATGCTAATTATACAAGGGCTTGAGCTGAGGTTGTGGCTCAGTGGTAGAGCGCTTGCCTAGCATACAAGAGCCACAGGGTTCAATCCCCAGCACCACATAAAACATATTAGATAAAGGTATTGTGTCCATCCACAATTAAAAAATTGTTTGTTGTTTTTTTAAAAAAGCTTGAGGCTGAGAATTCAATCTGCTATACTCACTTGCTCATGCATGCCCCCCTCTTTGCCCTCTTTGATGGGATGACACAGTCAGAGGCCCTTACCAGATGCCAGTCCCTCAATCATGGACTCCCCAGTCTCCAGACTGTGAGCCAATATATCTCTATTCATTATAAATTACCCAGTCTCAGGTATTCTGTTATAGTGGCACAGAGTAGACTAAGTCATTGACCCAAACATTAAGGGGTAGCAGTTAACTAGTTTTACAACCAGGAATTATAATTAAATTCACTAATGTGTACGGGGTAATAACTGTGATCTAGATGAGCACTCTACCGCTGAGCCATAGCCCCAGCCCCTAGACAATAGTGCTTTTGAGACACCATTAGCTATCTCTCTATTTCTTGATGTCAAAATGTTGGGGGGGAAAGAATCCTGCATTGTACACCCAGCACCCAGGACAGTCCCTGCTACCAGATGGTCTTCAGTAAATATTTCTTAAATAAATAAAATGATTTTCTATCTTAAAGACTTTTTGACTTGCTACAAAAAGGGCTGTGGTTGTGGCTCAGTGGCAGAGCGCTTGGCTAGCAAGTGTGAGGCACTGGGTTCAATCCTTAGCACCACATAAAAACAAACAGATAAAACAAAGCCATTCTGTGCATCTACAACTACGAATTAAAAAAAAAAAATACTATTGTATGTTTGTGGTCCCTGAACCACATACTTAATTATTATAAAACTGCATTTTGGCTGGGCACGGTGGTTCACACCTGTAATCCCAGCACTTAGGAGGCTGAGGCAGGAGGATTGCAAGTTCAAAGCCATCCTCAGCAATGGTGAGGCACTTAGCAACTCAGTGAGACCCTGTCTCTAAATAAAATGCAAAAAAGGGCTGGGGATGTGGTCCAGTGGTCAAGTGCCCCGAGTTCAATCCCTAGTACCAGAAAAACAAAAAACAAAAACCTGCATTTTGGAAATATCCGCATTACCATATTATTCATTTTCTTTGCTAAATGCAACCTCAAGAGTGAAGAAAATGAAGGCATTTACTACATAAATTAAAACACAGAGCTTTTGAGGAAGTCACGTTAAGTATGGCCTCAAAAGCAGGCTTTTATGTTACAGTTAAAATATTGGCAACCTAAGTTTTTATGATTGTTATAGATGCTGCTGATTGCTGTTGGAAGTGATGCTCCAAAATGCATATGATATATTTAAATAGTACTTTAAGGAAAAATTTATTTTCAATCTCACTACCACGAAGTATAAACGCGTTTTGTCTACCAACACAATTTGCTGCACTAAATTCATCATATTTACACGGAGACAACACAGAATTTAAACCAACATGTAGTTCATCAAAGCATATTAAATGTTATGCATTGACATCTCTCCAGGCCTGTGACTCCACATCAGTTTACTTACAATAATAAAAGCTGCTCTTAGGTCTTTCTACTATATAGATAGCTTGCAGGATAATTTTAATTGTATATAAAAGAATTCATATTCCAGTCATATTTACAGCAGGATTTCCCCCAAATGACATGGTGTTTAAAAAAGAAACAATCTCATCAGTGTTTGGACAGTTTACTACAGTTATGTCAGATATAACTACTGGGAGAAGCTGGGATTGGAGTGCCTACGGTCTCTCTGTACTGTTTTTTTGTTTTGTTTTGTTTTGTTTTTTTTTGTGGTACTGGGGATTGAACTCAGGGGCACTCGACCACTGGGCCACATCACCAGCCCTTTTTTGTGTTTTTTATTAGAGACAGGGTCTCTCTGAGTTACTAAGTGCCTCGCCATTGCTGAGGCTGGCTTTGAACTCACGATTCTCCTGCCTCCGCCTCCCAAAGTGCTGGGATTACAGGCGTGCGCCACCGCGCCCGGCTTCTCTGTACTGTTTTGATAACTTCCTTTGAGGACTACAACCATTTCAAAAAAAATTTTTTTGGTGGGTAGCGTGTACTGGGGATTAAACCCAGGGGCTCTCAACCACTGAGCCACATCCCCAGCTCATTTTTATATTTTATTTAGACAGGGTCTTGCTGAGTTGCTCAGGTCCTCACTAAGTTTCTGAGGCTGTCTTTGAATCATAATCCTCCTGCCTTAGCCTCCAGAAATGCTGGGGATTACAGGTGTGTGCCACCACACCCAGCAATACAATGTTTTTTGTGTTTTTTTTTTTTTTTTTTTTAAGAAATGATCTTTTGGTTCATTGGATTTTAGGATGATACTAGAAAATGATTTATATATCATGGATCAGCAAAAGGAGATCGAGCTGGGGGGTTGGGGGAGAATACCTTTGCCTTGTGTTGTGAGAGTGTGCACAAAAAGCATTGATTTAAAAATTCACAAATGTCTTTTTAAAAAGCCTGCTTAGATATAAAAAAATGATTGTAACTTCTAGAAAGTAGAGTAGGGAAATATTTTTTTACTTTTTACTTTTTTGGGGGGTGGGTACTGGGGATTGAACCCAGGATTGTTTAACCGCTGAGCCACAACCCCAGCCCTTTTTATTTTTTATTTTGTTTCCTAGGGCCTTACTAAATTGCTGAGGCTGTCCTCGAAGTTGCAATTGTCTTGTCTCAGCCTCCCAAGTGTCTGGGATGACAGGTACTCACCCCCGCACCCAACACTTAACATTTTTAAAAAACTGATAGACTGTTAAATTTTGAGAGGAAAAAGTGTTCACAGTAACATTTCCTGAAACAGTTCCAGACTCATTATCTAGTGAAATGTTCCTGAATGTCAGTTGTTATCAGAGGGAAATCTTATTCCATGCTCAGTGGATCCAAGATTTATATTTGGGTAATCATTTTAGCATGGGAAAAATTCATAAATCAAAACTATTATTTCTACTCCTCTGCTAAGTAAAAATGAACTGCACGGTGTTGACACTGAGTTTTACCATGCATTTCCCCAAGGGTGCTAGACTTTTTCATACAAGATTAGATAGTGATTATAATTCCATAAAGAATCACTTTTATGTTTTCAAGATCAAATACATCATTCTACAGCCACAGGCAAGTCACACACTATAAATCATTTTACCTTACTAGCACGTGATAGTACTGTAAATATTGAAAGATTTTAATACTTTTTTTCATTTCAAGAGAGATTGCATTTTCCAAACTTTGGTTATGCAGTAATGAATCCGGTTCAATAAAAAGATTCTGGCATCATTTCTGACGTTGGGTCATAATCATCTCCTTCTCCATTTCCCTCTGCTTGGAATCTTATTATAACTATATCACTCAACCAGAGTTGAGTGTCAGCAAGAGGGTTTCAAGTTAAGGTGCTTCTTTTTTCACCATACTAATGGTCAATTGCTGATGAGCTAATAGGGCTCAAGAATAATTCAGTAACTAGAATGAGACCATTAAGACGGGGTTTCAACAATATATCTCAGTGGGAAATATCAATTCTCTTCAGTAAACTTTGCCTGAGTGTCTACTATGTTTCATATTTTGGTCTAAGCATTGAGGCCATTAAGATAAAAAGAAAAAAAAATTCAGGGCTCCTCTCTCAGGGAACCCACAATCCCCATAGGGAGACACCTAGAACCCAGGTGACCTGCACTATAATCAGGGCAACCAGGTAATTTATCCCCCAGGTAGAAGAGTCTTGAGAGTGAGAATGGACACTATTAATATGATACCTAGCTCAGACATGTCAACTCAGACTGCCTGGCTCTAATGAAAGTTTAGATGATATACTATGGGAACAAAAAAAGAAGAAGCTGGCTGGGGAAAATAAAACAACTAAAATGAAAATTAGCAATCATCAGATCCCCTTGTACCTTAAAACTGTACTTTAAAAAAATCATGTGCAAGACAGGTGTGGTGGTACCTTCCTGCAATCCCAGTGGCTCAGGAGACTGAGGCAGGAGGATCATGAGTTCAAAGCCAGTCTCCACAGTGGGGTTGGGACGGGGAGCATGGGAGGATTAGAGGAACACTAGAATGGCCAATGGGGGGAGGGAGGGGGAAGAGAGGGGGCAAAAGGGCAAAGAAAAAAAAAAATGGTAGAATGAGATGGATATCATTACCGTAAGTGCATGTATGAAGACACCAATGGTGTGAATATACTTTGAATACAACCAGAGATATGTAAAAATGTGCTCTATAAGTATAATATGAAATGTATATAAAAAAAAAAAAGCCAGTTTCAGCAAAAGTGAGGTGCTAAACAACTCAGCGAGACCCCGTTTCTAAATAAAATATAAAATAGGGCTGGGGATGGGGATCAGTGGTCCAGTGCCCCTGAGTTCAATCTCCAGTAACCCCTTCCCCTCAAAAACTCATGTGCAATTAAGTTATTTAACTTGTGAAGAACCTTTATTCAAATGACCCTTGTATAATAGGCACTTTTAAAAAGCATGGTTGTCCATTGTAGTTTTTGAAAGTCACATGAGTGCTTAGGTGCACGGAGAAGGTTAAAGATAATTTTGTTCCTGGAACAAGTATGTCACAGATATATTCATTTAATATCAAAAGTTAATAAGTCAGTTCTAATGGAGTAATTATTTGAAAGCTCCCATCCAAAGCTCTTCTTTTTCACCCACTGCTATTCCCAGGACAGCTAAATACTTTAATCCTAGCCACAGAAGATAATTATATATGCTTGTCTGGCTTAAGAAGTAAATTAATTTTGCATGTAATTCTCCCCAAAGATCTGTATGACAAGCAATTCTAGTCTACATTCTTTTTTCCAGAATGGCAATAAATAGCACAAGATATATATGAAACCATGCCTTGCTGTGGTTTAAATGTCAAATGACTTTAAACTTACTTTCTTTGATATTTCCAGTACAAACCCCAGAGTTTTTCTAGAGGCACTTACTTAGAAGCCACGGAACCAAAATTTTCCACATGCATCTTTAATGGTTGTGCCTGCTGACAAATTTGTTTGTTTTCCCAAGTCAGCTGCTTGGGGTCAGGTGGGCACACACGTTCTGTGTACAGAGTCATTCAGAGGGAGCAAAGTCTTGTTTGCCATCCAAACAAGCTACTCTACGGGGCAGGTGGAAATGACAATGTGAAGCAGATACCCAAACAGAAGGTGCCTTGTGAAAAAACACATAGACCACACTCTACGTGATATTTTGACAAATATGAGCTGTCGTCAGTCTGGATGCAGGATCCAGAATGCCAGAAAGGAGTGTTGGGTTCAGGTTCTAACTTTGAGCACCCGCCCATCCAGGTCATGCCTGTCCCTGTGAATTGAAGATTTTTATTCCATGGTCTCGAAGAATCCTATCCCATCATACAACCTCGAGACAATGCATCACTGAGAGCATCTGATACAAGCAATTTTCTTTCTAAGGAGATTTTAGGCTTAACAAGATAGCACGAGGACATCACATGACAAAGGGGACAGCGGGAGGTGACAAAAGAGGAAATGCTATAATCCTTATGTGGACACACAGGGCTTTGTCCTGGACTGTGAGAACTCAGGGTTGGTGTTCTTTGGAACACTTTAAAGTATAAAGACTCAAGGTAATGAGACCTCAGAAATTGCCTACAACATCAATTCCCAACAAATAATGATTAGTACACCCAAATAATACTTATAATGGCAACTAACAAATTTAAGAATGTAGACCCAGGTTTTGTGAGGTTAGGAAATTTTCCAGCCCTTTTTTTTTTTTTTTTTGTGTGTGTGTGTGTGTGTGTGTGGTACCAGGGATTGAACTCGAGGGCACTCGGCCACTGGGCCACATCCCCGGCTTTTTTTTTGTATTTTATTAGAGACAGGTCTCACTGAGTTGCTAAGTGCCTCGTCATTGCTGAGGCTGGTTTTGAACTTGTGATCCTCCTGCCTCAGCCTCCCAAGTGCTGGAATTATAGGCGTGTACCACTGCGCCTGGCTAACTCTTCCAGTTTTGAAGGCCCCCTTTAAGAAGGAGAATTCACAATTATGAATAGGTTTAAAAAAAAAAAAAAAAAAAAAGTGAAGACATAGAAAAGGTCCCTGGTGGGGCCTTTGGAAGGGCCTTGTAAATTGAGGGGCTTATGGCTTTAGCACATTGGCTTCATAGTGAGTCCCTCTCTGACCCCATTCAATAAATACTTGTTGCGCAGACAAAAGCAGAGTCAAAACAAAACCCAGCATTCCTAGGTCCCAGGAACCAAGCTGAGTACTTTACAGATATAAATTCACTTGGTGCTCACAAGGACACTGTGAAATCAAAAGTGCTAAAAAGTTGGTGACAACTGGTGGCTATTTCCAGGGCTTTATAGTAGGGGTTAATATAATTCTGATAATAGCACAAGAAGGCAGGTGTACTTATTAAAGACCTTGGTTTCCAGGTGAGGAATTCTGGGCACAGAGAGGTTAAGTGTCATTTGCTGATGGTCACATAGCTCAGATTCAAAGCCAGGCAGGCTAGCTTCAAAACCTGTGCCCCCCAGATAAGTCTCAGAGAGATCCAGTGGCCAGCAGGATTTAGAAGAGGTCCACTTTTTTTTATGAATGAAGTCAGCCCAAACTTCTGTTGCATTAGTTTATGGTATATAGTCCTTTCTTTTTTTTTTTTTTTTTTAATTTGCTTTAGTTGTACACAATGCATTTATTTTCGCATGGTGCTGAGGATTGAACCAGGGCCGCGCAAATGCTAGGCGAGCGCTCTACTGCTGAGCCACAACCCCAGCCCCATGGTATACAGTTCTTAAGTACCACAAATACCACTTAACCAGCAGGAGGGACAAATGCCTGTCAGCCCACTCTTTTGAGAGCCCAGCTATAGTTGAAACATAAGAAAAAGGAAGAACGGAGTTGAGTTACTCTGAAAACCTCTTAGAAAAAGGGAAAAGAAAAAAAAAAGTTTGGTGTTTTTCCATTTAGAAGATGGTGGATTTTCAGAGTGTGGAGGGAGTTAGCCTCACGGCTGTCTCCCCTCACGGCTGTCTCTCCTCACGGCTGTCTCTCCTCACGGCTGTCTCTCCTCACTGCCCCTCTCATCCCTGGTGAGCCTATTCCAAAGTCCAGCCTAGTGAGAGAAGATTTCTCCCAATGAAGCTGCTTAACATAAACATAATTTAGAGGAAATTCAAATAGATTTTGGTCATATCCCATTACCACCACCACCAAAAACAAAATAAAGCAAAAGAAATCTTGTTCATGTGATCACTGGGCTTAGCTACCAAAGTCTGTCAAAGTGTCTGCACAAGGCCTCTGCTATTATTTGGTTATTAACTGTCCTCCAAAGGCCCATGTATTAAAGCCTTGGTCCTTGGCTTGGGACTTGTTGGAAAGTGGTGGAAACCTTTAAGACATGAGGTCTAGTGGGAGCTCTGAGGTTCATGCCCCAAAGAGGATTATGGGATGCCAGTCTCTTTCTCTCTTTGCTTCCTGGCCACTCTGAGGTAAGCAGCTTTGCTCCATCAGATGCCATCCACCAAGATGTTCTGCCTTGCCACAGGCCCAAAAGCAATAAAGCCAAGCAAATATAGACTGAAACCTCTGAAACTATGAGACAATATAGATCTTTCCTTCTTATAAGTCAATTATCTCAGGCATTTTATTACAGTAACAGAAAACGGACTAGCACAACCTCTTCATGTGGCTTGGGCTTCCTCAAGCATGGGGCCTCACAGTGAAACTTCTCACATGACAGTTCAGGGCTTCAAGAGCAAGCAAGCATTACAACAAATAAGGTAAAAGCTGCATCCCCTTTTAGGATCTAGCTTCAGAAGTATCACTTCCACCTACATTCAAAGGTACAACATACACAAGAAAACATTGACTTTGCATCTGGATGATAGGATTATCAAAGAATTTGCAGCCCTGTTAAAACCAGAGCTGCCAGAGTGGAAAACAAATTTGACCCTAATCAATGCCTCAGTTTAGCCACTAGTTCATTGGGAATGACCTAAAAAATATAATCTAGACCCTGAGATTTGCATAACCCTTTAAATTTTACAATTGATTGTGTCATGTGTGAAGATTAGGTGGGTATTTCTGTCCTTGTTTTTACAACAAAGGAAACTAAGGCAGGTCAGGGACTTAAGCAACTTGCCCAAAGCCACATAGCTGGCTTATTTTTCACCTCCTGAGCTCAAGTCAAGGGCTGTCTTCAGTAAACACTGGCTTTGCCTACAGCAAGTAGCCTAGGCTGGGTTGCAGAGGTGCCAAATTACTTTTCAAACACATCTTTCCTAACAATCAAAGTTTGATTCCTTTGGGTTGGAAGGCATTTTGTCCTGTGCATGAGTGATGGTAGATTGTTGCAGGATCCCTGTGAAATGCAAATGGCATAAATGTCCTCCCTCCAGAAGGCCTGATTTAAGGCACAGCCCTACTGAGCAGCAGCAGGTGCTCAAGTGCCCAGAAAGAAAAGTTCAAGGGTATCGCCACCTGCAGCAATTGCCGCTCGCAGCAACGATACCGCGGGAGAAAATTCGGAGGCAGACTGGAAATGAAAAAGTTCTTTTCTTCTTTCTTCTAACTTCTCTCTCCGGCTCCAACAACCTCTCCAACTCCAACCAACCACCTAACTAACCTTACCCGGTTAAATACATTTTGCCTTAACAAGGACAAGTGCTAACAGCTCGAGCTTATAGGTGCATCACACAGTGTTCACGGGCATAAAAAGATTCTTAGATAAATGCATGAATAACAGGTGAAAATACTTGAACACCTTTTATGGCTCTCAGCTAGCCGCCATCTAGCTATCTCCTCAAATAGGGCTCTTACACAAGGGAAAGGAAACACCACCACTGAAAGACTTACTACGAACATGTGGCTATGCCAGCTATTTTACACGTTTTATTTCATTTAATGCTTATAAAGACACCACAACATTATGTTTCACATAATCTTCTACAATTTGACATTGTCACTTCTCCATCAGGAGTTGGGCAATTAATTCCTTTACTTTTGAATCTGGCCCAGTTTTGTGACTCACTAGCAACCAAAAGAACATGGAAAAAAAAAAAAAAAAATGAAGCCACGGGGCTAGGGTTGTAGCTCAGCAGTAGAGGGCTGGCCTAGCATGTAGGCGGCCTGGGTTCAATCCTCAACACCATGTAAAAATAAAGGCATTGTGTACAACTAAAACAAATTAAAAAAAAAAAAATGAAGCCACGTGACTTCCCAGACTAGGACAGGAAAGGCCATGCTGCTTCTACTTGGTTCTCTTGGGACGCTGGCTCTGAGATAAGCCAGTGACCTTGTAAAAAGTCTAGTTCCCCTAAGACTGCCATGCTGGATGGACCACACACAGGTTCCCCACTCAAGAGTCCCAGCTGAGCTAGCCCCCCCAGTGGTCTCTACCAAGTGGCCGGACATGAGTAGCGCCATCTTGGACCCTCCAGACTAGTCCATCTGCCAGGTGAGCAACCTCACCAGACACTCAAGAATCAGATAACCACCCAGCCGAGTCCTGCTCAAATTTCTGACTCACAGAATCTGTGAGATATAATAAAATGGTGGTTGTTTAAAGCCATTACCTGCTGGGTAGTTTGTTATGCAGCAACAGTAATGGAACACACATGTCTTTATTTTCTATAATCCTTATAAGAACCATAGTTATTTCTGGATTAGAAAACCAAGAAACAAGAAGTTAAATAACTTGGCTGGCATTGCCCAGCTGGTAACTGGGGCGATAACCCAGATCCTTCTAGGCAATCTCTGCTCTTTCTACTGATGCATGCTGCTTATGGAGAGTGAGAGGAAACCTGGATAAAGAGTGCAAAGAATGCCCAGAAGCACGGCCTCCCTCAGGCTTTTGTCTGAGCCATGCTGATTCCAAGATATTTAATTATAAAACCAAATACCTCTTGCAGCATTCTAGGGCCCGACTCCCCCAGCCTCTACTGTGGTGCCTTCAGCCTCAGGAAGGCCTTGGGGAAAGCTATTTGTTTGTTTGTTTGTTCATTTACTGTGCCTCCCTGGGTTTCTTAAAGGACAGGAAGCAGCTGGGGAGAGAGCCCGGGAGTTGCGATGTCACTTTAGGACAGTGGTTAAAGTCCCCTTTACTGCCCTCCCACAGACTGACTTCCCATGTCAGTTAATGGCAATTCCATCCTTCCTGATGTTCAAGCCAAAAAACCTTAGAGTCACTGTCAACTTTCTTCCAAACGCCCCCCCTTCACCCCCCGCCCAATCCATCAGCAAATCATGTTGGCTCTATCTTGAAAATATGCCCAGAATCTAACCACTTCTCACCTTCTCCCCTGCAACCGCCAGATTCCAGCCACCATCTTTGTTCATCTGGATTATTATACCCAGCTCCTCACTGTGTTCAGGGCTTCCTGCCCCCTCGAATCTATTTAGAATGACCCAAATAAAATCCATGTCTAAATGGTTCCCTCCTCTGCTTGAAATGCTCCAATAGCTTCCTCTCCTCACTCAGAAGCAATTCCAAGGCCCTCACTGTGGTCTAGAAGCCCTACAGACTCTGGCCTCGACACTTGTCTGATGACACCCCTCAGAGTTCTCCCACTTGTTCACTCCCTTCCAGCCACAATAATGCCTTTTCTGACCCTGGGATGCTTTTCTTCAGGGCCTTTGCTCTTGCTTTTCCTCTGCTTAGAAGACTTTTCTAGGTCTCCCCACAGGTGCAAACTCCATCACTCCTTTCAGGTCTTTGTGTAGATGCCGCCATTTCCATCCTTCCCTAGTCATCCTAGATAAGCAGCACATGTCTCCTCTACACCTTCATCCTTATTCAGATCTCTCTCCAAACACTTTCCCACATTTCTGATCTGTTCCCTACCTCCCCTTTGGTGTAGAGGGATTTGGTCTTTTTTTTTTTTTTCACTACTCTATCGCCAACACCTACCACAGTATTTAGTGTGTAATAAATACAATAGTTATCAAATGTTGTTGAATAAATTAGGTCACAGACTCCCTTGAAAATCTAATGACAGCAAAGACCTTCTGCTCAGATAAAATGTCTGGACATGCGTAGTTTTGCAGACAATTTCTGGGGGTTCCCAGGTCCCCAGTATTCATGCAGATTAAGGTCACACACCTGTAATCTCAGAAACTCAAGAAGCCAAGGCAGGAGAATTACAAGTTTGAGGTCAACTTGGGTAACCTAATGAGACCCAATCTCAAAAATTTTGAATAAATAAAAAGGACTGAGGAGAGAGTTCAGTGGTAGGGCATCCCTGGGGTCACTGTCCAGCACCACACACACACACACACACACACACACACACACACACACAGTGAAACTCTGCTTCAAGTAATAATTTCAAAACCAGAAAATCTTAGACTTGGGTGTCTATTTAGATTTCATTTAGACTAGAGCACTAGTTAGATCATTTATACATCTATTCAACCAACATTTATGGAGTGCCAGTTGTGTGTCGGACTCTGGGTTAATCTCTAGAGGGAAAGGGGTATCAGGTACTCAGTTCATAAAAAAAAACCATAAGCCAAGTGCCTAACACTAATTAAGATACATTCAAAACCAGAGGGTCAGACATGGTCCAATGAGGCCTAACTAAGGGATGCCATGACTGACTCCGCTAGGTGGCTCAAGGAAGAACTCACAGAGAAGAACAGATTTGAATTAAGCCTTGAAGCATGAGTACAAATTTGTCCAGGAAGAGAAGGTGATCAGGCAAAAGACCAACAAACACCACAGTATTCACAAAGAAAAAACTATGCATTTAGTTTTAAAATTCTTCTTTAGCTGGGCACAGTGGCACATGCCTGTAATCCCAACAACTCTGGAGGCTGAGGCAGGAGGATGGCAACTCTGAGGCCAGCCTCAGCATTTTCATGAGACCCTATCTCAAAATAAAAGATAAAAAGGGCTGGGATTGTAGCTCAGTGGTTGAGTACCCCTGGGTTAAATCCTCTGTACCAAACAAAAAACTTCTTTGTTAATGTGACAGATCTCTCTTCATACCCATCAGGGTGGCAAAGGGAGGTGAGAATACCCGGGACCAATTTGGACCAATCTCCAGCTGTGGAGCTAGGGGTGGGCTCAAACTCATTGTCCCAGCACAGCCCCCAAGGTGTGATAGATGCCAAGAAGGATCCTCCACGTTCATCAGTCGTAAACTCATCCTCGGCTTCAGGACAGGGTTCAGGAAGCTCGGGGGAACTGCGGTAGAGTTTCCTCGTTCCAGGACACTGCTCATTTGAGTCAGCTCTGGGAAGATGACCAAGGTCCTGGTTCGTTTGGTCTTCCATCTCTGACTGCCATAGTTCTCCAGTCACTGATTGCTGGAGGTCCCCCTCCCTCCGACAGATTCAAGTTCTTGGGTTTTGAGTTTCAGCATCTGCTCTAAACTCAGTTTAGGAAATGTGATTCTTTCCCAAGAAAAGAAAAATGAGTGGATGGAGGAGGTTGAGAAGTGACATTGAAAAGCCCAGGATCGAGCTGATGGTGAAGATTCAGGGGAGAGCGCAGACCCTCTCCTACAAAGCTAATTTTGAGGGTAATAAAGCAAAGGAACCTCCTCCCCCAGCAAAGTCTGCCTTGCCATAAAAGGACGATTGTTCCTCAGTAGCTTTCAATTATCTCCCTCTGATGCTATCTGGTGAAAGAAAACAGGAGCCTGCTGGATGGGCTCTTGCGGTGCCTTTCAGTTTAGCTGCTCACAGCAGGGGCAAAGCAGAAATTGAGCTGCCCAGAAGGCCAAGACCTTAAGCAAAATCGAAAACTTCCCTGGGTGGAGACGTCTGATCAATAACAAATGGACATTGAGGTGAGCATCAGAAAACCTAATATTTATTTAGTTTTTCCTTCCCCTGCCTTCAGAAAGTAGTTTGGAAGAGAGAGAAGCGCAGGCTGACACCTAGGGGTGTGACTCTGAAGAGAGAGATCAGGTGGAGAAATAACCACGATTCTCCCCATCAATTCTTGTGGGGATGTGAATGGAATCGTTAGAGCTGTATTTTTGCCTAGACCTATTTACATTCCTTAATCCTAAATTAAATTGCACAATAGTACAATTGCTTCCATGGAATCCACTATCCTAATAAAAATGGGATTTTCAATACTGACTCTCCTAGGTGCTCCCTCTCACTCCTGTCAGGGTAGGTGGTTAGGAGAAGGAGGCACAGAGTGGGGCATGTGGGAAAAGACCCTAAAGGCCACGGTTCTCAAATATTGTTGCCTAGTACAGTCAGCTAGGCAGCTCTTTAAAAAAAAAAAAAAAACCCCATACACAGACTCTACTTAAGACCTATTAAATCAGTCCCTGGAGGTGGGAACTGGCTTCACTATTTTAAAAGTCTCCCTGGGGTGACTCCAAAGTGCAACCAAGGGGCTAGGGATATAGCTCAGTTGGTAGAGGGCTTGCTTTGCATGCATGAGGCCCTGGGTTCAATCCCCAGCACCGTGTGCACAAACACATACACAAACAAAAGTGCAACCAAGGTTGAGACAAGGGTCTTATAAAGCAGCGAAATACCTGGGGGTCTTGTTAAAATGCAGATTTGGGGCCAGAGGGGCTGTATCTCTAACAAGCTCCCAGGTGAGGTAGATGGCACTGGTCTGTGGACCCCCTCTTGAGTTAGCAGATCTTCAGAGGTTTCTTTAACATCAGAAAGGAGTAGCGATACTGACCAATCACAGAGCAGAGCAAACAGCTTTTCCGAACATGTAGTCCCCGTTTAGACTTTTCAGAAAGGGTCTCCTTTGCTGTTCAAATATACTGCAAACATCTTACCATGGCCTACAAATCGTCACCTGAGCAACTTTGCATAACACACCAAAAAGTCATGGTTCTGAGATGTGGCTAGGACCTGAGTAGTTCTTGATATTCCCCAGGTAATGCTCATACCCAGTCAAGGATGAGGACCCCAGACCTCAGTCATCTGGCTCCTGCTGTTTCCATGGGAACCGCCCACTGCTGATTGGATGAGGGACAAGGTGGGCTTAAGCTATGACACTCCACCCCATCTCTGAGATGTCGGGTTTGAAGTGCAGATTCCAGCTCCATCTGGCTGAACTTGTCAACCCAGGAAATCTGTAGGGGGGAACTGAGGGCTACCATTTTTCCTCAACAGACCAAATGCAGAGAAAGCTGGTCTCTTGAAGGAAACCAGCAAAACCAAGCAGTACTTAGCACTCAGGGGTCTCCAGGTCTCCAGGTCTCCCACCCATCTGGAGTGAGTGAGAACCCTGGTAACCACAGCCTTTGTTTCTAGAAGACAGCTTCTAGGCTGGGGTCTTCATGTGACTGTCCCTGCAACCTAGAAGGTCTAATGTGACCAACAACCTTAAATCTCAAGTCATTTCAGAAAAACCTCTCAAAATTCGGTTAAGCACAGCTCTTCTGTGTTATCAGCAACGGACACCTTCTCTTTCTATCCTTTTTCTTGAAAATTCGTGAAAAATGAGAAGATATTTTGCAAGTTTCAAGAAGAGAGGTGTCCAAATTGGTTCTATTTGTAGAGGAACGATCCGCCTTGGATTTCTGCAGCTGTGACTTCTAAATCTGGGCCCTCTGTCGACTTTGGGTGTATAATTGCTTGTCTTGCCTGTTTTCTCATCTATAAAATGGAACTAAGTACCAATCTGATCAGATCGCTCTGAAGAGTAACTAATAAAAGGGTTGTGAATCATGATACAGATGTTGTAGAAATGCCTCTTGTGAATGAGTCACTTTCTGCAAGAGGCGTTGCCGTAGAATAGTAAAAAAGAGGCCTTTGGAGCAGATGTGTTGAAATCCTAGCCTATCCACCTAGCTAGTGATTTTGGGCAAATTAACTTAACCACCCTGAGCCTCAGATTCTTCATTGCCAATTCTGGCTAATGATACCTACTTACAAAATTTTAGTAAGAGCTGAATGAGGTAATGTGTGAAGACTCTGGGTATATGGTAGGTGCTCAAAGGTATATTTCCCTTCCCTTCATAACCTCACTATATATAGATTAGTTGAGATATATTCTTTTTTTCAGTATAAACAAAGACTATCTTTCCTCCCAAAATAACAATAATGAAAGTCAGATAAGTGTTTTTTTCAAACTTTATTTTATTTATTTGTTTTTATGTGGTGCTGAGGATTGAACCCAGTGCCTCACACATGCAAGGCAAATGCTCCACCAACTGAGCTACAACCCCAGCCCAGACAAGTGTTTTTTAATGTCTTTCTCATACAACAATCTGAGCATAAGAAATCCAAGCTGATGAGATATTCCTGGCATTGGGCACCCAGGACCTTTCTGTCTCATTGTCCTGCCATTTAGAATATATGGCTTCCATCTTATATTTTGACATGGTGATTTTCAGGTTGCAGAAAGGAGAGAAGGGATGATGGGAACAATCTCCCTAACTGTGAGGGTGTGGCCTGTGAGTTCTCGCATCACTGGGCTGAGTGTGATGTAAGCTCAGAAGCCATACTTTGGGGGCTGAAATCCCAGCTCTGCCACTTACTACTTGGCTAAGTACTTAGTGTACTTACCACTTGGCCAAGTCACTTAATGTCTTTGTGCCTCTGGTTCCTAGTACCTATAAAGTTATTGTGAAAATTAAACAGGTTAATACATCTACAGCACTTAAGATAGTTGCCTGGCACATATATGAGAGAGTAAGCTATTATTATTTTTATTTGTATAACCACATGGCTACACCTAAATGTGAGGGGGTGGGGTCCAGAGAAATGTCTTTAACCAGGTGGCATTGCGTTCAGCTAAAACTTTAGGATTCCTTTTGTGTGTATGTGTGGAGGGAACTGTGATTGAACCCAGGGGTGCTTTACCATTGAGCTACATCCCCAGTACTTTTTATTTGTTTTGAGGCAGGGTCTTGCTAAGTTGCCCAGGCTGTCCTCTAACTTGTGATCCTCTTGCCTCAGCCTTCCCATTCGCTGGGATTTCAGGTGTGCACACCCAGTTTAGAATTCTTTTTTTTTTTCCTTTTGGTACCAGGGATTGAACTCAGGGCATTCGAACCACTGGGCCACATCCCCAGTCCTTTTTTGTATTTTATTAGAGACAGGGTCTCACTGAGTTGCTAAATGCCTCACCATTGCTGAGGCTGGCTTTGAACTTGTGATCCTCCTGCCTCAGCCTCCCAAGTGCTGGGATTACAGGCGTGTGCCACCGCGCCTGGCTTAGTTAGGAGGGGAAAGAGGACATCAAGAGGCAACTAGAGTCTCTGCTATGTCTTAAAAACCTACATGTAAACCTACATGCATTCCTCCTTGTGTGATGGGGTGAATGTGAATTATTCCTAAAGATAGGGAAGAATAAAACTACTCCTATGTGAAGTTCTGTCTCCATTATCCTCAGGGACTCTTCAGAGGCCCCACAGTTCTCTGCTTTTGTGAAAGGTAGCATTTCTTTTCACCCTATCCTCTCCCCAGTTCTCGTTGGATGCTTGCCATCTGCCAGGTGCTGTGGTCGCAGGCTAGGTGTCCACGGTGAGCTCTTCTCTCTGACAGTGTTGTCATTCTATTTGTGATATGTTCAAGGCCCTCACAGGCAAGATGCCAGGATTCCCCACTTGAAAAGCATAGAACCCATGAAGGGGGTTCCCCTGCTCCTTTTCCATCAGCCCCCACACTCTGAGTGTACCAGGAGATCTAACTGGCTTTTCTGGTTGCAGATGCACCAGGTCAAGGAAGGGGAGGATCTCAAGCACAGTTTGTCATCCAGTAAGTAGCCTGTTGCTAATATTATTGCAGCTTGTGCAACTGAGCTCTTACTAGACAGGCCCAGGGCTTCAATCCAGCTCCCAAAGCAAGCACATGCTGGGACCTAAGGAAAAGCTGTTTTCCAGTGAATTGCATTTGAACCTGAGGATAAAAAATAAAAATAAATAAATAAATATAAATAATAAATAAAGGAGGGGGTAGTGCTTCTTGGCCTTATAAACAAACAGGTGAGAGAACTTCTAGAACAACTTATCATACACTTTACCTTTAATTTGAGAATATATAACTAAATCTTTTTGTACCAACTTGGTTTTTTATTGGTGTTTCTTAGTGATGACTCTTTAAGATAAAGATACTAGTCACCTTTAAATTCCTCAACTTCATCTTTCCCCAAATTATTAACTGTCCATAAACAAAATTTAAATATTTGTTGGCTCCTGGGGCTCAAAAGAACCCTCCAATTATTCCTTTCTAAAGCAAAAGCACTTAGTAAGCGGATAACCACTCTGTGAATTGCTTGCTTAATTGTTCCTTTTGGAGAATACCTTCAGGTGAGTATGTTATGGGTATAATTAATTCTGCCTTTTCATCTCTGCTGTCCAATTTTTCAGTGAGTTTCTAACTTGTGATCCTCTTGCCTCAGCCTTCCCATTCGCTGGGATTTCAGGTGTGCACACCCAGTTTAGAATTCTTTTTTTTTTTCCTTTTGGTACCAGGGATTGAACTCAGGGGCATTCACCACTGGGCCACATCCCCAGTCCTTTTTTGTATTTTATTAGAGACAGGGTCTCACTGAGTTGCTAAATGCCTCACCATTGCTGAGGCTGGCTTTGAACTTGTGATCCTCCTGCCTCAGCCTCCCAAGTGCTGGGATTACAGGCGTGTGCCACCGCGCCTGGCTTAGTTAGGAGGGGAAAGAGGACATCAAGAGGCAACTAGAGTCTCTGCTATGTCTTAAAAACCTACATGTAAACCTACATGCACTCCTCCTTGTGTGATGGGGGTGAATGTGAATTATTCCTAAAGATAGGGAAGAATAAAACTACTCCTATGTGAAGTTCTGTCTCCATTATCCTCAGGGACTCTTCAGAGGCCCCACAGTTCTCTGCTTTTGTGAAAGGTAGCATTTCTTTTCACCCTATCCTCTCCCCAGTTCTCGTTGGATGCTTGCCATCTGCCAGGTGCTGTGGTCGCAGGCTAGGTGTCCACGGTGAGCTCTTCTCTCTGACAGTGTTGTCATTCTATTTGTGATATGTTCAAGGCCCTCACAGGCAAGATGCCAGGATTCCCCACTTGAAAAGCATAGAACCCATGAAGGGGGTTCCCCTGCTCCTTTTCCATCAGCCCCCACACTCTGAGTGTACCAGGAGATCTAACTGGCTTTTCTGGTTGCAGATGCACCAGGTCAAGGAAGGGGAGGATCTCAAGCACAGTTTGTCATCCAGTAAGTAGCCTGTTGCTAATATTATTGCAGCTTGTGCAACTGAGCTCTTACTAGACAGGCCCAGGGCTTCAATCCAGCTCCCAAAGCAAGCACATGCTGGGACCTAAGGAAAAGCTGTTTTCCAGTGAATTGCATTTGAACCTGAGGATAAAAATAAATAAATAAATAAATAAATAAATAAATAAATAAAGGAGGGGGTAGTGCTTCTTGGCCTTATAAACAAACAGGTGAGAGAACTTCTAGAACAACTTATCATACACTTTACCTTTAATTTGAGAATATATAACTAAATCTTTTTGTACCAACTTGGTTTTTTATTGGTGTTTCTTAGTGATGACTCTTTAAGATAAAGATACTAGTCACCTTTAAATTCCTCAACTTCATCTTTCCCCAAATTATTAACTGTCCATAAACAAAATTTAAATATTTGTTGGCTCCTGGGGCTCAAAAGAACGCTCCAATTATTCCTTTCTAAAGCAAAAGCACTTAGTAAGCGGATAACCACTCTGTGAATTGCTTGCTTAATTGTTCCTTTTGGAGAATACCTTCAGGTGAGTATGTTATGGGTATAATTATTCTGCCTTTTCATCTCTGCTGTCCAATTTTTCAGTGAGTTTCTGATTGCATTTTGGAATTATCTTGGCACATCTTTGGGTGTAGTCAGCTTTAGAAGGAGAGGTCCTTGCTCATCCAGCACCTTGGGCACAGGAATTTACACGTGGGCACCTACTGAATGCTAATGAACTTCAAATTCACCTGTTTCAAGTTCTTATAAAAAATAACCCAGAATTTTTTTTTTTTTTTTTTTTTTGTACCAGGGATTGAACTCAGGAGCACTCGACCACTGGGCCACATCCCCAGCCCTTTTTTTGTATTTTATCAGAGACAGGGTCTCACTGAGTTGCTAAGTGCCTCACCATTGCTGAAGCTGGCTTTGAACTTGCGATCCTCCTGCCTCAGCCTCCCAAGTGCTGGATTACAGGTGTGCGCCACTGCGCCCAGTTTATAACCTAGAATTTTTGTCAGTGCTACAAATAAAGCCTGTAGGTTTGGGCCTTGGAACCTCAATGAGGTATCATTGAAAAGCACAAGTTTTTCGTTTGATTTTTTTGTTTTTGTTTTTTTGGTACCGGGGATTGAACCCAGGGGCACTCGACCACTGGGTCACATCCCCAGTCCTTTTTTGTATTTTATTAGAGACAGGGTCTCACTGAGTTGCTAAGTGCCTTGCCATTGTTGAAGCTGGCTTTGAACTTGTGATCCTCCTGCCTCAGCCTCCCAAGTGCTGGGATTATAGGCATGCGCCACCACGCCCAGCAAGCACAAGGTATTTTTAACAGCCCCTGCCTTTTCATTGGATGGATTGATTTCCCCACATCCCATGGAACTTCTAGGGTGGCTCCTCTAAATTCAACTGATGTCTCTGAAATCTGTGTCCATCCCACCAGGGGCTCATCTTCAGACTTGGTTCATTCATGAGTCTCAGACTGCTTGTGATTCATGCCATCTGTTTCCTTGTTTGAATGTGATAAGTGAACCCCTACAAGATTTGGTTCAGGAAAACTTGTCCTTCCTTCAACACATCTCAGTATTTTTCTGCTTTTCAACCTGGCATGTGGGTCAAGTTGGCCACCCTACACAGGAGAAAGTTAACTGGTATCCTCCCTTTTCTGATTGTTCTTTGTTTTTGTGGATGCCAATTTTTTTTCTTTCTACCAGCTTGTCAAAGTAATTGCTGACAAAAGGTAGACAGTCCGCAGAACAAGTGAGATTCAAGTGTGCCACCCCTCTAAGAAGACTGTAATATAATTTGCACCCCTTCCCCTATCTCAACCAGAGTGAGTGAGCATGGTAATACCTCAAGCTGCATGAAGTCTCCTCGAGGAATTTCTCCAGATCTTCTCCTTTGCCAAGCACAGTGTAGTGAAATGTGTGGAAAAACAGGGGTGGAGCAGTGAAGGCCCGATATATTCTACACTGGAAGGCAAGAAGCATTGAAACTCCCTTCAGAAGCATTTCTCAGAAAAAACACACTGGCCCAGAGCTTCTGGTTAGAGAAGCTCCTCCTCTATCCTCTTGTTCTTTGCTTAGTAGCTTTGAATGGCCCTTGAGAACAGTGTAAATGTCTGTTCCCCGAAGACACTGTACACAAGACCCTAGCTTGCCACCCTCCTCCTGGGCTTGAGCCTTAGTCCACCTCTATCTCCCACCTCTTTTTTTTTTTTTTTTTAATATTTATTTCGTTTGCTTTAGTTGTACACAATGCATTTTTTAAAAAAATTTTTTTTTTACATGGTGCTGAGAATTGAACCCAGGCCACGTGCACTTGCTAAGCGAGCGCTCTACCACTGAGCCACAACCCCAGCTATCTCCCACCTCTTGATGAAATACTCATTGGGAAAGGGACGGTGTCTTACTGAGCTGTGTATTCCAGTAGTGAATGGTACATCTTGGTAAATAAACGCCAAGCCCCTGAATGCAGCTAAGAACTCTGAGGAGTCTCTCTTTCTTATTGAGATCAAGAACCCTAAGAAGATTTTTTTTTTTTCCTGTGCTGAAAATTGAACCAGGGTCTCATGCATGCTAGGTGAGTACTCTGCCACTGAGCCACACCCCCAGCCCTAGAAGGATTTTTAGAATTTATTTATTTATTTATTTAGAAATTTTTTTTAATTCGAAGTTGTGGTATATGACAGTAGAATGCATTACAATTCATAATATACATATGGAGCACATTTTTGCATATCTCTGGTTGTATACAAAGTATATTCATACCATTCATGTTTTCATATATGCACTTAGGGTAATATATGGGTATAGAATTTATTTTTAATTGACATATAGCAATTATACATATTAATGGGTTACAGTTTGACATTTTAATACATGAATACAATGTGTAATAATTAGATGGGGTAATTGGCTTATCTATCACTCTAGACATTATTTCTTTGTATTGGGAACATTCAAAATCCTCTCTACTAGCTATTTTGAAATATTCAAGTACTTGCTTTCAACTGTTCAATCGAACATTAGATGTTTGTCCCCCTATCCAACTGCACCCATGTACCATTTAACCATCTTCTCTCTACCTGCCCCCAAACCCTTTGTAGGCTCTGCTGACACTATTCAATTCTTTCCTTCTATGAGATCAACGTTTTAGCTTCCACATGTAAGTCTTTCTGTGCCTGACTTGGTTCACTTAACATAATATCCTCTAGTTCCAACCATGTTGCTACAAGTAACAGAATTTTATTCTTTTTTGTGGTGAATAATATTCCATTGTGTATGTGTGTGTGTATATATATGTATATATATACATATATATACACATACATTATCCATTCATCAGTTGAGGCACACTTAGGTTGTTTCCATTTCTTGGCTGTTATGAATAGTGCTGAAATAAACATGAGAGTGAAGTTGTTTCTTTGACATTCTGACTTCATTTCCTTTGGAAATAAACCAGGTAGTAGGGTTATTGGATCATATGACAGATCCAATTCTAGTTTTTTGAGGAACTTGCATATTGTTTTCCATAATAGCTGTACTAATTTACATTCCCACTGACAGTCAGTGGGAGTCCTTTTTCTCTGCACCCTCACCAGCTTTTATTATTATTATTATTATTATTATATTATTATTATTATTATTATGTTTGTTTGGTACTGGAGAATGAACTCAGGGGCACTTGTCCACTGAGACACGTCCCCAGCCCTATTTTGTATTTTATTTAGAGATAGTATCTCACTGAGTTGCTTAGCACCTCGCTTTTGTTGAGGTTGGCTTTGAACTCATGATCCTCCTGCCTCAGCCTCCTGAGCCACTGGGATTACAGGAATGCACCACTGCACCCTGCTATTTTTTTTTTTTATAACAACCATGGGGTGAGATGGTATTTCACTGTGGGTTTGATTTGCATTAGTAATGGTGAACATTTTTCCTTATACTTACTTGTTAGTCCTTTGTATATTTTCTTTTGAGAAATGAAATCTTTGTGTAGGTCATTTGCCCATTTTTAAATCAGATTATTTGGAGTCTCTGTTTTGCTGCCATGTTTGAATTCCTTATATATTCAGGATGTTAATTCCTCATTGGATGAACAGTTTGCAAATATTTTCTACCATTCTATAGGTTGTCTCTTCACTCTATCCTTTTCTATGTGGAATCATTTTAGTCTGATGTAATCCCATTTGTCGATTTTTGCTTTTGTGACCTATGTTTTGAGGTCAAATTCAAAATCTTTGCCCAGACCAACATCCTCAATCATTTTCCCTGTTTTTTTGTTTTGTTTTGGTTTTCCCAGTAGTTTTATAGTTTCAGGTCTTGCATTTAACTCAGAGTTAAAACTCTGTTCTGAGTTGAGTTTTATATATGGTAAGACATAGGGGTCTAAGTTTATTTTTTTCAAATCAGTGACTTAATAAAATTATTTGAAGAGTCAAGACAGTGCTGGGGGCTGGGGTTGTGGTTCAGCGGTAGAGCGCTCGCCTAGCACGTGCGCGGCCCAGGTTCGATCCTCAGCACCACGTAAAAATAAAAAAACACATTGTGTACAACTAAAAGCAAATAAATATTTTTTTAAAAAGACAGTGCTTGGCACAAAAATAGGCCAACAATAAATTGGGTTATTATTATGACATCTTCTGAGAATCCCTACTTCTAATCTAATTCTTAGCGTCCCTCCATATTTTCCCAATCTTAACTTTTCTTGGCTTCAGAAAACCCTCTGCTGCCTTCAGCACCCTCCCATTTATTTCACATTTTACTACCACTCTCATCCGTATTTCTTCCAGCTAGTCTGCTCTTGTGTTGTCCCGTGTATGTAAACTCTGTGTCCTCTGAGGCCTCTGGAGACCCTCACAGGGGAAGCCAGGGGTCTGAAGGAGCCAGGCAGGAAGAAGAGGGACTTTACCCTTTATCTTAATCAGAGGGTACCACATTTTATTTGACCCACAATGATAGCACTTATAGTTTTTAAAATAATGAATTAGTTGCTAGGATTTAAAAATCAGGATTTCTGGCAACACCACGTCCCAACTCCTATATGGTAATAATCAAGATGAGGGGCTGGGGTTGTAGCTCCGTGGAAGAGCACCTGCCTAGCACGTGTGAGGCACTGGGTTCAATCCTCAGCACCACATAAAAATAAATAAATAAAATAAAGATATTGTGTCCATCTACAATTAAAAATATTTGAAAAAGATGAAATCAAGCAGAAACCAAGATAGACCCTGTAGAGTATTTGTGCTTCAGTCCACCACAGAACCCACCACTCCCTATTACTCCCCTAACTGAGTTTGTTGAGGGTTAATTGCATGGTATTCCCAGATTCTCCAGATGTTGCCCTCCTTATGGAAAGAGAAAAGAGAAATATTTCTTGTCCCCGTTTCAAACTAAGTAGGAAAACGACAGAGAGACCCAGGAGGTCATACATTTCATGAAAAAGGGGAGTGAATGTTTTCTTTTCTGTAGAAAGTAAGGAAATCACCACAAAGTTAATGTTTAAGCACAGAAGTGTCTGGTTCGAAGAATATAATACACAAGACCACTCTGAAACCAGTATGGTCCTTTATTATCTTACTTGCCAAACTCTGTGTTCTTTAAGATCTCTGGTCAAAGTGATAGAACCTCTTGAACCCTAAACAAACCATTGGGTTTGGGTCCCATCTCTGCCTGTTTTCAAACTGAGGCACCCTAGACTAACTGGTGGCTTTTGTGATTGGAGAAGAAAGAACACTCTCACTTCTCAGACAATGTCCTGACTTCCCTGCAGGACAAACATTAATAGTTGGGGGCGGGGGGGGGGGGGGGGCAGGGGGGGTGGTGGCTGGGGTTGTGGCTCAGCGGTAGAGTGCTCGCCTAGCACGTGCGTGGCCTGGGTTCCATCCTCAGCACCACGTAAAAACAAAGGCATTGTAAACAATTAAAAGCAAATAAATAAATATTTTTTTAAAAAATACAAAATAGGGCTGGAGATGTGTCTCAGTGGTCAAGTACCCCAAGTTCAATCCCTGGTACCAAAAAAAAGAAAGAAAGAAAGTAAGTTTGGAGATCCATGGAACATGCATGTTATACTGCCATCTCAGAATTCTGGGATTGAAGAGGACCCCAGAGGTTACTCAGCCCATGTACAGAAAGGATTTGCCCAGGATCAAAAGTAATCCTAGCAGAGATAGAACTGAAAGAAGAAAAGAATAACTTAAGGTTTGTCTTCTTCATTTTACAGGTTTCTCTCTCTCCTGTGTATGATAAGCAAAGTAAGCCAAACTATATGTACAACAACATAGACTACTTCCATCAGAAGCTGCACATAATCTTTTAAAAAATATTTATTTATTTGCTTTAGTTGCACATAATGCAATACATTTATATTTACGTGGTGCTGAGGATCGAACCCGGGCCGTGCACGTGTGAGGTGAACGCTCTGCCGCTGAGCCACAACCCCAGCCCTCTTTTTTTTTTTTAATTGCCTCTTCTTAGTAAGAAGATAGTAGAATCCATTTTGATAAAATTATGCAAGCATGGAATATATCCTGTTCTAATTAGGACTCCATTTGTGTGGGTGGGCACAATGGTAGGGTTCATTTAGGTATTTTCATATATATACATAGGAAAATTATGTTAGACTGATTCTACCATCTTTCCTGTTCATATCCCCTCTACCTTCCTTTTGTTCCCCTTTGCCTAATCTGCTGAACTCCTCTTTTTCCTGTACCCCACCAATTTGTAGGGGTTTAGTTTCCACAAATCAGCAAGAACATTTGACCTTTGGTTTTGGGGGATTGGTTTATTTCACTTAGCATGACAGCCTCCAGATCCACCCATTTACTGGCAAATGTCATAAAGTCATTTTTCTTTATGCATGAGTAATAGTCCTTTGTATATATGTGACACAATTTCTACTTTTAATCAGTCATAAAGAATTATTTTTATTTTCTTCTGTTTTTGAAATAATTTCAGACTGAACAAAAATATTGCAAAAATAGTAAAAAGATTTCCTATAGGGGCTGGCGATGTGGCTCAGTGGTAGAATACTTGCCTGGCATGTGTGGGGCACTGGGTTCAGTCCCTAGCACCACATAAGATAAAATAAAATAAAATCAAGGTATTACGTCCACATACAACTAAAAATATACATATATTAAAAAAAGAAAAGACTTCCTGTAAATTTTCACACAGATTCCCTAAATGTCAACATCTTAAGTAGAGAATCAAAATCATGAAGTTAGCATTGATACAATGCTGTTTTCTGATTTACAAAATGTATTCAGCTTTCTTCAATTGTCCACAATGTTTTTTTTTCTGGCCTGGGATCTAATCTAGGATTTCACACTGCATTTTGTTCTCTCTTGGGTCTCTTTTATTTTTTTATTTTATTTTATTTTTTTAAGTGGAAGAATTAAGCTTCTTTATTTATTTATGTGTGTGTGTGGTACCGGGAATTGAACTCAGGGGCACTCAACCACTGGGTCACATCTCCAGCCCCTTTTTTTGTATCTTATTTAGAGACAGGGTCTCACTGAGTTGCTAAGTGCCTCGCCATTGCTGAGGCTGGCTTTGAACTCGCTATCCTCCTGCCTCAGCCTCCCAAAGTGCTGGGATTACAGGCGTGCGCCACCGCACCGGCTTCTTTCCTCTTTTTTAGTGTGGATCAGTTCTTCAGTGTTTGTCTTTCGTGAACTTGACACTTAATAAAATGTTCCTCAATTTTGGTTTTTCTGCGTTTTCCTCACGATTACACCCAGGGTAACATCCACTGATGATTCCTGCCTAAAACATAATTAATGTTAAACTAGAATAATACCAAGGAGAAACATGTGGTAGGTGAATGTTGTCGCCGGAAAAGGATTGCAGCCTGGAACGGCAGCGCCGCGGGAAGGAGTCCGGAGACAGGATGGAGACGAAAATATTCTTTAATCTTACAAGAAACTACAATACATCTACACAATAGCGATAACCCTGTCTTTTCTCCCTCTGGTCTCTTCCCATGCGCCCGAGCAGCAATGGCGCTCGCTGGATCTGCTGAGTCACCGTTCAAAATCTCTCGAGAGCCTCGACCAAGTCCCGCGAGATCCCGTGAGACTACGGAAAGCGGAAATGCCCCAAAATGTCTATGGCCCAATAGTCAACCGCAATCTTAGCTATCTCCGCAAACAGGGCTCCTGCAGGTGAACCTATGACAAGTCTTTTATACATGAGAACGTCCTGTGGTCCCTTTTTTCTTTTTGGGCCGGTAGAATATGGGTAGACATGATGCTCTGTAGCTTGAAGATCTGGACCTTAAGAAATCTGCAGCTTCTGCTTTTGCCTTTATGCAAAGTTCCCTCCAATAGCCAACTCTGCAGAAGCCCAGTGACCCTCAGCCCACCACAGAGTAGGAAAGTCCCATATTCACAGAGAGAAAGTCAGAAGGGCTCTGAAGTACCCAAATGGGAGTGAAGCCTTTTTGGACTTTCTGTCCTGCCCAACCACCAGTTGAAAGCAGCTGAGTGAATGCCTCCAATCAATACCAGATAGAGCTAAAGAACCTGCCAGCCAAGCTCAGCCCAAATTCCTGGCCACAGATTCCTGAGCAAATAAAAGCACTTATTTTACACTAGGCATGTTTGGGAACATTTGTTTCATTGCAATAAACAACCCAAATAGACTATGTCATTCAAACATTTTCACTGCAGAAAATTAGTGTATTTGATTAGAGTGCTGCTCCAGACCTCACTGTGGGTGTTATCTAATATAGGGTATGTGTGCATTTTATCCTTCTAAGTTAAAGAAAAATCTGAATCCTGAAATCCATCTGGCCCCCAGGGTTTTTGGAAGGGATTATCTTTTGCACTATGGAAGCAATTGTCTGTACTTCCTTTCTGTCTTACACATTCACTAAGTGTCAAGCATGTTGCCTTAGACTATTACATGTATCTCTTATTTCTCCAAATGCATTAGCAGTTTCTCTAAGCCAGTAGCTCTCAAGCTTCACTTTGCATCAGTGTCTTTTGAAGGACTTATTCTCACAAAGCTTCCTGGATCTATACTCAAAGGCTCTGATTCAGTGGGTCTGAGGTGAAGCCTGAGAAGCTGTGTTTCTGGCAAGTTTCCAGGGAAGCTGAAGCTGTAGGTCCAGGAACCACACTTTGAGAACTACTGCTCTAGGAAGAGCTCCATATTTAATAGTTTTATTGTATTTACCCACTAACCCAAGGTGCTTATCCAATGCACATGGATGGGATGGCTCCAAATGTTCATCTGTAGCATGCTTCAGAAGCCCTTTACTCCCTGAGGCCCACCTGGCTAGGCCCCAAACTTAAAAGAAACTAATTTCTTGTTTTACTAGTTTGTCTTTTGTGCTTCCTTCTCTGTTGATTAAACATTGTAAAATATTTAAAATGTATAAAATGTCTTTCTGATCTCTTTTTAACCTATCTTGGACCAGAACAACGCGTATGCCTTCACTGTGAATTCAAAGTTCTTATGTGTGACTAAAGATTATTTCCTTTCCCTTTGGTGGTTTCAGAAGTTTTCTGTTATCCGTTCACAAAACAGGAGGGGCTACAACAAGACATCTTTTTGGCCAGAGTCCGTCCGTCAAAGCCTGTCTTTCTGTTTACAGATGGCACAACTGAGGCCCAGAATAGTAAAGCTATTTGCTTTTACTGACCTACCGCCCACAAATACAAGTGCCCTGCCGGAGTCAGGTCTGATCTGACCTGCACCAGCCGCTGCACTGAGGCGTCCTCATCCCCTCCCCCATCCAGGACAGGGCAGCCGATTTGTCAGTCGTACACTTCACTTTGCACAAACCACACCTTTCAGGCTTTTTGGAAACATTTTCCCCCGAGGGTGATGGGTCGGTCACATTGATTCATCTTGACCAGGAACACCAAACGTCTCCCCTCTCCCATCTCCGGCCCAGGCGACGGATCCCAGCCGGAGAGCGCCTGGAAACCTCTGGCTCTCAAAGGCCAGCGATTAAGTTGGTTCCTCAAATTGTTCCCGACAGGAGGGGCAGGAAATAACACCGCGCTTCGGCGGCGGCCGCAGCGGGAGGGGGAGAAGCGACTCCCAGGCAGTCCTGGCCGCCTCGCATCGATCTCGGGTCTAAGGTCCGACCGGGTCATAACTCCAGCCGCTCTTCCCCCTGTTCCAGCCACCACCCACCGCCTGCCTCGGTCATTCTTCTAAGGGCTGAGCCCCGGAGCCCCGGAGCCCCTGAGGGCCTGCGTTTCCCTGAGGGTCCCGGCCAGGTGGAAGGAAACAGGTCAGCGGCCGCGGCCGCCCGAGGGGGCGGAGCCTGGAGGGCCGGCGGCAGGACCCCGGCCTCGCCTCGGTGCGGCTCAGGGACTGCGCGCCCAGCTACGCCGAAAGCGCCTCGGCGCCCTCTCGGTCGCTAGGTGTCCCGCAACAGGTGAAGAGGCCGCGCGCCGCGACGCCTCGGCGGGGCGGTCCCTCTCCAGCCCGCCTCCCGCCCGCCCTCTCCACGCCCCCCCTCCCCTCCTCCCGGCCTCCGCCGCCTTCCTCGGCCGCCGGGCGGCCTCCCCTCGCTCGTACTCCTCCTCCCGGGCCCCAGCGCAGCCCCGGAGCCCGCGCGCGGAGCAGCGGAGGGCGCCGCGCACTCCCGGGACACGCGCGACTCCTGGACCGGCCCCGGAGGGCGCCCGGGGGCGCGCCCTGCTCCCCGCGCCAGCCGCGCTCCCCTCCCGCTCGCCGGTGTCCCCGGGGGACAGGGCCGCGCGTCAACCCCCGGACGCGCTGGGGGTCCCGGGGGACCGGCCAGCCCGGTCAGGGCGCGACGATGGAGGAGCCGCAGCGCTCCCGCTCGCACACGGTCACCACCACCACCAGCTCCTTCGCGGAGAACTTCTCCACCACCAGCAGCAGCTTCGCCTACGATCGAGAGTTCCTCCGCACAGTGCCCGGGCTTCTCATCGTGGCCGAGATCGTGAGTGCCAGCGGGCCGGGGGCGGGGGAGGCAGATGGACCCGGCGCGTTGGCACCCGCTGTACTTCTCCAATGGAACCTGCTCAGATCCTCGGGCAGGCTTTGGAGAACCCTTTTAAAACTCAGCCTCTGTTCTTCGCAAAGTGCAAAAATCAAAAGGAGGTCTTTTCAAACTCTTGGGGAGAGAGGGTCGTGACCCTCACGATGTCTGTGGGGGAAGAGATCTGGCTATGCTGGGAGCAGGATGCTTGGTGGGTATTCAAGTTTGTGTGGCATGTCAGGGACACTTGGTGCCCTCCTCACCTGATTTCCACGTGGATAGCCTCCTTTCTTAAAGCAAAGCTTTCCTAAGATTGGGGGTGGCACAGAGAGGGCTTTTCCTTTTTCTAAATATCTCCCTGGTAGTAAAAATGAAGTGAATGGGGTTGGGGGAGGCGGGTGGATAATCACTGAGTTAAAATATGAGAGTATCAACCTCTTTGAGAATTAAAGGGCCTCCTGTCTGGGGTTGTGCACATCTTGGTGCAGGCTCTGAACGGTCCTGCCAACAGGTGACAGGGCATGTACTTGCTCCCCTCCATTGGAAGATATGGAGGCTGAGGACGCAAGTGATCTCCCCAAAAGTCCCAGCCAACCCTTCATGGCTGAGAAAGGACTGGAGCCCAGTTAATGGCTAGTAGTGGTCACCATTTACTGTCTTCCCCCTGTGCCAGGGTTATCCAACCCCCCTTAGATGCCTTAGCGATCTCATGTAGTCCACACAACAACCCTCAATATAAAGGTGGCTTTAACTAAACTCATTTTACATGTGAAGAAACTGAGGCCTAAGAGAGGAATTAAACTATGCCTGTGGAGGGTGGAGCTGGAATGCAGACACAGGCCAGCCTTTTTCCTGGTCTCTGTTCTTAACTGCTAAGGGGCATTTCTTCCATTTATCTGGCCAGTACTCCTTCTGCTATCTCAGAGACTTGTTTAAACATTGTGTGAGAGCTAGAGAATAGATATACAGTCCTGGACAGTCCCTTTGAGAGACCTTCAGTGAAACCTGAAACCTATGTACATCAAAGAGTTTGCTTGCTCCTCCAGTGTCTCAAACCCCATCCCAGAGCTAGGGAATCCATCTGCAAGTGTTCCAGTGCACAGAAAGTTTGAGCAACAGTCGGCTTAGACTGAAGACTGAGGAGACCCAATAAAAAGCTGAAAATATTGGAATTGCCTTACAAGCCTGACTTTACAAAGTTCAACAAATATTTGCAGTGAGAGTGAAGAAGTTGGCAGTCTACCCTGCTTGAGCAGGGCAAACAGAAGCTAACACGATGGAGTTTGGGCTTCTATTCTGGGGTGGGTTTCCACCAGGCATGAAGTAAAATGCCTATCATTTCCTGATACATGATCATATGCTCTCTGTACCACACTTTTTCAGACAATATGAAAGTGAAGGAAGAAATGTAAATGGTCCATAATCCCATCACTAGAAATAACCATTGTAGACATGTTGGCATGTATCCTTTTAGATTTCAGTGAGCTTTTTTTTTTTTGGGGGGGGGGAGAGGGGAGGTACCAGGAATTTAACTCAGGGGCACTCAACCACTGAGTTGCTTAGCACCTTGCGGTTGTTGCTGCCTTTCAACTTGCGATCCTTGTGTCTCAGCCTCCCGAGCAGCTGGGATTACAGCCATGTGCCCAGAATTTCAGTGAGCTTTTTGAAAAAGGTGGAAAAATTATATCACCCTTATTACTGCTTTAGATGAGTTATTTATTTATTTGCACAGGGGATTGGACCCAGGGGCACTTAACCACTGAGCCACATCCCCAGCCCTTTTTATATTTTTTAAAAATATTTTTAAATAACTTTATTTATTTTTTATGTGGGTGCTGAGGATCGAACCCAGCGTTTTACACGTGCTAGGCGAGTGTGCTACCACTGAGCCACAACCCCAGCCCCCCCTTTTTTATATTTTATTTAGATACACGATCTCACTGAGTTGCTTAGGGCCTCACTAAGTTGCTGAGGCTGGCTTTGAACTCGAGATCCTCCTGCCTCAGCCTCCCGAACCACGTGCCCCACCGCACCTGGCTGAGTTTTTATTTTTGACAGAGATAATTATGTACATGTTTTAGAGTCAAACAGTACTACAGGCAGAAATCTTTCCCCTGCTCTCCATTCCTAGAGATACCCGTATTCAAGACTCTTAGTGCTCTGAGTAATGTGTTTCTAAGCTTAGAGTTTTCTCCCAGCTTGTTGGCATTGTCCACTGCCTTTCTGCTCTGAAAGCTGAAGCCTTCACTGTCTCAGACCACTTCCAATTACATAATACCCTTCCTGTCTCCCAGGATAGTCATCAGGTGATTTGGTTTGGACCAACAGCCAGTGTTGACTCATGATACCATGAAAACTTCACAGCTGAGCCACAGAGTAACCTATGCGTGCTTTTCTTTTCCTGCCCAATTTCTTGCTTTCTTTGGTGTTAGTAATGCTCTTTTCACATTTCTTATTTCCCCACATATTTAGTCACCAACTTAGTTGGAGTTGTCCAAATCTCTTGCTAGAAAGAGCCCTCTGTGTTCTATCAGGGTCATCCTCCTGACCTACCTGCCCCAGGGGCCTCAGACCTGCTCCCACCTGCCTCGTGACTGCACCGTCACCCTGAAGTTCTGTGCTCTCTGTCTCCGATTGGAGACCCTGCCTCTTCTGGTCACTGTCCTCCTCTGACTTGTCTTACCCCCAGGGTGGTGAGCAACTCAATAGTTACTTAAGAAAAGATGCAAGTGGAAATTGAGATTTTCATCTTTCAAAATTCTACTGTTACACATAATTTGACTAGGCAAAGACTGTTAGATTGGAAATAGTTGTTCTTCAGAATTTTAAAAGTATTCTATAGTCCTTTAGCTGTTCTGATTTTTTAAAAAACATTTTTTCCTATTCACCTCTGCTCCGCACATTGGAAGCCTGTAGAATATTCCTTCTCCTCAGAGATCTGAGGTATCAGTGATGTGTTTTCTTCCTTTATACTTGGGACTTAGTGTGTTCTCCCAAATAAGGAAAACTCATGTAAAAAACTTTTTTTTTTTTTTTTGTTTTTTTTTTTTTTTTTTTTTTTGGTACCAGGGATTGAACTCAGGGACACTTGACCACTGGGCCACATCCCTAGCTCTTTTTTGTATTTTATTAGAGACAGGGTCTCACTGAGTTGCTAAGTGCCTCGCCATTGCTGAGGCTGGCTTTGAACTTGCGATTCTCCTGCCTCAGCCTCCCAAGTGCTGGGATTACAGGCGTGCGCCTCCGCACCCAGCTAGACTCATGTAAGTTTAAGGAGATCTTTTTTTTTTTTTTTTAATATGTTTTTCTTTCTTTCCACTTTTTCAGTTCTTTTCAAAACTCTTTCTATACTTCTTTTTCTATCATGTTTTTTTTTTGCAATTTTTCTTTCTGATCATAACTTGCTATTTGTACTTATGATGCCATGAACGTTTTTCAGATCTCTGATTTCTTGTGTTGTTAGTTTCCTATCATAAGGAAGTACCATATTTGATTTCCTTGGTCCTCTAAGACAAACACGTTTCTAAATTTTACTAATATAAGCAACGCTGCAGCAGCTATCCTTCTTTGTCCATCTTTCTGGGCTTGCACAATGATTTTCTTGAGGAAAAGTTCCTTAAAGTAGAATTGTTAGGTCAAAAGATATGCAAATTTAAGGATTCTGTGACATATTCTGCAGTTTTACTGGTCAAAATTGTCATCAGCAGTGTGCACATTAAAAAAAAAAATACTTTTTTTTAAATTAGAGGAACTCTTAAAATTCAAAATGCTAAAGAGCACCTTAAATGATATACTATGTTTTGATTCTAAGATTTTTAAAATTCATGATTTGACCTCTGGATCAGGTTGTAGTTTAAAATATATGGTTTCTTGGATATCATGAAATATGGTACCACTGATTCTTTATCTGGAGGGGTATATGTGTATTTCAAACTATCACTGTCCCTTTTTTGAGATTATGCTAAACCTGACTCCAGAAAAATACTACTTTTCCAGCCCTGTAAAAATATTGAGATAAAGAATTACTTAGAACCTGAATTCTGCTTGGACCTGAGGAAATGAAATAATAGAGGACAAAACACAATGTTTCCCCCAAATCACTTGTCAAAATCACTTGCAAGGGCTGGGGTTATAGCTCACTGGTAGAGTGCTTGTGTAGCACCTATGAGGAACTGGGTTCAATCCTCAGTACCACATAAAAATAAATAAATAAAATAAAGGTATTGTGTCCATCTATAACTGAAAAAAACATATTAAAAAAAAATTGCAGGCTGGGGTTGTGGCTCAGCGGCGGAGCGCTCGCCTCGCATGTGCGCGGCCCGGGTTTGATCCTCAGCACCACGTAAACATAAATGTATTGCATTGTGTACAACTAAAGTAAATAAATGAATATTTAAAAAAAAATTGCTTGCCCTGGCCTTCTTGCTGGGGTGAGTAGCAGTAGCTATGCCTACTAAGACACTCAGGGCTATGCCAGTGTAACCCCGTGTTGAAACCAAATCATGGTAGTTTCCTTCCTTTTAAAGTTTTATAACAAGCTAGAAGCAATCCAGTACTTGACCTGTGAATTGTAGGATGCTGTGATCTCATACCCATTACAAGTACTTGAAGAATAAAATGATTTGTAAGAAGCTGAGTTAATTGCACCCTTCCTGTATTGGTGACTTTAAAATGAGTTATAGCATCCACGTAATAATGTTAGGTCACCTTTTATTTACTTACCGTCATGAGCAAACTTGGTTGGAGAAGGACAAATAGGGTTTACTGAGAACTGGAATCTAAATTGCTATCTTGTTGTTCCTTTTTTAAAAAGTAGTGAATGTGGTTTCCATTTCACAAAAGCAATACCCAGACTTTGTAAAAAAAAAAAAAAAAAAAAAAAAAAAAATTGGAAAAATGCAGGTAAGAAAAAAATAAAAATAAAAATAAATGAATTCTTACCCCCACAGTGGTTTCTCAAAGGCACGGTCTAGAAGCGGGTAGGGTCCTGAAGTTGTTTTGGTTGTTGTGATGCCTCGTGTTTAGTGCCCTGGAGACTAGAAATATTAAATGTCCTGAAATGTATGGAACAGTCTCCAACAACACAGAATTCCTTCATCAAATGCCAATAGCTGTTGGTTCGCTGTTCATTGTTGAGGAACTGAGCGAACCATTGTTTACCCTTTGGAGTAAAGTGTTCCAAAATTTCTTAAGTAATTTTTATATGTTTTAGGGGGAAAAATGTAGTCCTTTGTAAAAGATTTTTTTTTTTTTCCTTTCTTGCCATGACCATCTGTGCTGGTATCTTCCATTTGTCCCCCAGATCCATTCTCCACCTGGTCTGGTCTCTACCAGGGAGGCTGACCTGCTGGACTCTCAAGGACTCCCCCCCTCTGATGTGCCTCTTGCTCAGTGGATGCACTGGTGTCACCAGCACGAGGTTCTGGGGGAAAAGAAAGCAAATTCTGGGTATCCATTCCCCAGGAGTCCTCCTTGCTGGGTCTCAGCAGGTTGGCTATGCCCCTCCATGGAAGGTGGGCTGTCTGGCAGCCCTCTCCATGCTGCTGTTTTCTCTGGCCCTGAAAACTGTACGCTCCCCCTCTGCTTACTGGTTCCAGGTACTGCACTATCACTTGTGGTTTTCCTGCATCCTGCTTTACAGATAGCACCTTTATTAAGCTTTGCTCAGATTACCCAATGTGAGTGTGCCTGGTTTCCTGCTGAGACCTGACCTATTGCATTTCTTCATCAATGATTAATTTCGTAACGACATTCTTGATGGCCACGTAGTATTCCAGAAATATCTAGGCTTCAACTATTCAATGTATGTTTACTTCCTTTTCCTAATAGCAGTATAATAAATATCCATTAACCTAAATCTTCCTGTATGTCTAATATTTTCTCAGGATCAATATTTAGAATTGATAAAAAGAGTCAATGAATCTTCTTTAAAGCTTAGTGGGTGTGCAGTAAAGTTTACCTTTTTTTGGTATAAAGTTTTATGAGTTTGGCTGTGTGTGTTTTTTAAAAAATAGCTTCATTGAGATATGATTCATATATAAAATTGATAGTGTAAAGAATTTTAGGATATTCACAAGAGTGTACAGCTATCACCTACTCAATTCTAGAACTTTGCCTCAAAAAAAAGAAAATCCCCTCTTAGCAATCACTCCCTATTCCTCCCTTTCATCAGCCTTTAGTAATCATTAATCTACTTTCTTTGTGGATTTTTCTATTCTGGACATTTCACATAAATGGAGTTCTATACTATGTGACCCTTTCTGTCTGGCTTCTGTCACTTAACATCATGTTTTTAAGAACCATCTATATATAGAATACATAAGCACATTTTTCCTTATGTTGTCAAATAGTATTCCATTGTATTAATGTATTATTTTTTTTCATTCATCAACCAATGGACATTTGGGTTTCCATATTTTGACTAGTGTGAATAATGATGGTATGAATTTTCATGTACAGGTTTTTGTGTGGACATTTATTTTTGGTTCTCTTGGGCATTTAGCTGGAAATGGAATTACTGGGTTACATGGTGACTCTGTTGAACATTTTGAGGTGCTGTTTCCAAAGTGGAAACCAGCAACAGAATGTTCTGGATTCTCTGCATTCTCAACAAGACTTGCTTTCTATATTTGATTCATGTCATCCTATGAAGGCTATGAAGGGGTGTCTCATTGTGGTTTTGGTTTATATTTCCATTGAGAGTAAGGATGTTGAGCAATCTTCATGTGTCTATGGAGCATTCATATGTCTTCTTTGGAGAAATGTCTATTCAAATCCTTTGCCAGTTTTGGGGCTGGGATTGTGGCTCAGTGGTAGAGCACTTACCTGTCACATGTGAGACACTGGGTTCAATCCTCAGTACCACATAAAAATAAGTAAATAAAATAAGTAATAAAATTTTATTTATGATATACATTGATATATTAATATTATATTAATTAAATATTTAAATATTAATTAAACACTCAATTAACTAGTTAATAATTAAGTAATTATTAAATTAATTTAATATTTGAATGTTAATGTTTAAATATTAATTAAATAATTAATTAAATATTATATTAATATATGTATGTATTTTTTAAACAAACTCTTTGTCAGTTTAAAAATATGACTAATTTGGCTTTTAGGGTAGAGTTGTGTGAGTTCTGTACATATTCTGGTAAAAATTCTTTTTCAGCTAATATGATTCTAAAATATTTTTCTCCCATTCTGTGGGTTGTCTTTTCAATATTCTTGATAGCATCCTTTGAAGTGCAAGGGTCCTTAATTTTGACAAAGTTCAATTTATGTGTTTCTTATTTTGTTTATGCTTTTGATATCATATCTAAGAAGACTTTGTCTAATCCATAGTCAGGAAGATTTACTCCTCTATTTTCTTCTAAAAGTTTTATAGTTTTAGGTCTTACATTTATGTTCATTTTGAACTCATTTTGTGGTCTGTGGTTCATTTTGAACTCATTTTTTGTATGATGTGAGGTAGGGTTTAACTTCAGTCTTTTACATGCAGGTATCTAATTTTCCCAGCATCATTTGTTTTTTTGTCATTGAATTTTCTGGGCATCCTTATTGAAAATAAAATGACCATAAATATAAGGATTTATTTCTGAATTTTCAGTATATTTGATTGGTCTATATGTATATCCTTATGCTAGTACCACACTGTATTGATGACTGTAGCTTTGTACTAAGTTTTGAAATCAGAAATTAAAATCCTTCAACTTTGTTCTTCTTGTCTAAGATTGTTTTAGCTATTGTGGGTCCCATGCATTTCTACATGAATTAGGATCAACTTTTAATAACTGCAAAAACATAAAAATCCATCTTACAATTTCAATATGGCATGTGTTGAATCTATAGACCAATGTGGCAAGAATTGCCATTTTCACAAAATGATCTCCCAATTCATGAACATGGGATGTCTTTCCTATTATTTAGATCTTCTCTAATTTCTTTCAACAGTATTTTGTGTTTTTAGCATACATGTATCACACTTTTTTAATTAAATTTATTTCTAAGTATTTTATAATTTTTAAAACTATTGCAGGGGCTGGGGTTGTGGCTCAGCGGTAGAGCACTTGCCTAGCACGTGCGCGGCCCGGGTTCGATCCTCAGCACCACATACAAATAAAGGCATTGTGTACAACTAAAGCAAATAAATAAATATTTTTTAAAAAAACTATTGCAAATGGAATTATTCTCTTAACTTCTTTTCCAGATTATTTAGTACTAGATTATTGAAATCCAATTGAGTTCTATATCCTTGATATTGTATTCTACAACTTTGCTGATCTCATTTGTTAATTCTAATATTTTTTTTGTGTGTAGTTTGTCACATGCTTTTATTGCTTTTTCTATTTCAGCCAAGTTGCATTTCGTCTAGTGGTGTTTCATGAGTAACAGGGTTTGTTTCTGCAGACTCACACTTTCTTTTGATATTTGCCAATTAGAGGTGAGAGAGATTCAAAATAATAAAAACTAATTTGGCATGGGAACCTGCCAATCAGAGAGAACACCATCCATAAACAATATTCAGGGGAGCATCGACATGTGAAAAAGAACAAATTGTTTTAGTTTGCATTTCTGTGATTATTGAAGTTGTGCATTTTAAATATGCTTATTAGCCATTTTTTTCTATTTTGGGTAACTGCTTGCTTTTTCTTCTACCTACTTAAAAGTTGGGGATATTTCTTTCTTTAAAAAAAATCTTTAAAGATATAAAAGAGAAAGAATCCCTTAATGAAAATTACCACCTGGGAGGGAAAAAAGATTGAATTGGGTGTGTGTTTGAATGGGGATTTTTGCTTACTTGCTTGCTTTTTCTTTTCTTTCGTAACCAGGATCGAACCAGGGGTGCTTAACCACTGACCAACATCCCCAGCCCTTGTTATATTTTATTTTGAGACAGGGTCTCACTAAGTTGCTTAGAGCCTTGCTGATTTGCTGAGGCTGGCTTTGAACTTGTGATCCTCCTGCCTCAACCTCCCAAAGACCTGCCTTACAGGCATGAGCCATCATGCCTGGCTGGGATGCTTGCTTTCTGACTCCTCCTTACTTTTATTTATGATTTAATTTTTTAAGATTGAAGATAAATTTTTGCTTGAATGTAATTAAAGAAACTTAAGGTATAAAGTATACATTGTAAAAATAAATTTCAGGTCACTTAAATAATCTCCTTTACTCCCTCCCTCATTTATCTGAAATGTCTTAATATTTTTCCATATTCTTTTCCTGTACACATTTCCTGTATGTTATGGTTATCAATTTTCTCATCTGTCAGCTGCTATTAATGTCATCATGCCATGTTTCATCAAAGAAAGTTTTCTTTAATATTTATTTATTTGTTTTAGTTGTACACAATGCCTTTATTTTTACGTGGTGCTGCTAGGCGAGCACTCTACCGCTGAACCACAACCCCAGCCCCCGAAAGTTTTTAATTTGTATGAAGTCTTAACTTTCTTTAGCCTCCTGAGCTTTGCCTTGCTTAAACAGGGCTTCCCCATGATTATACAAATATTTGAAGAACATATAGGAGACAAAAATTTTGTTAAGAATATTTACATTCTAAAATTGTCAGACATTCTCTTTGTGTATATAAGAATTTCACTTTTCTTCCCAAATGGAAATCCAGGTGTCTCACTATGAATCAATTAAATATAATCAAATAAATATAATTGATTCATATGTGCATAAATATTTCTTGACCTTCTTTTGTTCTATTTCTGAGTCAATTTCATACCTTTTTAAAAAAATTACAGTTGTATTGTGCATTTTAATACCCACAAGGGTAAGTCATACAAGATTATTTCTTTTTATATTTTCATGTATTACACTAATACACATGGCTTTTAGAGTCAGCATTCCTCAAATTCCATTACAACTTGGATTGTAATCACATTACATTTATAAATTAATTTGAAAAGTTATCTTTATGGTATTTTACCATCTAAGAATAGTGTCTCCATTTATACAGGTCATTTTATTTTCTTCAAATTCTTTTTTTTCCCATTGAGTCTTGTGCATGCCTTCCTTGACTTAATTATTTTTCATTGTTGATAAATGTTATTTATAAAAAATGAATCTGGTTTATCAAATTTTGATTACTTGTGATATATAAAAGCTGTTATTATTATTATTTTTTGTAGTGCTGGGGATGGAACCCAGGGCCTCTTGCATGCTAGGCAAGTGTTCTACCACCAAGCTACAACCCTAGCCCTTTTGTTTTTTATTTTGAGACAGGGTCTTGCTAAATTGTTCAGGCTGCCCTTGAACTTGTGATCCTTTTGCCTCCACCTCCTGAGTAGCTGGGATTGCAGGTGTGCACCATAGAACCTGGCTGAAAGCTATTTATTTTCTAATTTTGGTCTTGTGTGTAGCCATCTTATTTAAATTATTTTATTTAAATTATTTAAATTAGTATTTAAATTATTTAGCCATCTTATTTAAATTATTCTAATAATTTTTATTATTTTTTATTTCATAAGTAAAAAGTAATATATGTAAATATGGATGCTTTTCACTATATTTTTATACTTTTTAATTTTTTATTGCATAAGTTAAGACTTCTAGGATAATGTTGAGTAATTGGGATGATAAGGGTATCCTTGGTTAGCTCAAATTTTTATTTGATGTTTCCACTATATTATGGTTTAGATCTCAATATATCCCAAAGGCTCATGTGTTGAAAGCTTGGTCCCCAAAACAGCAATGTTCAGAGGTGGGGATTTTGGGAAGTGATTGGATTAGGAGGGCTCTCACTTCATCAATGGATTAATCCATTGAGGGATTCATAGATTAGTGGAGATGGTAGATACTGTAGGATTTGGAACCTAGTTGAAGGGAGACTCTATCTTGTCCCCAGCCCACCCCCGCCTCCCAGCCACCATGAGATGAGCAGTTTTGCCCTATTGGACGCTGCCTGCCATGATGTTCTGTCTCATCTCAAGTATGGAACAATGAAGCCAGCCAACCATGGACTAAACCTCTGAAAACATGAGCCAAACTAAGTCTTTCCCCCCTACATTGTTTGCTCAAGTATTTTGTGTCAGCAACAAAAAACTGACTAACACACACTGTTAAAATGATAGTATAGTTTTAACTATAGGGTCTGATAGGTCTTCTTCATTGATTTAAGGAAGGGAAGTTCAATTGTGTACCAATTTAATCAGGAATGAACTGGGATTGTGAATGGAAATGGAAAGGAGTTTGGATTTGGATGGGGGTGTCTTTTTATTGAGGTGGTTATATGGAATATTGTTTTCTTTGGTTTGCCAATGTAGTGAGTTATATTAGGAAACCTAATGTTGAAACATTTTTGCACTCTTGGAATAACCAATATTTAGTTATTCATTATACACCACATAACATTTCAGGCAATGACAGACTGCATATACAATGATGGTCCCATAGGTTATATTGCCTACTGACATTTTAGCCATCTTGGTTTGTGTAAATACACATCATAATGTTTGCACAATAACAAAATAACATAATGAAGCATTTCTCATAATGTATCCCCACTGTTAAAATAGCACATGACTGTAATGTATTTTCTTAATAGACTGTTGGATTTAAAATGTCTTTTTTTACTCTTGGATTTGATTTTTGAATATAATATCTGGGGGATATTATGTCTATGTTCATATATAAAACCAGATTTTTAGTTTCCTTTGCTATGTTCTGCTTTATGTGATTTTAATATCACCTTATCTGCTCTTCTGTAGCACTTATCTATGTTTTCTTCCTTTTGTTTTTTAAATTAAGATGAGATTTTTATAACAAAGTCAATCAATTTAAAATGAACAAGCAAATGGCATTTAGTTTATTTACAGTGTTGTACAGTTGCCACTTCTAATTCCAAAATATTTTACCTGCTTCCAAAGGAGATACTTTGTTGTTTCTTTTTTAACCTTCTTTGTCATCTTGTTAATTGTACATATTCTATGTCATATGTTCATATAGCTAGATTCTACTTCTATGCCCAGTCTGGGAACTTGTCTTTTAATATGGAAATTTGACACATTTATAACTATGGTAATAGGTTATTTGGAATTCTGAGTTTTCCTTATTTTCTCCTCTAGTAACTGAAAGTTACACTTTTTTTTAGTTACTCTGTAATTTTTACCAACATATTTAAATTTATATATATATATATATATATATATATTATTTTTTTTTTTTTTTGGTACCGGCAGGGGCACTAGACCACTAGGTCACATCCCCAGCCCTTTTTTTGTATTTTATTTAGAGACAGGGTCTCACTAAGTTGCTAAGTGCCTCGCTGTTGCTGAGGCTGGCTTTGAACTCGCGATCCTCCTGCCTCAGCCTCCCAAAGTGCTGGGATTACAGGCGTGCACCACCATGCCCGGCTTAAATTTATATTTTTTAACTACTTAGAGAATTAATCAAGATGTATGGCTATATTATTACATTCAAAAGAACACTGCCTTTCCCTTATCCATTCCTAGTTATGTACCTTGTGTTAACCAATTTTTCCCAGTCTTTTTTTTTTTTTTTTTTAAGTTGGAAACCCCTTGCTTGTCGTTGTTTGACACCAAATGCCTCCCAAAAATCCCTTATTGCTCAAGACTGTGTTGCTCTTTCCAGCTTTTCAAAAATACTAGATATTTTAAATTTCTTCAAAATTATTTCAGTGAGATTTAGGGAGAATAAAGAAGTCAACATACAGATGTAGTCAGCTACAGAGAAGTTTCTACTGTTTTGTTACCTATAAGTAGTTTTTTTTTTTTTTTTTTTTTTTTTTTTTTTTTTTTTGCAGTACGGGGATTGAACTCAGGGGCACTTGACCACTGGGTCACATCCCCAGACCTTTTTTGTTTTTTATTTAGAGACAGGGTCTCACTGAGTTGCTAAGTGCCTTGCCATTGCTGAGGCTGGCTTTGAACTCGCGATCCTCCTGCCTCAGCCTCCCAAAGTGCTGGGATTACAGACATGCGCCACCGTGCCCGGCTTACCTATAAGTAGTTTTAATGTATATAAAGAATATTGTCCTTTCATTTTTATGAATTTTTTTCCATCTTGTCATCCCTTAATTTTCTTTATAGTAATTGTATCCATAAAACCTGAAGTTTATCTTCAGATCTATCAGTCTCATTTTCCCCTAACATTTGGTGTCATGCTTACTAGCAAAGCTAAATATAATTAATTATACATTCATATTTATGTATATTTTTCTTGTGGTACTTAAAAATATTTGCTGTGGCTTAATGTGTCCTCTAAAGTTCATTTGTTGAAAACTTATCCCCAATGCAATAGTGTTGAAAAGTGGGACCTTTAAGAGGTGACTAGGTCATGGAGACTCTTCCAAAAATGTAATTGAGGGATTAGATTCCTGATAAAAGAATGAGTTTGGCCCCGTTGCCTTCTTTTACTCAGGAGAGTGTACTCTTGCCTTTAACCTTCATCCATGGGATGACTCCAAAAGAAGACCCTTGCCAGCTAGGCATGGTGGCACACACTATAATTCCAGCAGCTCAGAAGAAGGCCGCGGCAGGAGCATCACAAGTTCAAGATCAGCCTCAACAAGGAAGTGAAGCCCTAGGCCACTTAGCAAGGCTCTGTCTCAAAATAAAAAATAAAATAAGGATGGAAATGTGGCTTAGTGGTTGAGTACGCCTGGGTTCAATCCCTGGTACCAAAACAAACAACAATCAAGAAGGCCCTTGCCAGATATGGGTTCCTCAACCTTGGCCTTTTCAGCCTCCAGAACTGCAAAAAACAAATCTCTGTTCTTTATAAATCGTCCAGTCTCAAGTATTCCGTTATAGTGGCACAAAATGAACTAAGTCAATATTTAACCTTCATACTGAAATTGATTTTAGCAGAAGTTGTAAAGTTGGGTTCTAACTTTGTTTTCAAACATCTATTCAGTTATCGCAACATTTTATATTGATAAATCCATTCTTCATTTACTGATCTAGACTGCTTCCTCCATTTTTCCCATTTACTTACCTTTTTATATCTTACTTGGGTTAAATTCTATACTCTGTTTCAGTGTTTTACTATCTGCAGCTTTAGAAATTAACATCTCATAGGATAATCTACCCCACTGTGATTTTTTTTTAAAGTTTCTTCCTGATTTTCACATGTTTATTCTTCAAGTTGACTATTGGAAACTTTTCTTAAGTTATTCACAGCTGGGTGCCCTGTCCGTTGTCAAATTATATTGGATTTTTACAAAATACTTGGGCTACTCTAGTTGCTAGGAGGGAAACTCCTCAGCTGTCTCCTGCCCCATCTTATCTTAGCTTTGATTATTTTTCAAGGTCTTTCCCAGTCTAAAATGCTACGAGTTTTAAAGTGAAAAATTGCAATAATATCTTATTTATTCAGTCATCAAAAATGTGGAGTATTTACCATATGCCAGAACCTGTGTCTAGCACTTAGACCGTAGAGATAAATTGCATCTATTTTTACTCAGACAAATGATCAATGATAAGATGTAGGACATGAAAAAAAAATATGCGAGGGAGATATTGAATCATACATAGTAAGGAAAACAAAACAACAACAACAAAAAACCCTCAGGTTTTTAAATTTGACCTGAAATTCAAGAGGCACTTATTTCTTTTAGGCCTTTGATCCTTTATTCACCTCACAGAGTTAAGTCTAAAATGCAGTTTGCTTCTTTTTTTCACTAAGATTTATGACTATTTCCAGGAAGGTGGCAATGTTTTTTCACATTCATTACCTTGCTTGATAAAAAAAACCAGCCCTGTGTTCTAGGGAATTCCTCCTTTATTTCATTTCATTTCGTTTCTAGTTGAGCCATGATTTGAGGAAACAAATCATACATGAATGAGTTAATCATGCCCTTGAGGACTGCCAGATGGAAAAATCCCATCTGATTGCTTGTCCCAGCCATGAGATCCATGGTAACCAGCCCAGTAGCATCTTTCTTCCATGGGAAAGTAGGATATCCATCGTCTTCATCAGGGTTCAGTTGCAGATGACAGAATCCATTCTAGCCAGCCATAGTAGCAAGGGATTTGCTATGTACCATTGGATAGCTTCCAAATTTTCAACTGGGTTGAAGGAGCAGTCTCTAGGCTGACTTTCCAGGAATAACGTCTAGAATCATCCATGGACCCAGCCTGACACAAACAGGAAGGTGAGGAAGTAGTATCTACTCTCACAAACTGCCAGGTTCTGGTTCTCCATCATCTCCATGGTCACACATGGTACCATAGGGTACAAGCTCTCTGACTCACCCTCAACACCATGAAGCTAGCAATGGGATACTGGGATTTCAGTTACCACCACCATAGAGAAACAAAAACTTCTCCCCAGGTTGTGTCTGCCAGCGGAACACAGATGCAGCCAAAGCGTGACCTCTGGCTGTGATGTTGTTTGACCTTCTCAGTCTTGGGTGGGTGTGTCTGTGAAGCCACATAATCACATGCAGGACCTGAGCTACAGTCTGGCTTTCCAGCCTTGGGTGGGCAGCGAGGGCGTCAGGCACAATGCAAGGGAATAGAGGAGAGGGGATCCACGGGTAGCTTCTATTATATCTGTTTTTGCTGTAGTCTGCCGTGACTGTGTTGAAGGTGAAGACCACCTATGATTTGCTGCATTACTAAAGCATTCTAAGGACTTAACCATTTTTCATTTAAGACATGCATCTGATTTCTAGCTGTGTGCTCTTCTATAACTCACCTAATATTTCCTGAACTCCCACTATGATAATGAGAAGGGTAATGATGACTTTACACGTTAGCAGAAAATCAAGTGAGCTAAAGCATATGAGAACCCTGTCCCAGAGGTAAATATTAGTTTATTCCTTGGATAAAGGTAGATTGATTCCATCCTTTCTTCTCTCAATGCACCTAGATTCAAAGGTCAATCCTGCTTGGACAGGCGTTTGGAGTGAGCAGACATATCTCAGCTTCTAGAGCATTCTCACCTAACAGTGAGCATGAGCATAGAATTTAGCTTCTCTGATATATACCCAGGTTAGGCTTATACCTTTAATAAAAAAAAAAAAAAAAAGGCTTGAATAAAAGGCTTAAAGCTTAAGAACCATAAAGATCTGCTTATTTTAACTTTCATTTTTAAATATTTTTTTAGTTCTCAGTGGACCTTTATTTTATTTATTTATTTATATGTGGTGCTGAGAATCTAGCCCAGGGCCTCACACAGGCAAGTGCTCCACCACTGAGCCACAACCCCAGCCCCTATTTTAACTTTTAACATGATGAGTTCCTTCAGACGTTGTAAAAGACAAGTAGAATAATCTAGCCACAATAATGAACAATACAGCTTTGCAGGTACAATGGAAAGAAAGATTCCATCAACTAACATACCTAAAAAGCCACGGGGTGGCCCACTTTCTGGAAGTCTGAGTGTAATGACTTGTGTTGGAAAACATGCAAAGCTCTGAGCTACTTCTTCCTTATCTTACCTTGCCCTTTCCTTCAAAATCTAATTATAAGAGGTGCCACTTTCTGGGGCAGAAAGAACTTAGAGGAGAAAGACATCTTGATTGTTTATTTATAACCTGCCTTATTTCCAGAAAGGGCTTGAAGCAGGACAAAGATATTTAAATTGAGGCTTGAAAGGTTGCAACAAGAAATCCATATCAATCAAGAATTGAAAGGTATCAAAGATTTCTTTAGAGAAAGAAAAACTTGGTCAGAAACACTAAGCCCGAGCAGGCTTGAAGGGACATCTTTGACTAAGATATGTGAGAGATGGCTAGCAGTTGTGCTGTCTGCCGTGCATAGCAGTCAAGAGCAGAAACATATTGAGGACTCATCATCTAATCTCCCTTGAACTGTAGGTTTACTTTAGGGAGAAAAATGTCTATGTGCTTTGGAGCACTGACCTTCTGATTCATAGGATCAGGATTTCCTTAGAGATAGAGATGTTTGAGGAAGTCTGTCATCGCTGAATTGAATATTCTGCTAGCTTATACAGTGGAATTTATATCTAAGGTTCCTTTTGCTGTGACATGAATCTTGAGTGGCTTTTCTTTTCATTCACATTTCAAATCATGAGCTAGTGTTGATACTGCCATGGGAGGCTAATGTTGGATTTTTTTTTTTTAACTTGCATATGTGATTAAGTTGATTTTGTGAATGGTAGAAGACCAGAGCTCAGTTAACTAAATCCAGGTTAATGCTGCCTTAGCTGCCATCCTAGGAACCAGAGCTTAGATGGGAGTTGGCACTTAAAAGTTTCCTGTCTCAGCCGGGCACGGTGGCGCACGCCTGTAATCCCAGCACTTTGGGAGGCTGAGGCAGGAGGATCGCGAGTTCAAAGCCAGCCTCAGCAATGGCGAGGCACTTAGCAACTCAGTGAGACCCTGTCTCTAATAAAATACAAAAAAGGGCTGGGGATGTGGCCCAGTGGTTGAGTGCCCTTGAGTTCAATCCCTGGTACCCACCAAAAAAAAAAAAAAAAAAAAAAAAAAAATTTCCTGTCTCCCAAGATACTGGAAAAATCAGGCCACTGTGGTTCAGTTGCTGATGTGTGTAATTGGGAAATGGGGCTGTGTCTTCTGCAGACCCCCATGCTCCCAGAACTAAGGTTCCTTCTTTTTTAACTGCAACATTGTTTTGTGTGTGACATACCATGAAGTACTAAAACCCACACCAATTTAAAGAAAAATAAAACAAATGGTTGTTTGGTCCATGCTACTATAACAGAATACCTGAGAATTGACAAATATTGAAATTTATGTCTCACTGTTCTGAACACTGGGCAGTTCAAGACCAAGATGGCAGCAGGTTTGTTGTCTGCTGAGAGTCTGGTCATTGATTCCAAGATGGAGCCCTGAGTGCCCAAAGTCCTTTTGTCCAGCCTTTTTATATAAGCATTAATCACCTTAAACACCACTCAAAAAGTTCCATCTCCCAATGTGGTTGCACTGGGGATTGAGTTTCCTACACATGCATTTGGGGGACATATTCAGACCAGAGCATCAACCACTAAGCTTAAGAAATAGAGTATTATCATATCTTAGAGGCTCTTGGAGGCCCTGCCCTCTTCCCCCAGGGTAACCACTGCCCTGTTTTATTTTATTTTTTTGTGGGGGGGGGATGTACCGGGGATTGAACTCAGGGGCATTGGACCACTGAGCCATATCTCCAGCCCTATTTTGTATTTTATTTAGAGACAGTGTCTCACTGAGTTGCTTAGCGCCTCGCTGTTACTGAGGCTGGCTTTGAACTTGCAATCCTCCTGCCTTAGCCTCCTGAGCTGCTGGAATTACAGGTGTAGGCCACTATGCCCAGCTTGATTTTTTTTTTTTAAGGAAGTTAGTTTTTTCTTTTTAACTTTATTTATTTATGTTTATGTGGTGCTGAGGATCGAACCCAGTGCCTCACACGTGCTAGGCAGGCGTGCTCTACCACTGAGCCACAACCCCAGCCTGGTTTTTGGTTTTATTTAAGCATGTATATTCTGTTTTCTATAAAGTTCCAAATGCTCTGGGTATTATGACACCATGGCTCATTTTGAATTTCACAGAATATAGAATTGCATAGATATTTTTCCCTGTGAGCTGCTGCTTACTTTCATCACTAAAAGCAGTTTCCCACATTAATACATGTAGATATTACTCACCAACTTTTTAAAAAAAGTTTTATTATATTCCATTTTATGAATGTACCATATTTTGTCCCTTCTATGTTGATGATCTCCTGGATTTGCCATCTTTTGGACTTAAAAATTTGTCCTTTTCGTATGCCTATGTCCCTTTTTTCTACTTATTTGAAAGTTACTCTGTTCTTTTAGTGGATTCTCCAGCTGTCTCAACATGGCTATTTAGTCAATCTAGGTTGAATTAATGAGTCTGTCTACCTTGCTCGTAAGTAAAAGAAAGACCTCAGAGCTCTAACTCAGATGTCATCCCTCCTAATTTGTAGTATTTTCTAGTTATTTAGTTCTATCCACTTTCCACCTACAAGTTAGGCATCGTAATTATTTTGTACAGCCAACAATTTAGCTAGACCCACAGCCCACATAGTTACTTGATATCTTTGCTTATTGTTCCTTCTTACATCTCAGCCCTCCCATCTGTTTTTGTTTTTTCTGGAAATCTTTTTCTTATTCTCTAGCGATAATTATAAGGGTTGTACAAGAAAGTTCTAAGTCGACAGCTATTTTTGTGTCAGTGCATTGAAGGTATCATTCTTCAGTCTGACTGGTTTCTATGGTTGCTGTCAAAGTTGGCAAATTGTAAATTGCCATTTCTTTCTAATTTAGCTGCTTTTGCTTTTAAATTTTTCTTTGTCTTTGTGTACATCAACCCCATTATGACATGTCTAGCTGAGGAATTCTTTTTATTTACCTTTGGGTTTGATTGGGATGATGAATCCTTCTAGTGGAAAAATCACAGCCATTATCTCTTGACATTTTAGAAATATTGTCTTCCCCTTTTTACTTCAACTCCTTCTGAAACTCTAATTTCTTTAAAAGAACAAAATGGGCATATGTCTATTGGACTACCTGATACAGAAGATAGCATGGTATTGATGGATAGTATAAATGACAAATAATACGATTATATTTTATTTCAAATAAACATAAAAGCTTACATAGCTTTCACTTGGAGACAAACTCTTGCTTGACTGTATTACTGAGCAAAGATAAAGCTGAAGCACAAACACCCTTCTTGTTTGACATGTTTTTGAAGACAGGCAGGAAGATACTACTTGTTTTTTCTTTTTTAAACTGACCTTCCCTTAAAGCCTGGTCACAGAAGTGTAAACAATGTAAATGAATCCTCCATTACCAGTTGTCCTGTTATATTTATGTCACCTGTGTATTCTTAGATCACACACATACCTGCCAATACACCTGGGAAGAGTTGCTAAATTTCACATTTACACTTGATTTCTTGGCAGGCAGGACTGAGGAACAGTAATTTGGAACAATTTTACATCCTATTTAGAAGAAAACATTAGTAATTCCCTTAAATAACAGGTTACAAAAGAAAGATACTACCTGGAAGTTATCTTTTCACTTTGGTGCATCTTAAGTTTTTGCTATTTACAAGGAAAGTTGTTTGATTCATTTGCTTGCAGTACAATCCTGCCACAAAGTATTAAAGCACAAGATACCTATTATTCCTTCAGCATCTACATTTTTCAAGTTTCATACTCTACTACATCCACAGTATGTGAGCAGTTCTTAGAGAGTTAATAATAAATGGACAAAACTCTTCTAAAAATGCAGATGTCTATAACTACAATGGTACTAAAGGGGAAGGAGACCATGAGGAATGAAAAAAAGCAAACATGTTCCACGTGCAGGGAATGTGGTTCAAGTCTTTGGATTTAAAAACGTGAAACTCATAATTTTGTATCAGATCCTCAGACTTCATCTTCCACGTCTTTTCAACTGATAATTTTAAACTCTGGGTTCCTGGGCTACATTAATATTATTGCCATGTGTTCTATTTTTGTAAGTATGTTCTTAGCTGTTTAATTTGTCTATTGCATTTTTAGTTACATTTCTAGAAGTTTATTAACCTTTTCAGATCCACTGTGTCTTTCATAGCCTACGTAGACTCAGACCCAACTCAAATGAGAGACTGAGTGTGGTTATAAATTGAAAGGGACCCGCCCCCGCCACCCACACATATACATACCCTTTATCCGTCGTGGAGACTGAGACAGTGAGCTTTCTTGCAGATTCCTCTGGACAGTGAGTTAATTTCCCTCACATGGAAGGGATAGCCTTTTAAGATACCATCTTTACACGAGTGGTTCGCCTTGGACCTTGGTTTTGTCTTCCACCCTCTAGAACCTAGATGGAAGCTTGGCAAAGGATTTGAGTAGCTATTTCCTTGAAGAAGAAATAAACGAACAATAAGCACATGAAAAGATGCTCAATATCATTAGGTTTTAGGGAAATGCAAATTAAAACCACCGTGAGATGCCACTTCATACCCGCTAGGATGGCTATAATCAAAAAGTCAGACAATAACAAGGATTGTGGAGGAATTGGAGCCCTTGTATCTTGCTATGGGAGTATAAAATGGTGCAGCCACTTGGGGAAAGCAATGTAGTAGTTCCTCAAAAGGAAAAACAGTTACCATATGACCCAGTAATTCCATTCTGGGTATGTACCCAAGAGAATTCAATAAAACATGTATTGATACACACATACACACACTATATGTGGATGTTCATAGCAACAGTATTCATAATAACCAACAGGAAGAAACAAGTCAAACATCTGTTAATTGATAAATGGATAAGCAAAGTGTTTAATAGCCATGCCATGGAATATTACTTGGCCATAAAAAGAAATAGAGTACTGATACATGCTATAGTACAGATAACCCTTGAAAACATTATGCTAAGTGAAAAAAGTCTAACACAGAAGGCCACATATTATAGAATTCCATTGTGTGAAGTGTACAAAATAGGCAAACCATAGAAACAGAAAATAGTTTAGTGATTGTTAGAGTCTGGGAAGAGGGAGGAATGGGAGTGACTGGTAAGGGGTATAAGCTTTCTTTTGGAGATGATGAAAATGTTCTGAAATTAGATAGTTGTGATGGTTACACAATTCTATTAATATGAAATCAATAAGTTATACCCTTTGAAAAGTTTAATTTTATGGTATAGGAAGTATATCTCATAAAAGCTATTTAAGACAAAAAGATGCTCAAGGGTCTCCAAGGCTCATCAAAGTCTCATGTGCAAACTGGCTTTGGCATTTCAACATACTTCTTCCAAGGACAAGAATAATCTCTTATACAGCCACAGCCTAACTACCAAGTTCATCAAATTTATCCTTGATTCTAAGAGACTCCACACCCGTATCTTACCAGTTGTCCCAATAATGTCCATTTTTTTTTTTTTTTTTTTTTACTTTGAGACATGGTCTCATTAAGTGACTGAGGCTGGCCTTGAACCCACGACTTCCTGCCTCTTGAGTCATTGGGATTACAGGCATGCACCACTGCACCTGGCTCCATTATATTCTTTTCCCCTGTTCAAGGTGTACTCCAGAATCACATGTCGTATGCAGTTGTCTTGCCTCTTTAATCTGGAATAGTTCTGGAGTAGACAGCAGTCTCTCTATTTCCTGACCTTGTCCGTTTTGAAGAACCTTGTGAAATGCTCTGCAAATTGGGCTTGTGTGGTGTTTCTTCAGGGGCAGATCCAGGCTGTGTGTCCTTGGCAGGAACCCCACGGAAGCATGTTGTCACCAGTGCAGCACAGCAGGAGGCACTGGATACCAGTGTGTCTCATGATTGCTGAATCTAATCAGAATCCAGTTTTCAAAACCAGAATGTGGCACTTTTTCTGAGCAAAAGTGACGTAATTTGACTGAAACAGACCTGGCTTCAAGTTTCGGCCTCGCTGTTAGCTCTTGCTTGTAAGCAAAACATTTCACATTTTAAACCCATTCTTTAAAATACGTCTGAATACCTACTTCTTGTGATTATTGAAAGAATTAAATGTGAATTCTTGTGAACTGTTTATCACAGTGCCTGGCACATAGTAAGAACTCATAACTCTTGTTTTGGGAGAGATGATATTACCCAAGTGGCTTGGGGTTCGCCTATCCCTCAGGAGTATTGGTTAAATGACTCAGAATCTCAGTATCTATGTTGATAGAGCATAAAGGCCTCCCACATACTTCTGTTAATTCCACAGAGCCAGCCTTTGCTTGCCTTTTCTGGCCTTTCAATTATCTCCTTACTCTTTGCTATTGCCCATCTCTAATGCCAAATGAAGCCCACTCACCCCGGGTGGTGGACTGGTTCTGCGAACTGACCAGTAATGGGGGGAAAGACCCTTGGAGAATGCACACCGGCTCCCACTTCTTTCTCCTCTCTTGTTTTATCACCTTTCCTTCCTGTATTATTCAACCTCCTTGCCTCCAAATCCTTCTCCCTATACAATGCAAGGAAACTCTCCAGCTCCTACACCTGACTTGTATGTCTTAACCCAGTGATTGCATCACCCAGCAAAGGCTCATCACAATCTAGGCCCTGGCTCTCTAGAGGGCGGAAGGTGTTACAATCAGGAACTCCTTTTTCTATAACTTGGCTGTTTCTATTCTGTTTTTTTGTGCTACTTGTGCGGCAGCAGGGCTGTGATATTTCTCTTATCTGTATGGGCTTGAGAAGGTACACGTGGTTTGAACCTGTGTGGGCCATGACCTGGTGGAGGCACCGCCCAGCTGACAATTAGAGTGACTTCCCATGGCTGTCCACAGGCCTTGGCAGAGGTAAACCCTGAAGGAGAAAAATGAGCTCAACTGACACTGTCACACATATCTTTGGTTTTTAGAGGTGAGCCTTACGTTGCATTCTGCCGATGTCACTTAGGTTGTCTTAACCCATCTTGTCAACAGTTCCTGCATAATGAGCACTGGATGTTGCACCTCATGCCACCTCCCACTGCTTCTCCAGGGAGCCGTTTGTCTGGGTGGACTTGTTTGGTGAGGCTCTCAGAACTTCCACATGAAACTGAGCACTGTCTTTTTCACCTGCTGTTTCTTGCACAAATGGGTGGCATATGCATGGTGCATTTTTCCAGCCCTGTCCCTGGAGAAATTCTTCAATCTGGAAAAGAAGCAGGGAAGGGAGGAGAATATCCAGTGTTCATCCTGGCAGAGGCCACTCATACTAGGGAGGCCCCAAGCAGGGGTAGGGACAGGGACTTTGGGCAGATCAGCTGTATGGTCATTGCTCTGTTGACTTGAGGGACTTGCTCATTCCATTCTCCTAGGAATGGGACTACCCTGAGAACTACATTTGAGGGTGACAAACAGTTGGCAAGAACCATCTTGTGTTGCCCAAACTCTGTGTCACCGTTATCATCCTAAACTATGTTATTCTAATGAAAAGACTGAGAGAAGCCCGTGGAACAGAAGTGACACTGTCCCCCAGACCAGTGCAGGCCTTTATGGTATTGCAAAATTAGAATTAGAGCCAGGCATGGTGGCACATGCCTGTAATCCCAGCACTTGGGAGGCTGAGGCAGGAGGATCACGAGTTCAAAGCCACTCTCAGCAATATAGTGAGGCACTTAGCAACTCAGTGAGACCCTGTCTCTAAATAAAATACAAAAAAAGGGGATGTGGCCCAGTGGTCGAGTGCCCCTGAGTTCAATCTCTGGTACAAAAAAAAAAAAAAAAAAAAAAAAAAAAAAAAAAATTCAGAATTAGTGGCCAATATGTAAAAATCAGATAGAAGAAAATATAGATTTCTACATTGTCTTGGAAAATTGGGCAAAATGTACAGCACTGAGCCCCCAATCCCTCATGGCAATATTTCTTTGGAACCAAGAAGTGGCTGCCTTCCCTGCATGTAAGAGTTGGGCAAGATGCATGTTTGAGTGTTGTAACAAAGACCAGATAAGTCTACCTTGAACAAAGTAGAAACCAGTTTTGCTCTCATTTGACTGTCAAAGTGCCTGTTGCTCAAGGGTGGACGTGATGGCCCATGTGTCAGAGGTAGGTAGGTCTGTCTTGTTTTCTGTCTTTTCCAGTGGGTCCCTTCTTCTGGTCCTAGATGCTTTCTTTCCCATTGTCCTGTGCGTTCCAGACCACAGTAGGAAAGGGAAGTGGAGTGATCCCTCCAGGACCCAGCCTGCAAGATGCAGGGACCCTCTCCTTTCACATCCTACTGGTTAGAACTAACTGGCCTGGCCACACTTAGCTGCAAATGAAGCTGGGGGAAATGCACTGTTCATCTATGTGGCTCGGTGAGTAGCGAAAACCCACTCCTCACTGAAGTGAGAGGCAAGTGTGGATAGGATGGAGACCCACATTCTGTGCAGCGATGGGCCTTGGGCTCACCTGTGTGCAGCAGTCCTCACTCTCACTCTCTGGTCTTCCCGTGACTGATGCCAAAAGCCACTGCCTAAAGCCGGGCACAGGCCTGCACACTTGTAATCCCAGCAACATGGGAGGCCGAGGCAGGAGGATTGCGAATTCAAAGCTCACCTAAGCAATGGTGAGACACTTAGCAACTCAGTGAGACTCTGTCTCTAATAAAATAAAATATTGGGCTGGTGGGGATGTGGCCCAGTTAATCCCCAGTACCCCCCCCCCCAAAAAAAAAAGAAAGAAAGAAAAAGAAAAAGAAAGAAAAGAAAAAGAAAACCACTGCCTTATTCCTCATTTATGTATTTATGGTCCCTGCATGATCCCTAGGTATTTGAAGCTGCCTTCTCATTGTTGCCCATATAATCACAGTGCACCTCTGTGCTTTTATACTTGCTGCTGATTATGTTTAGAATTACCTTCCCTCCCTTCCAGACCTAGCAGACTCGCTCTCAGGCTAACTCAGTCTTCTGCTTCCTTTCCCCCTATTAGGCTCTCTCTCCCCAGCCCTTTTTTTTGTATTTTATTTAGAGACAGGGTCTTTGCTAAGTGCCCCATGGCTTTTCGCGATCCTCCTGTCTCAGCCTCCCAAATGTGGATTACAACTACTACTAGTTTACTTTTAATTTGCTTCCCTTTACATACTCCATGCCTGGCACAGTGCTTGGTACATAATAGACTGGTGATCTCTGCTCCTTACTGAGAACTTATCTAGAGAGAGACACTTACTAGAACCTTTATAAACTTTTTTTCTTTCGGTATTAGGGATTGAACTCAGGGGCACTCGACCACTGAACCACATCCCCAGCCCCATTTTGTATTTTATTTAGAGACAGGGTCTCACTGGGTTGCTTAGTGCCTCACTTTTGCTGAGGCTGGTTTTGAACTCACAATCCTCCTACCTCAGCCCCCTGAGCTGCTAGGATTACAGACTTGAGCCATCATGCCCAGCATAAACATTATTCTTAATACACCATGGTGAAATAGGGTATTGATCATGGTCTTTACAGTTGTAGATGATGGAACTTTGGCCAAACTGGTTTAAACAATAAAAAGGAGGCTGAAGTATTTAACAAGTGGAGGCTGAGTCTAGATTCCATATAACTGGAACCAGGAGCTCAAATAACAGCAACCTCAGTATCTCTCCATCTCTTTTTTATTTTTTTGTACCGGAGATTGAACTCAGGGGCACTTGGTCACTGGGCCACATCCCCAGCTTTCTTTTTGTATTTTATTTAGAGACAGGGTCTCACTGAGTTGCTAAGTGCCTCGCCATTGCTGAGGCTGGCTTTGAACTCTTGATCCTCCTGCCTCAGCCTCCCAAGTGCTGGGATTACAGGCATGTGCCACTGTGCCCAGCTCTCTCCATCTCTCTGTCTCTCTCTCTCTTTTTCTTTTTTTTTAGTCGTAGTTGGACACAATACCTTTATTTTATTTATTTATTTTTATGTGGTGCTGAGGATCTAACCCAGCACCTTATGTATGCCAGGCGAGCGCTCTAACGCTGAGCCACAACCTCAGCCCTCTCTCCATCTCTTGATGATACTTTCTTCCATGTAGACTTCATCCTCAGGGATGCTTTTGCTACATAATGACAAAATCAAACATGGTCTGTATTATTTCTACAGTTACTGATTCCAGATTAAAAAGCATGAGTCTGTTTCTCCATAGTGGTAACCAAGTGGTAACCAAGCACTGGAGGAGAACCCTGATTGTCCTGGTTCAGATCACATGGCCATTCCCAACCTGGGCAGTGTGACCGGGGACAGAGGAAAGTTTGATCTACAAGGAGAGAGAAAACAGGCAAAAATCATGTGCCTCTGTCATTTGGAAATTCTATTGTCCCTTTTCAGGTAAAGCAGCTGAGTCTGAAAGAGGCTCTGTTGAACTTGTGTCACAACCAGGACATAGCAAAACTGGGATTCACACCAGGTCTTTCTGACTCCCAATGGTAGGCTCTTAATTCACTGCAATCAAGTGTTTCTGGAGGCAATTACTCTGGAATCCCCCAATCCCTGCAAGGGAGAACCCCTGAGGTTTGATGCCCTTATGTGGACAATCAAAATATAGAGATTTCCTGTAGCCCTGCCATGCAGGATGTTGTTCAGAAGTGCAAGTTTGGCTCTAAGCTGTTCTCCCCGGAACACCTCTCGTGGCTATACCTGAAAACGTTTCCCTGGACCAGCAGAAGAACTCTGCACTCAAACTAATGAAAGTAGGAGGAGTTAGGCAGCTGGATTCTTGACTTCTCTTGGAACATCTTGGTTAGTTTACTGTGCCCATTCTTCCTGTGGACAATATTGTCTGCAAGGGAGCAAAAACTGGTTCTTGGGAGGGAGGGAGGTTAAAAAAAAAAAAAAAAACTTACTATTTTTTATGTATAGAGTGCTTAGGTACTAGTAGTACATAAGATTTATAGTTGATCTGTGACATTAAAATTCACTGGGGAAACTGCTGTGATGGATGGTGAAGGGCAAAAATCACACTGGAGACAACCATGCAGCCAAGAGATTTATTCACCAGCCTTTATGGCTGGTCGGAGGTAGAAGAAGTATGGGGAGAGAGGAGTCATGGAGAGGGGATTGTGCGAGCTCTGAATGGAAGGCGGGTGCCTGGTCCCGCTGGCTGTGGTCTCTGGAGCTGTCGGCTAAGGCAGCTGCCGTGGGGCTGGAGGATGGAGCTGTTGGCTGGGGCAGCTGCCGTCGGGCTGGAGATGGTGAGTCTGGAGCTGTTGCAGTGGCTGCCTCCTCTCAGCAGGGATGAGCTGTTGTTACTGAGCTCCAGGGCAGTTAGGGACTTAAGTAGGGATTTCTGGTGGGGGGTGTACCAGAGTGACCTTTAACACTATTGGCTCTTTCCCTGGAGAACAGGGAGACCTTTAAGCCGATTTGCTCCTGCCTGGAGAATAGAGCGACCTTGAAGCTGGTTGGCTCCTGTCCAGGGAAAATGAAACCAGGTTGCTTCTCATGGAAATTTCCATGGGGGAGGTGGCCCATTGGCCCAATCCTATCTATCAGATGGCGTCTTGGAAACAATAATAGATTTCCTCTCCACATCTCATTTGCTTCCAATAGTCACCACTTTTTTTCTCTTCCTATTTGTAGCAAATCTTGTTGAAAGAGTTGCCTTTACTTCCTAATTCCTCTCACCCTATTTGCTCTGGAGCCCTTTCCCATCGGCCAATCACTGCACCCAGGAGCTCTTGCCAAGGTCACCAGTGGTGTCTGCTTTGCCAAGCCTAAGAGTAAATTTTTGTCCTCATTTCACAGACACTGTGGCTTTTTTTTTTTTTTTTTTTTTTTTTTTTTTTTTTTTGGTACTGGGGATTTTACTCAGCGGACTCGACCACTGGGCCACATCCCCAGCCCTTTTTTTTTTTTTGTATTTTTTTAGAGACAGGGTCACTGAGTTCTGAGTGCCTCGCCGTTGCTGAGGCTGGCTTTGAACTCGCGATCCTCCTGACAGCCTCCCGCTGGGATTACAGGCGTGCTCCACTCCCTCCTTCTTTAAGTGCCTTCTTTACTTGGCTTTGGGGTCACTCTCCTAAACTCGGTCTCTCTTCTCTCTCTGTTCGTGCACCTTATTTCCTTTCTGGGTACCTCCTTATCTTCCCCATCCCTGAATACGGGAGTGCCCAGGCCTTGGGATACTCTTCTGTCCACCTTCATTCCCTGGTGTCTCTTGGAGAGTTTCTATAAAAATCACAGTTTTGTCTTTACTATTAAACTCTGTATGTCTGTGACTTCCAGTTCCTGTCTCTGGCTCATACCTGTCCCCTCAGTCCTGGACTCAAACTCTTTTCTGACATGTCTCATAGGCATCTCAACACCAAGTACTAATTTGGGGGAAATCTGGAGGACAGAGAAACATATTGAAAGAGTCTATGAGGATGCAATTAGCAACAGCCACACCGTATCTACAGAACAAATGACCTCGATTAAAAAAAGAATTAAGGAAAAAAAAAAAGAGGAGGTGTAATGGAGGAGAAACCTATAGATTAAAAGAGACTTAAGGGCTGGGGTTGTGGCTCAGTGGTGGAGTGCTTGCCTAGTATGTGTGAGGCACTAAATTTGATTCTCAGCACTGCGTCTAGATAAAATAAGGTCCATTGACAACTAAAAAACATATTTAAAAAAAAAAGAGAGACTTAAGAGGAAAATGTCAGTTTCAATACAGAGAGCTTATTTGGATCCTTACTCAAACAAATGGTAAAATAATTAGAAGATGACCAGGAGTATTTAAATATTGACAAGGTATTTGATATAAAATAATGATTATTGCTTTTTCACTGGAATAATGGTTATTTGATTATAATAGAAAAAATTTAAAAATATATCCAGAATGTTATCAATTCTCATCACCAGCATTTGTATCACCCTCAGCCAAACCAATGTCCTCTCTTGTCTTATTTTACGATTGTCTCCCCATTTCTATCCAGTCTGTTGTCAACACAGCAGCCAGAGAGATCCTGGGAAGTGTGGTATATTATGCTACTTCCCTTCTCACTGGAGGAAGAGCCAAAGTCTGTTCAATCTACAAGCCCCTGGGGATCCTCTTGTACCTCTCCGACCTCATGTCCTCCTTCCCTCCTGGTCACCACTCTGGCCTCCTTGCTGCTTCTGTAACGTGGGGGGTGGTCAGGGGAGAAATGTTTAGAAAGCTACTTTCAGGGATCTGGACGATAATGCAGAAGAGTTTGGAAAACACTGCCTTAGGCCAAGCTGTAGGCAGCACAGGGTCCCTTAGTGCCTGCTATTACAATTGTTAGTGTATTTACATTTTTCCTTCCTCTTTTCTCCTGTTGGCGACAGTCTATGCTTTATCTACAGCATCTACACATCTTACAGCAAAACTTTGGAGTTGGCTGTATCTGGGGGAATGGCCACTTGCGTTTCTTCTTTTCGGGTGGAGCCGCGGTCTCTTGAGATCTTGCTCTGTGGCTTCTCCTGGTCTCTGGTTCCCTGGGGAACTGCAGCAGATGCTGGAATGCTGTGCCCTCTGACCAAGCCATCGTCTTGTAGACAAGGCTGCACCCACAGTGGGCATGTGTGAAGTGACCAGCACTTTATGGGCTGGTAGCTTTCTTCCCCACGCAGGAGCTGGAGTCTGCAGTACAGGACAGGACAGGGGCTGAGGCACTGTCACATGGGACACTTGGCATTTCAGGCTGGCAGTTGAGCGTTGGGACTGTTCCCCCCACGGCAGGATCTATACCTTCTCTGGCTCCCAGGAAGGGAGGCTCAACCTGCTTCACATATGCACACACACATATCCCAGGTGGAGAACTGAGGTGTCAGGGAGACTCCAAGCAGGAATAAGGAAGGAAGAAACAAAGACAATCCACTCAGAGAGTCAAACGTCCTATCGGATTATGGTCAGAAAACTATCCTTAGGTTGAAGGGCTTTTTTTTTTTTTTCTGGGAAACTCCATTTGTAAATATTTATAGACCACTTCTTTCCAAAAAGAATTTGAAGTGGTTTTATAAGTATACACAATCCCCCACACACATATAGACTTAATCAAATAAAAATGAGGGGGGGGAGGAAAAGAAACCTGGCCTGAGAGAACAGGAAGAAGCAGGTGAGTGGGCCCAAGAGTTAGGTCAGGGCCTATCATGGAGAACCACGTGCAGGAGGAGGCCAGGTGGGGTGCATGCCATCTCACCTGGGCCCCACTTCTTACTAGCTTTTTAAATTATCATTCATAATTTTCCCCTTTAGTCATCATGTTGTGTTTTTTATTGAAAATTCCAAGTAACTGATTATATGGTATCTTTTTTTTTTTGAGTGGACCTAAGGCTTTTCATAGGCATTCTAGATGATTTTTGTCTGTCTCTACTACTGGCCTGTGATCACGGCTCACGGAAGGCGTGAGCTGTGTCTGTTCGTCTTTATACTCCAGCACCTGGAAGTAAAAATAAATTAGTGGTATCACAGTTGTCCGTACCGGAAAGGAAGAAGCCTGTCGATTGTTTGAGAGAAAGGTTTTTATTTTTGTTTTTTCCTGGCTCTATTTTGGGAGCTCTCGCGTGTGGGCTGTTAGATCAGGAATGCGGAGTGGTGTCCTGTGCCTCCTTCTCGAGAAAACTTGAGAGAAGTACAGGCACAGGATTGAAAGGGCCTCTACTCAGGAAGGGAGAGCTGAAGGCATCTCGGAGGCCTAGCTAATGTGATCTAGTTAGATCTAAGTACGTGCCTGTGGGTCATCTGATGTGGTCCAGGAGCAAATGCAGACTCTGTAAAGAGGAGAGAGGACAGTCCCCGAATATATTGCTTGCAGGGCAGCAATGAGGATACACTGGAGATGGTTTGGTTTAAGGTTATATAATATGGTAGTATGATACAAAAACCTTGCTTAGAATGGTGCATAAAGTTCCACTTCCACCACACACGAAAGTAATAAGTACTTGCAAATATAAGTAAAATCCACTGTAAGCTTTGTGAACTACTTAAGTACATTGTGCCCATATCAGTTTCCTTGTTTTGATAAGTACTATAGTTATGTAAGATGCTTCTATTGGAGGAGCTGGGTGATGGGTATATAAAATCTGTGCACTATTTTTGCAACTTCTTGTAAGTAATTAATTCAAAATGAGGAGGTTTTTTCTTTTTTTTTTTCTTTTCTTTTCTTCCCTTTCTTGCTTTCTTTCAGCAGAGCATTGGCAACAGAGCTGGATTCAACCCCGTGCAGCCCGCCTAAATGGTGATTTTTTTCTTTTAGCACTTATGATTGGTAACCACATAGTTTGATGCATTGCTTAATGACGGGGGTATGATATAAGAAATGCGTCATTAGGCAATTTCATCATTGCATAACCATCTTAGAGTGTACTTACACAAACCTAGGTGGTACAGCCTACACACTTAGGCTGTATGGTGTGTATGTAAGATACAGTCTAATATAGCTAGTGCCATGAGGAAGAGGCATGAGTCTAAGCCAAGCATGAGAGAAAAACGATGCAACCAAGAGATGTGGTGACCTCAAGATGTGTGAGGCTGCTGACAGCATAACAGTGTACTGTCTTCCAGAGTTTGTTTTTTTTTTTTTAATTAACAGAAGGTGTACTCTGTGAAATAACAATGCAAAGCATAGTACACTAAATGCATACATCAGTAACATAGTCATTTGTTATCATCGTCAAGTATTAGGTACTGTGCATCATTTTGTGTGCTATACTTTTACATGACTGGCAGCAGACTGGGTTTGCTTATACCAGCTCCACTATAAACACCTAAGTAATGCCTGCACTGAGCCGGCATGAAAGCTATGACGTCACTAGCTGAAAGGAATCCCTCAGCTGCATTATGATATTATCAAACCATCCTTGAATATGCAATCCTTTGTTGACTGAAATGTGGCTTGCTCTTTTTGCTCTTTGCCTTTCTTACCTATGGGTGCTAAATTTCCAGCTCCAAGCATAGTGCCTGGCAAACCTCACACACACACACCTTTTTTTCTGGTACTGGGTGTTGACCCCAGGGTGTATACCACAGAGCCACCACCCCAACCCTCCATATTTTAAATATTTAAAATTAAAAACAAAGCTTTAAAAAAAAAGCTGAATTTGGAATTTCATATAGTTTTCACATTGTACAACATTCTTTTTTCCCCAACTATTTAAATACATAAAACCCAATTTTAGCGAGTGATCTGTACAAAAGTAGGTGTAGGCTGGTTGTAGCCAAGGCCCACATTGGTTCTCTGCAGTAGGCAGTACCACTTTCAGCAAGCTCATTCTCTGTATCACTGGTGATTGCACACACAGCAGCTGTGGAAATTAGGGTACAACAATCCCCCTTATCCACAGTTTCACTTTGTGCAGTTTCTGTTACCCAGGGTCAACCATGGTCATTACAGTGCAATAAGATATTTTGAGAAAGACCACATTCACGTAACTTCTATTCCAGTGTATTTTCTTAATTATTCCATTTTATCATTAGTTATTGTTAACCTCTTTCTATGCCTAATTTATAAATTGAACTCTATAGGTATATGTAGGAAAAAGCAGATATTCATGGTTTGGTGCTGTCCGTGGTTTTAGGTATCTGCTGGAAATCTTGGAACACATCCTTTGTGGATAAAAGAGGACCACTGGTGGCAATGGCAGTGCTTCCCACAAAGCAGGTCTGTGACCTGGGTTTCTCTCTGGGCTGAGAAGAAGGATGCTCCCGAGGCATAAGTAACCCAGCCTGGACTTTCCTCAGGAAGTTTTGCAGGGTTAACCCATTTCCCATGTGAAGATGTGACAAAAATACTCTCAGCTCCAGGCATCTTGCTATGGTGTCCACTGAACTGGTCTGGCGGGGAGGACAGATCTGGGCTCAAACCCAGCCTTGCAGCCCCTCCCACTCTGAGCTTGGGCAGGTCTTGCAGGCTTGGAGAAACTCGGATTCCTCCACTTTAACATTGGGATGGTGATGCACAGTGAAGTCACATTTGAGGCTGTTCACTGCTCTTGTTTGGGCTAGCTAAGATGTATTAAATTCCCTTTTCTACCTAAAGTCATTATACTGATTGAACCCCATGGAAGATTGCTTTGAGGACTAAAATGGAACAGTATTTTAATGCACCTGGCACTTAACTGCCGTGTTTATTTGGCTCCTTCTAAAATGTTTAAATCTAGATGAGCTGAGATTGTAAGATTATCTCCATTCTTTTAGATATATATAACAGCCTCTCAGTTCTCTCAATTTGAAGTTTTCCTTGTTTTTTTTTTTCCTTTTTTATCTTTGTCAGAATTAGCATGACACAAAGTCATTACTTTTTTTTTTAAAGTTTATTTAAGACCCCCATTTGTTTTGTTCCTAGACAGATTGGGGACGAGTGTGATATTGTCCTAACTCTTAAAATATTGAAATATTTCAACTGTTAGTGCTATCAAACTATTTCTAGGTGAGTTATATTTTTTTAGTGCTCAAATACAGTTTAGTATGGATTGATTCAGTAAAGTCTATGAAAAAAAGTTTTATGTTCTATCTTTATGTATGAAAAAATTATGAAGAGGTGCCAATTCAAAGTAAGGTGAAGTTGAAACATTAGAGTTAGGGAAATAAAGCTTTAGTAGAAAAAAAATGCCTTTTGAGATTTATTAGATTAACAGAATTGAAATAAATATTTTAGAAAGTTATCTTTTGAGCAAAAATGGACATTATTTTGTGTATTTTCTCAACCTTGTAGAGATGGCCAAATCAGAAAAGATGGTTAGAAGTGATGTTATTCAAACTTTGGTTTTGAGTGTAGGAGGCATAAGATTTTCTAGAGGCTACCTGAAGATTATGGTGGAAACCACCAATGAATCTCCCAAAACATCCATATGACAACCAATCATCACAAAACAGTTCCCTGCACTTGAAGTTTAGCAGGACTTCAAGCATTTGTGCCTTAAGAAGACTATTTATGGGCTGGGGATATAGCTCAGGTGGTAGAGTGCTTGCCTTGCACGCACAAGGACCTGGGTTCAATTTCCAGCACCACACACACAAAAAAATTATTTATGAAATTTTAATTCACTTGATATTTACTATTGCTTTAACATATTTTATTATCAATCATAAAACTGAGGTTCTGGAAGATAAGTCACTGGCCAGACATTGCAAAGCTAAACCTGGAATCAAAAGCCAAGGAACAAACTATACAACCCAGGGTCTTTTGACAGCACCACTTTGTTTCTCTGTACCCATAACTCTGCAAACACAGGGTTTTAGATGACAGGTCCTTGCCCCTGAGCTTACAACATAGTTGAGGAACTGGCTTTCATACCTGAGGGTAACTAGATGAAAATATAGCTAGCATTTCTAAGGCACTTTTTAGTTACTGTCTCATTTGAATTTGCTACAGCTATGAACCAACTCAGGCACAAGCCATTTGTTGGTTTTCCAGGTGAAGAAACCAAGATTCAAAGAAATACTGATTTTCCTAAGATTATACCAGTACATGATAAAGCCCAAGGTCCTAATCTTTTTATTTATTTATTTTTTGGGGGGGGTGCCGGGGATTGAACTCAGGGGCACTTGATCACTGAGCCACATCCCCAGCCCTATTTTTTGTATTTTATTTAGAGACAGAGTCTCACTGAGTTGCTTAGTGCCTTGCTTTTTGCTGAGGCTGGCTTTGAACTCATGATCCTCCTGCCTCAGCCTCCCCAGCCACTGGGATTACAGGCATGCACCACCATGCCCGGCTTAGGGTCCTGATCTTTGACCTTTAAGGTTTCTTTTACAACGATGGTCACAAAATCAACTACATGCAGGGGCCAGGCAGGCAGCTTAAATGAGCAAAGTAGGGCTGGGGTTGTGGCTCAGCAGTAGAGCGCTCACCTAGAACGTGCGCGGCCCGGGTTCGATCTTCAGCATCACATACAAATAAACGAATTGTGTACAACTAAAGCAAATAAATAGATTTTTTTTAAATGAGCAAAGTAGCTGGTTATAAAAAAAACAGAGAGCAGAAGGTTTTTAGTGAACCCCAAATTGCAAATTTCAACCAGTTGTAGATGGAGAAAGGGAGGGCCCAATGGTATCAAATGACTAGGAAGTCAGGAAACTTCATAGAACCATGGTATCAGAGAAAGCTTCCTGGAGGAGGTAAAGTCTGAAAGGGGCTTTTAAGGATAAATAGTAGAAAGGAAGGAGTGTGGCTGGGAGTTGTGATGTGACAGAGAATGTACAGTAAACACCAAGCCCAACACTCAAAATATTATCTGAAATTATAATGCCACAGTGATACCAATGTGCTGTTAATGATACATAAAGAAAACAGAAGTGGGGCGCAATGGCGCACGCCTGTAATCCCAGCACTTGGGAGGCTGAGGCAGGAGGATCTCGAGTTCAAAGCCAGCCTCAGCAGTGGCGAGGTACTTAGCAATTCAATGAGACCCTGTCTCTAAATAAAATACAAAAAAGGGCTGGGGATGTGGCTCAGTGGTTGAGTGCCCCTGAGTTCAATCCCCGGTACTAAAAAAAAAAAAAAAAAGAAAGAAAACCAAATTATTAAAATTATAGTGTACAGCAAGATCGCTCAGTATAAGGTTGTAATATGAAAGTCAGTTTCATTTTTATACCACTTGAAAATATAATTTTTAAAACTTAAAATGCATATGATTTTTAGGGAGCAACACTATGACACTTCATTGAAATATAAAGATCTACATGGATGGAAGGCTATATCATGTTCATGAATGGAAAACATCAGTATTGTAAAGATGTCAATCCTCTCCCCAAACAACACATTCAATATAATTACAGTCCAATCACAACAGTTTTGTAATGATATATATGATGCATGTGTACTAGGCTGCTTGTAAAATGCACTATTATGTGAAACAGATAATCTGAGGCCAAATTTGGAGGACTCTGGTACCAGAATATGGTGTTTAAATCTCCAATGTGCTGATGTTCTTCACACTGAAGTCAGTGTTTGTGTTTTTGAGGGATATTATTTTAGTGATATATTTTTTAATATAAAAATAGTGTATTTTTTATATTATTTTAGTGAATTCCAAATTCTGGAATTCTAAATTTACCTAAAACCTGCTAGGTTATTTCAGGACGGACACCTGGTGTTTATATTTGCAGTCACCTTGGTGCTGAATTGTAGTAATTGGTCATGGGCTTTTAACAAAGAAACAAAGCAGGCTGATTATGTAAGTATCTGGTTAGACCAAGTATAGGCCAAGTACAGCCCCAAAACTGATTGTAGCAGCTGGAGTAGAGTAGGTGGAGAATTACATAGGATATGGTATTGTCACATAGGATGTGTTAGATGACACAAACATGGTAAACCCCAAAGAAATTGCCCAGCTGTTGTTTTATATTGTTGTACTGTGTTTTGAGTTGCAAACAGTGGTCTGATTTCATAAAAATAAATAAGGCTGTTGATTTGAATTTCATTGGATTTGTGGGTGTTTTTTGTATTCTATTTAATTTTCGGATTTAATCTGGCTTTCTTAAAGCAGAAGTAAAAGGTGTACATTTGGTTTTATGTTCATACTGAAATTACATGACTTGGTCATCACTGAGGATTGCTTTAAGAATTATTTTCACTTCACAGAGGACCATACACTATTCAAGATTGAGAAATTCTACAATGGGCCATCAGAAGTTTGAATAGGGATGGGAAATGATATAGATTTTATTTATAAGGTTTCACCACTGGCAATTTGCAGGACAAATGGAGGTGAGGGCAAAGGTGAGTTTGTATAGAGAAGAATATTTATTGAAGGTCAACTGTTGAGTCATTAGACACTTAATCCATTGGAAACAGCCTCAGGAGTAACTGAGGCTCAGAAAAGTTAAGTAGCCTAATGAAATTCACAAAGCTGGAAAGAGAAGCAGATAGGATGTCAGTTCAGACTGCATTCTACCTAGGTATGCTGATGCAGGGACAAGTGGCAGCCACGCTGGAATGGCTGCAGCTGCTTCCAGAGAAAGGAGCTAATGCTAATCCAGCTGGGTGAGGTGGCGCACACCTGTAATCCCAGTGGCTTGAGAGGCTGAGGCAAGAGGATCGTGAGTTCAAAGCCAACCTTAGCAAAAGTGAGGCGCTAAGCAACTCAGTGAGACTCTGTCTCTAAACAAGATACAAAATAGGGCTTGGGATGTGGTCGAGTGCCCCTGAGTTCAATCCCTGGTACCAAAAAAAAAAAAAAAAAAAAAAAAAAAAAAGAAAGAAAAAAAAAAAAAAAAGAAACTCTAGGAACTAGGTATAAGGAGGCCTGGTTTGGGCCCAGGCCTTAGAGTACCCAGGGCACTGGCTTAATTCAGCATACCTCCAACAGGGACTGGGTATCTCAGGTTTTCTGGTAGAAAAGGACAATTCAAGATATAAGAGTTCCAGATTAGTTCCTTTCTTTTTTGTGGGGGGAGATATGGGGGTACCAAGGATTGGACTCAGGGGCACTCAACCACTGAGTCACATCCCAAACCCTGTTTTGTATTTTATTTAGAGACAGGGTCTCACTAAATTGCTTAGTGCTTCACTGTTGCTGAGGCTGGCTTTGAACTCAAGATCCTCCTGTCTCCGTCTGCCGAGCCACTGGGATTACAGGCATGTACCACTGTGCCTGGCTCCTAGAGTTTATTATTGGCGGCGGGGGGCGGGTGGGGGGGCCGCCGGGGAGGCCTTTGCTGCCACTCGACGTAGAGCTAGTAGGAACTAGTGTCATGGCCTGTCTTACAGTTGTTTCTTATTACTTGCTGTAATAGGATCATAGGATGTAAACATTTTCTTGGAACTTGAGAAATAATTTAGGTGAAATGATATCTACTTAAATTCCTCCAACAGATTTATAGTTGTCATCACCTGCTATCCAGATTTACCCTGTGGTTTGAGTTTTAGTAAGCTGGTCATGAAACACAGGATGTTTCCTGCTAATCAAGGTGCTTGTTGAAGGAAGTATTAGAAGAATCTGAGCATTTGTGAGCTAGAGTTTGAGTGGTGGGAATGCCTGCCTCCCACACTGAACCCACATGCCCTTGGATGTGACCCCCTCCTCAGGCAGGGCAGCTTGAAACAGGAGATTTCAGAGGTCTTGAGCCCCTCTCGTATAGGTATGTCACAGATGAGGAGACGGAGCCTAGAGACAGAATCCTAAGTTTCTGACAGAGTTGAATCCAAAATCCAGGCTCCCAAGTCCCTGTTGAGATGCTATCCTGTTTCCCGTATGTTGCAATTGTGTGTTTTTCTTTTCCTAACTAAACCCAATTTTCAAATAGGCACAGTCTAGGTATATGTCTACATGACCCAGATGTCAAAAGTATGACAGAAATCTTATATTCCCCCTCCCACTGCCATTTACCCTGCCTCTTACACCTGACAACAGAAGGTTTCATGTTGATCCTTCCTCTATTTCTTTAGGTCAGGGTTCCTCGACCTCAGCACTATTGACATTTTGGCCTGGATAATCTCTATTGTGGAGAGCTGTCCTGTGCAATCTATATACATAGCTCTTCTTCCTGATCTGTCATCTATCTATTATTTATTGCTCTATCTATATATAATATCTAGGATGTATATTAATAATATATTCATGTCATATATATTTCATATATAATATGTATCCCAATATGTAACATGTGTCCTGCAGGTGAATGTTATTTTTTTTTTTTTTTTTTGGTACCAGGGATTGAACTTGGGGGCACTCAACCACCGGGCCACATCCCCAGCCCTGTTTTGAATTTTATTAGAGACAGGGTCTCACTGAGTTGCTAAGTGCCTCGCCGTTGCAGAGGCTGGCTTTGAACTCGCGATCCTCCTGCCTCAGCCTCCCACGTGCTGGGATTAAAGGCATGCACCACTGTGCCCGGCTGATGTATGTTATTTTTACATTCATAGAGATCCTAGATCTCTGGGTCAGTGCCTGGAGTTTGTCCGTGCTTTGGTAGCTTCATGGCAACCCATGGTTTGGAGGCACCATAGCTGACTGAGTGGTTTGCTGCTGGTGGGCACTGGTTTCCAAACTATTGTTATTAACCTGTGCTGAGTGAGTGAGCCTATTCATGTGTCATTCTTTTTTTCGCAGGTGTATCTATGGGGTAGCTCCTTAGAATGTGGGTTGCTGGATCATTTGGTGGCTACTCTCAGATTCTTCCTCCGTGAGGGCCACGCCCTTTGGCACATCCTTTCAGCAATGATCTGAGAGGCCTGTTTCCCCATGGGTTCAACAATGGGGTTATGACACCTTTGGATTCTTGCCATTCCTATAGGTGAGAAATGCCCCTATGTTTCTACTAGATCAGCATGATGCTTATTCAGAATAGCCTTACTCATCCTGAGCAGGAGCTGAGTGAACTCAGCCTGCTTGTCCCTGAGGACCAGTGTCCTAGGCAGGTCGGTCTCCAGACCTTCGTTTTCCTCCTACTGCCCTCCACCAGGAATGCTCTTCCACCTGACTTTCAGATGTTACGCTGTTCTGTGAGGTTTCCAAATGCCATCTCCTTGCTTCATCCTCTGAGGAACTTCCTGGTTTTGCTTTACACCCCACCTTACTGTCATGTTTTGCTCCTCCTTATTCCCTCCAGCCAACTGAAGCTGCTCTGTGCTCTTGCCAGTCATATCTTGTCTTGTTGCCCAGTCAGGTGGGCATCTGGGGCTGGACAGGTATGGTTTTGAATCCCAGCTCTTCTACTTACCATCTGCAGATCCTTGGTCAAATTTCTTAACCTGTTGGAGCCTTGGTTTTCTCACCTATAAGATAGGAACAGTACTTCTCTCATAAGAACATAGAAAAGCAAAAAACAAGAGAACCACATAGGGTATGCAGCAACAGACAGGCATTGAATAAATAGCTCCAGGAAGACAGATGCATTCATTCACTGTGTTTTGCACCTGCCTTCCACATTTCTTTGCAAAATAAATAAACTCATTGGGTCTGATCTTTAAGAAACAAACTTGTCCTTATAAATGGGACGGTGATTTAAGCCATTAGTATTTCAGCCCCGGTTTTGTTCCAGGCACTGGTCTCAGAAATGAGGATTTAGCGGTGAAAAGAGACAGATCCCTGCCTTTGTGGAGCTTGCATTCCACTGGGGTGATACACAATGAGCAGAAGTCAATGATACAGTAGCAGGTATAGATCTGCCTATTGTATATAATCCATGAAGTCCTATGGCACCATTGTATTAACCAGCTTTCACCATCATGACAAAATACCTAAGATATACAGATCAAAAGAGGAAAGTTTTACTTTGCCTCATGGTTTCAGAGGTTTCAGTCCACAGTGGCTGGGCCCCATTGCTTTGGGCCTGTGGTGAGGCAGAACATCATGGCGGTGGGACCACTGGTGAAGAGGCTGCCATGTCATGGTGGCCATGGAGTAAAGAGAGGAAGGGATCAGGGTCTCAATATCCCCTTCAAGACATGTCCCCAGTAACCTAATTTCCTTTCACTAGGTCCTAAAGGATCCACCACCTCCAATCTCCCACCATCTTGGGAGCAAACCTTTAACACGTGAACCTTTGGGGACATTTAAGATCCAAACCGTAGTAAACATATTTCTGTTAAATCATTTCAAGAATTATTATTTTTTTATTTATTATATTCGTGCCCTTGGGAATGATACACAAGGTGTGTTCATTGAACTTCCTTGGAGCCTAATACAATGGAGGAGACCCAAACCTAAATCTATTAGTATCTCACCTCTGATTAAACCTTCGAGCCACTCCTCATGGCCTTCAGGGTATGGCCCAGACTCCTACTGGACCTGTGAAGCCCTGTGTGGCCTGGGGCCTCTTTTCCTCTCCAGCCTCCCTTGTTGCCTGGCTGCCTACCCACCCCTGCACCCCACACTGGGGCTCCACTGGACTCCAGGTTCTGCAGCGCTCGATGCTCTCTCATCTCTGCTTCTTTGCACATGCTCTTCCATTTGCCTGGAATAGTTTCTTGCCTCCCTCATCTGCTGGTAATCTATTCATTCTTTTCGTCTCTCTTGGATGTCACTTCCTTCAGAAAGCCATCCTTGATCTCCTAATCCCCTAGTCTGGGCCACACGCCCTTCTTCTGTGCTTCAGTAACAATTAGGACTTCCTCATCATCAGAATTCTACATTATATTGTGATTGCCTGTTGTTTTTCAATATTTTTTTTTTAGTTGTAGATGGACACAATATCTTTATTTTTATATGGTGCTGAGGATTGAACCCAGTGCCTCACACATGCGAGGCAAGTGCTCTACCACTGAGCTACAGCCCCAGCCATGATTGCCAGGTTTGACTTGTCTGAGTTTCTCTAACTGTTAAAACCCCCTGAAAGCAGGCACATCTCTCTCATGTGGTGGCCCTTCTGCAATGAGTGCCTGACACAATGAGTGATGGATTGAACGATGGATAGTCAAGAGTGTCAAGAATGGGCCATGGACACATATTCTGGTGCTATAGTTTGGAAAGTAAGTGTCCCCCAAAGATCCATGAGGCTTACTCCTCAGCTGGGTGCCATTAGGGAGTGGTCAAGCCATTAGGAAGTGGGACCTACTGGGAGATCACTGGAGGTGTGCCTTTTAAGAGGACTGCGAAGCCCGCTCTCTTCCTCTTTCTCTCCTTCTTTTTGCTCCGGGCCATTTGGTGAGCCACTTTGTTCTGTCACATGCTTCTGTCATGATCTGTATCATCACAGATCCAAATAATGGGGCAAATCAATCATGGACTGAAACCTCCAAAATTGTGAGCCAAAATTGAGTTTTTCCTCCTTGTAAGTTGATTACCTCAAGTTTTTGTTACAATAAGGGAAAACTAACACATCTGACCTGGCTCTATCCGTGTCCGTTCCTGAACGGTTCCCAAAACATTGGAACCTGTTTTCCTTTGTAGGAATCTGTTGTCCCTTTTCCACTCCCTTGATCTGTCTCTGCTTCCGGTCCATCAGTGGCCTGATGACCCGGAAAAGATCACTCGCCACTCTGGGGCACTTATTTATATTGACCCACTAAGGCTGTGGGATCATTGATCATGTATTTATACAGGAATGGCACCCCTTAGGGTGGTGTAATATGCCCGTGTTGCTTTAGATATTCCAGATCTGAAGTTCTATGGGTGGGGGCCGCCAGCCTTTCTCACCCAGGTTTTTTCTTGGTAAGAGCAATGCCAAATTCAACTACAAAAGGAAAAAGGAGGGTGTATATTGAGGGTGGTGGTGGAGGTGGTGTTGGTGGTGGTGGTAGTAGTGCTTGGCCTAGCCAGTAGAGGGCAGCAGAGCCATCTTTTCTAATGTTCACATTGTAATTATTTTAATAAGCCACCATGAGCATACCTTTTCCACTCACCACCCCTCCACCCTATGTTTGCCCTCAAAATAATGGTAAGCTTTTCTGGATGGTTTGTGGTCTAACCACTCAACTGGGATAATAAACCCCCCTGGTTTGTGTTCCTATAAAAAGATGATTTTAGAAAAATTACGCTCTAGTTTTGAAGGGGAAAAAAAAAAAAAATCACTCCATTTCCTCATCTTGGAAGTAGACATTTTTCATGAAGTCGTTCTTTTCTGTGGACCAACATTTGTGACCTCATGGAGAAAATGGTGGACTCGCCCAGAGAATGAGTGGCTGGTATCAGCACTGAGTGCTGCTGGGGTGGACACTCCAGCCACGCTGTCTGTCTGAAATCCCAGTAGTGTCATAGCCTCTTGCACAAACATGGATGGTGAAAGATAACATTTTCTCCCATTGTTTATTCACCAGCCTTATCTGGAGGAACATTTAATTACCAGCTTGTGGCAGTTAAGGGAAAATCAAGTTCTTAAACTCAGGGGGATTTGTCAGGTTAAAATAAAGGCTTGCATGTGGGAAAATTAAGGCCTCTGTGTGGGAAGGACTTGGAGAAATGATTTGGGTACTAATTTAAGGACTCAAAGTGTTTGAGGGAAACCAGAATAAGAATAACATTTTAAAAATCAAAGATGATGAGAAACTCAAGGGCCAAGGTAAAGGGGTTGGTTTGTGTTCCCCACTTAGGTTTCATGGTCCTTAGCAGCATTCACTGCTCAGAGAATTCCAAGAAAAGCTTCACAGTCTCCTAAGACTTTGTGTAAATATTTGAGGATGGAAAACACATAGGACTGTTTTTTTTTTTTTTTTTCTTTTTTTCTTTCTTTCTTTCCAAAATTGTTCACTCTTTAAAAGAAAAAAAAAAAAAAAAAAAAAATCAGAATGTGACTCTTGGTCCCCTGTCCAGGGAGACCCTACCTAGATATTTTCCTTCCATTCTGCTTCTGTTTATTAAAGTAAAACAATCCCGACTTCATGTTTCATTTTCTGCCCTGTTATGCAGCCCCTGATTGCTACTTTAAATCCTACTTGGGGTGACACCTTGGAGAGTCCTGAGCCCATTTGATGTTCCAGGGAAGAAGCTGGGAATGTTTTGTTTTGTTTGTTTTGTTTTATTTGCTTTTTTCTGTAGAGTATCAGAAAGTACTTTAGGCTTTGCAGGAAAAAATATTTATTATCTGTAGCTACTTAACTGCCATTGTAGCATGAAGGCAGCCATAGGTAATGCATAAAAATTAATGCATGCAGCTGTGTTCCAGTAAAACTTTATTTATGGACAGTGAAATTTGGATTTCCTATCATTTTCATGTTGTATTTCATATTATAAAATATTAGTTTCATTTTTTAACCAAATAAAAATATAAAAGTCATTTTTTATTTATAGGCCCTAAGAAACGGATGGCTGAGATTAATACATTGCAAATGATTTTTATCTAATTAAGATGCAAATGATTTTCTCAAGTAGACCTTGGGGGTACTGTCCTGTTATGCCCTGAAGGACATTAACCTGTTCCTATCTCCGTTTCCAGCCCTATTCCAACATTCACTTTTCTGCCGAGCTCCCCCACCTTAGGGTTTTTTTTTTTTTTTAATATTTATTTATTTGCTTTAGGTTGTACACAATGCGTTTATTTATGTGGTGCTGAGGATCGAACCCGGGCCACGCACGTGCTAGGCAAGCGCTCCACCACTGAGCCACAACCCCAGCACCCCACCTTAGGTTTTTGTACCCCACATTCTTGAGCCAGCTCTGTCATCCAGCTGATCCCTCATCAGTGACTCAGGAAAGATTTGGCATGTGCACCTTCTATACTTTGACCGCCATATATATCAAGCAATATGGGACATTTTAAATAATAGTATATAAATTTGTGTCTGTTTATTTTTGAAACTAAGAATGGGGCAATTAAATAATTATTCAAAGAGGGTAAACAGTTTATACTTTATCTTTCTATACTACCCATTGGATACAGGAGATGACCAAGGGAGAGTGAAAGAGGATTGTGGGGAGACACAGCCTGGGACAGGGTCCTCCCTGTGCCACCTGGACTCCAGTGTGGCTAACCCAGGCATCAGTGGTGACATTATACTGGAATTCCTCACAAATCATTTTGGTTTTCATTCAGTAGTTCTTATCATTGATAGTATTTTTTTTAAAAAAAAAAGGAGGAGGGGGGGAGGGGAGGAGGAGGGGAGGGGAGGAGGAGGAGGGGGAGGGAAAGAAGGAGAAGGAGAAAAAGAGAAAAAAAAATTTTTTTCAGGAAAAATTAATGGGGGGTAACGAGGCACTGGTCACCTCCCCATAAATCATTTTACAATGTATACAAATTTCAGATAATCATGTCTATGATAAATGTGTACAATTTTCGATTGTCAACTTAATACAATTAATTTATTAAAAATAATATAGTTGTTTTCAACAATATCTTACATATATATTCCCAATCTTGTGTGGGATGATAGCAGGACAACATGGTAAAAATTACCACTCTGGTAGTTCACGACCTCCTTCTAGTCATGGTTCTATCATCCCATCAGATCATCAAGCAGACATTCTCCTTGAAATTAATAAAGTGTATGCTCTCCAAAATTAAGAAGCCTATTAAATAAACCTGAAAATTCTTACTTGTAATAAAAAAATTATATAAATAAATTAATGGGGGGAAGCTGGGTGATGTCCCAGAGAACTCAGAACTGAATATCAACACATTCCTAGTTTTGAATCTGTGATGTTGGGTAAAGGGCAATATTTTTTGCATATGTAAAATGAAAAGTTTGAATGCTATAGATGTTAATATTCCTTCTGGTGCTGAAAATTTTATAGTAAAAACAATTGACTCAAATTGGTGGAATTAAGAGTGGTCACCGATTCTTTGCTAAATAATAGCATAGTCTATATTCAGGATCTAAAAATTCTCTCCAGATCTCCAGGTTTGACATCTTACATAAAAGACAAAATCATCATATATAATAAAATAATTTATAAAAGATAACCATTTTTAATTAATTCTCTGTTTGGAAGAAATAGCAGTGGTAGAAAAGTACAAAAAGGAATTACCTGCTTTTAATTGCTATTCAGGTTATAGTATGAACTGATTTAATAGGATTTTTCTATTCCCTCGTCAAAGTTAGCCATAAGTCTAAGGGTGAAGGTTTCCTTGGCGAAGGGAGAAAGAAAAGAAGCAAAGCCCCAGAAAGGCAGGTGGGCATCGGCCTCCACAGTGGCGAGGCAGACAGAAACAGAGGTCCTTTTGAATTTAGAAGTACACTTGTGGGTGTTTGAAATTCCCTGGGGATTTCAAGCCCAGGAAAGAGACTATAACATATCTTTTTAAAAATTTTGTTCTTTTTAATTATACAGGAGAGTAGAATGTATTTTGACATGTTAGACATACATGGAGTATAACTTCCCGTTTTTGTGGGAAGTTACTTACACTGGTCGTGTATTCATATATGAACATAGAAAAGTTATGTCCTATTCATTCTACTCTCTTTCCTATTCCTTCCCCCATACCTTCCCCACATTCCCCTTTGTCTAATCTAATGAACTTCTATTTTCACCCCCCACCACCACCACCAGCTTATTGTGAGTTCACATCTGCATATCAGAGAGAACATTAGGTCTTTGGATTTTTGGGGATTGGCTTATTTCACTTAGTATGATAGTCTCCAGTTCTGTCCATTTATTGGCAAATGCCATAATTTCATTCTTCTTTGTGGCCAAGTAATATTCCATTGTGTATAGGGACCACATTTTCTTTATCCATTCATCTGTTGAAGGGCACCTAGTTTGGTTCCATAGCTTAGCTATTGTGAATTGAGCTGCTATAAATATTGATGTGGCTGTATCACATCAGCACTGTAGTATGCTGATTTTAAGTCCTTTGGGTATATGCCAAGGAGTGGGATAACTGGGTCAAATGGTGGTTCTATTCTAAGTTTTCTGAGGAATCTCCATACTGCTTTCCAGAGTGGTTGTACCAATTTGCAGTTGAGACTACAAAATATCTTACAAGGCATTGGTCCTTTTCAGGGAAGTCTGACATTTATTGAGACAGAGGAAAGCTAAGGTCCCCAAGTTTTTCCTGTAACTTTTGGATCTTTTGAGATGCCTGACATAAAGGGAACCCCAGGGCATTTGGCAGAGAACTTTGTTGTCTTTAAAAAGGAACCTGTTCTCCCATTTAGACATCCAAGTGGCCCTGTTTAGCTTTATTAAACTGATTTTGTCTCTCTAACCTCCAACACCTACAATTACGTGCCCAACAAAAATTTTTTGATTACCATTACATAATCCCTAAATTGCACATTCCAATTGCACAAGTCTAGGATCTAAAATGATTTAAGTAAGATTTTTAATGAAACAGTTTTATATTTTTATTTTAAATGACAGCCTAGCTTTTCAGGAGGCTGAGGCACAAGGATCATAAGTTTTTAAGGCCAGTTTGGGCAACTGGCAAGACCCTGTCCCAAAATAAAAATAAAATAAATAAAATTTTAAAAGGGCTGGGGATGTAGCTCAGTGTTCAGTGAACCTGGGTTCAATCCCCAGTACTGCAAAAAAAATGTATATAAATAAATTTTAAAAATAAATCGCTGAGAACCGCTGCTTCCTGGAGAGTCGAGGCTTTTCTGGGCATGATTTCTCTGTGTTCTCTTGGAAAAGTGCTTTAATGCTGTGCTTGAAATTTACTTAGTGTATGCATAAATCTTCAAGCCCATTATCATATCAGTGAGAAATTTCTAGGGTTTTGAGAGCTCCAACGCATTAAAACTTCTGAGTTCAGCTTTCTTAGTGTGACAGGAGAGTCAAAACATAGTGGATTCAATGCAGGTGTTTTGTTTTGATTTTGTTTTTATCTTATGCTTCCAAATGCTTAAACTAACTCAGGCTACTTATCATCAGATGTGAGGCAGAAAATAATATTTAGTTCTTATTTTTTTTTCCCTGCATGATACATTTTGAAACATTCTGGCTTGATTATATACCCATAGCAACCAACCTCTACCTAGTTTTCTTTTTTCCCCAACTTTAATTTTGAATAATTGCAAGTCTTTAGGAAAACTAAGAATAATACAGACTTCTTCGCTTAAATTTGCCAGTTAGCATTTCACCACATATGTTTTATCCCTCTCGGTGAATATGCCTGTTATTTTTATATTTTGTGCAACCACTGGGAAGTTGCAGGCATGACACTGATTCCCTAAGTATTTCAGTATATATCTCCCAAGAACAAAGATACTCACTTAAATCACTGCAATACCTTAATCCCACTCAAGGAGTTTAGCATCAAGTTAGTCATCTAGAATGCTGACCAGATTGTCCCAATAATAGCCTTTACCTTGGTGTTTTGTCTGAGGATCCATTCAAGGATCAACAAATTCCATGTGGCTGCCGTGTCTCTTTAGTCACCTCTAATCTGCAAAAGTCCCCTGCCTTTTTTTTTTTTTTTTCCTTCTTCTTTTTGTTTTTCTGATATTGACACTTTAGAAGAGTCCAGGCCAGTTATCTTCTAGAATCCTCCATAGCCTGGTTTATCTGTGCACTCAGGATGAGGTTTCAGTTGAACAATCTGGGCCAGAACATGGGGCATAAGAGATGGTACACTGAGTCTGATTGCAATCACATGAGGTGGCTTGTGACCACTGGTTGTTCCAAAATAGGTGCTGTGAAGTTTGGTTGCTGAATTGCAGGGGTACCTGCAGATCTTCCCTGGGGTCCTATTTGGAGGCCATGTGATAAAGTTGTCTCCAACAATCTTTCACCCACTGATTGTAGCACCCACTCATGTTCTTCTTGGCTTTCTTTTGATTCATCGTTGGAGGTGACCTGGGGAGAGAGGAAAAGGACAGAAGGAAATGTATCCAATCCAGTATCTATAGAACCATCTCCATTGCCCCTTTATTTGGATGGTTGCAAGAAATGAACGATACGAGTGCTGTGTGTTTTCAGGTTGTTATACTCAATCTCTATGAACAAAAGAAGCACCAGTTTACTTCAGTCTCTCCAGAGAGAAACCTCCAAGGCAAATATTTGTCTGGAGTCTGCAGCCTACAATGATTACTGAAGGTCTGGATGAGGTTATTAAAATGCCTGGTGTTTGCCCTGGTGGCACACACGAGATAAATGAGGCAGCATTCCTCTGACTTAGCTGTGTGTTGGCTTTTCATGTTTTAGTTAATAGCACAGAACAGGAGCGTCTGCTTCGGCAGCTCAGCTGGATAAACAGCCTCTGCAGAGCAATAGAGAAAAATCAGCAGCATATACCATTGACTTAAGGAGACAGATTTAAACGTGGTAAATAAAAGGTTTCATGAAGGCTTATGAGAAGAAATATTTCTAAATGGATACGAAAACTCAAGTGAATTTCTTATTTAATTTTTCCCCGTAGGGTAGTGAACTAAAACACTAGTTTGGGGCGAGTGGGTGAAAAAACATCTAAGAGGGAAAAATGTTGGTGCTCTTAAATCCTCCTCAAGCAGTATTAGGTAGAAGATGATGTCATTTCATAACCTCAAACATTATTTATTTCAAACATATTAAATGTGTCTACAAAACCATCCTAGGGGACTGGGTTGTGGCTCAGCGGTAGAGCGCTCGCCTAACACGTGCATGGCCCGGGTTCGATCCTCAGCACCATGTAAAAATAAACACATTGTGTACAACTAAAGCAAATAAATAAATATTTTTAAAAATCCTAGGATCATAGCTTTGTGTAGCCCAATCTTTTATAGCAGTGGTTTTCAACCAGAGTGCAGTTTGTTCCCCCAGGGAACACTTTGGTAATGTCTAGGGATGATTTTTTATGGTCACAGCTGAGAGGGTGTGGTGGTTAGAGACCAGGGATGCTACTGGAATATCCTACAATGTCCAGGAGAGCCCTCCTCCTCTTCCCTTCCCAGCAAAGGAATATCAGGTACAAAATGCCACTAATGCCAAGGTGCGGAAAACTTTGTTTTATGGAATGATTAGAGTTTGTTTGTTTTGTTTTGAGATGCTGGGGATCGAACCCAAGATCTTATGCCTGCTAGGCAAGCACTCTGCCACCAGCTATATCCTGAGCCTTAGAGTTATAGGAATGCACATTCCCCCCACCTTTTTTTTTTTTTTTTTGTGGTGCTGGGGATTGGACCCAGGGCCTTGTGCATACAAGGCAAGCACTCTACCAACTGAGCTATGTCCTCAGCCCAAGAATGCATGTTCCCATTCTTTTACAAGCCTGCTTAACTGAGAGAAGATGGTGCAGCAGGCTATAAACAGAAGCTTTGTTGGGTCCAGGACTTACAAGATGAGCAGGTATTGTTAAGTGCAGAGGGTGGAGAAGCCACACTCCTCAGTCTGATGGCCCGTGGAGGCCTCTTATTGTTTTCCCATTTGTCCCTTCTGTCCCTCACACCATTGGCAACCATGTTCGTAGGTCAAATACAAATCTTTGATTGTTCATGTTCTTTTTTTTTTTTTTTAATAACTTTGTTTATTTTTTTATGTGGTGCTGAGGACAGAACCCAGTGCCTCACACATATTAGGCATGCATACTACCCCTGAATCACAACCCCAGCCCTGATTTTGCATGCTCTTAAAAAATAAAATATGTGCTATTGATGGTATTACATATCTTAATATCATTCCACTAGCATATATTGTCTCATTCAATTTTTTTCCAGTTAGCCCTACATTGCTAAAATGAATCTTGCTATGGAATCATCTATTCTGTGGCTTCTAATTGTTTCCTGGTACTCTTTGGGTTGGGTATCACTTAGTATACTTTGTGATGAACCATCCCAAACCTTAGTGACTTAAAACAACAGTCGGTCATTTTCCACTAGTCTGTTGGGGTTTGTTCCATGGTTTGGCTGATTTGTGTCTGGTCTGCTGATGTCAGCTGGTGTCATCATTCATCCGTGATCTGCTGGAGACTGGATGACTGAAGAGGGCCTGGTCACATTGTTGTCATCGTCTATGGGGCCTGAGCTGAGAGGAGATATGTGCAAGGCCTAGACTTAGAAATTGAACACAGTCATTTCTGCCATATTCTGTTGGCTATCACAAGGCACAAGCCCAACCTGGAGTCAGACTGGGAAGTAGCCTCTACCTCTTTTTTTTTTTTTTTTTTTAATATTTATTTATTTGCTTTAGTTGTACACAATGCAATGCATTTATGTTTACGTGGTGCTGAGGATCGAACCCGGGCTGTGCACGTGCTAGGCGAGTGCTCTGCCGCTGAGCCACAACCCCAGCCCCTAGCCTCTACCTCTTGATGGGGGGTATGGAACGGTCTCATTGCAAAGCCTGTGGTGATAAGGAGGTTAATTGGTGCCGTTGATGTGTTGGGGCTCAGAGACTGCCCCAGAGTGAAGGCCACTGAAGCAGCCTCAAAAGCAAAGTGTCTCTCTGACTTCTGTCCTTCTGCACCTGTGGCCCTTTCCCTACTCGCAAGACAAGCCACAGAAACTAGAATTTCTCTTCCCCAAGGCGAGTCATATAAACGCGAGCCCTAAAGCAAGCCATAAAAGCCTAAAAATATTACTCTAATTTTCCCCTGCCTTTCTGTCATGGAGCTGACCATAAAGAAATTCCCTAACCTACCTTATGTGATAGCACGTCAGAAGACCCTCTATTCACCAGGGGTCTTGCCCCATATCAGGAGGAAAGAATTCTACACAGAGAGGCCGAGAAGAATCTGAACACACGGGCCTTGATGGCCTCCCTACTCAGTCTGTCAGCGTTAGATCAGGCCCTCTTGGTCCTACATGTTTCTGACAGCTGTTCTTGCTTCATTGAACTGATGCATAAAAATAGATAGTTCACATTGACCTTCAATCTGAGGGCTCCCATGTCATTTAAAACAGACCAAATAAATTTGTTATGCTTTTCTCTTATTTACCTGTCTTTTGATATAGAGATGTTGTCCGTGACCCTCTCTGTTAGGAAGGGAGGGGATCACTCCCTTTTTGGCCCAGGCAGATGCATCTACGACCATTTACCTGTCCGTTCTCCCGGTGACGGATGCCCGAGTTACTTCCGTCTGTTGGTGCTGTAATGAACGTCCTTGTGGAGCTATGGGAGTTCTCGAGAGTAAGACTTCTGTGACATGAGCTACACCTGTGCTTAGTTTAACCACATGTGTGTTCTCTGAGATGCCTGCTGCAGTTATCACTCCTCAAGTAGTGACGGGGATTCCTGTGTTCCCCACTGCAGCCAACTCAGCGTTGTCAGCATTGTCAAGCTTTCTTCCATTGGCTGGTTTAATGTGTGTGTGTGTGTTTTAATTACATATATATTTAATATATATAATTGTGTTTATTATTTACCATAAACATAATCATATATATTTATTATAATATTTATTATTATTTAATATATAATTATGTTTTATAATAATATATTGTATGTATATACTACGTATAATTATATATTACATATATAATGTTATGTAATATATAATATTATATACTATATATTGCATATATAATTTATATATATTTTAGTGGTTGATAGAATTTTTATTTATTTATATGTGGTGTTGAGGATTGAACCCAGTGCCTCACAAATGCTAAGCAAGCACTCTACCACAGAGCCCCAGCCCCAGCCCTAATACATATATATCTTATTGTCGTGATTTGTTTTGCATTTCTCTGTACTTAGTTGGGGCCATCTCTTCATAAGCTTATTCCTGGGCAAAAACATTGAAGAGGAAGTAGCAGATGGCAAATGGTTACATCTGGAATGGCTGCAGAAACAGCAGGGGCTGGGGCTGGGCCCTGAAGCAAGACTTCCTTGTTGAGAACTTGGGACTTGGTGCTGAGTACGGTGGGCAACCTTGGAGTTTAGGTTGGGTTAATGCATTTAGAGGGACTCTCTTGGCAATCGTGTGGAGGACTGGAAGGGACACGTGCTACATTAGGTCTTGGCGTGCCTCACTGGAAGCTAATTTAGGCCAACAAGGAAATAAGAACCTAAGTGAAGTTCACAGAAATGGAGCGAACAGGTAGAATCGGCCTGACTTGGTGGCTGATTGAATGAGGGAAATGAGAACAAGTTGGGGTCTAAGATGATGTAGTGGTTTCTGTCTTGGGTGAGTGGAGAGGTAGTATTGGCACAAGTTGTTGGTGAACACTGAGGGAAGAGCAGATCCTGGGGAAGAAGAGCTTTTGGGGGTGGTGATGAGTTAAGGCATCTGTGGTGTAGCAAGGTAGAGATGCCCAGAGATGCCGGGCACAGTGGTGCAAGCCTGTAATCCCAGCAGCTCGGGAGGCTGAGACAGGAGGACCAAGAGTTCAAAGCCAGCCTCAGCAAAAGCAAAGAGCTAAGCAACTCAGTGAGACCCTGTCTCTAAATAAAATACAAAATAGGGCTGGGGATGTGGCTCAGTGGTTGAGTGCCCCTGAGTTCAATCCCTGGCACCCCAAAAAAAAAAAAAAAGAGAGAGAGAGAGAGAGATGCTGAGAGATCACAGCTGCATGTGTGGATATGCAGCTTGAGAAGAAATTGAGGTGTAGATGAGGATGTGGGAATGGCCCAAGGCAGGAGGTGCCAGTAGGGATGGGTGTATCTAGAACAATGGTTCTCTAGCGCTAGATACATCAGAGTCACTTGGAAGGTGGTTAAACCCCTAATGGCCAGGAACCGGCTCTGGAGTCTGTGATTCAGGAGGTCTGGAGTAGAGTCAGGGAATTTTCATTTCTTTTCTTTTTTTTTTCTTTTTTTTTTTTTTTTTTGGTACCAGATATTGAACTCAGGGGCACTGGACCTCTGGGCCACATCCCCAGCCCTTTTGTGTATTTTATTAGAGACAGGGTCTCACTGAGTTGCCAAGTGCCTCGCCATTGCTGAGGCTGGCTTTTTTGTTTGTTTGTTTGTTTTGTTTTTTGTGGTACCAGGGATTAAACTCAGGGGCACTCGACCACTGGGTCACATCCCCAGACCTTTTTTGTATTTTATTAGAGACAGGGTCTCACTGAGTTGCTAAGTGCCTCACCATTGCTGAGGCTGGCTTTGAACTCGCGATCCTCCTGCCTCAGCCTCCCAAAGTGCTGGGATTACAGGCATGCGCCACCGCACCCGGCTCTGAGGCTGGCTTTGAACTCGCCATCCTCCTGCCTCAGCCTCCCAGGTGCTGGGATTACAGGTGTGGGCCACCAAGCCTGGTTGGGAATTTGCATTTCTAACAAGCTCCCGGTGAGGTTGGTGTTGCTGGCCTGGGAGCACAGGTTGAGAAGCAGTCTAGGGTAAGAGTACAAATGCGGAAAGCCCTGGAGGACTGTGTTCAAGAAATGGGCACATACATTGCTGGTGGGACTGCAAAATGGTACAACCGCTATGGAAAGCAGTATGGAGATTTCTTGGAAAACTGGGAATGGAACCACCCTATGACCCAGCTATCCCACTCCTGGGTCTATTCCCAAAGGACTTAAAAACAGCATATTACAGTGACACAGCCACTTCAATGGTTTTTTTTTTTTTTTTTTTTTTTTTTTTTTTTTTTTTTTTTTTGTGGTACCAGGGATTGAACTCAGGGGCACTCGACCACTGGGCCACATCCCCAGCCCTTTTTTGTATTTTATTTAGAGACAGGGTCTCACTGAGTTGCTAAGTGCCTCGCCATTGCTGAGGCTGGCTTTGAACTCGCGATCCTCCTGTCTCAGCCTCCCAAAGTGCTGGGATTACAAGCGTGCGCCACCACGCCCGGCTCACTTCAATGTTTATAGCAGCACAATTCACAATAGCTAGGTTGTGAACCAACCTAGATGTCCCTCAGTAGATGAGTGGATAAAGAAAATGTGGCATATATACAAAATGGAATTTTACTCAGCAATAAAAGAGAATAAAATAATGACATTTGCAGGTAAATGGATGAAGTTGGAGAATATAATGCTAAGTGAAGTTAGCCAATCCCCAAAATCCAAATACCGAATGTTTTCTCTGATATAAGGTGGCTAGTTCACAGTGTTGTTGGATGGGTGTACATAGGAGGATTAGAGGAACACTACAATGGTCAAAGGAAAGGGAGGGGAAGGGAGGGAGCAAGGGAGAGGGAGGAGGGAAAATAAAAGGAAAAAAAATTGGTGGTTGAATGAGATGGATATCGTTATCCGAAATGCATGATTGAAGATCTGAATGGTACTTATATACTTTGTATACAAACAGTTGTATGTAAAAAGATGTATGTAAAAATATGTAAAAAGTTGTATGTAAAAATATGTACATTATGAATTGTAATACATACTACTATTATAAATAAAAAAAGAAAGAAAAAAATAATTAAAAAAAAGAAATGGGCAAAGGAAAACAAGTCAGCAAAGGCATTTGAAAGAATTTAGGTTCTTTAATGTTTTTATTTTGTTGTTGTTGTTTTACGTTTTTGGGGATACTGGGGATTGAACCCAGGGCCTCACATATACTAGGCAAGTGCTCTTCCACTGAGCTACATTCCCAACGCCAGTTTGGGTTCTTAAAAAACAAGAGAATAGTATTTTAAGGAGGAATTGAGATGCTAAGGTAGGAGCTTTCTTTTAGAAGCTCAACTCACAAGGGAAAGAGGAATAGGGGTGTAGCTCAGGGGCACAGTGCATAAGGTCCTAGCTTCCATGCCGAGCATGGCAAAGGGGTGGGGGGAGAAGAAAACAGAAGAGGTCACAGTGTAACAACGAAGTTTTCCTTGCCATTTAACTGCTAAGAGTCACACCTCCTTCAGACCCTACCTCATTGCTTGTCTCTAACTTAGCATGAGTAGGAGGATACTTAACAGACTAAATGGCCTTGGCTTTGCTTTCTGCAGCATCGGGAAACACAGAGGCAGATTCATGTCTATGATGTTAGAGACGCTAGTGATGTATTGTGAAGAACAAGAAAATTAAGCTCGAGAGCAATATATTGAGTTGCCAATACAGGGAAAAACAAGTGTAGAAATTCCCCCTCCCCAAACCTGTGCATATGCTTAAAAGAAAAAAGCAAACAGATTTTTGCAAGAGAGCTCTTTAGCACACAGCTAGGCAGTTCCACGCCTCGGGTTCTTCTCCAGACTCTTACGTGTTCAATGGAGCCGTAGAATGGGCACTGGAGTGGTGAGGGCAGTGGTGTCAGGAGATCCGGGTGCATCATTGTTCATGACCTCACATTACTAACCTGCTCTGTGCCAGAGTTTTCCCATCTATGAAATGGGCTGGTATGGTTCCTACCTTAGAATCATGATGAGAATTAAACAAGAACACATAGAACCACATATGTAGTAGTGCTCAAAATAGGTGTAACCTGCTAGTGACAGATTTTAATAGGGTTAATAGATACCATGGAGCTTAGAGAATTTTAATATCCATTAGATCCCGTGGAATAACCTTTCATGAAAATAAGGTAGACAGCGCCTCTAGGAATCTACGATTCAAAACTCTTTCACAGTGTGTGTTTACAACAGCTCAACAACTAGAGATGTTCCTTCTTGCATGTGCTCTCTGCTGTAAGGTCGTCCTGCCGCTGTATGTCAACCGTGGCTAGAGGTGGCTGGCACCCATCTGCAGCAGCCACCACCTTGGAGGCTATGGCACTATGAGGTTAAGAGGATTCAGAGGTTTGAGGGCTGGGGTTGTGGCTCAGTGGTAGAGCGCTTGCCTAGCATGTGTGAGGCACTGGGTTCGATCCTCAGCACCACACTAAAAGGTATGAACAGCTGGGTGCGGTGGTGCACGCCTGTAATCCCAGCACTTGGGAGGCTGAGGCAGGAGGATCTCGAGTTCAGAGCCAGCCTCAGCAATGGCGAGGCACTTAGCAACTCAGTGAGACCCTGTCTCTAATAAAATACAAAAAAGGGCTGGGGCTGTGGCCCAGTGGTCCAGTGCCCCTGAGTTCAATCCCCAGTAAAAAAAAATAAATAAATAAAATAAAAATAAAAATAAAATAAAATAAAGTTATTATGTCCATCCACAACTAAAAACTTATTTATTTTTAAAGAGAGCATTCCAAGGTTTGAGAGGCTAATGAATGTTTTCAAGGTAGACCTGTAGATAACTGGGTCTTGATCACATGAACATATATGTGCTGAGTTGCCCCTGTCCAGACAGACCCCTTTATCCCACTCACACCTGGTTCACAGAACTGTCAGGCAGTAGAAAGACTTCTGGTACTGTTGCAAGACTCACTAACATGGAGTTAAACTCAGAAGGGCTCAATTTCTTCTTTTGCCCCTACGCTCTTCTCATGTGCCCACAAGGTGCTCCAGACTTAAGAGCATCTGTGCACTTCGTTTTTCCAGGCCAGCAAGAGCCCAGCCAAACTTTCAGTCACTCAGCTCTTCTAACTGAGCCTTTGTGTCTCAGGAAGCTCAGAGTGGATATTCAAACCCTGCACCAGTATTGTCTGTATTCTCTAGGGTTTGTGATTTTCCAGATCACAGCAGGGAATGGGACACACAGCCAGCCAGAGCTTTGTACCATGGGCTTCTTGAGTATGTGGTTAGAGCGCTAGTCCACACCCCACCGGCCTCTGATGACTGTGCAGTCACCTCGACCTGTCTAGATCAGCCCTACTTTCTACAGGGTCATTTGAGACTCTCACTGCCAGTCTTTACTTTGCTAGCTCGGTCCTTGGATAAGAATAAAGGAAATAAATTAAGGACATTGCCAAATTAGACCAAGAGAAAGGAGGATATTTGTCCACTCTGATTTTAAATCACATGTGGAAAGGAGTGATAAGGTTATGAATTTTGGTGGGGTTTTTCAATCAGTCAGGTTTCTCAAAGCTTAAATGTGGCTCTGAGGTAAGGTGTTGAAAGGAAGGTCCCATCAGGAGCCTGCCATGGCAGCAGTCAAGACAAGGGACTTGCTGGCACTGTCAGGCTGCAGCTTGAATTTGCAGTCCATGCATGTTTGTGCTCCTAAGGAAAGCTATACCTGAGTTGCAGACATGCTGTCTGGCGGTGCTTTAGAAATCTCCCATGCAAGAAATAACATCTTCATAGGAGGGCTCATCCTCACTGATGAGGAGCGTGAAAAGAAGAAATGAGTTCCATGAAAACAGATGGACTTAAAAGCAGCTTTTCACCACTCTCTTCTAGGATCCCTTTCCTGCAGTCATGCTGCTAGGTGCAACACTGCAAGTGTGCATTCAGTGTCCTGGGAACCTGAGGGTTGCCCTGCCAGGATTGTCCTTACTGTCAGCTGTGAGCACAGACCCCCATGAATGGAGCCAAGCATGCCTCTGAGCACCCAAAACAGTATTGCTGGGCACAGTGGCGCATGCCAGTAATCCCAGCAATGTGGGAGGCCAAGGCAGGAGGATTGCAAGTTCAAGGCCAGTCTCTGCAACTGATTGAGACCCTATCTCAAAATTAAAAAAAAAAAAAAAATAATAATAATAATAATAGTAATAAAGGTTTGGGGATGTAGTATCCCTGAGTTCAATTCCCAGCACAATTTAAAAAAAAAAAGGTAGGACTGGCTTTATAGACTGTTTTACATTCTTAAGTTGGGAGACAAATATAGAAATTTAGAAATAGGGCTGGGGTGTATTTCAGTGGTAGAGTGCTTGTCTAACATGCATGAAGTTCTGGGTTTGATTCCCAGTACCCACAAAAATAAATAAATAAATAAATAAATTAGAAAAAATGGGGAAAAAATGTGAAAATACCTATGCTAGCATAACTTCTGTTCTTGATTTTCCTTCTGGGTGTGTGTAGCATATGTGTTTAATGTTTTGACCATTAACAAAGATCATGAGAAAGAAAATGTAAACTGTTAGGCCTATCTATCAGCAGGTGCATGAATAAAGACTTGTGGCCTAGCCGCACAAGGGAATCCTTCCCAGCGATGTCAGTCACCCATACACATAACCACGCAGCGGGGTTTCAGGTGTTAACATTGTCACGTCCCAATTGTGCCGGGGATTGGGTAGGTTGCTGACAGGGAGAAATGCAATTTATTAGGGAAAGCTTACGAGGGATCAGTGACAGCTCCAAGAAGAGTTTAGTGGCCATGGGCTGGCAGATAGCACCTCAAGATGCTTTGCTAAGCGGCACCTCCTCTCCCTCATGGCATTTTGTCCAGTGGTAGCCATCTGGAGGAGCCACACATATCCTTTCCACAGTGCCTCCAGTTCTCTGCCCATCCCCACTCAGAGAGGGGGATTCATATGTCAGGGGGCAGAAGCAGTGACATCTTCAGCACTGGCATTTTGTCTGAGCAGCGTCCCAGGGAGTGGTTGTCCTGGTGTGCATGCAAGAAAGTCACTTTCTACAGATGACACTGACTTGCACTAGTTTTCGGTGTGCAGAGAAGAAAGCCAGTGTCCTCCAAGATAGTATGTATCTGGATTTTCCTGCCTGAGGTTGCTCTCATTGTTCCCTTAACTTGGTTAGGTTTTTTTTTTTTTTTTTTAACAAAAGGGGGGAAACAGGGAAATGGGTTTTTAATGTTCCACATTTTCATTAGGGATGATACAATACTGAATAAGAAAAGCCAGACATCAAAGTATAAACTGTGTTGAGGGTCTGCTGTGTTTTTTGCATGACCTGCAAACTAAGAGTGACTTGAACATTTTTCAGTGGTTGGAGAAAATTGAAATAAAAACACTGTCTTGCAACCAAGCATGGCGGCGCATGACTGTAATCCCAGCAACTCAAGAGGCCGAGCCAGGAGCACTGAAAGTTCGAGGCCAACCTCAGCAATTCAACAAGATCCTCAACACTTAACGAGAGACACTGTCTCAAAAAATAAAAAGGGCTGGGGATGTAGCTCAGTTAGGTAAAGCATCCCTGGGTTCAATGCCTAGCACCAAAAAAAAAAAAAAAAAAAAAAAAAAAAAAAAAAAAAAAAAACCCACTATTTTGTAATATGAAAAAAATTACCTGGAATTCAGAACACAGTGTTACCAAATAGAGTTGTATTGGAACACAGCCATTCATTTGTTAACTGTCTGGCTGCCTTTGTGCTTTTTGGGCAGAGTGGAAGAGTCGTGATGTGGCTTGCAAAACCTGAAATATTTACTCTCTGCCCCCTGTACTGGATGATTCTATTCATGTGAAAATACTAACTAAACCATAGTGATAGAAAACAGATGGTTGCCTGGAGGTGGTGGGGGTGGGGTGAGATGGAGGCTTTAATTGTGAATGGGCACAAAGGAACCTTAGGGCCATTTTGAGATGTGCTGAAATGTTTTATGTTTCGATTGGGGTTACATGGATATATGTTCATCTGTCAAAACTTATGAAACTTCGCTTTAGATTAAGTGCAATTTATTGTATGTGACTCCTATTTTATCGAAGTTGTAGGGAGAAAAATCAAGTCTGAATTCCCCCACCCCCCATGGCAACTCAGGTATTCTAAATTTTGACTTCCTGTCTCTTTATCCAGATATGTGAATGTTTTCCACATTTGTGATATTAAAGCTTAAAATTTTGAAACTATTTTTAATATAGTCCTCGTTTAGTGCCCGTTCCTGGGTGAGTTCTGGTTGAAGAAAGTTTGTTACCTTGCTTAGGGTAATGTCATCAAAATCTGCTTCCAGGGGCTGGGTTGTGGCTCAGCCGTGGAGCACTCACCTAGCCCGTGCGAGGCGCTGGGTTTGATCCTCAGCACCACATAAAAATAAATAAATAAAATAAAGGCATTGTGTCTAACTACAACTAAAGAAATTAAAAAAAAAAAAAATCTGCTTCCAAATCTGCAGTTGTCCCTCATGATGCACCTGAGTCTTGCTTTGAGGTTGAAGAAGTGAGCACAGGTTCTTGGCCCCTTTGGCTCTCAAAGCCATCCCAGAACTTCCTGCTCAGTGTCCAGTCGCCTTGGCCATGCTGACCCCTCTCTGGTCTAGCTCTCTCCTGGACATCCTCAAGGCCTCATTATGGAGGTGATCCTCTTGCCATCGGCAGCCTGGCTAGCCTCGACCTCACCTTCCCCAGATGGCTGTTTGTCCTGCCTCAGCGAGGGTTCCCATCCTCACTTCAAGACCACCCGAGAGAGAGCTGTCATTCCACTCCCGTCCCTGGCTCCCTCCCTCACTGCTGCAGGCTCCTCCACTGCAGTATGGCCTCCCTGTGCGCACGGCGCTGGCCCACGTTGCAGGATGGTTAGGCTACAGTGATTTACAAAGGAGAGCTTAGCATGGTACCTGGCACAGTAAGGACCAAGTGCACCAGTTACCACCCATTCCACCCTGAGCATCCTCCACAAGCTCTTCCTGCCTCATCTCCATCTGCCTTTACGGCCCAAAGTGCTTTTGTTCTTTGGGGGGCTGTCACTTTTCACATAAAACGTCTACCTCTTAGAAGGGAGATAATATTTAACACCCTTAACAGTGCTGTTTTCTCAGTTTTTCTGTGGTTAGGATCCCATTGATATTGTAACAGATTACAAAATTCGTAGTGGCTTAGATCAATACAAATTTATTCTCTTTACAGTCCTGGAGGTCAGAAGTCCCAGATCAGTCTGATCTGAAGTCAAGGTGTCAGTGGGACTGTGCTTCTGGTGGCTGTAGGGTAGAAATGGTTCCCTGGCCTTTTCTAGTGCTTTCCTTGCCTTGAGGCATCTTCTCCATCTTTAAATCTTCAGATCTCTCTGACTCTCCCGCCTTCATGTTTTACCAATATAAATGATTAGGCTTGTCCAATTGAAGGGCAAAAATCACACCAGGGATAGCCGTGCAGCCATGGGATTTATTCACTAGCCTTTATGGCTGGTTAAGGGTAGAAAAAGAATGGGGAGAGGAATCAGGGAGAGGGAAGTGTGCAAGCTCTGGTGGGAGAAATGAGTCAGGGAGAGGGGAGTGTGCAAGCTCAGGAAGTGTGCAAGCTCTGGTGAAAGAGTGTGCAAGCTCTGAACGGAAAGTGGGAGTCTGGTCGCGCCAGCTGGCATCTCTGGAGCTATCAGCTGGGGCAGCTGCTGTCCGGCTGGAGACAGTGGGTCTAAGGCTGGTGCAGTGGCTGCCTCTTCTTCGTCTCCTCTTCGTCTCTTCTTGTCATCTCTCTCTTCTTGTTGTCTCCCCTCTTGTCACCTGGCTCGCTCATAGTCTCTCTCTGTCTCCCTGCTCCCAATGGACAGGAGCCCTTTTATACCCCCCCTGGACCCTTAGGTTGTCCATTAAAAGCGTTGGTGGTGAAGCCTATTGGCTCCTGTCCAGGGAACAGAGCAACCTTTAATCCTATTGGCTCCTGCCCGGGGAAAGGGAAACAAGGTTGCTTCCTGCCTGGGGGGAAGGAAACAAGGTTACTTTGCTCAAAACACGGAAACTTCTGGGAGGGGGAGGGGTAGCCCATCTATCACCAATAATCCATGATAATTTCTCCATCTGTATATTTCTTTCTGATTATTATTATTATTATTATTATTATTATTATTATTATTATCTTGGTTCTGGGGATTGAACCCAGGGGTGCTCAACCACTGAGCCACATCCCCAGCCCTTTTTATTTTATGTTTTGAGACAGGGTTTTGCTAAGTTGCTGAGTCTGGCTTTGAACTTGCCATCCTCCTGCCTCAGCCTCCGAATTAACTAGGTTAATTTCATTATTTTATGGACCCTCCAAAGCAGCAGGGATTATAGGTGTGCACCACTGTGCCCAGCTGCATCTGTAGATCTTTAACTCAATCATGCCTTTGGCTATGTAAGGTGACTTTGCACAGCTCTGGAGATTGGGATGTGGGCATCTTTGGGGGGGGGGCATTATTATACCTACTATAATGAGTTATCTTTTCTCTCACTTTCCCCTCCTCACCTGATCTTTCAAAGAAGTTATTCCAAACTACTGTGCATCGGTCACCCATAAATTGTTAAACATACATTCCTGAGCAGCACCTGCCCCATCCAGTCTGGACCTGGTAGTTCTTGGATGGGGCCCTGCCATCTGTATACTTTAAACAAATTCACCAAAAGATATGGATGCTGTTAGCCTAAGCATCACACTTAAAAAGAAAGATGGTCCGGTCTCAGAGGCACTACCCAGGCGACTTCCTACAGAAGACTCTGCAGGATTCACTTTTCATCTTAGGGGCTGGTACACTGCTGAGTAGAAGCCACACCCCACATAGGTCTCATGGATTCCTTATGCTGCATCAGCCAGCGGCAATGTAAGTTGAGAAAAAGACAACTGCGCTATCCTGTGGTTATGCTGGGGGGAGAGCAGGCGCTGAGTGTCAGGGCTGCTGGTACCCCGTGGTGGGATGAGCTGGGTAGTGTTGGGGAGCTCTTGCCCAGGGCCACTCTGAGGAATTTGAGGGAGCATGTTCTGGGGGAGCCAGCCCTTCAGGGATGGGGGTATGAAGATGTCCTGCCATGGAGGGAGTGGGTCGGCAGGTGAGCCAGAAATGTTCCAGTATGCTTACTATCTTACTTTCCTTTATAGATGAGGAGGAAGAATTTTCTAGAGGGGGCTTGGGAGGGAGGATCCAATTGAGGCATCAGCCTTTTACACAGATCTTGAATTGTGTTTTAGGGAACGTCTGTGAAAACTTAAGTACTGAAAATTCCCATCAAAGCTGCCCATTTCCCTGATGTCACTTTCTGGCACTCGGGTGCCACAGTGAGCTTTGGGTCATTCATTCAGTTGGTGAACTAAGCACTGTGGGGAAAACAAAGGTAACTAAGCCACAGTCCCTGTTCTCAATGACTTTGCAATTCAAGGAAGAAGATATGGGGACCCTGAGCCACAAAGCAGGGCTGGTGTGAAACAAATGCTAGAAAAGAGAATCTGCCTGCCAGAAAGGCTCCTGTGGGTGGGGTGCCCGGGATGCTAGGATAAAGTGAGGGGGTTCTACAGCAGAGTGAGTTTGGGAAAAGCTGTGTTAGACTAGGTGAATTTCATTACTTTATGGCTCTTCCGAGGCTATAACTTGCACATTTCCAAGACATGGCTAGGGTCTAGGCTTTCCCAAACTAATTGGACCATTCATCTTTTTTTCCTAGGGTTCCTGAGAACATGCTTTGAAAAAGGTGACTTATGAAGCAGGTGACATATTTTTCTGGTGGCTTGTGGTATTTAATACTAATTCCTAAACTGTCCAAAGTTGACAATATTATTCCTTTTAAGAAAACCAAATGCCTCTCATTCTTCTTCTAATTGGCTTTTTTTTTTTTTTTTTTTTTTTAATGAATGCGATCTATTTTGAGAAACTCTTAACTTCCCTTGAAATAACTAAACATCCTCAGGAAAGTTACAGAAAGAAAAATGACTGAAATCTAAAATTACACTTACTTTCTATGATTCCACATTTTACACGCATGAGTCCATCTACTGGTTGAACAGATTTGATGAAGTTTTTTTTTTTTTAATTCCTCTGAGATCACCTCAGACTTTTCCAGATGCCCCGTGTTTACACATTGTGTCCTGCATCTTGACAGATGGGCAACTTTTTTAGAGCAGCTTAGAAGAAGGTTGACAGAAGGCATGACAAGAATGTGACCTTTATTGTTGAGAGGTTTGTGGCTAAATGTGTCAGGCCTTATGGAGATGTTGAATCAATTGTCAGCTCTACTCCACCTGAATGTGAAGTAGAAGCTGAATCTCAAGGCGCCTGCTTGCTTGTTTTTTTGGATACTTCTTTTCTCAGCAGCAGTTTGAATTGAGGCTCAAGATTTATTCAAAGGGAATGATGTTGGGGGACAATTCTTTTTTTCCAAGTCATAGACTATAAGAACTATGGGATCGTGTGTGTGTGTGTGTGTGTGTGTGTGTGTGTGTGTGTGTGTGAGAGAGAGAGAGAGAGAGAGAGAGAGAAACATTTTCCATTTATAAATATCTCAGGTTTTAACATTTGGATCAAACTCCTGACAATGAGTCCAGGTTTGAAAGTCTCTTTAACAATGTGGTAGGTATTTTTCTATGATAGGAAGATGCTTTGTGTATAATTTATTCCTAAGAATGTAGGGCAAGCCGGGTGCAGTGGCGCATGCCTGTAATCCCAGAGGCTTAGGAGGCTGAGGCATGAGAGTTGCGAGTTCAAAGCCAGCCTCAGCAACAGTGAGGCACTAAGCAACTCAGGGAGACCGTGTCTCTAAATAAAATCCAAAACAGGGCTGTGGATGTGCCTCAGTGGTTGAGTGCCCCTGAGTTTAATCCCCAGTACCAAAAAAGAAGTAGGGCAAGCCAATGTTTAGAAATTGAGCACTAGATTTGCACATTACTATAAAAGAAATGAGTATTGGGAAATGGCTTAAGATCCTGATTTGTAAGTTTTCCTGCTCTCCTGTAGGTTATGCACAGGTAGGCAGTGGAGGATGAGGGTGAGGTATATCTGACATCAGCTTGTCTCACAAGCTGTGGGACCTGGGACAGTAGCTCATGTCTGTGCTGCTCTCCTCATCTGAAATTGAGGTTGGTAATGGGATTGACCTCAAGGCTGCACAAGAATTAAGCTTGTCGATATATGGAAAGGGCTCAGAGCATAAGCTGGACCAGAGGGACTTCTCAGTAAATGTTAGTTTATTTATTTTTATATAAGTGCTTAAGACATAGATTAAACAGTAAGTATGGACAATTGTGATGACTTTTCTAAAGTAAATTCTTCACATTGGCCTTAGTCCATCTTACTTGCTATGACATTTAGTAGAAAAATAAATGTTACAGTCAGGAGAAAGACTGTTTAAGGGAGGGAGGAGATGGTCATAACTTTGGGGTTCATTTTCAAATTCATGCCCTGTTGGTGGGAGAGTAGAGTAGTGTGACCTTCACCCTGGGCAGTGGGCTGCAGCCATGATGATGATGAAAGCAGGCATTTTTTGGCCCTGCTGTTCCTTCTGTGTCAGTTTACCCTCAGAGGAACTTGACCTATAGAGCATGGCATGTGGACAAGGTGACACTGCACAGTCCTGTTTGCAACAGCTGGAGCCTGGAAACAACCCACCACGCTCACCAGTAGGAAGTAGGAGAGACAGACACTGGCACATCAGGAATGCCACGGAACAGTTGGAGGGAAATAAGGATGCTTCCTAAAGTCCCTAGAAAAGACCTCCAAAATGCGTTAAGTTGGGAAAGCAAGGGGTGAGGAAGTGGAGGGATTGAGTATAATTTTGGAAGGATGCACAGGAAGCCGGGAATAGCTTCCGCCTCTAGAGAGTAGATAGGGTAAGTAAGCCATGGCAAGGAATATCCCCAAGGTCGTCCCAGGGTCACGGAGGCTTCTCCCTGCCTAACTTCTTACATCTTCTCATTTTTGAACCACGTGTTTGAACAATTAAAATAACCAGAAGGGCCGGGCAGGCACGGTGGTGCATGCCTACAATTCTAGAGGCTCGGGAGACTGAGGCAGGAGAATTGCAAGTTCAAAGCCAGACTCAGCAAAAAAGCGAGACTCTAAGCAACTCAGTGAGACCCTGTCTCTAAATAAAATACAAAATAGAGCTGGAGATTTGGCTCAGTGGTTAAGTGCCCCTGAGTTTAATCCCCAGTACCAAAAATAAAAAAAATAAAAATAAATAACCAGAAGGAATTTCAACCCACATCACACCCTGTGGGTAGAGGTATCTGAAGCAAGCTGTGGTTCAGACCTGGGAATTTCTCTCTGTGTGTAAATCTCAGGAATGAGAGAGGGTTGCTTTATTTTTTTCCTTCTGAGAAATTTGAAACTGAATATAAGAAAATCCCATCTATCCACCACCACTTAGCTCTAGTAATTATTAATTTATGGTCACTGTTGTTTTATCTAGCTTCCTCCAGCAGGATTTTGAAAGAAGTTCTAGATGACATATCATTTAATATAAATATTTTAGTACACACCCCTGAAAGATAGGAATCTTCTTAACATTTTTGAAAATATTCTATTTTAAAATGTATATTTTTGGTTAAATTTAACTCCCCCCCTCTCTTTCCCCCAGTTTCCTCCCATCCTTCCTCCCCATGCCCCTGTCTATAGAAAATCCCAGAACTCTCACACTTGAAGCCTGACCAGGGTTTCCCCTCTTCCCCCATCACTTCACCTGGCTTTTTACGTGCCCCTTGAGAGTTCCTTCCAGCCTTGCCTACATTAAATCTGTCCTCAATTGAACAGTCTAGCACCTTTCCTCCTGTGAATACGTAGCTAATGATTTTATCACCAGCTTCCCCAGCTCCACTTTTCTACTTTCCACATTTTAAAAGCCTGCTTAGAGTAAAAATGCTACAAAATAGTCAAATATGTGTGCACACTGGTGCTGCTGGGAAGGCAGGCTTGGCAGACTGTCAACACGGCCCTTGAAAAATAACCCTCGGTTAGCTTGTTGGCTGATGTCGGTATCTTAACATAAAAGGCATTTGGGAGTTGCAATCAGTAAGTGCAGAAATTCAGCTAGGAAGTTGAGGTGCACGTGTGCTGTGCCGTGCAGGCATGCTTTGCTCTAAGAACTCATGGCAAAAGCAGTACCAGAAAAAACTTCTGCTCCTTCAGACTGGAGATCCAGTGATTCTGTTACCTGAAAAACTAAACTGACCCCAAAGAGGCCACTCCTCCAGTTCCTTAGCAATAAATTTAGGAGAAATAGAAACACACCCACACAAAAACTTGTATATAAATGTTCATAATAGCCAAAAAGTAGAAACAACCCAAATATTATCAGCTGATGAATTGATAAATAAACCATGATAGACAGCTGGGTACAGTGGTGCATGCCTAGAATTCCAGCAGCTCAGGGAGGCTGAGGCAGGAGGATTGCAATTTCAAAGCCAACCTCAGCAACTTAGTGAGGCCCTAAGCAACTCAGTGAGACCCTGTCTCTAAATAAAAGACAAAAAAGGGCTGGGAATGTGTCTCAGTGATTAAGTGCCCCAGCGTTCAATCCCCAGTACCAAGAAAAATAATGGTATTTAAATTTCTGGTACATAAAATTATATGCAATGGAATAATATTCAGACGTTTAAAACATGGCTGAGCCTTGACAACATAGTACTGAATGACAAGCCAGACACAAAAGGCTACATGTTGCATGATTCCATTTATACAAAATATCTCGAATAGAATAGACAGTGGATTAGTGGTTACTGAGGGCTGAAGGTAGTTGTGGCAGGAGAATATGGGAGCAACTGCTAATGGGTAAGTGGTCGCAATATTCTAAAATTGATTGTGGTGATGATTACACAAGATCCATGAATTCTGCACTTTCAATGCGTGCATTTGTGGTATGGAACTTCCATCTTAATAAAACTGTTATTTTTAAAATTTTTTTTTTTTTTTTTTTTTTTTTTTTTTTAGCTGGGGAGGTGGCTCCGTGTGGTAGGGTGCTTCCCTAGTATGTATAAGGCCCTCGGTTCAATTTCCAGTACTGGAAGAAAAAAAAAAGATAGAAAAAAGCTGGGTGCAGTGGTATGCACCTATAGCCCCAGTCACTCAGGAGGCTGAGGCAGAAGAGTACTTAAGCCCAGGAGTTCAAGACCAGCTTGGGCAATGTAGCAAAACTCTGACTCTTTAAAAAAATTTTTTTAACTGATATTTGATTTACATACAGTGCCTCAAGATATTCCAATATGCCTTGATTGGCATTTATTTAATTTTTTTCCCCTGAAGTTGGGGTGCAGTACAGACTGGGGTAGAAGTGTGCTAAGGAAATGAGGGAGAAAGGAGAGGTGGCTTCCTTTCACCTTTGAAACTCTGCCAACCTAGTTTCTCTCCCCCTAGTGACTTTGCTTGACCTTGGGATCTTATGCTACTTGCCTGTCTTCATGGAGTTAAGGCAGTTGTTCCTTAACTGATAACAGCTTCCTTCCTTCTCTGCCCACTCCCTGTCTCATGTATTGTTAAGCATTTTTGTGCGTCTTGGGCAACAGTCATCGACTTTCCTTTTCTGGAGTTTTCCTCTGTCTGTAATTGCTTTGGTCTTCAAAAGCCAGTGTGGGTATCAGCTAATGACAGGCCCTTTTATTTATATGACTCAATAAGCAGACAGGGTTTAAAAATGACACCCAGGTCAATGGTCTGTTTTCCTACTGGTGAAACAGCTGGACCAGCACGGTTCCCAGGGAACTGCGGCACTGTTTAAACAACCCCTGGGACCTGGAAGAGGCTCGGGTCACACGCCAGCTCGTACATTTGAAAAGCTGCTGAAATAGAGAAAATTGTGGTGGGAGGAGGGGCAAGAACACACAGCTAGCACTGCGTGTGGAGCGCTGTGTGTGTGTGTGTGTGTGTGTGTGTGTGTGTGTGTAGTCCACAGGTGCCTCCGTGGAGCCTTGTGCCTGGAAGGGAGAGGCAGACCCTGAGCTTTGAGGTGTTGTGTTTTGGTGAGGAGGAACGTGCCCTCCGTGGTGGGGAGCCCCAACGTTACCCTCCAAAGCCATTGGACACGAAGGGAAATATGGTGGCTGCCATCTGCTAGGTCAGGAGGTAGCCAGCTGCAGGCTGGGGCCAGATCTGGCTTGCCTCCTATTTTGGGAAATTTTTGTTTAAACACATTCATGCCCACTGGTTTACATGCTGGGCTGCTTTCAGGCCTCCACAGCAGAGGGGAGTTAATGCCACTCTCTGATCCTGCAAGGCCTAAACTATTTACTGTCTGTCTCTGTCAGTGACTTCAGTGCTATCATAAGTTGATCTTAAATGTCCCCTAAAGGCCTGTGTTGAAGGCTTGGTCCCCAGGATGGTGCTGCTGGGGGGTTGTGGAAGCTTTGGTAGGTGGAGCCTAATGGGAGGTCGTTAAGTCACTGGGGGTATGTCCTTGAAGGAGATTGTGGGGCCTCAGTCTCTTTCTTTCGTTGTTCCCTGGTTCCTGATGTAAGTGGTTTTGCTCTGCCATGTGCTCCCACCATGATGTGCTGCCTCACCACAGGCACAGAACAAAGAGACCAACCCATCATGGACTGATACCTTCAAAACTGCGAGCCAGAATAAACCTTTTCTCTCTACTAATTAATCGTCTCAGGTATTTTATCATAGTGATGGGAAAGTAACACGAGTGCTAAATGATGGAATTCTTTTTTCCTAGGAGTCCTGGGAGAGGCCTTTAGAGAATCTGACCTCCAATGTGTTTGAGAGGAAAACCACAGAGTTGTGCAGCTAGGGGTTCAAGGACCTAGGTTAGCATGCAGTCCACTTCAGATTATTTTCTCATGGCATATGGGCTATGTGTTCATCAGATGATTTGTTTTTTCTCCATAGAGTAGTCAGGAGGGCAATTATGTGGTCATCTTTCTTTCTTTCTTTTTTTTTTTTTTTAATATTTCCTCCCTCCCTCCCTTCTTTCCTTCCTTCCATCTTTCCATGTCTCCATTCCTCCCTCCCCCTCTCTCCTTCTTTCTTTCTTTCTTTCTTTCTTTCTTTCTTTCTTTCTTTCCAGTACTAAGTATTGAACCAGGAGCTCTTGCACGCTGGGCAAGTACTCTACCCCTGGCTTACCTCCACAGGTCTCTCAACTATTCTTTAGTGATGTGTTTATCACTTACAGGAGTTTTTAGAATCAGTGAGGAACAGGCAGGAGATTAATTTACATTTTGCTTCCAAAGGCAGATGTTGCATGACACCCTTGTTTCCCCATGAGGTTGACCTCCTCATCGATGCCCTAAGTAACTTCCTGGCTGGGCCACCTTCAGCGCTGCCCTGGTTATGGAAACCTGTTGAGTTCATTGCTCACAATGTTTCTGGGAATCGCCTATCCCCTCTACATGTGGTGGTGGTAGAAATGGCCGTATTCACTTGATATGATATCCTCCCACCCCCACCCCAGCCATGGCTACAGTCGGTTGGTCCAGGAGCTGACCCAAACTGGGCCCATCATAGTGTTTCCTGGGAAATTAGATTTGAGCCCAGGTTGCTACAGACTCTAAGCAACAGGCACTCTTAACGTTTCCAGCACGGGCCTCCTTTTTTCCTCCATGTGGCTGGAATACAGAGAACTCCAGAGGCAGAAACAACAGAGAGGAATTTCTTGCATGCTCCCCAGCATCTTGGTAGATCTTGGTTTCTGTTTTTCCAAAGTGGCTGCTTTAGGAGCTGGGTGAGGTTAGGTCTCGTGGAGAGCTGCGTGGGTTCTCACCATGGATGCCAGCCTGAGGCATTGCCTTTCCTAGCCAGCAGAGGTAGAAAGGTGGAAGACAGCTGTTATGGAAAGACCCACAGGCGCTGCAGCCAAAGGAGGAGGATGCCTGGGTGCTTTAGTGCAAGCCTGAAGGGGGGTGGTCCTCCCAACTCCACGTCTCCCAACTGCTGAGCTCCTAAAGCCAGTCTGGTTGCAGGGCAGAGATGGGAAGAGCTGGACTGCCCATCTCACTTCCTGTCCCCAGTTCACTTCCTTGACATGCATTTATGGGTTTCCCAGAGCCTGACTCCCCTTCTCCATCTCAGATAGTTTACAAAAACGCGGCAGAGCGCGTCTCGCACGTGCGCGGCCCGGGTTCGATCCTCAGCACCACATAAAACATAAATGCATTGCATTGTGTACAACTAAAAGTAAAATAAATAAATATTTAAAAAAAAAAAAAACAAGCTCCTTTTACTCTCTGTGTATATACAAAATATATCTTTTAGCTAATGCCAGCATGGTGGGACTTCGGACTCTCAGGCTTTGTAACTTTTAGCCTCAATGTAACCCTGTAACTTTTACCCTCCCTTCATTTCTACACATTTCACAGTTGCCAGATTTCCAATTCCACATATTGTCCCATTTACCTCAGAACAGCAAAGCAGGGTGCCAGGAATCTGCTTGTAGAGCTGTTTGCTTATAACACAGTAACATTTTTTCCAGTCTGGTCACTGAATCCTGTGAGTTCTAAAAACTCACCTCCATCCAAAAATGCTTTCAATTTACCCCCTGGGAAAAATGTTCTCTGGAACTTTCTTTCCAGAAGGGAATATGGACTTATTATAGATATTGCTAATACTGTTTGGTAAAACTTGAGCAGGAAGTTTTTGTGGATAGTGGGCAAGCCGCGGATTGAGGATTGTGGCTTGTCGTGGGTATGTCCTCGCCTGACATAAAACTATGCGAGGCCTCAGAGGGCGGAAAAGGTGGTAGACAGTCTCATTTTCCTCATTCAGGGAATTATGACTGTTCAACCTATCTAAGGAAAAGGAGGCTGGGGTCTCTTAGTCTCACCTCACCTAGGAAGGATTTTGGTGATGTCAGGAAGGCAAAATTTGACCCTCTTGAGGTTTCTGTCGGGGCCTGAGAATTAAATTGACATAAAACAGATTAGCAGGAAGAACAAAAATAAAATGCATATTCAGATTTTTATATACACGTGGGAACCCCCATAGACCAACCCCACAAAGACCGTAAGAAGTGATAAACCCAAGTGCTTACATACTGAGCTCAACAAAGAGGCCATTGTGGGAAATGAACGAAAATAGATGGGGAGGCCAAAGAGAGAGAGTTATTTTAAGAAGTTCTGTTGTGCAGACTCTAGGCCTCAACTCCCCATCTCTGGTGCTAAGAATGTTTCTCTCCTCCTGATGCAGAGAAACTCCCCATAGAGGGGCTGCACTTCCTGTTGTCAGAAAGGAATTGGGAGCTGGCAGGGGTGCTGTAGCACCTTCTCTCAGGAATGCAGGCCTGCTCCCAGGAGGAGGCAGAGGCAGCCAGGAAGGTAGGGAAGCCGTCCTGGCAGGGCCCTCCCTGCATCTGTTGCCTTTCCGGCGTGTTAAACTCAAAATAATCTTTATGCCAAAGTAGCAAATTTGGAGGTAGCATATCCTGCCATCTTTCAGTGAACTGTTTAAAATTTTAGCTCATTTTACAACAGTATCTTATATCAGTTTTGGGGGAGGCACTGATATATGACCATCCCTAGTGGGTCATTAATGGCCTATTTAAATTGTGGAATAGACCAGGGGGTGCTCGGGAGTCAAGGAGTTACAGGGGGGAAAAAAGTTCCAGTAAGAGAGACGGATTGTCATTGGCAGGCTTTAAAATGCTTTCACAATCATCTGTTCAGATAAAAGAACATCTTAACTTCTAGCTCCTTTAGGAGTTAGGGGAGAGGACTTTTCTTTGTTGAAGACTTAATGGGAAGCTGGGCGAGGTGGCTCACACCTGTAATCCCAGCACTTGAGAGGCTGAGGCAGGAGGATAGTGAGTTCAAAGCCAGCCTCAGCAATGGTGAGGCACTTAGCAACTCAGTGAGACCCTGTCTCTAATAAAATACAAAAAAGGGCTGGGGATGTGGTTCAGTGGTCGATTGCCCCTGAGTTCAATCCCCAGTACCAAAAAAGAAAAAAAAAAAAAAAAAAAAAGACTTAATGGGTGGAGGGGACTGGGGCTATGATTTAGTGGTAGAGCACGTGTTTTGCATGTGTGAGGCCCTGGGTTTGATCCTCAGCACCAAATAAATAAAAAATAAAGGTATTATGTCCACCTACAACTAAAATATATATTAAGTAAAAAAAAAAAAAAAAAAAGACTTAATGAGGGGCTGGGGTTGTGGCTCAGTGGTAAAGTGCTTGCCTAGCATATGTGGGGCACTGGGTTTGAGCCTCAGCACCACATATAAATAAATAAAATAAATGTCCATTGACAACTAAACATTTTTTTAAAAAAAAATTTAATGGAAGGGGAATGTCACAGTAGATGTCTAAATTAATATCTTGTCTCTACACACTGGACTTTTCAAGTTTTCTAACAAAATACGGCCAATCTCTGAGAGCAAACTCATTCTCTCAGCAATCTGAGGGGAAGGACTGAAGCTTCCCAGGTTAAATTTTTTTGATTTTTGAAGTTTTGTTTCATATTTTAAAATTCTTGTGAGCTGTCTTCTCCCCTATATTTCTGATTTTGATTTTTAGTACACAGGGACTTCATTATTTGTCTGTGATAGTATTTAATAACTTCCCTAGCTCACCCCCAAACCTTTGATTCAAATTGATAACTCCAAGAAAATATACCTGCCCACACCCCAGCACACAGCCCGGTCCCCCCAAATTAGTCATGTGGTTTCTAATGTTCCTTCTCATTACTCCGTGGTCACTAAGCGAGTTCCAAGGAGCCAGAGGCAGGCTGTAAAGTGCCAGGTTGAGTCCCTGAGTGGATGGGTGGAGCTACCCAGGGGCAGTGGTACAGCCCACGGCATCCACTAGAACAGTGGTGTTTAACAGCACTTGTGAAAGAGCCACTCAGGACCCTTCTCTCAGGAACGCAGATCTGCTCCCAGGATGAGGCAGAGGCAGCCAGGCCATGTGTGGAAGCCGTCCTGGCAGGGCGCCGTCACTGGCCTCCAAGGCCACAGCACATTGAAATGAATGTTCCCAATGACCAGCCCATTCTCCATGATTGACTGGCTCTCCCCGTATAGCCGTTGCCAAAGAAGATTTTGAAGGCGTGCCAGGGTGAAACACTGGTGCCAAAACAGATTTCCAAAAATCCCTCTGGCCCCATCTCTGCCTGCTCAGTCAATAGAATCTGAACTCCTTCATCTGCCATTCCAACTCTCCATGACGCGGCCCCAACCACCCCCTTCCTCTGTATCTCACACTGCCAAGCTGACTGTTGCCAACCTTATGGCCTCTTAGCCCATCCTCAGCAGGTAGGTGCCAAATGCCAGCCTCTTCCCTGCCTGCAGTACAGCTACTCACACGGAGGGGCTGGCCTTCCTAAGGATCAGGAAGTGAATCCTTTCTGGGTACCCAGAGTCATTTATTGCCCCCGTGAATGAGTCTCTCTCGGCATGTCTTGACATGATTCTACTTCCTTGGCCCTGTTTGTTTTATCTCCCTGGCCACACTGAGCATTCTTCAAGGGAAGGGACTCCATTGTCCTTCTTGAATGCACTGGCCTGGTGCAAGGCCTCTAAGGTTGTCCTGGTATCCAGTAACCTTAGTGACCCTCATTCAGCGGCTGGAAGAATGAACACATGGAGTTTGTCACAGACATGCTATATATAGACACAATCCAGGAAAACTATAGTTTACATGGAAACTAAATTAGAAAGCAATTATACTCCCAAATAGGATTTTATGCATCCCCTTGTGAATCTCTCTTCCCTACAGCTTTTAAAATAAATTTAGATTAACAGCAACTTAATATATTACAGAAAAAGAGCTCTTAAAATGTTGGAGCTAGCCAGGCACGGTGGCGCACGCCTGTAATCCCAGCACTTTGGGAGGCTGAGGCAGGAGGATAGTGAGTTCAAAGCCAGCCTCAGCAATGGCAAGGCACTTAGCAACTCAGTGAGACCCTGTCTCTAAACAAAATACAAAAAAGGGCTGGGGATGTGACCCAGTGGTTGAGTGCCCCTGAGTTCAATCCCCGGTACCACAAAAAAAAAAAAAAAAAAAAAAATGCTGGAGCTCACGTTTAAACATGTAGTTGTGGGTGTATTTTTAAAAGATATTAGAAGAAAAATATTGATGGCTATTACATTTAAAAAAATAAAACATATTCTGATGACTCAACAATTCATTATCTGCCAAGAAGAATTTTATGTTTCAGAAATTTCTCTCCTTTAATTGCCTGAAGGTTTTGGGTTTCTTTTCTCTTGGAATGAGGTTTGCATTGGGGACTCACAAGGGAAATTGCCAAAATTATCCCTTTGCATTTTTCTTACTTGCTAAATTTTAGATGCAGCACATAAGGGACTTTCATAGAGCAACTAGAGGGTTCTTTTTCCATCTGCCAAATTATATAAGCTATGTTGTGATTTGTCTGAGTACTTAATGTAGTAGGAATTTCATTTTTTTAAAAAAAATACAATGGTCTATGTTTTTTTAATATTTATTTATTTGATTTTAGTTGTACCCAATGCATGTATTTTTACGTGGCGCTGAGGATCGAACCCGGGTCGTGCACGTGCTAGGCGAACGCTCTACCGCTGAGCCATATCCCAGCCCCAGAAATTTCATTTTTTTTTTAAATATGACAGGTCAAAAGATTGAAGTGTGAAATATATTGATAGGGGAAACTGCCTGGACACACATCAGTAAAACAGAAAATATTCTTTCTGTCCATGCAGATTCTTTTCTATTGTAGTACTAGGTGAACCTATAATCAGTGAATATTAAAATCCATAAATATCTATGTATCTCTGTATGTGGTCTCACACTCAAGAAAGCAATGCTTGGGCTGGGGTTGTAGCTCAGTGGTAGAGCACTTGCTTGCCTAGCACGTGTGAGGCACTGGTTTCAATTCTCAGCACCACATAAAATAAATAAAATAAAGGTATTGAGTCCATCAACAACTAAAAAGAAAATATTAGAAAAAAAGAAAGCAATGCTTAATTGATTTTTTGAAAAGATTGACAAAATTGAAAAACCCTTAGCTAGATTAAAAGACTCAAATAACAAAAAGCAGATGTGAAAGAGGATACATTACAAATAAAAATAACTGTGAGAACTATGAGACTACTATAAACAATTATTCACCAACAAATTGGATAACCTAAAAGAAATGGATATATTTCTAGAAACATAGCAACCTACCAGTACTGAATCATGAAGAAATAAAAAATCTGAATAGACCTTCACTAGTTAGGAGATTGAATCAATAATCCAAAATTTATTGATAGAGAAGAGCCCAGGATCACTGGAAAATTCTACCAAATGTTTAAAGAAGAATTAACACCAGTCCTTCTCAAATTCTTCAAAAAGGCAACGACACACTTCCAAACTCATTCTATGAGGCCAACATTACCCTGACACCAAATTAGACAGTATCTACTACAAGAGAATAACAGATTTTATCTCTAATGAATATTGATGCAAAAATCCTCAACAAAATACTAGCAAACCAAACTCAACATGGTAAAGAGATTATACATCATGACCAAGTGGAATTTACTATTGGAATGCAAGGATAGTTCAACATGTGAAAATCAATTGATGTACCATATCACATTAACAGATGATGAAGAAAAACTACATGGACATCTCAATTGATGCAAAAAAGATTTGACAAGATTCAACAGTCTCTCATGATTAAAAAAAAAAAAAAAAAACTCAATAAAACTAGGAATAGAAGGAAATTACCTCAACATAAAGGCCAAGTATGACATGCCCATAGTTAACATACCCAATGGTGAGAAATGGGAAGCTTGTTGACTAGGATTAGGAACAAGGCAAGGATACCCACTCTTAACACCTCCATTCAACAGAGGACTGGAATTCCTAGCCAGAGCAGTCAGGCAAGAGAAGAAATAGAAGGCATCTAAATGGGAAAGGAAAAAATAATTATCTTATTTCATAGATGATATGATTTAATGTAGAAAATTCTAGTTTCTACCCCAAGAGGGGGGAGGGGGAAACCCCTGTTAGAATAATAAATGGATTCAGCAAAGTTGCATAATAACATATTACAAATTCAACACACAAAAATTGGTTGGCATTTCTATACACTAACGATGAGCAACAAGGAAATTAAGAAAATAATTTGACTTACAATAGAATCAAAAAGAATAAAACACTTAGGAATAAATGTAACCAAGGAGACAAAAATAAATAAATAAAATAACTTGCACGCTGAAAGCTATGAACAATGCTGAAAGAAATTAAAGGAGTTGTAAATAGGTGAAAAGACCTTTTATATCCATGCAATGGAAGGTTCAATATTGTTAAAATGTCTCTACCACCAAAGCAACCTAAAGATTAAACACAATCCTATAAAAATCACAAGGGTATGTTTTGCAGAGATAGAAAAGAATTCTGAAATTGACGTGGCACCAAAAAAGAAAAAAGAAGACCCTGGATAGCTGAAACAATGTTGAGAAAGAAGCACAAAGCCATAGACCTCACACTTCCTGATTTCAAAACATGTTGCAAAGCTACAGTAAGCAAAATAGTGTGGCACTTGTATGAAGACAGACATATAAACTAATGGTACCAAGTAGAAAGCCCAGAAATAAACCCTCATTTATTTAGTCAAGTGAATGCTGGAAATTGGCCACTTATGATCAATGTGTTACTTATGAATGATAGATCATTTGGAAAATGATCCATATGGGAAAATGGACAGAGGTGCCAAGGCTACACAATGGGAAAGGACAGTCTCTTCAACAAATGATGTTGGGAAAACTGGATATCCACCTGCAAAAGAATGAAGTTGAGCCTTTGTCTCACATCATATGTAAAAAATTATTCAACATGGATTCTAGTCCTAAATGTAAGACTTGAAACTCAAAAACTCCCAGAAGAAAACATAAGAGAAAAACTGTAGCATAATTCACAATAGCCAAGAGGTAGAAACAACTTAAATGTACATCGATGGATTAATGGATAAAGAAAATGTGGTGGGTACACACACACACACACACACACACACACACACACACAGTCTAAAGTAATCAGACTCTTAGAAAGCAGAATGGTGGTGGGGCTGGGGATATAGCTCAGTTGGTAGAGTGCTTGCCTTGCATGCACAAGGCCCTAGGTTCAATCCCCAGCACCACCAAAAAAAAAAAAAAAAAAAAAAGAGGCAGAATGGTGGTTTCCAGTGACTTGGGGAAGGGGAGCTGCTGTTCAATGGGTATACCGTTTCAGCTTTCCAAGTTGAAAAAGTCTTAGAGATTTGTGGTACAACAGTGTGCACACAGTTAATACTGCTATACTATATATTCTCAAATGATTAAAATAATCCATTTTACGTTATGTGTTTTGACTGCACACACACAGAGGTCACTCCTGGATGAAAAGGGAAAAAAGCAGTAGCACTTAAATCACAAAGCAAGTATAAAATGATCTGGAGGATTCGAGCAAACTTTGGATTATGAAGTTCAAGCCCTACAGAGGTGTAGCAAGGAGTTGTCCATGTGGGACTGGGTTCGATGCAGCCTGTTGCAGTAGACACAAGACAAGACTAAGGCTGGGCCCTGGGTTCTAGTTCTGCCTTCCATGGACCTGCTGTGTGGGAATAGCGACCTCTGTGGGCCTCAGCATCCTCACGCGCACATGAGGAAGCAAACTGTGCTTTGTGAAACCCAAGGGAGCGAGATGAGGCTTCTTAGCTGGAGTAGAATCTCAAGCAAAATCAGAGTAGAATAGTAGAATGGGGGCAGAAGCAGGTGGGGGGATCCTGGGGAAAGGACACAGAATGGGAAATGGAAATCTGGCAAACAGAGCGAAGGACTTGGGAAGTTGCATGAGCTTGATCCGCTTGGGGCAGCACCTCTGACTGTTCCGAGCACACACAGAGGCCTCAGTCCATCTTGAGTCTGCACCAAGCAGCCAGCCTCTGGAAATAGAGCCCTTTCAATGGGGGCTCTGGGCACCAACAGGGCAGAGATGCTTTGTGAGACCACCTTGGTTGGCGATTCTCAAACTCTGTTGCACCTGGGAGAAGAGTGAATGTCCCCATCCGGTTCTTGGCACCAGACCCGCACTGATCCTTGAAAGGCTCCTCTTGTTTGATTTGTTGCCTCTTACCCTCATCCCATTCGCCCAGCCCCTTTCCCCGAGGACTACCATTAACATGTGTTTGAGGTTTTGCAGTTGATATGTATTGTAAAACGAGATGGTTTAAAATGTGTGTGATTTAAATTTACATAGGGAGTAGCAGCCTAGATCAGGAGTAAATAAAGTTTTTGTACAAAGGGCCAAAGAGCCAGCCATGGTGTCACACTCCTTTAATCCCAGTGACTCATGAGGCTGAGGCAGGAGGATCTTGAAGTCAAAGCCAGCCTCAGCAACTCAGCAAGGTCCTAAGCAACTCAGTGAGACCCTGTGTCTAATAAAATATCAAAAAGGGGGGATGTGGTTCAGTGGTTAAGTGTCCCTGGGTTCAATCCCTGGTACCAAAATAAATAAATTAATTAAATAAAGAGCTAATGAGTAAATATTTTAGGCTTCATGGGTTCTGTTGTCTCAATTGCAATTGCACAGAAGCAGCCAAAGATATTTGTAAAAGAGCCTGAACTTTAATCGTGGACACCAAAATTCAAATGTCACTTAAGTTTTGATCTGTCACAAAATACTCTTCATTGGATTTTTCTTTTGACTATTGAAAAATAGAAAACCGTTGTTCGGTTGCAGGCCGTGTGGAAACAGGGAGTGGCATGATTTGGGCCATCAAGTGTGATTGACTCATCCCTCATCCAGCTCCTTCTTCTCAGTAGGTAGACCAGCAAGCAGCAGGGCATCGCTAGGGAGCTTGTTAGAAATGCAGATGCTCTAGCCACCACAGACCTACCAGGTCAGCATTGCATTTTAATAAGAACCCCAGGTGATTTGCCTGCACACTCCTCTTTGGGAAGGACTACTTCTCTTTATTTTCCCCTTTCTCATTTAGTACTGCTTTAAAGATCCAACGATGTTGCTGGATGTATTAATAATGCATTGCTTCTGACTGTAGCATAAGATCTCTTCTTCACTTTTCCACCAAAAACACCACGAGGAAAAAGCAAAACTTGGGAGACATTAGAAAATCAGTGGTTGCCAGGGGCCCCAGGGGTCTCCCAGGTTCTTGCTCCCCCAGCCCCTGGCCACCTTAGGGAGGGAAGGGGAAGTTGCCGGAGGCTTTGAGGGCTGTGTCTCTGCAGTGCCTGCCTGCTCTCCTAGCAAAAGCATGGTTCTGTCACACTCTGCCCAGCAGGGGAGGGTGGAAGCTTAGCCAGGGTCAGGGATTCCATCCTGCCAGGGCTTCTGCGTCTGAGATGGAGGGAAGGACAGGCCTGACGGGGTCTCTGTGGTCTTCCCACTTAGTGCCAAGCTGTGCCCTCCACACCTATTCCCAGGTGTTTCCCAGAGTGCCCATAATATGATTTAGGACTCTCAAATTTCCTTCTGTTTGGAACAAAAAGGGCGCAAGACAACCCAGGAATGACAGGACCGAGAATGGCCATGGCAAAGGAGCGTAAGTCCCTAAAAAGGCAGGTGTGTCTGCCAGGGCTCTTTCAGCTGCAAGAGAGCAGTGTGACCTGCTGGTCGGGAAGTCAGAACTCCACTCAAAGATGCAGCTGTCTTCCTTTCTGCATTTGGAAGCAGTTAAACATCCAGTTGGCGAATAGATCAAGGGAAGGACCTCAGAAAACAGCAGCCCGTGTAGGGCTGGAGAGCCTCCTTCAAGTGCAGGGGTGGGGCAGATGTTCCCGTCTTTGATGGAGGGAAGTATTCCATGATCCTCCTTGTTTGATTTTTTACTTCAGTTCTTTTGAGATTGACTATAAAGGGTGGCTGAGATTGACTTTTGCCACCTGCACTGTTTACAGTGTCTGAACCTTTTATATGATCTCCCTGTCTCCCTAGTGCCCAAGAGTAGGACAGAGGTGGAGCTATCTCCAGTAGAAGCCAGCTCCCACCTCCATGAACCAGTGATACATTGGAGTCTGCAGAAATCAAGACTTGTGTGTTTAAGATGTTACCTTGACCTCAAAGGGGCTATGGAGCCAGGCATGGTGGTGCATTCCTATAATCCCAGCGGCTCAAGAGGCTGAGACAGGAGGATCACTAGTTCAAAGCCAGCCTCAGCAAAAGTGAGGCACTAAGCAACTCAGTGAGACTCTGTCTCTAAATAAAATACAAAATAGGGCTGGGGATGTGGCTTAGTGGTCAAGTACCCCTGAGTTCAATCCCTGATACCAAAAAAAAAAAAAAAAAAAAAAGAGTGGTGGCGGGGGACTGCGGATACGGACCCATGGACCTGTGGGTCACACCCAGAGATTCCATGGCGAAAAGAAGTCTTTGGACCTGGTTTTGAGTGAGGCTCCACCAGCTTCATAGAATGTGGTTCTGAATGTGGCCTTTCACTGCTAGGAACCTCCATTCCCATCTAAAATGGAATTCTCATATTTACCTCTACAGCTGTTCTCTGCCTAAATGAGAGGGGAGTGATGCAGTTGGTAATTCCGTGTTCAAACACTAATGTTGGTGTTGGCAGCAAGATGACAAATGTGGTTATGGGATTAAGGGTCTCCATCCCACATAGAAGTGGAAGGAGTTGTTTCATGGTGCCTTGTATCCCCCCTCACTCCTTTCTACACATCTTTCCCATAATCCTTTGTCTGTCTTCTGTTCCTTAAAACATATCCATCTTCCATATGCCCATTTCACCAAAGCCATTCAGAGAGGAAAAGTGCTGAAAGAACCAAGTAGAGCTGGGAGCCAGGTTGGCATCTGACCACAGATGACTCTGTCCAGCCCTGGACACACAGGGACATCCTTGGGGTGTCACCAGATCCAGACGCCTCTCTCTACAAGTGTTGTTATTTTCCTGCACTCTTTTTGGCTTGGGCTGCCTGCCATATTGACGTTGGTGGCCAGGACTGTAAACCAAGTGTTTGTCGTGGATTCATAGGGAATACTGAGATGACCTGCGCTCTTTATGAGGCCTGAGAAGATCTTTAATCTGGGTCATTGGCTTTCAAGATCCCTCTTAGGTCCATGGTCCAGGGAGCACCCTGTGGAAAGGAGGGAAGAAAGGTAGAGCCAGTCCCCCTGGAGCTGCCTGCACACCTGAGCGAGCATTGCCAGGCGTTTGCCCCAAACCTGCTGATTTGGCAGGTCTGGGTGGAGTCTGGGAGTCTGTGTTTCCGACAGGCTGTAGGTGATCCTGATCTGCTCGTCTAGGACCACACACTTGGAGAAGCAAGGCTAATTGCAGCTTGCCAGCCAAATCCAGCCTGCCTCCTGTGTTTGTAAATAAAGTTTTAGTGAAAGACGGTCACTCCCATGCCTTCCCATATTGTCTGTGGCTGCTTCCATGCTACAGTGGCAAAATGAGTCGCTGTGACAGAGACCATATGGCCCACAAAGCTGGAAATATTGACTATTTGGCCCTTTACCAGGAAAGCATGCCAACCTCCACTGTAGAGGTTCCTCATCTCCCTGAGCCCCGTGGTTCTGATTCTAGGCACAGAACCCTCCGCTCCCTGCTTTCTTTCACTGGCTAAGTACTCTAAGACCCTTACCACCAAGGCACCAGTTCTGCTAAGCACTGAATCATGTTTCCTGGAAGAAATGAACACAAGGACTAGTAATCCCTGTTGTTTACCTAGATTTTTGTAGATCACAAAACACCTTCAGACCCTGCAGCAACCTGGACAGTGCTACACCCATCTCATGGAGATACAAACAGAGGCTTAGAGGAGATAGAATACCTACCCATGGTCACAGGACGTATTTGTGACAATCCCAGGTCTCCTATCCTTTCTACTACCTACCATGCTGTCTCTTGTATACAAGACAAAATTGGATGGTATTTGGTTTATTCATGGCCTATTGGAATGTAGCACATTACCTCAAACTTATGGCTTAACACAAAAGTGGATATTTATTATCAGTCCCAGTTTCTTTGGGTTAGGGATTCAGAAGCAGGCTGGCTGGGCAGTTCTGGGTCAGGTGGTTTCCTGAGGCTCAGTCAGGCACCAGCCAGGGCTGTAGTTATTGAAGACCTGACAGGAGCTGGAGAACCTACCTCCAAGATGCTTCACGCACACGGCTGGCCGGCGGGCACAGGTTGTTGGCGGACACCTCGGGTTCTTCCCCATGGGCCTCCGCTCAGGCTGCTGTGTGTCCTCACAACGTGGCAGCTAATCCCCAGACACAGTGATCCAAGAGCCAGACAGCCAGGGGGACACTGTGTCTTTATTCAGACCTAGCCTCCCAAGTCACACAGCATTGTCTCTGTCACATTCTCTCCATCAGAGACAAATCATTTAGTCCAGCCTACTATATTCAAGAGGAGTGTCAAAGAATTTACAGACATTTAAAAACCCACCCAGTGTGCAGATTTCCATTTCACTGCCTGCCTGCTGGGAATGTCAGGGTCCCGTGGTGTTGCCTCAGAGCTGGCCTTTAGTTGATCATAGAATGCCAGGCTGAAGTCCTAAGCCAGAACAAGGTAAGTCACAAATGACTGGTAATGTCTAGGCTTCAAGCTTGTTCTGCCTGGAGCACACAAAGTACCACAGTGGTACTTGAGAAGGGGTCAGAGAGGGCCAAAGGGACACACCCACCCTCGTGACATGCTTGAAAGTGGGAAGGCTTGAAATCACCCCCAGGTGACTTGGATGTGCTTCTCCTAGGTGCTGGGCGCCCTCTCCCATTGGTTTCTTTCTTTTTTTATTTTTTTTTTTTTTTTTTTTTTTTTTTTTTTTTTTAGTTATAGATGGACAAAATCCCTTTATTTGATTTGTTTTTATGTGGTGCTGAGGATCAAACCCAGGGCCTCACACATGCTAGGCAAGCACTCTACCACTGAGCCACAACCCCAGCCCCTCCCATTGGTTTCTTTATCCTCCCTATTTCCCAGACTGGCAAAGCAGAGGCCCAGAGAGCCAAGTGCCTGGCTGGAGAAGGTGCCCAGGCCTGAAGCCCCTAGGCTGCACTGGTCGACGCTGCTCACGGTTCTCTCCCGTAGAGCATTAAACACGCTTCAGTAAAAACTCTGCAGGGGCTCAAGGAGGAGGCTGTGAATGTGTGGATTGAATTTGCCCTTCCAAGTCTTTGTGTTAATTCATCCTTATCTCAGCCAGCTGACTGCGTTTTGTGTCAGATGTGTTTCCAGGCAACGTCTGGGACTAATGGGTGAGAGTCAAGTTTATTCTTCCACATCCTGCCAACTCTGCAGGATGATGCACCTTACACGGAGGAACACATCCAGACCAGCTCTGATCTCTCCATTGAGCCAGAGCGCCTTTATAAGCAGTGTTTGGACACCCTCTAGTGGATAAACTGAGATGCTCACCATACTACCCTCCGAGACCAGAGGGGACGACTGGCTTAAAGATCCTATTGACTGTATGAAGCAAATACCCAGCAGATGTAGGCAGCGGGCAGCTTGTGGTTCCTTGATGGTCCTGGAAAAGGATACACTCTTGTCCTGCATCTTCTCCAGCTTGATACACTAATAATCTGGTTCGTTTGAAAAAAATGCAAGAAATACAAACAAATGATTACGTACGTTTGTATGTGTATATATTTCCCAATGCAGAGAATATGTGTGATGGTAAACAGGAATTGGCAGACTTTTCATATAAAGGAATATTTTAGGCTTTGTGGCCAAGAAGCTTTGTACTCTGCCTTTTTGGCACAAAAAACAAGCATAGGTACTATGTAAATGAATGAGCGTGGCTATGTTCATTGTCTACGTAAAATAGGCAGTGAGCTTCATGTGGTCATGGCCATAGTGTGTCAACTCCTGGTGAAGAAGAAAAAAACAAGTCATGTTTGTCTGTCACGGTGGATGGTAAATTGCTCAGGTGCACAGACCCTGTGTCTCACTCACCTTTGTCCCGAGCACCCAGCACCGGGTCTGGAGGCAGCACATAGTCAGAAGTTGCTGGTCCAAAATCGCCCTGATGTCAACCTCTGTTGTGCATGAACTTTCTTTGAGGATTTCCTGGCATCTATGGAAGAAAGAGCAGCATGCTTTCTGAACTGGATGTTAAATGATCAGAGAAACAGGACTAACTGCCCTCCCTGTTTTCTTTCTGTTTGTCAGTATCTAAAATGAACCAACATGCTACCCGAGAGACCAGTAGATAAAAAGGCCTTGTGATGATCCGCATGATCCCATCTGAAGAGGACATTCCCTGGGTTTAGTAGCAGTGGGCAGCTTTGGGGAATCTTGTTTTGCAGAACCAGGGGTAGTTTGCACTGAGGCATCTGCTGTTTTCACTAGAACCTACTTGTGACCACAGATTTGCACTTGGGTGAGGGCTGGCTTGGGTGTTCTAGGTAATGCTACATTCCTAACACAACAAGAAAACAGCAGGAGGGTTGGGGAAGCAGCTCAGTGGTAGAGTGCTTGCCAAGCATGCAGGAGGCCTTAGGTTCAGTCCCCAGTATAGTGAAAGAAAACAAGCAAATAAATTAGCAGGAGTCAGCTTCTCAGCCTCGCACACCAGCCTCTTCAGCATTGTACCTGGCTATTCCTAGAAGGTAGCTTTATGGTCTGCCAAATTGTGCGGTTTCTTCAGTTATTAATCACAGTTGTTATCATCAGTAGAGCATATTGTCTCATCACGTGGATTTTGGAAAATGCTTATTATTCCAGAACTATAGAGATAGCACAGAAAAGTTAAATGGAGCATGATGTTGGTATTCTGTAAAATGAGAACTAAAAAGCTTGGGCTATGTAGTTGGGTGTGCCTCAGTTTCCCCATCTAGAACAATCATGATTGAAGGTGTTTCAGGGGTCAAGCTATGAGGTTCAAATGAACCACTTCCTTACTCTTTAGTAGAGATTATACTGTTGCCTGGGGTTTGATCCCATGAAAAGTGCTTGATAAATATTGATTGAATAAATAAGTTATCTGCTGTTCACACAGTAAGAATTCAAAGCCTGAATCTTTCTACCAGGCCAGATGGCCTTGACATTATACCATTAAACCAAATAGCAACAGAGGACATGGTAACCATAGCACCGAGGCAGACCTGTGGCATTCGGCATGTCTCCACTGGGCAGGGACAGGAGCTTAGGGTCAAACATCCCCAGTTCACTTATGCTGAATCTTGATTGGTAGTACTGCTCACTGAAGAGCCCTCAAGATCAGTCTGTACATCCACAGTGGTGGAAATGGATAAGATTCCCAGGCTCCATACAGGTGTGAAAAGTTTGAGATGGAGAAATATAAGTGTTTAACCTGAGAAAGGAAGAGGGGAAGTACACCTGACAGTCATGATAAACCTTAGTAATAATTTTAGAAAAAAAATTGGGCACTGTGCCGCACACCTATAATCCCAGTGGCTTGGGAGGCTGAGGCAGGAGGATTGCAAGTTCAAAGCCAGCCTCAACAACTTATTGAGGCCCTAAACAATATAGCAAGAACTTGTCTCTAAATAAAATATAAAAAAGGGCTGGGGATGTGGCTCAGTGGTTAAGCGCCCCCTGGGTTCAATTCCCAGTACCGATAGATAGATAGATAGATAGATAGATAGATAGATAGATAGATATCAATTCCCAGTACCAATAAATAGATAGATAACTTTAGAAAATAGCAATAACTGGCATAGCATGTCACTCATACCAAGCACCATTGTGCACACATTGCTCAACTCATTTTCCCCTCCCACAACCCTGTGAGGGAAACTTCTGTATTACCATTTTCTAGATGAGGAAACTGAGGCTCAGGGTAGCCACTTGCCTGAGAGCAGGAATGGAACCCAGGTCTGCCTCTTGGTCTGCCATTACTGTGAGTGGTAGCATCCCCCGCAGCCAGAGAAGAAGGAAAAGGAAAGAAAGCATCAATAAAAGAAATCAAGATGTTGTTATGAGTTAAGATAGCACTGGACCACGAGATGCCACTGAGCCCATGTTCTGCTCTGACCATTAACCAGATGTGTCACCTTTGGCTGGTGGCTGCTGAAAATTGCCTCAACATCTCAGCAACTATAAAACGAGGAGCTAATCAAATTCCAGTGGAAACACTACTGGGCCCTTAAACCACGCATGGAGTAAGTCTTGACTTCAGGAAATAATGCCATCCTTGGAGACTGGTGTCAGATACCAAGCATGGGTCAGCCTCCTCCAAAATTGGGCTTCCACCCAGCCTTTGCATATGAGGTCAGGACTTAGAGGATATACACATTATCAGCTGGGGGCGTGGGGGGTCTCTCAGAGACTTGTTCCTTCCAACCTCAAAATTTTGCCTGATGAACTCCTTTTCACCTATTTTAATCTCAAACTTCCTTCAACCGTTAAAATGATTGGATCCTTGTACTTCGCATTCCCATATCAACCTAGTTTCTTCTTATAGACTCATCACAGTTTGTAATTACATATTGATTGATGTAACTCATCTGGGAGCAGCAACCATGTCAGTTTCCCCACATCTTTGCTTTGCCAGTGAGAACTTGGTAATATTTTTGAATGACTCAATGTTGCCATATGTTTACCATATTAAACATATGTCAGAAGAAGAGCAGCCAGGCAGAGGAACGTTGGTTGGTTCTCATGGTAGGGTTCATCGAAGTAAAGCTACAATAGCTGGTTTTCAATGCCACTTCATTGAAATGAATTTGTATGATAATATGATTTAAGGTCCAAAGAGTTATTTCAAAGGTGTCCTGTTCTCAAGCTCACACCTGGAGCAGTGCTGTGCTTCTGAGCAAAATCTGCTGGGAACACTGGTACCTGGCTCCTAGGGAGCCTTGTCAAAAGTCACCTGTTTTCAAGGCTGAAGGGTAGGTATAACAACGGTGTTTCTGTCAATCAAAACTAATCTCAGAAGTAAATCGGCCAACTCATGCTATAGTCATGTGGCATTTCCTGCCCCACCAGCAGTGCCAAGAAAACCTGTGTTAGTAGGTATTTGAAGAAATGAATAAATCCCACCATGAGTATACATCCTCATGTCTATCATTTTAACACTACTATCAGATAAATCTGAGCAGCAGAATTGCTGTCACAAAGCACATAGACTTCTCAGGAGAGTCCGCAGGGACAAACTTGGTATCTCTTTTGGTATGGTTTTTAAAATGTAAGATATCTGTTTTCTTAGTCCACAGAATGTTAGAATGAAGACGATGTGGATGTAGGTTATACACACAAAGAGTGGAGGAGGGCTGCTGGAATCCATTCATTGAGAACCATAGAGGTGACAGCTAATGTTTTTCAATTTTAAAAACTTTATAAACTGGGCATGGTGGCACATGCCTATGAGCCGTGGCTCAGGAGGCTGAGGCAGGAGGATCACGAGTTCAAATCCAGCCTCAGCAAAAGCGACGTGCTAAGCAACTCAATGAGACCCTATCTCTAAATAAAACATAAAATAGGGCTGGGGATGTGGCTCAGTGGTTGAGTGCCCCTGAGTTCAATCCCCAGTGCCCCTTCAAAAAAGTTCTTCGTAGAAAACCACAAATATCCTGTGCCATCAGAATAGAAGCAAGCAATCTCATCCCCTAGGACAAGATGGTAATTGAAATATTTGATGTTTTTGTTGACCCTGGATCATCCAAAGGAATTGGGAATACTACATTTAATTTTGAAAAGACGGTGAAGAAAGGAATTTGACTGAGCTAAGTGTCCTATTCAGGAGAGACATGGAGAAGAAGCTGATTAGTTCACTAAAAAATAGAAATCTCTAGCTTGATACAGGGTATCTACTATCTGTCAAAAGACAATAACAGATAATTAAATTATTTAAAAAATTAAAATAATAAGGATGGTTACTGTCACTTGTGTTCTGGAAGATAGTTCTGGAGATTCTACCCAATGCAATAATGCAAAAAAGAAAGGAAGAAATAAAAGAAAGAATTGGTATAAATATTGGAAAGCATCAAAGCAGATATCTTAGCCAGAAAAGTCCAGGGAGTCAACTGACCTCAGTAGGTTGACAAAATACCTTTGGAACTAAAAGGCTTATAACAAGTAGCTATTCTCACCGCCCCCCCCCCATGTCTTCTTATTCCAGCAGCCTCCCTTCCCAGAGGTAACCACTTGAGTCACCTCTTGCTTTACCCACATTCATAGTTGTAAATAATATGTGAGCTGCTGTCTTCAGTTTTACATGATAACTGGTAACTTCCTGTCACCTTCTGTCTTAGCTTAAAATACCATAGACTGAGTGGCTTAAGCAATGGTTCTGAAAACTGGAAGTCCAAGATCAAGGTATCAGCAGGGCAGGTTTCTTTGAGTCACAGAGAGCTGCCTTCTTGTTGTGTCCTCACAGGGCTTTTCCTTGGTGCATGTGGTGACGAGAGAGAGAGAGAGAGAGAGAGAGAGAGAGAGAGAGAGAGAGAGAGAGAGGGGGGGGGGGGGGGAGGGAGAGGAGAGAAGCAAACTCTCTGATGTCTCTCTGATGTCTTTCTTCCAAGGCCAGTAAATCCCACCATGAGTACACCAACCTCATGACCTAAGCCTAATTACCTCCTAAAGACCTACCTACCTTAATACCATCACACTGGGAACTGAGGCTTCCGCATGTGAATTTTTCCAGAGACAAGCTTCAGTCTGTGGCACCATGTCTATCATTTTCCTTTACCATGTTATCATTTAAGTCAGTATTCAGTGTTTATTATCTTTATGCAAATATTATACCTAAGTTTTTTTATTAAACAATAACTTTTTATGTATATATGATTCCGGGGATTGAACCTAGGGATGTTCTACCATGGATATACATCCCCAGCTCTTTTTATATTTTTATTTTAACACAGGGTCTTGTAAAATTGCCCGGGCTGGTCTTGAACTTGAAACCCATCTGCCTCAGCCTCCCAAGTAGCTGGGACTACAGGCTTGCAGCACTTCCCCCTGCCTTTCTTTTGTTTTATATTTAGGCATATATAATAGCATAGTATCTTTTTTTTTTTTTTTTTTTTTTTTTTTTTTTTTTTTTTTTTTTTTGTGGTGCTGGGGATTGAACCAAGGCCTTGTACATGTGAGTTAAGCACTCTACCAACTGAGCTGTATCCCCAGCCCCAGTATTTTTTTTTTATTTGTTCAGTTTTCTTTGTGGTTAATGGTCTTATGTTTTTTTTCCAGTAGCCTCTCAGTAAAGTTTCCTGCAAGGTGAATCACACCAGATAACCAAAGTTCCTGTTTTTATCTTGGGATGAATTTCTCCTAGGGACCTTCCCTAGCTGCCATCCTAAACCTTTGCCTTTCTGTGAGCTTGAGTTTCATGTTGCCTTCTCTTCCTCTTTCTTTGTTTCCTGCCTCATTTTGGTGGAGCAAGTTCTCTAGTAGCGTCAGCGGGTGAAGAATGGGACGTGCTGCAGTCATGATGATGACAACCTATAATATTGTCTTCTGTCTGACCTGGTCACCCTCCAAGTCTGGGCACCTCTCCTGTGTGGATTTCATTTCATCTTGGGGATGACCTTCACCTCTCTCCTATGAGGTTCTCCTTTTGGCTTGTTTGGTATTTTCTTTTTAAAGCTTATGTCTCATTTTGGTGTGTTAGATTCCTGAGAAAGATTGCATAAGAGGAGGAACAATTTTTAGACATTGCATATCAAGGGAAAAAATGCATTCTCTTCTTGCTCTTCATTGATAATCTTCCAGATAATTTCTAGTTAGAAATCATTTTTCCTCAGGAATTTGAAAGCATTGGCCATTATCTTCTAACTATTCACTTTTAGAAAGATTAAAAGCCATTCTTGCTTCTGATCTTGTGTAGGGTAATCTGTTCTTTGGTTGTTTAAAGAATTTTCTCTTTCTGCTTAATGTTCTGAAATTTCATGATGTACCTTAGTTTTGGTCTTTTTTTATCCATTGTGCTAGGTATTCAGGGGGTATAAGCCCTTTTATGTAGAAATTTGTTCCTTCACTTCTGAGTTTTCTTGAGTTTCGTGGTTGGTTTCTTTCCCTCCATCTTCTCCAGTCTCTGTCCTGAAACTTAGTAATTAGATGTTTGGCCTGCTGAACCTGTCTTCTAACTTTCTGTATCTCACCTGGTGTTTGGGGGTTTTTTTGTTTTGTGTTTGTCTTTTTGATGTGTTTCTAGAAGGTTTTCTCAGTTTTACCATCTGACAATTCTATGGAGTTGTTCATTTCTGCTATTCTCACTTTAATTTCAAAAACCATTTTTATTTTTGAAGGACTATTTGTCCTTCTTGTAACCTCCTATTTCTGTCTCAGTATTATACTGTCTCTTCTCTCTAGGATGCTGAAGACTCTTTTCCTGGGATGTCTTCTCCCTCTTCCAAGTCGCTTTCTCCCAGTGTGTGTATCAGTCCCAGATCCCGCCCTTGTCAACAGGCTTTGCTGTCCCCAGATCTGGGAAGCTTGATCGTCTGCCCATGTTTTGAGAATGCAAAGTGTTTGGCTGCTATGAGCATGTGCATGGGGCTTCACAGCCTTGAACTTCATTGTGGATTGACTTAGCCGGGCTGTATGTGCTGAAGAATCCCAGAAGTCAGTATCTTTAGCTTTTTTCTTCTATATTAGGAAAGACTTGGCTGCTAACAATCAACCCAAGTGCAGGAAAAGGTTAGGGGTTGAAAGTGTGGGTAAGTCTTCACAATGAATTTAACCTTTGCTTACAGTCTGATACTGAAACTTTCAACCGTGTCCCTCTATCCAGAGACTTGACTTTGTTTCGCCTTCTGTAGAGTGGTTCTCAATCAGAAGTGATTTTTGCCTTCCATCTTGGCAATTCTGGAAATATATTTGATTGTCATGAAAAGGGGAGAAGTGGAGGTTTGCTGCTTCCACCTAGTAAGTAAGAGGACAGGGATACTGCTCCAAACATCCTCTAGTGCACAGGACAGTGCCCTCCTCCAACAAGGAATTATTGACCCACCACGTCCATAGGGCTGAGAGTGAGGAATTCTGACCTAAAAAATAAACCTTCAAACTAACGAAGAGGTGAAGAGTCCTGCAGCAGCATGGAGCAAGGCAGAGGGTAAAGACCTAGCTGCTTTCCAACAGCCTTCCATTCCTCCTCCACATTACAGCCGCTGCTCCCCACCCAAACCCAGCCCAGGTGTCCAATCCCAGAGATACCAGATCTCTTCAGACTTGGCAGTGAGGTTGGTTTTTTTCTTGACTTCCCTGCTAGCCAGCTTAGCGTTTAGCCCTCTCTGAGTGGCTAAGTCCATTATCCCTTGTCAATGTGTGTTCTTAGCTCCCCAAATGTGTTGTTTTTGCCTTCTCTCCTATGCATCCATCCTCCTGATAATTTTAGAAGGGTTTGGGGAAGGAAGCAAAATTAGATTGTTCTGTTCAGTCTGATGTCTTTATCCAGAATCCTAAAATACATTAAATACATTCGTAATCTACATTGGTTGACACAGGCACAGCAATGACCATGGGTGAGTGGGATGGAATAAAAATTCCAGAAGTCCAGAAGCTGAGCCCTGTTATATGGAAAGTCACCAATAAATGATATTTAGGTTGGTTTGCTAGGAAAAAAAAAATTTAAAAGCTATTCTCAACTTACATTGACAAAAGACTCCATGACACTTAAAAAAAATGAACTAAATGGAGAAAATATTTACCACATATGTTGTTGGTAAGATGGAAAGTAAGTAAAAGTAATCCAAGAGGCTAGAAATCAGGATCATTGTTACCCTTGGAGGGGAGAAGCAGTAACTAGAAGCGGGTGCTGGCTGTGGTCTGTTTCTTGATGGGGATGCTGGTTACCTGGATTTGTTCAGTTAGTGGAAATTCACCACGCTGTTCCCTTAGGATTTATCACACTTCTCTCTCCTGTATTTCAATGAAGTAGTGAAAGGCAAAATATGAGCTCTCTTGCTCTCTATTTTAAGTTAAGTTTTTAATCATTCAAAGCATAGGAGTTAGCCAGTTGTGGTGGCCACACACCTGCAGCCCCAGCTACTAGGGAGACTGAGGCAGGAGGATCACTGGAGCTTACAAGTTCAAGACCAGCCTGGGCAACATAGTGAGGCCCTGTCTCGAAAACAAAAAAAAGAAAGAAAGAAATTGGGAATATAGTCCAGTGAGAATAGAAGGGGAAAATCATGTATACATGTAGATTTAGAATATATACATGTATACACATATACATATATACATGCTTTTTGATGGAAAGGTAAATGAGTGTAAGGTTTTTGGAGAGTGATTTGACAGCATCTCTATAGCTTAAAAAACAGTCTAGAAATTCTGCCTCTAGAACTGTATCCTAGAATTCAGGTATGCAGAGGTTATATTGTAAGAATGTGCCCTGGGCATTTTTGTACAAACGTAAAAGAGATAACCTAAATTTACCTCCATAGGGGTCTGGTTACATGAATTATAGAGAACTAGGCAACTATTAAAATTGACCTAGCTCTGTACGTAGTACATAGGGTGTCCTCCATGGGATTGCTGACTGAAAGAAGCAAGTTATAGGCACCATGTACAGAATGATCCATATTTATAAAGAGAGAAAGAAAAGGACACTCAGGTGGTGGTTATGAATGCAAGAGAAAAGGTTGGTAAAATTGTTTATTGATTTTTTTTCCTTAAATTTCCAACTCGTGGATATACTTACATATTATTTTTTACCCATGTTTATCACTCTTAAAAATTTTTTTATAAGTCTTAGCTTTACCATTCAAAAATAGGCTTAGCCTTACAAAATGCAAACCAGGGAAAAATAAATGGTATTTGTGCAGTCTAAGCAGATAAAGATCTAGGATTTTTCTTAAATGTGTGCACATACACCTGCACACAGGAGATGAGTGACATTTTTGTACAGTGATCTTCATCAGTACTGGTTATAGAGGGAGATAAAAGGTTTGCCTGTAGATAGATTTCACTTACCTAGGAAATTCACTGGAGCAGAACAATTCTTCTCTTGACAGGGACATTCTTTTTACTATGTTTGCTGGTGAGGTCAGGGGCCAAGTATTCCTGCTCTGTGAGAGACAGCTCAGTTAAACATATCGTCCTACATCTGAAAGTGACCGTTGCTAGCAAATTAGACAACTGCTGCTCTGGACAACAGGCTTCATTTGCTTATTAATTAAAAAACGTTTTTTGCATTCGTAGCCAAGAGCTGTCAGGCGAACTCTGGTGAACCTTAAACCTTTGCAGTCCTGGAAGAGCACCATAAACACATTTGCAATACTTCATTCACTGTTGTTTCCTGTGTGAATCATCAACAAAAGGCCCATCTGACCCTTTCAGTTTGAATCAAGAGGCCCCAAAATGTTGTTTCAGATGCTGTTGTGCTGGATTACACCCATTACCAATCTTACTGATCCAAGGGAATGTCAAACATAAGGGTATAGATTACCTGTCAGTCAGGATGAATTCGGGCTCGAAATCCCCATTAGTGTGAGGCTTAGAGCTTTCTGGAATTACATCCATTTTGTACATCTTCACTTTCAATAAATTTTATTGCCACCGATGTAAGCACAAAAACACATCTCCATTAAGTACCTTTTCTTTGGGATCCATATACAACATCAAGGAGACAAAAGAATGGCCACGTTCAACTCTAAAGAGGAGAAACAGAAACACTCAGACTCTGTCACCAGCTCCCCAGCACAGGCGTGCAAACTTTCACAGAGAGGTGTGCCTCTCTCGGGATGCAACTGTAGGATGTCCCTGAGAATCCTGCCTGAGGCTTCATGACCTTCACCGAGGTCTTGCTTCTTAAAGAAGGCCCCAAATCTCTTCCTTATAGCATCTACTTTCTAAAATCCCTGTAGTTATGGTTTAGATGTGGTATCCCCCAAAAACTCATGTGTGAGACAATGCAAGAAGGTTTGGAGGAGAAATGATTGGGTTATAGTCTCAGCCTAATCAGTGAATTAATCCTTGATGGAGGCAGGTGGGGTGTGGCTGGAGGTGGTTCATTGAGGACGTGGCTATGGGGTGGTATATATTTTGTATCTGGCAAGTGGAGTCCCTCGCTCTCTGCTTCCTGATCACCATATGAGCCTCTTTCTTCCCTCTGCCATTCTCTTCCGCCATGATGTTCAGCCTTATCTGGAGCCCCTGGGGAATACAGCCTGCTGTCTCTGGATTGAGACCTCTGAAATCCTGAGCCATTAAATTAGCTTTTCCTCCTCTACAATTGTTTTGGTCAGGTCCTTCAGTCTCAGCAGCGTAAAAGCTGACTAAAACACCTGTCTTAAAGGTCCCCAGCCTCCTTAATCTTGGTAGATTGAAAACTGAGCTCATCAATGGCATCCCCCCCTACACTCCCCCCCCCACCCCGCAACCTTTCCTCCTTTATGGTTCCAGCTGAACAAATGAAACCCTAAACCACTTCCTAAACCTTTCCAAAGACCTGGGACCAGTCATTCCACTGTCGCCCCCCACACCACCATATGTAATCTATAAAGTTTCACCTGCTCCTGAAATATGTCATGAATTCACCCACTGTTCAGTGTTCACTCCCACTGCACTGGTCTTGAAGACAGCCCCTTCTCCCACTTGGGTTCCTGCGCTATCTCTGAACTCATCCCTCAGACCCACCCCTGACCCCCTCCACATGTCCATTCTCCACAAGCAGCCAATGTGATCTGATTAAAAAAATTAACCAGCTGTCATCACTCCCTGCTTAAAACCCTCACCCTTAGGATAAAGTACAAAATCTTTAGGTCTCCTGGGCCTGTGCCATGTGACCCTTCCCAACCTCACTAACATTTTGTTCTCATGTCCAAACTTACCACACATTCCTTCCAGTTTGGGAAGGCAGCCCAGCCCTCCCACCCCCGACCTCTGCTCATGCTGCACTCTGAGAGAACATTGCTTTCCCGCCTGTCTTAAGAGCTTATCAGTCTTGAGGTTTCCTCAGCATGGCCTTCTCTGTCTGACACTTCTTGTGCCTGTCAATAAGGTGATATCCCCCTAGTATGGAACCTGACTGTTTTCCTGCATAGGGCTTTTTTTTTTTTTTTTTGTAAACAATATTTTTATACAAATATAAAGTTATGCACCTTCCAAGCTATCACTCCAACAGACATTTATTCAACTAAAACATCTTTAAAAATATTTTAACAATGTACAAATACATTCACAACATAATCTGCTGATTAAAAGACTCAACAAAGTTTCTAGTACCTACAACAGAATTTACAGATGCCTGCAATAATTTGTAGATTGGTTTAGTTTACAGTTAAATATATTGCCTTGCTTAAGAAATATTATTAAGCCGGGCGCAGTGGCACACGCCTGTAATCCCAGCAGTTGGGAGGCTGAGGCAGGAGGATCGCGAGTTCAAAGCCAGCCTCAGCAATGGCGAGGCACTTAGCAACTCAGTGAGACCCTATCTCTAATAAAATACAAAAAAAGGGCTGGGGATGTGGCCCAGTGGTCGAGTTCCCCTGAGTTCAATCCCTGGTACAAAAAAAAAAATTATTAATACAAATGTATGATTTATAATATCCCCATTATAGCAATAAAAAAATAGATTCATAAAACAAAATGTCTTTTAGGCATTTATTATGTCAAGTATTTAAATGATTATTCTTACTATGACATAAGAATAATATTCATTTAGTACTAAAAGATTTTATTAGTCCAAAGACCACCAAAGAGTTTCTAGGAAGTTCCAAAATAAAATCTGGCTATCCTTTCCATGAAATAAATAGAACGTTTAAGGGATACCCAGGGATTGGTGCTATTCTATTTATTGCATAGTGCTTTTCACAGTTGTAATTAGTCTGACAAGCAGGATCTGTCCAATTCATATCCCACTTTCCCACTTATTGTCAAGGCTCAATGATAAGAAGCCTGACAATTATAGATGTGCAAGTGATATACAAATGAGCAGCATTTATCTTCCCAGCTTTGTATGATTAGCATTACTTTTGTATTTGTTCTGCAGACTGCAAAGAAAGCAAAAACAGAAGTGAAATATTTTGTCTTGAGTCACCCAGCAAGCCAGTGTTTGTGGCCAGAGTCCACCCTGAACTCTTGATGGTGCCCCCTAGGGATGTGGTACAGACTCTAACTTTCCCAGCACCCTGGAAAGTGTTGGAATGCAAGTGCCTACCTTTCTCTGGCCTTCCTTTGCTCAGGACTCTAGACACCTCCAGTTTAGGTCAGTTTCTTGTTCCTGGATGCAGGCCTCTGGTACTCAGCAAGTGACAATGACGTGGCTTTGGTTCTGGCCTTGCTCTGCAGTGGCAAAGAGTTGAATGGCTGTTGCTGGGACGCTGTGCAACTTGTGATAAGATGCCAGTGTCGTGTCTGCACTGGGGCCTTGGCTTACTCTTCCTCTGACAGCTCTCTCGGCCCCATTCTCTACCATCTGTGAGGAGGGCAGCAGTGGCAGGCAGGAAATGCCCAGAAGCTCAGAGTTTGGGATCACATCAGCCCCAGGACCACCTCTGAGTGGACCTGCAGTCTTGTTTCCTTGACAAGTACCAGGCTGAGAGCAAATTCCAACCACGGTTGCTGTTTTGCCCTAAGTGGTGTTTTAAGACTCTTAATTAGTGCTAATATTTTAAAAACAAGATTATCATGGGCAAACTTGAGTTTCTGTGTTCTCCTAGGGAAAAGAGGGGAAGATTTGTTGAAACCAGACCACTAAAATCAGCTGGAGCTGCACAGAGAGTGCCCCCTTAGAACAAGACATGGATTTTCTTATTTTCCAAGGCTCCAACCCTGCCTGTCATATTCATTGATCTTACCTTCTTGGCATTTGTGGGCCAATAAGAGTTTTTAATCCCTACTTTTAAATCATGTGTATGTATGTGTTTATATTCAAGAACGTTGTAATTGACACTCTGTATAATTATCTTTTTCTCTGTCCCCTGTTCCCCCCCCCCCCCCCCACCCCCCCATCTCTCCTTTCTTTTCCACTGCCTCTACCATTTTACAGGTCTTGGGTCTACTGGTATGGACACTTATTGCTGGAACAGAGTACTTCCGGGTCCCTGCGTTTGGCTGGGTCATGTTCGTAGCTGTATTTTACTGGGTCCTCACCGTCTTCTTCCTCATCATCTACATAACGATGACCTACACCAGGATTCCTCAGGTGCCCTGGACAACAGTGGTAAGCAAGCCAGGGGTGGTGTTCCTGTCCAGTGCCCACTGGGTGGGATGGCCCGGAGTCCTCCTCTCCTCAGTTCAAGGTGCCTCTCTGCCCTGGCAGAGTGGGCCCAGCCATAGACAACCCAGTACCGCACATAAGGTGAGCATCAGCTGATGGCTTCTCAAGTGTTTTACTGAGATGCCTGAAACTGGGCACGGTGGTAGATCCGGGGATTCATTTCACTAGCAAACCAATTCTCAGGAGACTGAATCAAGAACAGCTGGGTTCTCTTCTGTAGACAGTGTCACCTGGAAGCAGGAGTGTCAGGGCACCAGCCTCTGCAGATCTTCCTTTTTTCAACCCTCTCCTGAATATTTTGCACGTCATATCTCTTTGTGTGTGAAGAGTTTGGATGAAAAATGAAAACTACTGTAGGAAACAAGCAGCCACTCTCACACTCCAATCAAGGGTGACTGGAGTTTTGTCCTGGCTCCAGGATCTATGTATGCTACCTGAAGGTTAAAGAAAACCAAACACACAGGGTAAGGGGAAATAGATAAGAAAATGTGCAGATGTCAGTCCCTATGCACAGGGTAACAGAGTTGTCACCCCAGCTTGGAACTCTTTAGAGAGGAAGTGACATTTAGCTTTATCCTGAAGATTCAACACATGTCCTCAGTGGACTCACAGAGACAGAAGGTGAGGATCCCTTTGCCTTGGAGCATAGCAGTCTTGGGGAATTTGAAGTGGCCATATGATTTTTTTAAAACCTAAGTGGTGCCCCACGTATATATGTATGTAGGTATAAAACAGATCTCTGAAGTACCTTCCAATGTGCCTAGTCTCATATTCATGTGTGCTATTTTTTGTTTGTTTTCAACCAATATGTCAGAAAAAAATATTCGTTTCTGAGTAACTGACTTCTGAACTAAATTTGAAACACCTCCCACTTGGGGACTCTGGACCGAAGTTAAGTTGGCAGGCTTTCAAACCACGCTGTCGCTGCTCAGATGCACCTGGCTTTGTTCTTTCTGAGCTGCCTTCAGAACTAAGTTAAGCCCCACAAGAAAATAGTCTCCTTTTATTTGACAGAATAGATTGACTGACTCTTGGCTGTTTTCCCACATCCAAAAGTGAAGATTCTCCATTAGAGTTTTTTATTTTAATATTTATTTATTTGCTTTAGTTGTCAACACACAATGTGTTTATTTGTACGTGGTGCTGAGGATCGAACCCAGGCCGCCCACGTGGTAGGCGAGCGCTCTACCGCTGAGCCACAATCCCAGCCCCTCCATTAGAGTTTTTAAGAGTGTGTTGCAGGTTCTGAAAGTAATTCCAAGCAAGGTGCTCATGACTTTCTAGGGCACTGGATTCAATGTCCTGCTTTCCCGGGCGGGTACAGGAAGGACAGACTCATTTGGTGTTGTGTTCAAAGACAGGTAGCACCCTGAAGTAAAGTAACTGTGGGAACCCAGGGTGAGGGAGTGCTCAAAGTAAGTATGGGAGCATTTAAGAAATGCTGTTTTAGAAAAAGATGATTTTTTTTGGGGGGGGGGGGGGGAGGCACCAGGGATTGAACCCAAAGGTGCTTTAGCACTGAGCCACATTCCCTTTTTTATGTTTTATTTAGAGACAGGTTCTTGCTGCGTTGCTCAGAGTCTCAGTAAGTTACTGAGGCTGGCTTTGAACTCGCCAAGTTGCTGGGATTTGGCCTCCCAAGTTGCTGGAATTACAGGCATGTGCCCAGCTGAAAGATGAGTCTTTTTTTTTTTTTTTTTTTTTATTGTAAATGGACAGCATGCCTTTTATTTTATTTTATTTTATTTTATTTTATTTTATTTTATTTTATTTTATTTTAATGTAGTGCTAAGATCAAACCCAGCGTCTCACACATGCTAGGCAAGTACTCTGCCACTGAGCTACAGCCCCACCCCTGAAAGATGAGTCTTCATGTCAGTCTCAAAGTGACTGAGAATCTGGAAGAAGAGGAACTTGGACGATGTAGCAGGGAACCAAAATGTTGGGCTCCTTACTTCCCTTTTTGTACAAGTCTCAATTTCTAGTTATGTTGTCTAGATCAGAGGATGGCAAGCTTTCTCTTTAAAGGACTGCTATCCTGTCTCTGTCACAATTAGTGAACTCTTCCCGCTGGGCAAAAGCAGCCATGTGTGATTCGTCATTGAACGAGCATGCTTGTGTTCTAGTAAAACTTTATTTTCAAAAATTCATGTAAGGGAGACTAAAAATTTTAATGGAGTAAACCAAGAAGGGAACCCAAAACTCTCATGTTGGTTTATTCCATTAAAATTTTTAAATCTTGCCTTAAATGGCAGTTTTTCAAAAATTAACTTTGACCCCACAGACAATCCCTGATTTTAAGAGATTGATTTGCATTATCAGAATTTATCATTATAACCTATACCCCCATTTTGTAGACAAGGAAACTGAGGTTTGGAGTCTCATGACAGCATAGATTCATGTACACTGGGGGTCCATGTGTCTTGATTTTCACCCAGAGATTTTTTTTTTTTTCTGACATCCTGCTTCGGGTGCTCCTCTACCTGAATTTTCCTGCTACAAGGGCAGATTCAGTAGGTAAGAACCCCAGCAAGAAGTCAAGGGACTGGGACCTTTAGTCCCTTTGCAATCATTTCATCGTTTATCTCCTCAAGCAAAGCAGTCAGGCATTGGGCACTCGTATGCATGAGGGACCAGACAGTCAAACAAGTAAGAAAATTCAGCTTGGTGCTGAATTCTTGCCACCCTAGGCATAGTTTCTTAGCTTTTTTTTTTTTTTTTTTTTTTTTTCTTGTGGTGCTGGGGATTGAACCCAGGGCCTGTGCATGCAAAACAAGCTATAAACCCCAGCCCTCTTAGCATCTTAACTTGAGAACATTCTTCATTTCACAAAGAAATAATCTGGAGCTCTGCCCCCAGGATTGCTAACTTGTTTGTTTTCTTAAAAGAATTCAGAAGTCTGGATTTTTGTGTGACCTCTCCCAATTATAACATATTTACAGCCAGTTTTTTAAAACTTCATTTTCTGCTGATGGAAGCTACAGCTCAAACATGTCTGGCTTTTGGTTGGGGTTTCTGTTTGCTGTGCCAACTAAGATGCCTTTGCGACCTCTCAAACATCTGTGATTGGGTAAACGGTGCTAACTGAAGATCCAGAGAGGGTACTAGAAAGAGTTTCTATCTGCTAACAACTGAAGATTCAGGCTAAACTTCTGTGTTACCTTCTGCCCAGCAGAATCTCTGACAGAGCAGTCTGGTGGCCATGGGTGCTGGCTGTCCTATTGGGTCCCAGTACTGATTGGGAACACAGCAAGGGTCAGGCCAGGACCGTAGGCTGAAGCAACCAATTGGCTCCTTGTGCTGGATGAGCCACCCCAGGATCTTGATGTTCAAACGTGGGCCCTGGACCAGCTACATCCCTGGATGCTTGTCAGAAATGCAAAATCCTGGGTCCCACTCTACTGATTGGCTCAGAAACTCTAAAGGGTATGGAAATCTCTATTATGAAAATCATTCCAAATAATTCTTAGACACCTAAAATTGTGAGAATCACTGGTCTGGAAATAATTAGAGGCCCCAAAATCCCTGAATTGAAACCTTTAGGCCAGATGTAAGTTAAGATTCTTTTTCAAATTTTAGAATGGTAATAAGGTAATTTGGTGCCTTTACTACAATAATGTGACATATGTGCCTAAGTCTGGGATGGCACTGTAATAAGACATGTTAATGTTTCTGCAAGACCACGTGGATTTTCTTGCTACAAGGGATAGTAAAGACCACATTGCTCCCATATCAGTTCTAGCCACTTCTTGCTACCAGATGACTTTTGGATTTGCTCTTGATTTTCAGAGTATTTAGGGAACCTACAATTGCAGAGCAGGGATTGATAGTCCCCAGGAACTTGGCTGGAAGAGCACTCCTGGGACATTGGAAAAATCAGAGTTTCATAATCCAGCTCCCCAGCTGGTAAGGCATGAGCTTTGTACTGGAATCCTATCTTAATAATAATCCATTCCCTTAATGTGTCTGCAGAGGTGCACAATCACCTGTATCCTCTTTTGATATGCAGCAAGAGCTACAGCTGGTCTCAGTAGTACCTCTAAGCTCCTGGACTACAGCTGTTCTAATATCATTTGCTCTGAGAGGCTTGGATATGTTTTATGACAAATCTGATATGAGCTGACAGTTCAAAGCAATAAAATTTTCCCTCCTCTTAGCACCAAGCACCAGGCCTCCATGAGTGTACTTCCCAAGGACTCATCCTCTGTTGCTCATTCCTTTGGCCTTCCTGAAAGCCCTGTGAGCTTCAAAGGGCAGGGGGTGCTTGCATTATTTCACCAGGAAGAGTACCTATCATTTCTTAAGTACCTACTGTGTGCAGATGTTGTTCTGGATCCTTTGTTTTTTACATCAGTTAATCCTCATAATAACCCTGCAAAGGTGGAATGGATTGTTTCCATTTTCAAGTGAAGAAATTGAGGCCTTCAGAGGATGTTTGATAGCCAGGAGTGGGAGACAGGTCTCCTAATGCCGACAACCGTTGTCAACCCTGGAGTCTGCTTGGTTCCTGTTGCACATTGATATTCAAATTTCTCTTGCCCTTGGAAGTGACCATTTCCATTGCACCATCTTGAGTAGGAAATGCCAGCCTAGATGTGTCTGGTTGATCTTTTCAGTATAACAGCTCCAAAGAGTCCCATTTGCTATTGCAAAGCTTCCAAAAGACCCTTCAACAAATGGTAGTGCCAGTACTAAGCACATGATTCATGATTGAGGACTGAGAGACATGAAATGGGCACCTTTCCTGTTGGCTCTGTCTCCAGCCAGCCTACTTGAACCTGCAGAGCTAGGGCCCTGCTGTCACCTGGTAGGACCACATCATGACTGGGACTCCTTGAGTCTTCCTGTCTCCCATTAACCAGTAGTGATTTAGTCTGAAGGGCACAGTCAGGTTCTAAGTGACTTGACTTAAGCCTCTATTTGGCCTTTCACTGACACAGTCATTAAACAGAACTAAGAAGAGTAAATTATACAAGTAGATCACTTTATAGTTCAAATGATTTTATAACAGCACTGTCTCCTTTGAGATGTGTGAAACTTGTATTTTTCCCCCATTTTGTAAATTAAGAGTAGAATCAGTTCAGTGATCAGTTTGATCCCTACACTAGAGAGTTCCAGGATAACACTGGCTCATGTAAGTCACATGGTCTATGAGATCAACTAGCATTCCACATTCTTCCTATCTGTGGCTCTACCATCTTTAATACTTGACTTCTGCCTGGGGTCCAAGGTGACAGCTTCGATACCTGCCATCACATCTATTTTCTAGTCAGGAGAGAAGATTAAAAAGAGGCAAGGGGAGGGCACACTTCTCCCCTTAAGCCATGATGTAGAAGTCACATTGACTATTTCTGCTTGCATCCTGTTAGTCTAAACAGGGTCATGTGACCGCACCTCCTTCCACGAAAGATGAAAAGTAGGATCTTTACTCTGAGTGGTCACTAGACATGCTGTTACCATATGAGAAGAGAGAAGAGATAGCAGAAGGCACAGAGGAAAGAGCTTAAAGAGGTGACTTGTCCAAAGCCACATAGGCAGTGAGGGGTAGGTTCGGGGACAGAAGTTGACATCCAAGTCTGTTCCTTTGTCCACCTCCTATATCCTGTGGCCTTTCTTGTTGCTCACCACATTCTGTCTTCATCATTTCCCCTTGTTGTAGATTCAAAATGCAGCTTTTCTTCATATTGCTGAGAATATGTCCTACATGGAAATTCCCAACAGACCTGATTCAGTAAGTCTGGACAGGGTCTGAGGATGAGCTTTTCTAAGAGATATCTAGGTAGTGCTGCCACCCCTGGTCTGTGGGCCACACCCGGAGTAGCAAGGAGCTCCTCCAGCAGCTGCTTGTGGACAGGATGGGCAGCAGTCTGGTGTGCCTCTGTACCCCCTCAGCCTTTGCCTGGACCACATCTCTTCCTTCAGACCTGAACATCTCTTCCACTAATGGTGATGGAGGCCAGAGATCTAGAAGGGCAGGTGGTAGATGAGAAGGACATCCCACTGCCCTCAAAAGATGGACTCTAGCCGGGCGCGGTGGCGCACGCCTGTAATCCCAGCACTTTGGGAGGCTGAGGCAGGAGGATCACGAGTTCAAAGCCAGCCTCAGCAATGGTGAGGCACTTAGCAACTCAGTGAGACCCTGTCTCTAAATAAAAGACAAAAAAAAAAAAAGGGCTGGGGATGTGGCCCAGTGGTCGAGTGCCCCTGAGTTCAATCCCCGGTTCCACAAAAAAAAAAAAAAAAAAAAAAAAAAGATGGACTCTGATGGAAAAGATAGAGGAGATGCACAGGCTAATTATAACATCAAGCAAAGCGACATTTCGTGAATACTAAAAAGAGTGGCAAAGTTCCAGGGGAGCAAGAGGAAGGACCCATTCTTCCCAGCTGCTCACTTGGACTTGAGCCTTGGGGAGTGCCAGGTGGTGAACCAGGTAGCTCTGTCTTCCTTGAAACTCCTGAGGACCCCAGTGCCAGGTGCTGACCTGAAAATCTTGAGCTCTTAGCTCTCTGAATAGACTCAGCACCAGGGGCAGGAGCTGCTCATTATCCCTCAGTATCCATTTTCTTCTCTAGTCATAGAATTTTCAGCTAGGTCCATGGACACCCCCCAGCTAGTTCATGTTTCCCAGACACACTGGCTCTAGTTGAGCCTTAGGACTAAGCTTGGCAATTGGATAAAAGAGGAGGCCATCCCTTAAGGCAAGGCCACACCTCTGAGCCATACCCTTAAGACAGGGCACGTTCTCCCATGTCCCTGTTAGCTGGGATGCAGCTGGGCCAGTGTTAACCTCCTGGCCCACGTGCCAAACAGCGAGACCTTAGAGATGGCTGACCGACATGAAGGAAAGAGGCTGTGTTCCTGTCACCCTGAGGCTACCAGGCCAGCTCTGGCTGCTTAAGCCTGTGATGTGAGAGATGAATAAACTTGTTCTTATGTCACTCATTTGGGCTCATGTTCCCAACAGCCACATCCACATGGTAACCACACACCGTCAGGGCTTCTGCCCACTATCTTCAGACCTAAAATTTCTCTTAGTATTTAGGGAAGTTGTAAGTAGGCTTCCTCTAAGTATTTCTGTGACCAACGGAGTTGAAGCCAAGTTGGAAGTAGTCAAGCTAACTTAGTCCTGTGCATGGCAGTGTAAAAATAAACCAGTTTAAAGCTCAGTTCTGACCCTTTGAATCAGGAAATGTTTATTTGGTATGTATCATATGTATAGCACTGCCCTCGATTATGTGGAACTTTCTAAAAACAAAAAAACAAAAAAACCTGTCTAGTACTGACTGGGCCACTGCAGAGGGCTGTGAGTCCCCTGTTGTTGGAGCTGGTCACTTGGAGTCTGGGTCTCACCGAGGGCAGGGAGGTTGTGTAGGGCTGACCTGTGTGGCTCAGAGTCATGTGTAATGAACTCTACTCTGAAATCAGTAATTGGTTCCAGCCTTGAAACCTCCATGAACCTAAAACTGCCTCCTCTCTACTGTGAAGGAAATAGGTAGGCATCATTAGCAATAACACAGGGCAGAGGATCAACAAAGCTATGCCAGCTATTGGATGGCTTTTGTCTGTATGTGCCTTTGTTTGAGATTAAAAAAGGGTGTCTTTGTGTGGAACAGGGATCAAATTTCAGGAAAGGCCACCTCCTGTAAGGTACAGTGTTGTCCTTGTAGCTCTGCTGTTACCATGGCCCAGGGATATTTCCAGGACTGGAATTTGCAATTGGGAAGTTTTAACTTCTTTCTGCTTGAACAGCCCCTGATTCGAGGACCTGCTTTTTTCACAGCAGTTAAGACCTCATATTTCTGTGAGGCTCAGTGATGTTCCACAGCCCTCTGAGGTTTCTGTAATCACCTGTTCTCTTTGTTGAACCTTTGAAACAATATCAGGTACTGGTTTCTTTGCTCTTCTTTTTTCTTTCATATCTCCACATGTTTTCACTCCAGTTCCCCAATGCAGACATCCCTTGGGACATATTTACTTTGGGGAGTATTTAAGCAAGGCTGGGAAGCCAAAAAGTTAGGCTGTGTGAGATGGTATTAATGGAGTCTTGTGAATACCTGGCAGGGCCCCTGGCAGGTGGTGTATGGGAAAGAATGCTCTGTCTCCTACTCATCCCTCTCTGTTTTCAAGGGAAGTAGAGGAGTTTCTCATTTCTATAGAGCTCAGGAAAAAGGACTGGGCACTTACTGGGGGACAGGGCCATTGCACATTCACTATTCACGTATATGCTCAAGGAGTCTTTTTTTTTTTTTTTCCCCATTGTGCCAGGGATTGAACTCAGGGGCACTCGACCACTGAGCCACATCTCCAGCCATTTTTTGTATTTTATTTTGAGACAGGGTATTGCTGAGTTGCTTAGCACCTCACTAAGTTTCTGAGGCTGGCTTTGAACTCACAATCCTCCTGCCTCAGCCTCCCGAGCTACTGGGATTACAGGTGTGTGTCACCACACCTGGCCCTTTCATCCCTGTTGGGGAACTGGCTGTGCATGGGTGCCCCAAAATGTACATTCAAAGATGGTTGTTAAAGTAGTGTTTGTAATCCTGGAAAACAAGTAATATCAACATGCCCATCAATAGGGGAAAAGTTAAATTTTGAGGCACTAATACCATGACAAGAAACCCAGTCTGTGAAGATGTCTTTGGTACCTTTTAAAGAGGAATCAAGTTATATAATTCCATGGCTCCATTTGTATCAAAGTGTTTACACCCAAAAGAAGGAATTGGAGTAGAAAGGGAGACACTGCCTTTTTACTCCAGATTGTTCTGTCCAGGTTGGGCTTATGAGCGTGTATTGCCTTAAAATAAATGAATAAATAAATAAATAAATAAATAAGTTTCTTAATGTTTCAAAAGTAATATGTGGCCAGTTCAATGAAAAATAAGCCTATTTCCCACTGTAAAAGTAGTACAAAATGAAAACTAAAGTCTCTTCATTGCTCAAAGGTAGCTACGTTTAACTACTTCTGCTATTTTTTTGGGAAGGGGTGCTGGGGATTGAACTCAAAGGCACTTGACCACTGAGCCACATCCCCAGCCCTATTTTGTATTTTATTTAGAGACAGTTGCTTAGGGCATGCGCCACCCCCCTCAGCTACTTCTGCATCTCTTTTTAAAAAGGTGGGAAGACCTTTACTTGGAAAACAGTTAATGTGCAAAGCTCTAAATTCTAAAAGGTCATGTGAAAAAAAATAAAGTTTTCTTTTTTAAAAGTGTGCCCATGAGGGCTGGGGATATAGCTCAGTTGGTGGAGTGCTTCCCTCGCACGCACAAGGCCCTGGGTTCAATCCCCTGCATCACAAAAAAAAAAAAAAAAAAAAAAAAGGTACAGATGGCTGTGTGCAGTGTCACATGCCTGTGATCCCAGGGACTAAAGCAGGATGATCACAAATTCAAAGCCAGCCTCAGCAACTAGGCGAGGCCCTAAGCAACTTAGTTAGCCCTGTCTCAAAATAAAAAAGGGTTGGGGATGTAACTCAGTGATTAAGCACTCCTGGATTCAATCCCCAACATCAGAAGAAAAAAAATGTACAGATGGCTGGTCGTGGTGGCACACACCTGTAATCCCAGTGATTTGTGTGGCTGAGGCAGGAAGATTGCAAATTCAAAGCCAGCTTCATCAACTAGTTAAGACGCTGTCTCAAAATAAAAGAATAAAAGGGCTGAGGGTGTAACTCAGTGGTAGAGCATCCCTGGATTCAATTCCTGATACTGGAAGGGAAAAAAAACAGTCGTCCAGGGAAACCAGGGCTTCTTGGGGACACATTTCCAATGGCAGATGAACATCAGGGGCAGCCCAAACCCTGTGTCTGATCCTGACATAGCCCTTGTTTTAGAGGCTCATCTCCTAACCCAGGCTCAGTGTGAACAAAGGGCAGAGGTGGTCACAGGATGTTCAACTCTGAATGCTGGGGCCCACATCTGGAAAATTCTATGTACCTTTTCTTCTCTGAGAAAGAAAAGATTGCCTCCTCCCTTTTCCCCTGCCCCTTCCTCTCTCCTCTGAACTAGAGAGGTGCTAGACCACAGGGGGCCGACCCTTGAGATGCCTCCCTCTGTTGGTTTCTCCCGACCCCACCACACCCACACTGGTGTTCAGACAGGACCAAGCTTTGCACATTTCAGAATATGAATTCCTAGAGTTTAAATATAACTCAAAACCCATTACCTACTTGGATTTACATATCTCTGTTCTCTAAGAATAGGAGGGAAAAAAAAAAAAAAATAAGGTGAAGCCAAGGGCAAGACTAGTTCCCAAAGGCTGTGGTGATATCTACAATCTTCTTTTTACTTTGAAGAACTGACGGTGTGGCCAGAGGAGCTTACTGAAATGCCCATCCCTGCTGAGAGCCAGGGGTGAGAACATTGGCCTGTTTGAAGGAAGGTCTCCCCCAACTCTGGCAAGGACATGTGCTAAGAGGCCATAGAGAGAGGCATTTCTCACATGTGGTCCCTGCCTCTGCCTGCCTGCCTTCACCAATGTGTCACCATGCTGAAGTTTGCATGAGATGAGAACCAAGAACCAGTTGAGGAAGAGTAAGGGCTAACTCAGCAGCAGCCTGGAGCTGCCTTGCAGGGTCGAGTGGCTTCTGGTGCATGAGCTGGTAGGAAACCCTCTCCTCTTTTTTAAAATATTTTTCTTGTAGCTGTAGTTGGACACAATATCCTTATTTTATTTATTTATTTATTTATTATTTATTTATTTATTTTTATGTGGTGCTGAGGATCAAAACCCAGGGCCTCACATGTGCTAAGCGAGTGCTCTACCACTAAGATACAGCCTCAGCCCCAAACAGTCTCCTCTCGCAGCCTCCTCCTCCACCTCCCCCAGCTGTCCTCCCCCCCTTGGGCCCCTTACCAATTCTGCACTTCTGAGATTTTGCAATTCTACCCAGTTCTGAGGTCCCTCTTACCCTGAACACTGTGCCCCTCTGCCTCTCCCCAGGGCCTGTGCTTTAATGGCAGTGCCTTCGTCTTATACCTCTCTGCCGCCATTGTGGACGCATCTTCTGTCTCCCCAGAGAGGGGCAATCACAACTTCAACAGCTGGGCGGCCTCATCGGTGAGTGAGCCCTCCCATCTCCTCACAGCCCTCCTCTTCTTCCTTCCCCCAAGAATTAGGGAAGAGGACAAACTTATCTACAGGAAAAAGTGCCCCTTGTAATAGTAACAAGTGGGCAATTGATTTGCTGGCTCAAAAACGGGTGGGACGACCTGATGGCTGCGGGGCCATGGGGTGGAAGCCCTCTGCTTAAGTGAAAGCAGAATGGAGCAAGGTAAGTACCTGCGGGAGGAGAACTGCCTGGAATGATTCCACTGCCTACAGCTTATAAAGTGGAGGAGGTTGCAGAGAATGAGCATAATAGTGGAAATGTTTGTGCATTCAGAAATCCCAGAAAAACAGATGTCCACAGAGCTTCCATACAGGGACTAGAACTGGGAAATGAGGGGAATAAGATGAGAAACCTCCATTTTTTTTGGTTAATGTACTTGTAAGCTGTTTTAAAATCATAATCGTGTATTATTTTTCTAATTTAAAAAAAAAAAATGCCGGGCATGCTGGCTCAGACCTGTAATCCCAGTGGCTCCAGAGACTAAGGCAGGAGGATCACAAGTTCAAAGCCAGCCTCAGCAAAAGCGAGGCGCTAAGCAACTCAGTGAGACCCTGTCTCTAAATAAAATACAAAAAATAGGACTGGGGATGTGGCTCAGTGGTTAAGTGTCCCTGGATTCAATTCCCAATACCAAAAAAAAAAAAAAAAAAAAAAAAAATACTAGTTTGAAGAATGTCCCTGAGATTGTCCTTAAAATATCCCATTCCGGGCTGGGGTTGTGGCTCAGTGGTAGAGCACTCGCCTAGCACGTGCGCAGCCCAGGTTTGATCCTCAGCACCACGTAAATATAAATGCATTGTGCACAACTAAAAGCAAATAAATAAATATTTTTTTAAAAATCCCAGGGGCAGCCGGGCGCTGTGGCGCACGCCTCTAATCACAGCACTTGGAAGGATGAGGCAGGAGGATCACTGAGTTCAAAGCCAGCCTCAGCAATGGCGAGGCACTTAGTAACTCAGTGAGACCCTGTCTCTAATAAAATACAAAAAAAGGGCTGGGGATGTGGCCCAGTGGTCGAATGTCCCTGAGTTCAATCCCTGGTACCAAAAAAAAAAAAAAAAAAAAAAAAAAAAATCCCAGGGGCTGGGGTTGTGGCTCAGCGGTAGAGCGCTCGTCTAGCACATGCACAGCCTGGGTTTGATCCTCAGCACCACGTAAAAATAAAGGCATTGTGTACACTAAAACAAATAAATAAATATTTTTTTAAAATCCCATTCCCAAAAGAGGCCTATTTGGAGCAGAGATTGGGGATTCGACAGGAATGGCAGAATGATAACATTAAAAATGATGGCATGGCCAGGTGTGGTGGCACATGCCTGTAATCCCAGCAGCTGCAGAGGCTTAGGCAGGAGGATTGAAAATTCAAAGCCAACCTCAGCAACTTATCAAGACCCTGTTTCTAAATAAAATATAAAAAAAGGGTTGGGGATATGGCTCAGTGGTTAAGTGCCACTGGATTCAATCCCTTATACCAAAAAGAAAAAACTAATGGCATGTAGGGGTTCGTTATATTCTTTACTTTTATTTAGATTTGAAAATCACTTTTAAAAGGTAGAGAGCATGAATGCACATGATGTTAAAAAGTCCCCAGCTTTGGTATGACTGGACTCTAGTTAACATACTGCAAGGATGGGCTAGAACTGAGTGCAGCTGCCCCATTAAGAAGGGCGTGCATTTTTCTGCTCCCCCATTTGGCTCATTGCTCATGCTGGCCCCCTCAGTTCATTTCTGTGAGCTGACCCTGTGGCAATCCGAAGTTGAGTCCTGGTCAAAAATTGCCTGTACTGAATTAGAAGCGATAGACTTTTCATGGATGCACCACCATATTCACTTCTAAGTAAACTCCCCGAGGTTATTTGAGCAGAACTATAGACTTTCCAGACATGTTCCAAAAGCTAAAAACAGCCTGGCCAGAAATTGCTTGAGAAGAAAGTAATTGAACCAATAAAGTAATTTTAGATGAGAAGCCTGGAGTCAGGGGAATGTCCTGAGTACATGATTCATTCAGTGGAGGTGAAATGATAACTTTTGCTAATTAGAATGTGCCCTAAACCCCTTTTCTATTATGCTTTGTTTTCTCCAGTTCTTTGCCTTCCTGGTTCCTGGTCACCATCTGCTACGCTGGAAACACATATTTCAGTTTTACAGCATGGAGATCCAGGACCATGCAGTGATTTACCATTTTGATAATTAAAAGAGGGGGGGACAGGAAGAATCTCACTGTAAAAACAACTGTAGGTATAATGTATATTTCCAGAGAATTGTATTTAACTAATGTTTTTATATACTTAGTTAAATTCGCTGTAGTGGTTTGTTATAATTAAACTGGATACTCATTTGCAAAGTGCTATAGCTTATAATGAACTCTTAAGTATCTTGTTGATGTCTTCACAGACCTTATTTTCTTAGACAATGTATAAATAGATAATTGCTAATATTAAGAATGTGTCAACTTTGTAAACTAACTTTTAAAATGCCAGATTCTTTTGTGATTAAATGTTGCAAAACTCCAGCTAATGTGTGGACTAAAAAATGAAAGACTTCTGGGGGTAGAAGCCAGAGGCTGGAAAGCGTTTGCCCTTGTGGGGCATCCCAGGTACAACCATCAGGAGACACTTGTCACTGGCCAGGGTGGCAGGAGAGACTCATCTTCTCAAATCTGAGTATCACAGAGCCATGATCCTCACACCCTAACAGACTGGGCCCCCAAATCATCTACTGAGACCTGACCTTGACATCTGATAATGAATTCATGCTAGGTAGTGCTGCTCAATGTAGGGATTGATATTTCTCTCTCTCTCCTCTTCTCTCCCTCTCCCCTCCCCCTCCCCCTCCCCCACCTCCTCTACCCCTCTCCCTCTCCCTCTTCTTCTCCCTCTCCCTCTTCCTCTCTCTCTCCCTTCCTTCCTCTCATTCTTTCCTAATGCATATTAAAATGAGTATATAACCATTAAAAGGACAAATAGGACAAATGTTTTGCATATACCTTAAAACTATCTTGCTGACCAGAGTGACATGTGTAGAAACTCGTGGACCCAAAAGTCTCAATATCTCAAATCTTTGGCATGGATATATTGTAACATTATTAGTAGATGTGAACAGATGGTGGGTAGAACTCTGATCAGAGTTGCACTTAGAAATGTTTTGGCAAGATGGTTCTTGCTGGTACAGCAGGTATCTTGGGTGATTTTTCAATATGAGCTTTTGGAAAAACCAAAAGAACCACCGAAACACTAGAAGATGAGTTGATGACATGAACAGAGCTGACATCGTGCACTCTTGTCGATATGACTGTCCCGTGGTCTCTTCTCGGTATCCTACTTGCTTAGCAGTGCTGTTCCTTTCTGTTGGGTCATGTTTGCGTGGGTCCTCCTCCTGTTCAGCTGCTTCTAATTCCTTCTCAGAGCTCTATCTACCCTAATCAAGAGAGTTAAGACTTCTTCTTCTTCAGTATCTAATAATAGCCACCCCAATCCTTTAAAAATCCAAGCAAAGAATGTTCTTGGGTTGTAGATGAGGCCCAGAGAGATAGTGGAGAGGAGATTCCAAAAATGAGATGCAGAGGTAGGATAAGGATGGGGGGTGGGGGGCAGGGACAGGGGACTCGTAGGACCACTGAGCCAGCAGGGAGCAAGCTGTTAGAAGGTCAAGCTTTCTCAACACAGACCTACAAAGAGATAGGTGCCATGAATCTCTCAAAGCTGATTTCATGTTATCACCAGGAGAACTTGCCACTTGCAGATTTTGAAGAAAGAAAGAAAAAAAAAAAAGCTGAAATAACTTCTCTGTCCATCTGTTCTTCTCGGGCTCACAGAGGCATATGTACCTTCACATACCTGGTGGGGACTCTTTTAGACACATGGTATTGCAATCAAGGCTTCAGAAAGGCAGGAAAAGTATTGCAATCAAGGCTCCAGACAAGGCAGGAAAACAGTAATCTACAGAGAGGTTTGTCCCCGGAAATGGTATTTAAAAAAAAAAAAAAAAAAAAACTGCTTTTCTGTGCTGTGGGAGAGTATGTTATTTCTATAACCATGGCCACATTTACAGGAGGTAACTTCCGGGGTGAAAAAGTGCAATAAACCACACTTTGAAATGGTCTCCAAAGAGATTATAATTTTAGGTCTCTCTTGAACTGGTAGCCCCAAAAAGGTCTATTCAAAACAGCAGTGATCAGTTGGTATCTGTGCAGGGCTACTTGCTGTCTTGTCTTCTGTTGTGGTTTTTCACGGGTAGGACTCCGTGTCACCCTGAGAGTTCACCAAAGCAACAACAACAAGAAGTGTTTATTTTTTAACTGAAAGAAAGATCTTATTTCCTCTTGTGGATGCTGAGAGATCTTGTTCATGAATAATTTTTAGAAAACAAAATGATGCTCTGTCCCTAGATGAAACTATATGGTTTGAACTGGGTTAACATTCTTTACTTTTTTTCTTTTAAGAAGTAGAAAAGGCCAGGCATGGTGGTGCACACCTGTGTTTCCAGACACTGGGGATGGAGGGTAAGGTCTGAAGTTCAAGGCCAGCCTAAGCATCTTAGTAAGACCCTGTCTCAAGGGAAGAAGGAGAAGCAGAAGAAGGAGGAGGAGGAGGAGGAGGAAACAAGCAAACAAGTAAACAAGCAAAAAAGCCTTGTACATACAGCTAACATTAAGAATAGGTTTCTGCCAGGCGTGGTGGCGCACGCCTGTAATCCCAGCACTTGGGAGGCTGAGGCAGGAGGATCATGACTTCAAAGCCAGCCTCAGCCGTGGCGAGGCACTTAGCAACTCAGTGAGACCCTGTCTCTACTAAAATACAAAAACGGGCTGGGGATGTGGCCCAGTGGTCAAGTGCCCCTGAGTTCAATCCCCGGTACCAAAAAAAAAAGAATAGGTTTCTGGCCTGGCTCAGTGGCACACACCTATAATCCCAGCAGTTTGGGAGGCTGAGGCAAGAGGATCATGAGTTCAAAGCCAGGCTCAGCAACTTAGTGAGGCCCTAAGGAACTCAGTGTGACCCTGTCTCTAAACAAAATATTTTTAAAAGGGGCTGGGCTTGTGGCTCAGCAGTAGAGCACTAGCCTAGCACATGCAAGGCACTGGGTTCGATCCTCAGCACCACATAAAAACACATAAATAAAATAAAGGTATTGTGTCCAACTACAACTGAAAAATAAATATCAAAAAATATATTTTTAAAAGTCCATATATGTGTTCCCCAGACAATTATTGTTTGTGGCTCAATGATTAAGCCCCCCCCCCCCGGGTTCAATCCCTGGTACCAAAAGAAAAGAAAAGAATAGAATAGATTTCTGGGAGGTTGAAATTACTATTACAGGGAGAGCATACGATGCACTTAACTCATCTCTGCCATCATCTGTGCTCAACATCTTCCTTCACCTCTCAGCCCTTCATGTCCTTTTGGATGGAGCTAGGTGAGTTTTTAATTTGATATATTTACCCACTCATAGCAAATCAATAAAATGCTTTAGGCAATTAATCTTTCTCCATAGCTATTTCCAACTCATACCCCCAAAAGATAAATATCTAGACAATATTTGAAAACTACAAGAAAATCTAGAGACAAGAATGTTCAATACCAATAATTTATTTTCAGATTTTTAAATCGCTCCCTTCACAGAAAAACCCCTTCAGGGTATTAGCACACAAAAGGTTTTAAATACATAACACATCTCTGTGTAGAGCACCGACATTTAGAAATGCTAAATGAAGATGAACCTCGGGTAGAAAACCAATTTGAAGTCCATATTTGTGTTCCCCAGACAATTATTGTTTTAATTGAAAAGATGTGTTTTAAAAGGAAAAATGGGTTTTATTAAAATGTAATTGAAAAGATGGATTTTCAAAGAAAATAATCTGGGCATATAATGCTTTTAAAGCTGTAAACACACACACACACACACACACACACACACACACACACACACAAAGAATGATGGCACCTACTTGGCCTTATATAAATGTCCTCCTGGTGACATTCTGTTACCAAATGTGAATTGTAAGCAGGCAGCTGTGAAAGAAAGTAAGATAACTGTACCAGTGCTGATAATAGGAAAGATTATAATGCCTATTGTTATAAATTGGAGATTATAAAAGTTAGGTATTTGGTACAGATAAAAGACGACAGAGTTTAGGAGAAAGTGCTTGGCCTCAAAGAAGTGATGATTTCAGGAACTCGAGGAAGCTTATTTTTGGAAGATATATTTTGAGAAAACTTTCCTATCAGTGGCAAATTTCTCTTTTGCTAAAATATTCAGAATAACTAAAATAACCCAGGACATAAAAGCCCTTGTAGCTCCCTCCTCCCCCCAATATCTTTTCTCCTTCTTACTGTTTACTGACCCTGTCTTCATTTGATGTCTGTTCTACTTACAGCCTAAGTACTTGGGGGAGGCTGACTCCACTCTGTCTCTAGGAATGGGGCAGGGGCTCCTAACCTAATCAGCATAATCCCAACCCCTGGCCACCATGATCTGTTCACAGATGATCAGGTAACCCAGGGCTTACTTAGGAGTTCTGGAAGCATGCTTACTCTGTGCGTGAGATACCTAATGTATATTGAAGCACCATGCCAAGGGTTTATATCTTAAGTCTCATTTACTCTCAGGACACTAGATTACCCCCATTTTACAGATGAGGAAACTGAGGTACAAAGAGATTAAGAAATTTGATAAGTCATCCACCTAGCAAATGTGGAGAGTGAGTATATTCATTGCAGCTGTTAATGTGAGGATTATATTAAATAATGTAGTAAGAGGCTGGGCTTGTTGCTCAGCGGTGGAGCCCTTGCCTCGCATATGGGAGGCACTGGGTTTGAACCTTAGCACTACATAAAAATAAATTAAACAAAATAAAGGTATTGTGTTCATCTACAACTTAAAAAATATTTTTAAAAAATAATGCATTTAAAACACTTGGCATATAGTAGGTGCTCAATGAATGCTTTATTATCCTAATTTTTAAAATATTAATTTATTTACTTTAGTTGTACACAATGTAATGCATTTATGTTTACGTGGTGCTGAGGATCGAACCCGGGCCGCACACGTGCGAGGTGAGCACTCTGCCACTGAGCCACAACCCCAGCCCTTATTATCCTAATTTTAATTGTTATTTTTATTGACAAATAATTATATATATATTTGGGGAGTACAGTGTGATGCCTTGATATATGTATAGATGATAGAATGATTAAGTAACTTACTTTTCGAATGCAACTCCTTGAAGTGACAGTCCTCCCCTTGGAAAGCAACTAAGGAAATATGTATGTTTTAAGTTTTTTGCAAATATTTTGAACCAGGAGGGGGAGCCACTCATAGAGAAGAAGAGCAAAGAGGTGGAAAGAAACCATCAGTTGAGCCACTGAATCAGTTCAGCCCCTGAAAGCTTCCAAACTCTGACTTTGCAAATATGTGAACAATTCTACTCAAACTAATATCCCATTTCTTGCAACAGCATGCATCCTGAGCAGTACATAGGACATCCCGGAGACGTAGTAAGCCACCACAGAGTCCTGACAGTAATGATGGGATAGATAAGTCAACTTTAGATAGAGGAAATTTTGAAGCTAGGTGTGATGGTGCATGCCTGTAATGCCAGCAATCTGGAGGCTGTGGCAGCAGATCGCAAGTTCAAGGTATGCCCCAGGAACTGAGTAAGGCCCTAAGCAATTTAGTGAGACCCTGTCTCAAACTAAAAACTGAAAAGGACTGGGGATGTGGCTCAATGGTAAAGCACCCCTCAGTTCAACCCCGAGGACCAAAAAATAAGAATGAGAAGAGGAAGAGGCAGAAGAAGGAGGAGGAGGAGGAGGGAATTTTGAGAAGCTATTTGAGAGAATTCTTCAAGCCTTCTGGAGGGAGTTCAGAGGGCAATAGCATGGACAGATTCTAGGACAAGAAACAGCAGGGAGGACAGGTGCTCACAAGAGAACCTCATGACCTGTTTTTGATCATTGCAATAGAAAAGCTGAGTGTGAAGGAGTGACATTTACAATCTGAACTCCAAACATTTTAACTATTAGTGAGAACTCCACCTGTTATGTCCCAAAGGCCAATTGTCTCTTGAGAAGGGGTTTACATCTCTATAATAAGTTGGCCAGTAAATGCCAAAGAACAGTGGCTCTACAAGAATGAAGACTATGCCGGGCAGGGTGGCGCACACCTGTAATCCCAGCAGCTCCGAAGGCAGGAGGATCACAGAGTTCAAAGCCAGCCTCAGCAAAAGCGAGGCACTAAGCACCTCAATAAGACCCTGTCTCTATATAAAATACAAAATAGGGCTGGGATGAGGCTCAGTGATCGAGTGCCTCTGAGTTCAATCCCTGGTACCAAAAGGAAAAAGAAAAAAAAATGAGGACTAGGCCCAGACTCCTGGTGTATAGGAAAAAGAATTTAGAGATCAAAAGTGGTCCTTTTTTTTTTTTTTTTTTTAATTAAAAACTGCAGTAAGATGCTACTTCACACCTTCTAGAATGGCTAAAATTTTAAAATCCTGACAATACAAAGTGTTGATAAGATTGTGGAGCATCTAAAATCTTCATACATTGCTGCTGGGAGTGTAAATTGGTACAATTAAAGTTAAACATATACTTGTTTTTTTGTTTTTGGTACCGGGGATTGAACTCAGGGGCACTTGACCACTGGGGCACATCCCCAACCCATTTTTGTATTTTATTAGAGACAGGGTCTCACTGAGTTGCTAAATGCCTCGCCATTGCTGAGGCTGGCTTTGAACTCGCGATCCTCCTGCCTCAGCCTCCCAAGTGCTGGGATTACAGGTATGCATCACAGCGCCGAGCTTTAAACATACACTTGTAATATGACACAGCAATTTCATTCCTAGGTCTTTACCCATGAGAAACAAGTCCACAAAAAGACTTGTGCAGGGCCAGGCGTGGTGGCACATGCCTGTAATCCCAGCACTTGGGAGGCTGAGACAGGAGAATTGCAAGTTCAAAGCCAGCCTCAGCAACGGCGAGGCACTAAGCAACTCAGTGAGACCCTGTCTCTAAATAAAATACAAAACAGGGCTGGGAGTGGTCCAGTGGTTGAGTGCCCCTGAGTTCAATCCCCGGTACCAAAAAATAAAATAAAATAAAAACGACTTGTGAGGGAATATACGTAGTAGCTGTATTCATAATTGACCCAGTCTGGAAACAACTCAAATGTCTATCAAATGGTGAATGAATAAACCAATTGTGGCATGCTATAGTCATGTGATGGGATAAACTACTGACACACGTGACAATGTGAACATGAATCATCGAGATATTACACTAACTGAAAGAAGCCAGACCAAAAACCTAATGTTAGATTTTATCTGTATGAAATTCAAGCAAAAAACAGAACAAATCTATAACGACAGGAAGCAGATCGGCAGTTGTCTGGGGCTGAAGATGAATTGGACAGAAAGGGGCACAGGAAATGTTCTGAGGTGAGATGTTCTATGTCCTGATTGTGATGACGATTGCATAAGTGCACATGTTTGACACATTTCACAAACTGTTCACTTAAAGTGGTCCGTTTTTGATGTAAGTTGTACCTTGATAAAGCTGGGTTTTTGTTTGTTTGTGTTTTGTGTTTGGGTCCTGGGAATTGAATACACGGGTTATTTACCACTGAGCTACATCCCCTGCCCTTTTTAGTTTTCCATTTTGAGACAGAGTCTTGCTAAGTTGCTGAGGCTGGCCTTGAACTTGTGATTCTCCCACCTCAGCCTCCTGGGTTACAGGGACAATGCCAGCTGATAAGGTCAATTTTAAAAGAAAGAATGGGATTTTTTTTTTTTTTTTTTTTTGTACTGGGGATTGAACTCAGGGGCACTCGACCACTGGGCCACATCCCCAGCCCTTTTTTGTATTTTATTAGAGACAGGGTCTCACTGAGTTGCTAAGTGCCTCACCATTGCTGAGGCTGGCTTTGAACTCGCGATCCTCCTGCCTCAGCCTCCCAAGTGCTGGGATTACAGGCCAGGCATGCACCACCACGCCCAGCTAGCATGGGATATTTTTAAATGTCCATTATCACCCTTATCTCTTCTGCTGTCATATCATTTCCTATCTAGATCTATCTCTCCTCTGACTTGTGATCTTTTGAAGAGTTGGAATGATGAGGTTTTTATCTCCATCTTCCCTGTGGAGCTCAGTACGGTGCCTAGAATAATTTGTGCTCAATAAACATCTACCAAAGTGAAGACTCTGATTGGTTTATGAGGAGTTCTGGAATACCTTGAAAGATTAGCAAATTAGAAGATGAAGCAAGCTTGCCAAAAGGATTAGATCTGGGGCTATGGGGTCTCGGTGCATCACAGGGAACCCAGCACTGAGCAGGTCAGCAGAGACCTGCAAGTGAAGAGCTGAACCTGTGGATCTATTTAGGGTGCTCCAAATTAGATTGTTAGAAAAGTGATTAATAAACTGGGCGTGGTGGCGCATGCCTGTAATCCCAGAGACTCGGAGGCTGAGGCAGGAGGATCATGAGTTCAAAGCCAGCCTCAGCAATTTAGCGAGGCCCCTAAGTAACTCAGCAAGACCCTGTCTCTAATAAAATATTAAAAAGGGCTGGGGAAGTGACTCGGTGGTTAAGTGCACCTGGGTTCAATCCCTAGTACCCCTCAAAAAAAAAATTGATTAATACATTAGTGCTTCCAAGTGGTTAATGAGCTGAGTACCCTAACAAACACACAACTCAGCTGATGGGTTTCTGGAATATGTAAATGATTATTCACTTATGAGCCATAGGGTGTAATAGCTTCCAGCCATTTAATCATACACTGTTAGACTGGACCACGTGAAATTTCCACTGTTAGCTTCTTTGATATACAAAATTGGCAAGTTCATATGATTCATCCTACAACCTTTTACTTGACAAGTTGCTTTCCTATATAGTGTGAATTGACCCTCAAAAAAGTCTTTTTTTTTTTTTTTTAAACTGGGCATAGCTTAGTGGTAGAGTGCTTTCCCAGCATGCACCAAGCCCTGGGTTTGATCCCTAGCCCTGCAGGAGTGAAAAAGTCTTCTCCTTAGGCAGTTTCCACAGCTCTAATTATCTGATAAGGATAATCCAGGCTCCACTGAGTGGTCAGTGACTTGCTTAAGGTTTCATGAAGAGTAAGTAGAACAGCATGGACTGACTGAAATTTTCTCTCTTAGGATCCTCTCTTCTCCAGCCTAGTCTACTGAAAATGTCTGGACTATAAGGAAAGGAATCAGGTGTAAACTATGTAGGGTGTGGGTACACCATGGTAAAACCTTTCCAGAAATCTACTTGGCAGTATATACAAAGAATCTTTAAAATGTTCCCTTGGACTTGGGGATGCCTCTCTTAGGAGTATAAGTTTCATGCACAAAGATGTTAATCCTGGTCTTATGCGTAATAGGGAAGAAAAAAGCTCGAGTCAGCCTAAAAACTCCACAGTAGGAGAATGCTTAAAAAGTTACGTCTGGTCAATGAGGCTTTAGACATTAATAGACTCCAACTGATTCCTTCCCAAGTTTATTCAGAACCCCAGTCGTTCTTCGCACCACATCATCACTGATGAATTCCCTTTGTATTTCTCACAGAGAAGTTTCTCAAGCTGTGCTAAACAGGGCTGCTGGATTGCTTATTTAAATCAAAGATCCGTGGTTAAAGTGCTATCTTTCTCAAAATACATCATGGAGAAAAAAATGTACACGCAAAAATAAAAATCAATGCCACTCAAACCATTGATGAGGAGTTTTTATAGGAAATGTTTATGGTATAAAGGAGTTTACAAAAAGGCGGAGCAAATCAAGTAGTAGGGGTTGAAGGACTGTCGGACGATTTTGATTTTCTTTGTTTTTCCTGAATTTCCCCCAGTTTTCTCCAGTGAGCATAAAATCCATTCACAATCATAGAATAAGTAATTTTCAAGAAAAAGACAAAGGAAAGCAGTAGTTTCATCAGGCGAAAGGGATCCTCTTAGTGGGAAAATTAATATCTTCAGGCTCCTTATAAAGGGGGACAAGTGACCGGAGCCACTGCTTGCAAACTGTGTGGAGGACTATACCCGCTCATTGCCTTGGTCTCTGCAGAAGGAAAGGTAGTCTTTGGCCATCATTTATCTTTTTTTTTTTTTTAATATTTTTACTTGTCTTGGCTGGGGTTGTGGCTCAGTGGTAGAGTGTCCACCTAGCATGCATGAAGCACTGGGTTCGATCCTCAGCACCACATAAATATAAAATAAAGATATTGTGTCCACCTAAAACTAAAAAATAAATTTAAAAAAACAAATATTTTTTACTTATCAATGGACCTTTATTTTATATGTCTATATGCAGTGCTGAGAATGGAACCCAGTGCCCCACACATGCTAGGCAAGTGCTCTACCACTGAGCCACAATCCCAGCCCCACCCTTTGTCTTTTTTTTTTTTTTTTTTTTTTTTTTTTGTACTGGGGATTGAACTCAGGGGCACTCGACCACTGGGCCACATCCCCAGCCCTTTTTTGTATTTTATTAGAGACAGGGTCTCACTGAGTTGCTAAGTGCCTTGCCATTGCTGAGGCTGGCTTTGAACTCGCGATTCTCCTGCCTCCAACTCCCAAGTGCTGGGATTACAGGCATGCACCACCATGCCCAGCACCATTTGTCTTATTTATGCAAGGTTTCATGGGCAAAGTAGGAGCTAAGAATGAAGAAAGTATGGGCTTCTCATCTTTGAAAGGTTGTATTCTGTTCAAAACATCTGCGATGCTCTCATTTACAAATTTTGATTAAAATGGATTAATGGGAGAATTTGCACCTGTCTACCTTATACATAATATAGAGAACTGTGAGAATTTACATCTGTACACCTCGCCTACACAGAGTTCTTGCATTCACAAGTCTTGCATTCACACTAGTCTATGACCTTACATAATTCTAGAACATTCTTCCACTATATTTAGCTGGCATTTTGGCTGAAAATCTTTGTAAAAAATGCAATAGTCTTCCCTGGTTTGTTAGCATTGGACTTGATTTCACTTTTTGAAAATAAGGGGTGATAGTCATTATGAACAGTGCTATAATCCAGCAAAGTCCCACCCAAATGGCCTTGTTGTTAATTTTGCACCTGCTTTTTATATATTTGCAAGCATTTTCCTCACTGTACAGACTGATAGCATAGACTCTTATATGATAGCACATCTCCCTTCGACAGCAGTCAAACCCCTTTGAATTAACTGCTTTTAATTTTCACTCCCCTTGTGGGAACTGTGTGTAAAATGAGAATAAGAGTTTGAAAGACAACCTCTCCTACAAGCTAAGTGCATGATACTTAATGCTTGAGCACTTAAACTTGGTCTTAGTTAAAAGTTTAAGTTTAGAGAGGCAATATTTGCAAAGCTACACATCTAAAAATGGGTTAGTAACCAAAATATATGAGGAATTCAACTCAATAGCATGAAAATAAATTACCCAATTAAAAAATGGGCAAAGGACTTGAATAGACATTTCTCAAAAGAAGATATACCAATGACCAACAGGTAATTTAAACAACTATCAACTAATTAATTCACTAATTATTAGGGAAATACAAATTAAAACCACAATAATTACACTTGTTAGAAAGGCTATTATCAAAAAGATGAAAGACAAATATTGGTGAGTATACAAATAAAAGGATGCACTATTAGTGGAATATATATATATAGCCATTTTGGAAAACAGTATGGAGATTTCCTCAAAAATTAAAAATAGAGCTACCATATAATCCAGCAATGTCATTTCTGGTTGTATATCCAAAGGAAATGAAGTCAGTGTGTTAAAGAGACTCGGTACCCCCCATGTTTATTGCTGTATTGTTCACAGTAGCTATGTAGTGGAAGCAACCGAAATGTCCATCAACTGATAATTGGATTGAAAAAATGTGGATATATGTACAAGGGAATACTGTTCAGCCTTTAAAAAGAAGGAAATCCTGTGTTTTTCTAAAGTATGGATGAACCTGGAGAACATTATGCCAAGTGAAGACAGACACAGAAAGACAAATGCCGCGTGATCTCACTTATGTGGAGTATGAAGTCTAACTCACAGAAGCAGAGGGGACAATGGTGGAGAGTTACTGGTGAGGATGAGGATGGCAGAGAGAAGTGCTGGTCAAAGGAGAAAAGTTTTCAATTAGATGGGGGGTACTTTAAACCTCGACTAAAAATCTTTTTGTTTGTTTCACTTTAAATGATTGTTTTATTGATTACATTTCATGATAAACACATATTTTCTTTGTAAGGCAAAGAAATATTATTCCCAAGTTTTAAGGATTAAATAAAAATACAAGTTTTTCATTTAGAAGATTAAGCATGCTATTGATGTTTTGGGAAATGATTAAGAGATTTGTTTTCAAAAAGAATCCCTGATACTGAATTAAAACATAAGTGGTGTATTAGTTTGCCAAGGCTGACATAGCAGAGTGCCACAATGGGGTGGCTTAAACAACCAAAATTTAGTTCCTCACTCTTCTGGAGGCCAGAAGTTCAAGGTCAAGGTGTTGACAGGTGTGGCTTCTGAGGAGAGACTGCGCTCCTTGGCTTGTAGGTGGCTCTCTGTGTCTCCATGTGGTCCTCTCTGTGTGTGGGTGTGTTGTCTGTGTTCTAAACTCTTCTTAGAAGGACACCAGTGCTATTGGATCGGGCCCACCTTCATAACTCCATTTTAACTCAATTACCTATTAAGACCCTGTCTCCAAATACATTCACAATGTGAATTCAGACCAAAACAAATAGCAAGAGTTTCTTGTCCCCAGAATCATGTCTTGCCTTCCCCACCTCCACCACACACACAAACACACACACACACACACACACACACACATATCTTTCTCTGCTGGTAACTCCGCAGAAGAAATAGCAATCCTGGTGGAAAGTGTTGGCACGCACGGCTGTGGATCCTCACATTCATGCGATTCTTCCTTGGCATTTTCACACATCTATCTGCTTCAGCATTTCACAAATGGAAACTGAGGTCCAGACAGCCTCACTTGCAGGCAGACCAGCTGACAGAGTCCTGCCTGCTTTTTCCGAAGGCCCTGTAAGCAGACCCTTTCACTGCTTACTGAATTAGGGAGTCCTCTCCTTGACCCCTTTTCTCCACAGCCCAAAGTGTGGGCTAGGAAGCCGTCTTCAAGTTACACCCTCAAGCATTCATAAAGCGGATTGTACACAGGAGACTACTCAGGGAGACAGGGCAAGCACAGGAAATAATCAGGAAATTAAAGAACAGTATCAAAGCCTTCACTGCCTGAATCGAAAGTCAACTTGACCTCGCTGGCCAGGGTCAAACTTCCCTCCTGGCCAGCTGTGTTGAAGCAAACAGCTGGTGCCAATCTGCCAGATAGCATTCTACCTTATGATGGCTTTTCCAGAGACCCATGCAGGGGCGGAGGAAGAGAGGCAGGGACCTCTGGTGTGTGCAAGGCCAGAAACCTCATGCAGGCAGAAACTAAGCAGAGGGTCAGAGCAGGAAGCAAGTGTGTTAGCCGTTTCCCCTGTCCCTCCAGATGAGCACAGATCAGACCCTTCATCCATGATCTTTGCATTATACTCTTTTCTTAAATCTCCAAACGTATTTCCTCTAATATTTCCCCCATTCTCCAGCAAAGGATTATTCTGTATGCACTCGCGCGCACACACTCTCTCACACACACACACACACACACACACACACACACACATACATAATGCAAACTGAGCATTCATGTTTACAGTTAGTTTAATGAAACAGTGAAGCCGTTCTTACTATTTATTAGTACTCATAATTATTCTTGGGTGATATGGTCAGTAACCATAAATAAATGGGAAGTGATTCTCCCACTCTCAAATCTGAACATGATAAAGCTGGACTACTATATACCAGGCACTTTGGTTGGTGATGAGGATGTTGGGATGAAGGCCAAGAAGAGGTGGCACACCTGAAAACCTTCTGGCAGGCTCTGTGATGAGAGCTCCAGGCCTTACTGTATGGCAGGTATGGCAGACTGTACTGGTCATGGGGCTGGGTTTGAGGCTCCGTGGTAGAGCACTTGCCTGGCCTGTGTGAGGCACTGGGTTCGATCCTCAGCACCACATAATAAATAAATAAATAAGGTCCATCAACAACTAAAAAAAAAAAAAAAAAGATGGTCATAGTTATCACCATGCACCTTCCTAATGGGTGGAGTTTATTTCAGCACCCCATTGATTGTGGGAGGGTCCTGTGAAGGCGCTGGCTATTAGAACATAGAGGAAGTAGTGATGGTCCCATTCCAGGGATAGTCCCTAACTGTCTGCAGTTGCCTCTTGCTGCTTCTTGGAATGGTGCCTCTGTCAATGCTCCCTCTCAGAACCCAGCTGTCATGCTCTGAGCAGTCTGAGCCCCACAACGAGGCCTCATGTAGGCACCCCAGTCGAAGGCCTAGCTGAGCTCCAGCCAACTGCCAGCCACGTGAGAAAGCCACCTTGGATGTCCAACCCAGGGGAGCTTTGGGCCACTCTAGCTCCATCTGCCATCCAACCACAACTGTGTCCAAGACCCCAAATAAGAACCACCCAGCTGAGCCCCGTCAGATCACAAAGCCATGAGAGAGAATAATAAATTATTTTAAGTCACTAATCTTTGTGGTGGTTGGATAGGCAGCAGAAGAGATTTGGATTAGGAAGTATAGGAATGAGTTTTCACACCCATTCAACAGATGGGAACTGAAATCCCCAAGGGGGTTAAGAATTTCCCACCTTTCTGGACACGGTGGCGGTGGCGCACACCTGTAATCCCAGCGGCTCAGAAGGCTGAGGCAGGAGGATCATGAGTTCAAAGTGAGCCTCCGCAAAAGTGAGGTGCTAAGCAACTCAGTGAGACCCTGTCTCTAAATAAGATACAAAATAAAATAAAATAAAAATACAAAATAGAGCTGGAGATGTGACTCAGTGTTTGAGTGCCCCTGAGTTCAATCCCCAGTACCCCCAAAAAAATAAAAAATAAATTTCCTACCTTCGAAGAGCTGGTAGGTGGCAGAATCAACATGTAAACTCAAGCAGACCTGGCACTGCACAGTTTGCACACTTGATTTCTTCCTGGTGTGAACTCCCAATCTGGGAAGAGAGAGCCAAGGCTAAAGTATGGGAGGCCACATACTTCCATTGTGGGTGCAGGATGGGTACAGACACGGGAGCGAGGGGACCATGTTTGCCATGTTGTCTTGCCACCTCTCCAGCCTCATCTAGCACCTACCCCTCCTTTGACCCCCTACTCAAGCCTGAATGGACTTCCTGCCCGCTGATAAGTCATGCCCTGAGTACTTACCTAAAACTCTCTTTTCCACCCTCCTAAGGCTGATTAATAGCTTTTTATCCTTCAGTGTGTGGTTAAGATGGCTCCTCCTCTAGAAAGCCTTCCCTGACTTCCCCACTACTTCCCTAACAAGGTGAGGTGTTCCCCCTGGACCCCCCAGAGCACCTCACTTTAAACCCTACCTTTAGCTTTCACCATACTGTATTAAAATTGCCATTTCTGAGCCGGGCGCAGTGGCCCATGCCTGTAATCCCAGCAGCTGGGGAGGCTGAGACAGGAGGATCGCAGGTTCAAAGCCAGCCTCAGCAAAAGCAAGGCGCTAAGCAACTCAGTGAGACCCTGTCTCTAAAAAAATACAAAAAAAGGGCTGGGGATGTGGTTCAGTGGTTGAGTGCCCCTGATGAATCCCCAGTACCCCCAAAAATATAAAATGTAAAATAAAATAAATTGCAGTTTTTATAGTCTGGTCCCTTCATGTCAGAAAGTTCCAGGGGAAAAGAGAATGTAGCTCCCATGCCTAACAGAGAGCTGGCAATTTCTAAATGCTCAGTAAATATTGGCTTAATACATGGCATGGAGAACTGCTCATCCCTCAAAGAAGGCCTCACAGAGGCAGTGACATTTCAAGGGACTTGGTTAGATGCCAGGAACTTTGCCCGGTCAGTAATTTTCAACCAGATTCTTGAAGGCATCAAAACTACTCATGAAACTTTTTCCATCATAATAGACTTATCATATCATCCCCATCATAAGGGCCAGCAGAGATTCTCAGCATTTGACATGTTTTAACTCTTTTTGGTCCTCTCAGCTTCCACTACCTATATAAAATCAGATCCTAAAATGGGCATCCACAATCCTGCAGTATCTGCCACAGGCCTACCTCTCCAGTCAAGCCCTGTCCGTTTTCCACGTGTCCCTACACTATAGCCACCCCAAACCACTGGTAATTCCTGGAATTCGTGTTGCTATTTCATGCCTCCTTGGAGTAGGTCATTCCCTCTTGCCCACCCAGCAGGTTTGTTTGATTTTCGTTGCTTTTGAAGTACTGGGAATTGAACCCAGAACTTCAGGCTTGCTGGGCAAGTGTACTGAGCTACATCCCTGCCCCCATCCCCATCCCCCACCACCGTAAACTTTAATCTCTCTTCAAGACCCAGTTCAAACACCACTTCCTCTATGAAACGTCCTCCTGGTTCAGGACAAGCTGGTTACTCCCCTCTGTGGACCATCCCTGGAACTCTGCATTGATCCCACAGATATATACTGAGTACTACTTTGGGCCAGGCATTCTGCTAAACACTACATGAGCAGGGAGGGAGCTTCTAGTCCAGACCTGGGCTCCACTCCATGGAGATGACCATCACAGCTACCTCTTACCTAACTCCATTTCCCTGTATTACCAAAAGTACAAACTCCCCAGGGAAGGAGTTCCTCTTCCAGGAATTATTTGGTCTGAAGAGTGCATAGGTGAATCGCCTTCTCCTGCCTCTCAGACACAGAAGTGAAGTTTTCCCCCAGATGCTCCCTCAATTTCTTGTATTGCCTCAATCCAGAAAGTCTTTTCTTTTTTTTATTAGACGAGAAACAGAGGTCCTTACCAGGCCTGATTTGAGTACCTAGATCAAACCATGCCTGAAATAGGCAGGCATTCACCTCTGCATATCACAGTTACACAAAACTAACAAATTTATTTTGCTTGAGTTTAGTTTCTGTTTCTGCAACAAAAATCACTGTGATAAATACAGAGCCAACTCTTGTTTAATTTTTTTTTTTCCTCTTATGTCTGGTCCAGATATGTCATCTTACTCGTGTTGGTATAAGAGTCACAGTCAGTGACATTCTGCTTGAAGTCTTGGAACTGTTGTTAAGCACCTGAAACCCTCAGATTAGAGAAATTCCAGAATTCTCAACAGCTACTCAAAGACCACCCATCTGGCTCCCTCTTATAGTGTGACATATTTAGAGGGCTACGGAGTCCTTTGCCCAAGCACTTGCTCCCCCAAGTGGCAGTCATTAACACCCAGCAGGCAGTGCACCATGCAGACACCTCAGTGTACTTGGCAAGATCTGACCTCTGCAGCCTTTTCTTGTACATCAGGCCAGCGAGTGTCCCTTGCATTGCAAGTATCTTAAGTGATCATGATAAAATGATTAGCACAGTGGCCAGCATCGGTGATTATTTCCAATCAGGGTTGCACCAGGCAGAAAAACCCAGTAATATCTCAGCAAGATCTCCTGGGTGATAATGACTCTCAACCTTCAGTATATAGGGTGGGGATGAAAGCCAGAGGACTTGTCCAAATACAGACTGCTGAGCCCCATACCCAGAGCTTCTGATCCAGCAGGACAGAATGGCATCCTAGAATTTGTATTTCACACAGGTGATAATAGTGCTTCTGGACTGAGAACCATACACTGAAAATCACCAGAAGATTCCTAGAGATTTGTACGAAGACTCCCCAAAGGAGAAATTTCCAGCACTTGTGTTTTCTGCTTCTTTGAAGCCCTCACTTTAACAGAGATCTCCTGTCACCTCTGTTGTGGGTTTAGAAGACTTGGACAAGTGCAGGAGTGAAAACGTAAATCTACAGGAAAAGTGATGAGCAGTACCGACTTCATGCCAACTTCATGCTTTGGCATGTTTTGCATGTCTGTCACATTGTCACAGCAGCCCCTCATTGCAATTAATCCTGTTTTACAGAGAAAGAAATGGAGGTATCAAGCAGCTGTGCATGTAATTTAAAGAGAAGACAGATGCTGAAGACAATATATATATATATATATATACACACACACATATATATATATACACACACACACACACATATATATATGGAAAAAAGTAATGTAATGTCTCAACTCTAGTGGATGTGATCATGACAGTGGTTCTTGAGCTTGAGTGTGCCTCAGACTCACCTAGGAGACCTGTCAAAACAGAGATTGCAAGAGTATCTAGAATTATTAAAGAGTATCTAGAATTATTAAGACTTTGCCACATTGGAAAGTCTTCTGATGCCAGGAGAGTGCTGGTACCTAATAAACTCACAGAAGTGGTTTTTTGTTTGCTTGTGTGTGTGTGTGTTGCTGAGTATTGAACTCAGGGAGATAGACTTTTACTGTTTTCTACATATGAGTAAATATAAATATAGCCATGGGAAACACTGCTCAAAGAGAACATTAATAACATAACTCTTTGAAGCTGTGTGCAGTAGTATACACCTGTAGTCCCAGCTACTTGGGAGGTTGAAAGAGGAGGACTGCTTATACGCAGAAGTTTAAGGCCAGCCTGAGCAACACAGCAAGATCCACTGGCTGACGCAGGAGGACCCCGAGTTCAAAGCCAGACTCAGCAACAGAGCAAGGCCCTAAACAACTCAGCAAGACCCTGTCTCTAAATATTAAAAAGGGTTGGGGATGTGGTTCAATGGTTAAGAGCCTCTGGGTTCAACCCCCAGTACCAAAATAACAACAACAACAACAACAAAACTATAACTCGAATTTCGAGTCCTGTGAGGGCCCATCAAAGAAGGGGGTGCAACATAGTATACCACTTGGAAAACTATTCGATAATTTCTAATAGAAGTAAACATTTGCTCACCTTGTGACCCAGCAAATCTATTTGTAGATGTTTACCCCAGAGAAATGAGAGTTTATACACACACACACACACACACACACACACAAAACATATATAATATATATATATATATATATATATATGTCAATGTTTTATTCATAATATCCAGGAAAGGAGAGAAAGAAGGAAGAGTGGGAGGGAGGAAGGAAATAACCAGGTGCTCACCAACAGGTAAATTAAAATTTTTAAACGTGATGCAGTGGAACATTACTCAGCAATAAAAAGGAAGGAACTACTGATATAAACCACTTGTATTCCCAACCGAATGAATCCCAAATGAGTTACGTCAAGTGAAAGAAACTGGACACAAATGAGAACATTCTGCATTGTTTCAGGTGTATGAAGTCCAAGTTCAGGTAAAACTAACAGTGTCAGAAAACAGACCTCTGCCGGGCGCGGTGGCGCACGCCTGTAATCCCAGCACTTTGGGAGGCTGAGGCAGGAGGATCGCGAGTTCAAAGCCAGCCTCAGCAATGGCGAGGCACTTAGCAACTCAGTGAGACCCTGTCTCTAATAAAATACAAAAAAGGACTGGGGATGTGGCCCAGTGGTCAAGTGCCCCTGAGTTCAATCCCCGGTACCACAAAAAAAAAAAAAAAAAAAAAAAAAAAAAAAAAGAAAAGAAAACAGACCTCTGTGGTTGCCTGAAGTCGAAAAGGGGGTGCTGAGGAGAGGTAGCAAGAGGGAAAAAGAAGCACTAGGGAACTTTCTGAGGTGATGGGCATGTTCCATTCGTTGGCGGGTGATGGTCACACAGGTGCACACATACATAAAACTTAATGGGGCTGCACGGTACGGTCTGGACATTCCACTGTACATAAGCTGAACTTCAGCAAAGTACTCGAAGCACACATCCGCAGTCTCACCCACACAAAATCCCAGGAGGCTCAGTGCCAGCTGTGACCCGGGTCTTGCCCACTTGGGAGAGGCCGCGGCCCCAGGCGTCCGGTTTCCTCCGCGCGCCAGTCCCACTTCCGTGCGTCTCCGAGCGCAGGCACCGCGGCCGCCTCCCCGGAGGGCGCCGGCCAGCCGACCGCGGGCTGGGGTCTCGCAGGGGTTGCGGGCGAGTGCGCCCCGCCCTCCCAGCGCCCGCGACCGCCGCGAGCCCCGCCCCGCCCCGCCCGCCCTCCGGCCCGCCCGCCTGGCCCGCCCCTCCTTATCTGGTCCCGGGTCCCGGGCCGGGGAGGCGCCCGGCGGGCTGGGGCCACGCGATGTCGCATGGACCGGGACTCGTCCGCACCACGTGCAGCAGCGGCAGCGCGCTGGCACCCGGGGGTGGGCGCGAGCCAGCCCGCGGAGGGGCTGCTGGACTCCGCCTACCCCCGCACCCAGGGGGCCCTGCTCAAAGTGGCGCAGATGGTAAGAGAGGGCGGGCGCGGGGCCGGGGTCGCTCCGAGCGCCCGGGAGGACGGGCCGGGAGCGCACGCGCCGCCGCCGCCGGACCTGGCGGAGTCCCCAGCCCGCGCCGCGGACAGGGCGGGGGCCGCCGAAGCCGAGTCCCCGGGAAAGTTGGCGGCGCCGCCCGCGCCCGGCCCGGCCCCCCGCCGTGCCCGCCCTGCCGCCGCCCGCCCCATCTCGGGGCCCCCGGGCTCCCCAGCCCCCGCTGCGGGGCCTGACCCGCCTGCTGACAAACCGCGGCCCGAGTTCCTCGTCGCCTTCCTTCCTCTGCCCTGGGCCGCGCCGCTTCGAACCCGCGCCGGGGAGGAAGAGTGGCCCGGCCAGCGGCCAGCGGCCAGCGGCCAGCGGCGCTGAGCCGGCCAAGCCCCGCCTCCCGACCCTCAGCCTCCCGCTCCCGGGCCGTCGCCGCGGGGCTTCCCCGCTCCGGGAGCAGTTTCTCCCCGAAGATGAGGGCGCGGGGTCTTGCGTTCCCTTAGGTGGTGCGGTTGGGCTCGGAGAGTTGAGACCCTGGACCGCCTCCGGGCCCCTGCGCTCCCCTGTTCCAAGGGAAGGCCCTGGAAGGCAGATGATCGTTTGGGAAAAGCCGGTTCTGAGGGGCTTGCCCTTTGGGGGGAAGCCAGTCTCCTGAATGCAGGCACCTGGAGCCCGGCGGGACGAAGTGGCGGGCTCTCCGAGTGACCACCGCTGCACCAGGGCCCCAAGGCCAGAAGTTTGCCCGATCTGTTCTCTTGTTTCTCACCCTTTTCTCCCTCCCGTGTTTTTTTGTTTTGTTTTGTTTTTTTTTTTTTTCTTTGAAAATATTTGATCTTAGACACCTTTCCGTTTGTATGATGTGCTTTGAAACTGGGTTGGGCTCTTCGCGACTCGTCGCGAACAGAGGGGAGTGGTAGTTTTTGAGATGTGGGGAAAGAAGTGTGGGATAGGCATAGGCTCCTAGAACCAGAAGCTGGGGCCTGCGAACGTGGAGCAGCCTCTCTGGAGCTGGACACAGGGCGGGCATCCTCTAAGCTTCCGTAGCCCTTATTCCAAATGCTGAAAGTGTAAAAAAGTGGCTCCCTGCCTGGGGACACCTAGAGGAACCGGGACTCGGTTCCTTCCTCTCTTAAGAAAGTGCCTGGCTGAACCCGAAATTAGGAAGTAGAGGAGTTTTCGCAACTACAAAAAAGGCCTGGTGTTGGGTATGAGCAGGGCATTTTTTTTTTTTTCTTTCCTTCTTTTTATTATTGCGGGGGTGGCTGATAGAAGGTTTGATCAGCTAAATGGAGCAGACCGCCCACCTCCTCCATTCTTAAAAGAGAGGCTGGGGTGAGACAGACCCTACCTGACTGTTGGAAGTGATGACTTTGGTGGGCAGAGATTGGGATCAGAAGCTTGAGTCTTGGCCCATGTGTTTGGTGGACAAAGATGTTGGGGTATGAAAAAACTCCTTGTTGGTCTGTATTTTGGTAACAAAGGTAATTGCAGGTGAGAAGCTGGCGCACCGGCCCATGAGTTTGAGGAACAATGGTATTGGAGGATGAGAGACCTCCATCTCTCATTACAAGTGCCTCTGGCCTGTGGCCCTTGTGCCAGGTTGTAGGTGACAGTCAGTGATGGGGCCTGTTGTTCAAAAGAAGAGAACAAAGACTTGAACAATTTCTTTATCTGGCTGCTGCTTTTCTGTGTGCTTTGCTTGAAACCATGCCACCTCTGCAGGATGGTCAGGTAGCTACAGGCTAGTTTGATCAGACCCTGTAGGGGTGAAGTTGCCCTGCCAGGGTGGTCATATTATATAATAGACCACTTAGGACTGTCTGCTGGGGCCTCCTGTCTAACTCCTCCCTGTTCTCCTTCTCTTTTCTGGGGTTCCTACTTAGGCATTTGATATTTATTTGTCTTCATTTCTGGACAGCACTCAAGTAGCCAAGTTGTAACTTTGAGGAAAATAGAAACAGTTAAAATGGTGCCACCCTTTGGGCATTCTATCCATGCATCTCTCTCTCTCTCTCTCTCTCTCTCTCTCTCTCTCTTTGTGTGTGTGTGTGTACTGGGGCTTGAACCCAGGGACCTTACCACTGAGCCACATCCCCAGCCCTTTTTTTTTTGTTGTTGTTGTTTTGGTACCGAGGATTGGACTCAGGGGCACTCGACCACTGGGTCACATCCCCAGCCCTTTTTTTGTATTTTATTAGAGACAGGGTCTCACTGAGTTGCTTAGTGCCTCGCCATTGCTGAGGCTGGCTTTGAACTCGCGATCCTCCTGCCTCAGCCTCCCAAGTGCTGTGATTACATGCATGCGCCACCGCACCCGGCTCCCCAGCCCTTTTAAAATATATTTTATTTCGAGATGGGGTCTCCTTGAGTTGCTTAGAGCCTCCCTAAGTTGCTGAGGCAGGCTTTGAATTTGCAATCCTCCTGCCTCAACCTCCACAGCTGCTGGGATTACAGGCATGGGCCACCGCGCCCCATGGGTCTCTCATTGTGACTACACGCAGGCCCTTTTGTCCTTGGCTTCCCAAGAAGTATTTTCATCACTTGCTGATCAACAGACCTTTCTACGGGTTCCCTTAAGAAGGAATTGCAAGCCGGGCACAGTGGCGCACACCTGTAAACCCAGCACTTGGGAGGCTGAGGCAGGAGGATCGCGAGTTCAAAGCCAGCCTCAGTAATGGTGAGGCACTTAGCAACTCAGTGAGACCCTGTCTCTAATAAAATACAAAACAGGGCTGGGGATGTGGCCCAGTGGTTGAGTGCCCCTGAGTTCAATCCCCGATAAAAAAAAAAAAAAAAAAAAAAAAAAGGAATTGCAGAGGCTGTGTCTTTAGAGAACAGCTTCCCATGCCTTGGGCGGGCCTCTTCTGAAACCTACACTACCAGAAAATGAAAAGGGGAGAAAACAGGAAGAAAGCAGGTCTCTAAGTGACTGCTGGCACTTGTCATGTCACTTATCTATGTATAATTCTTACACTTCTGTGGCCACAAGGGCTTCATTTCTTTCATTTTCCTTATTAAATCAGAGACATAGTCACAGTTCTTCACTTACAGGAACTTAAAAAAAAATAGCTGTTTTTTGAGCCCTCCTATTGCTCTTAATGTACAAGGAATTGTGTACTATATACCACGTATATATCTTCTCACTTAATGTTTTTAAGAAACCTGTGGAATCACATCTTTGACAGATGAAGAAACTGAGGCTAAGACTTATTAAGGCCACACAGCGGTCAGCAGCAGCCGTAGAGTCTACCCAGGCCTCTTGTCCCCAGAACACACAACTCCCACAGTCGTTGCTTGTTAGCAGATCCAGGGAAATCAAAACCACAATGAGATAACTTTATACCCACAAAGATGATATTAACTGAAAAAGACAGATAATAACAAATGACAAAAATGGAGAAGATGTGAAGAAATTGGAACTCAGGGATATTGCTGATGGGAAGGTAAAGTGAGCTACATCCAGGAGATGTAAAAACATATGTCCATTCAAAGACATATGTTCGTATGTGTTTGCAGTAGTATTATTCATCATAGTCAGAAAGTGGCAACAACACCAATGTCCATCAAATGATGGATGTATACTACCAACAATAAGGCAAGTGATACATTCATACGGTGGAATATTATATAGCCCCAAACAATGGAGACTGAAGTACCAACATATGCAACTGAATGGATGACCTTTGACAACATTGTGCAAGTGAAAAAAGTCAGTCACAAAAACCCACAATTTATATGGTTCTACTTGTATAAACGATTGAAAATAGGCAAATTTATAGACACAGAAAGTGAATTGGTGGTTGCTTAGGGCTGGATATGGTTGGTGATAGGAAATGAGAAGTGATCAGCCCCTGCCCTCCTTATACTATGATTGAGGAAGCAGACATCAATCAAATGACTACAGGCAAATGCATTCATCCCTTGGTATCCCTTGGTAGGGTTTGGGGGGGCATAATGAAAAAATATTCAAAGATTGATTGTGGTGATGGTTGCACAACTCTGTAAATCATCGAGCTTTATACTTTAAATAGGTGAATTGTATAGTATTTGAATTATGTCCTAGTTAGCCATTAAAAAGAGAGATCTAGAGAGGCGATTGGGGGGGGTGCTCTACATACAGCCACAGGATGTGGGGAGCACAAACATATTTCAGGAAACCCACTTTGGGTCCCCACTATACCAACCACTAGGAGAAGGAGTGTCCACTGCAGGCCTCACAGAGTGGGCTGAAGGGCCAGGTCTCCTGGCATCACCAAGAGGCCTGGGCTGGAAGAGATGCCCTTGGCTGGCCAGGAAGATTAAAGTTAATAGTTGGTCACCTATGGGAAAAGGGTCACAGCCCCTGCCCTCCTTATACTATGATTGAGGAAGCAGACATCAATCAAATGACTACAGGCAAATGCATTCATCCCTTGGTATCCCTTGGTAGGGGTTGGGGGGGGCATAATGAAAAATATTCAAAGATTGATTGTGGTGATGGTTGCACAACTCTGTAAATCATCGAGCTTTATACTTTAAATAGGTGAATTGTATAGTATTTGAATTATGTCCTAGTTAGCCATTAAAAAGAGAGATCTAGAGAGGCGATTGGGGGGGTGCTCTACATACAGCCACAGGATGTGGGGAGCACAAACATATTTCAGGAAACCCACTTTGGGTCCCCACTATACCAACCACTAGGAGAAGGAGTGTCCACTGCAGGCCTCACAGAGTGGGCTGAAGGGCCAGGTCTCCTGGCATCACCAAGAGGCCTGGGCTGGAAGAGATGCCCTTGGCTGGCCAGGAAGATTAAAGTTAATAGTTGGTCACCTATGGGAAAAGGGTCAGAGGCGAATCCTGACAGATGATCATGTTGGGAGTCCCCAGTTACTCCTTTATACAGTATGTTTAATTTGGAGATATGTGATATATTGGAGATGGTGAGAAGGAAAAAGATGTAGTAAGAAACAAGCCAGTATTGGTTCAATTCTTTTTTTTTTTTTTTTTTTTTTGTACCAAGGATAGAACCCAGGGTGCTTAACCACCGAGCAACATCCCCAGCCTTTGTTTGATTGATTGATTGATTGATTGATTGATTGATTGAAACAGGGTCTTGCTAAGTTGCTTAGGGCCTCACTAAGTTGCTGAGGCTGGCTTTGAACTTGCAATCCTCCTGCCTCAGCCTCCCAAGTCAGTGGAATTACAGGTGTGCAACCCCACGCCCGGCTATCATTTCTTTCTCAGAGACAATTTTTAATCTTCCCACCGCAGACATTTAGAAATTGGCTTTATTTCATTGAGCATCTGCTATACTGTTAACTCTTTTGAAGTTGTGCACAGTATAGCTGTTAGCAAGGTAGACCTCTGCAGAAAAACAAAGGCTGTGGCATTTGCACAATCATAATATGGAATGAGAATGAGGAGGTATTCATAGGCAGCAAAGATAAAAAGCTGAGTATTTTCCAGGAGGTTCGTCTGTTTATTCAGCAAATATTTATTCAGCACCTACTGTGTGCTGTGGAAAGAAGCCTACACAAAACAGATCAGCCCCTGCCCTCCTTACACTGTAATGGAGGAAGCAAACATTAATCAAATGACTACAGGCAAATGCATTCATCCCTTGGTATCTGTGGGGATGGATTCCAGGACCCACCTCTGATACCAAAATACACAGATGCTCAAGACCCTGGTATAAAATAGTGACATGATTACCAGGAACTTCCACACGTCTTCTCACATATTTTAAATCTAACTTACTTATAATACCTAATACAATGCAAATGCTACGTAAATAGTTATATTGTATTGCTTAGGGAATCATGACAAGAAAAAAATTAGTTCATGTTCAGTACAGATGAGACCGAGTACCACCTGTAACTTAATTACAGGCTGGGACAAAAGTTGGAAAGGAGAGGTGCTCTTCTTGGAGGCCAGGAAGGACTTTCCTGAGGAAGGGATATTGGATGTGAACTTGAGGAAACAGCATTACAAGAAGAAGAAAGTAGAGCCGGGTGCAGTGGCTGAGGCAGGAGGATCGTGAGTTCAAAGGCAGCCTCAGCAATGGCGAGGCACTTAGCAACTCAGTGAGACCCTGTCTCTAATAAAATACAAAAAAGGGCTGGGGATGTGGCCCAGCTGTCGAGTGCCCCTGAAGTCAATCCCCAATACCAAAAAAAAAAAAAAAAAAAAAAAAAAAAACCAAGAAAAAGAAAATGTGGACAGTGGCCCTGAGTCTGGAGGAAGGAGTATCGTGTAAGATTGGATGAGCCTGGAGAAGTATGCAGAGAGCATACCTCAGGTCTGCCAGATCATGGTGAAGATACCTGTCCTTGTTCTATGAAAATCAGGGAAATGTTCAGTGTGGACTCACCATTGATGTAGTTCTCAATCAGTGGCTGTACTGCCCCCTAGAGGTCATTTTGGAATTCTAGGGAAACTTTTTGGTTGTCACAGGAATATTAGTCATGTTACATATACATTTTATTAATTTCAGGACAGTAATGAGAATATTGCAAAATATTTTCTTTTCTAAAAAAGTTTTTTTTTGCCTGAAATAAGATTAAAGGAAACTACCTAGGTTGGATGGCACCTTGGATGTGAGTCTGGGGAGAATACACAAAGTTTTCTGGCATAAGGGTGGTCCTAAAGGCCATAAGGTCAGGGCAATTCTGGGCTTCACTTTAGGAATTCACAGTACAGGTGCCAAATGGAATTATACTGTGAGGGAGCTCAGCCTCTGGTGTAGCTGTGAATAGACCTACGAGTGGAAAATGGCCCAATATAACCCAGAATGGGCACCCCTTTGTGTTGTGACTTAGCTCTATATGGCAGAGGGTGGAAGGGCTCTGGTTTGGTTCATGCTGTTGTTTGGCTGCCATTTCATGTGCTGGAAGATTGGTTCTCAGTTTGGCAGTGGGAGATGGTGAACCTTTAAGAGTTAGAACCTAGTACAGGGTCCTTAGATCTGAGGGGTCATGTCCTCAGAAGGGCTTATGGGATCCCAGCCTCAGCTTCCTTTATTGAGATGTGACTTCTTCCTCTTGCACACACTCTACCATGTGCCATGGGGCCCTTGCAAGAGCCTGCACCATGCTGTTGGACTTTCATCCTCCAAAACCTAATTAAGCGTCTTCTTTATTAAGTTAGCCTGCCTTCAGTATTTTATTACAGTAATGAAAAATGCACTAATACAGTTCCTAAGTGTGATCTGCACATCTACGTCCTACCTCCTGGAATATGGAGCATTCATTAACGCAAAGAACCTCACTGCCAAGATTCTTTGGCTCTCAACCCAGTCCTGAATCCAAAAACAAGAAACTACTTTCTGCCAATGGCCAAATAAAAATAGATGCTGGGGTTTTAGCTTAGTGGTGGAGCACTTGCCTTGCATGTGTGAGGGAGTGGATTCAATCCTCAGCCCTACATAAAAAGAAGTAGATAAATAAATAAATAAATAAATAAATAAATAAATAAATAAAGGTATTGTGTCCATCTACAACTAAAAATATGGACACAATACCTTTATTTTATTTATTTATTTTATGTGGTGCTGAGAATCGAACCCAGTGCCTCCCATGTACTAGGGGAGTATTCTACCACTGAGCCACAACCCCAGCCCTAAAAATATAATTTTTTAAATATTTATTTTTTAGTTATAGGTGGACACAATATCTTTATTTCTATGTGGTGCTGAGGATTGAACCCAGTGCCTCACGCATGCTAGGCGAGCGCTCTACCTCTGAGCCACAACCCCATCCCTTAAAAATATTTTTAAAAATAAAAATAATTTTTTAAAAAGTTCCAGGCCTTATTCCTCTCAAAAAAAGTAATACTTATTCATTGTAGAAACTTCAGATAACACAAAGAAGAAAGAACTCTCCCATTTCTCACCCCCCCCCCAAAAAAAAATTAATATTTAAAGTAACTTTAGGGTCTGGGGTTGTGGCTCAGTGGTAGAGTGCTTGCCTGGCCCTTGTAAGGCACTGGGTTCGAGCCTCAGCACCACCTAAAAATAAATAAATAAGATAAAGGTATTGTGTCCATCTACAACTAAAAAAAAATATTTTTTTAAAAAATGAATAAAGTGGGACTGGGGTTGTGGCTCAGCGGTAGAGCGCTCACCTGGAACGTGCGCGGCCCAGGTTCAATCCTCAGCACCACGTACAAATAAACCCATTGTGTACAGCTAAAGCAAATAAATAAATATTTTAAAAAATTAATAAAGTAACTATAGTATTTTATAGTAGATACATGTAATCTTGTAGTTTTTAGTTAGGTTGATGCTATACATGATTCATAAGTTTATTTTTTGCTTGATGTGTAATGAATGTTTTCTCCTGTTACATAGTGTTTGCCTGCAGATTTGGTCTTAAGCAATGTGTCTGTACAGTCACATGGGTTCCATGGTTTATGTGGCTCAGGAGCATCCAGTTCAACTCATGTGCAAACAAGGCTGTGATGAATTTCCTCACTGAGAAGTTCTGGTGTACAAACTTGTAAATACTTCCTCTGGATAAATGGCATTGACCTTTTGCTGAGAGAGAAATGAAGTGCTTCTTGCCTTTCTGAGGTGGTTGGTGCATTAAACAATTTTCTAGGCTTTTAATGTCTACAAATTAGTGGATGTTCCTTTATCATCCAGGAGCCAAGTGTGATAATAATAATATTTTAAATTATAATAGTATTTGGGGTGTCTGATGATTTGGGGAAGGAATAATGACAGAGACTAGAAAGTCCAGTTGTGCTTTTAAATGCATTTGTGTTTACTTAATGGCCACGGCCATCTGCAGATGTTTGAAGGACAGTGGTACCACACATGTGCAAGACCTTAGGTCGGCAGGCTACAGAGCAAAAAGGCTTTTGTTATCACTGGTGAGAATTACCCTCCAGGGCACTGCACGTGACCACCTGCTGCAGGGTTGGGAACCACTGGCCAGAGGTGAATTGATAGTGATCAAAACAGTCCCAGGAGGGTCCACCAGGTTGCAGGATCCAGAGAGGAGGTGAGGGAGCATGTTGGGGGGGGAGACCCCCTGTGAGCCTGGAGCGTTCCACAGGTTTTCTGGCACTATGGTGGGTACCAGAGACTCTCCTGGGCCTCGCATGGGGAGTCTGTGTGGGGGCTGATATATTTATTTAAATTCTTGTTTCAGGGAAGGCCTCCTTTCTTCTGCCTTCCTCCCAGCCCCGGCGCTTCCTGTTCAGCCCACTGGACATCCATCTGTTTCCTCCCCTGCCATCTGCCCCGCCACGCGGTGCAGCGCTGCTCCAGCCCTGGAAGCCTCCCCGTGACCCGCCGGCCGCCACACGCCGGCTCTCATTGTCACCAGTTTGGCTCAGAGGTTTCCTCGCGGGCTGCTCACTCCCTGGCATTCCTCACTGGGGCCTATTGTGACTCCCGGGCACAGCGGGGCCCTGGCTCGGAGCCGGGCGCTGGCTGGCTGCTGGAGGCTCTGCAACCCCGGGGCGTTCAGAGGGAAAGGATGGGACGGGATCCCTCCCGGTCCCCTCCCGGTCCCCTCCCCGCCGCTCCTGGCGGAAATAGCTGCTGACTCCGGCCTGAGAGGCGGTGTACCTGGTTTGTGTTTCAGTCAGCAAGGGCAGTGAAGCGGCTTTTTGTTTCCTGAACAGTCTCTCACTCTCTCCCCCTCCTTCTCTGTGTCTGTCTGTCTGTCTCTAGTTAGGATCGATGGATGGATAGAGAGAAAGCAATTGCTCGTAAAGCAGTTTTCATGTATTACTTTGAAAGGTTTTTTTTTTTTTTTTTTTTTTTTTTTTTTTTTGTGGTACCGGGGATTGAACTCAGGGGCACTCGACCACTGGGCCACATCCCCAGCCCTTTTTTGTGTTTTTATTAGAGACAGGGTCTCACTGAGTTGCTAAGTGCCTCACCATTACTGAGGCTGGCTTTGAACTCGAGATCCTCCTGCCTCAGCCTCCCAAAGTGCTGGGATTACAGGCGTGCACCACCATGCCCGGCTACTTGAGCTCTTTTTGTTTCTTGTTTTGCAGCACTAGGGATTGAACCCAGGGCCTTGCATGCTCATGATCAAATGCTCTACCACTGAGCTACCTGCCTAGCCTTAGAACTTGAGCTCTTAAAAGGTCAAATAGGGTCTTCCCACCTACATGATGAATTAATTGCTCTGTGTAACTTGCCAAATCATTAAACATTAGAAAATGGTGCTGTGATACTGTATTCACAACTACCATAACTGACCCATATGACTCCTCGATAATGGGCAGGCTGTGGTCCATCTAGCAGGAGGTGCTGTGAGACTTGGCAGCAGGTGCTATGATGGCCTGGCCTTTGGCCAAAGATGAAATCATCTGGAATGGAGAACCCCCCCCCCCCTGGGGTGCTGAACAGACAGAATGTGCATTGTGTTTTAGAAAGCATTTTCACAGGATACCTGCCCTTATCATTCTTGCTTTTAAGTTGTAAGTTGCTGCAGGAAGGGTTGGGAAAAGAGAGTTGGGAAGGGTTGGGAAGATTTAAGTGCCTGTTTTATGTCAGGCATCCTCACCTGAAGTTTTCCCTCTGTTTAAACCTTCTAATCACTGTATGTATACATATATTTTATTTTCCCATTCTTTTGGTTGACTGGAAACCTCAAAAGTAACTTTGTAACTTAACCAAAGTTTAAAAAAAAAAAAAAAAAAAAACTCTTAAACTCTGACACTGCCGTTGAATCCAGGACCAGTCAGGTCATCTTTCCCCACAGGGGCGTGCTACCTGTTCATGTGTAGTGAACAGGGTCCCAGCCTAGCCCACTGTGGCAGACACCCCAGGGTGACGCCGTGTGAGTCACACCCTGATGTAAGTCCATTCTCTTGAGTGTGGCTGGAATCTCTGGCTTTATTCTGAACCATGTAAGATGGCAAATGTGATGGGATGTCATTCTCATGAATATGTTGCATCAGATGCCAAGGGGAAGCCTGGTTACAGATGTAATTAAGGTTCCCAATCAGTTGATTCTGAGTTAATCCAAAGGTGATTTTTCCCCAAGTGGGCCTGACTTCATCAGGTGAAAGTTTTAAAAGTACTGTGTCCTCTCAAGGGGAGGGCTCTGAAGAGGGAAACTGCCTTGTTAGGAGGTTCTGGGGCAGAGTCCTCATAATAGCACCAATGGGTGCTGTGACTCAGAGCTGAGAGTAACCACCAGCTCACAGCCAGCAAGAAAGCAGGGACCTTGGCTACAGCTGCAAAGAGCTGAATTCTGTCAATACCCAGGTGAGTGAGTTTGGAAGAGAATTCCAAGCATCAGATGAGAGCGCAACCCAGCCAGCATCTTGACTGCAGCCCGTGAGACCCTGAAGCAGAGAACTCTTGCCCCTCAGAAACTGAGATGTCTCTTGTTTTAGCTACTAAGTCTGTGGTAATTTATCTAGTGCTTCTATAGATAAGGGACACATCCACAGAACCCCATTTATCCCACATCGGAGTGCCTGTGGCTGTTCCCTACCAAGAGAAGATGGGGGCATCGCTAGTACTAGAAGCAGAAGGTACAGTGGCTTATCTGAATAACTGGGCTGTGGTCATGTCATCGAATTTCTATGAAGTAGGTCCATTTCTTTTCTTTCTTTCTTTTTTTTTTTTAAATACTTTTTTAGTTGTAGATGGATACAATATTTTATTTATTTATTTTTATGTGGTGCTGAGGATTGAACCCAGTGCCTCACGCATGCTGGGTGAGCTCTCTACCTCTGAGCCACAACCCCAGCCCTAGATCCATTTCTTGAGTTTTTGATCTGGCCATTGTGTGGAATATTTTAATGCAAGAGCTCATTCATCATCGTAACAACCCTGTGAAGTGTTGGTATATATTTTCATTTTATAGATGAGGAAACTGATGGATGGAGCTTAAATGTCTGTAGTCACTCAGCTGTAAAAACTAATTCCATTTCCCAGCTGTCAATCTCTCCCCCATAGTCAGTCTAAAAAAAAAAGTTAAAATTCTGATCCAAACAGTAACCATGGCTGAGCATTGTTGAGGTTATTTTTGCTCTTTTGAATGGATAACATTTATATGACCAAGATTCAGAAAGTAACCAAAATCCCCCAATTCCCATTTTCCCCTCCCTGGAGACTGCTGGAGGCTCCCTGTGATACTGGTTTCTCATATGACTATCAGGAATTATTTTACACCTGTGCATGCTTCCCTTCTCCTCCCAGAGTGAATACAGAGACCCACTGTTCTGTTCTTTTATTAACTAATTGTCTCCATCTTGGAGACAATTCCATATTCATTCAGAAAGAGTGTCCTCTTTCTTCTTTCTCTGCATTGAAGCTGCGTTGTGTTCCAGAGAATGGATTTACTGTGATAAGTTTAACCAGTCTCCCATTGACTGGTTATTCCCATTTTTGTTGTCTAACAGAGCTATGGTGGCTGCTTTTGTATATATCATAGTTCTGTGTGTATACAAGAATATCAGAGAAACTCCTAAGAGTAGAATTCCTGGACCAAATGTTGCATGCCCTTAGAAATTTTTTTCATCTGCCCTGAAACTCAGGTTCTAGAACATCACCTTTTGATCTTCCCCTGAGGGCTTCAGGAGTCTTCCATGTCCATTGTCCATTGCAAAGGACTCTACTTTGGGTTCAAACGTGTTTGGAGATCCACTTTTCTAATATGCCACTTTTCCTTAAGGTATTAGAACCAGAGCCAGACGCGGTGGTGCACACTTGTAATCCTAGCAATTGGGAGGCTGAGGCAGGAGGATCACGAGTTCAAAGCCAGCCTCAGCAATGGTGAGGCACTTAACAACTCAGTGAGACCCTGTCTCTAAATAAAATACAAAAAAGGGCTGGGGATGTGACCCAGTGGTCGAGTGCCCCTGAGTTGAATCCCTGGTACCAATAATAAAAAAAATATATATATATATATATATATTAGAACCAGAAAAATGTAGGGAACAAGAAGACCTGTGTGCTCAGCGTTTCTCTTAGAATTTCTCCATCACAATGAGAGTTGAAGAACAGAGTGGATGGGGAGAATGTGCAGCTGGTTTATTGAGGGAGGAAAGGAAACCAGGGCAGAGTAGCTAGACACAGGTGAGTTTCTGAAACCTAGCCTCAGCTAGATCTTACTGGGAACTCTGGAGAATTATGTGCACCACCTAGATTGTCCTTTGAAACAAGAAGCTGGGCTTTTAAACTCTCTTCATTGGCTATAGGTCAGGAAGGAGGGTGGATGAACTCCCAAGACCCATGAGCCAGACCACTTGCATCATCCAAGGGAAATCATTTGCAGAAGGGTGCAGGGAGAAGAGTGGGCAACCCCAGTAGTTGGGGATAGATGCTCTGACCTGGCAAAGAAGGCCCTGGGGATCTGCGCAGGGACCAATGTCATCACTGCCTGTGTGTGTTGGAATCGTCTTCAGTCAAACTGATCTCTGCTGAGACTCTAAGCTGATGCTTTTTGTGGACATGCAAACCTGACTGCATCTTTCTCCCACCTGCAATCCTGACCTGTCTGTATTCTCTGTAAGTGTCCCTCTGGATCTTCAGTGCCAGGCAGCTGCCTGACAGACCTTTCAGAACTTTTTTTGATGTTACTTTTTGCTGTCTACTTGAAGAGTTGTGTTTTTTTTTTTTTTTTTTTCCAACTTGAATTTGAAACAGGAGGAAGAAAACATCAATGTTTACTGAATGAAAAGTACAGTCAATAGGAAGGGAAATTATTTCTGTTACCTTTTAAAGGACAATTGCTGATACAGTTTTAACTCCTTGGAAGGATCTAAGTGTATAGCCACAGACAAATTTTCCTGGAAAGCAGATATTTGATTTCCAGAATGGGGACCTTATTGACACCTACTCTTGTGGTTTTCACTTGCGAAAGGTAAAAGAGGCACCACAGACTCCCATATTGATACCGTGGTCTTGGTTTTACAAGGGCTCCTCCTATTATCGAACAGTGCATCTGTCCTGTTTTCTGGCTGCTGCTCTGGGCAGAAGAAAGAACTCTAACATAAAACCCATCCCCTGGGCCCAGTGGGGGTCTCCTTGCTGATGGTCAGTCAGTTCACAGTGATACCAGTCCTATTTTTAGAGATCTGATTGCTACTTTAACTTACTCTGGTTAAGGAATGAAAAAATCACTTTCCAGATGAAGTAGGTAAAATAATGGCTCCCAGAATATACCTCCACACCTCCACATCCCAATCCTGGAACCTGTGAATGCTGCCTTGTTTGGAAAAAGGGTCTTCTTATATGTAATTAAGGATCTTGGAGTGAGGAGATCATCCTGTGTTAGCTGAGTGGGCCCCAGATCCAATGAAAGTGTCCTTGTAAGAGACACAGAGGAGAAGAAGGTGGAAGGTGTGTGAAGAAGAGGCAGGGGCTGTAACAAGCCCAGGCTTACCAGGGCAGCCACCAGACAGGAGAAGAAGCAAGGACTTCTGCCTTAGGGTCTAGAGCAAATGTGGTCCTGCTGACACCTTCACTTCAGTCCAGTGATACTGATTTCAGACTCTGGCCTCCAGAACTGTGAGAGAATAATAACTGTTGTTCTAAGCTACCATATTTGTGGTAATTTGTTATAGCAGCCACAGGAAACTAATACAACCAATTAAAGACTTTCCACTGTGGTCAGAGTCTAAGAATCTTCAACAGTGCAAACAAACTGTAGGCATTTAATATTTTTCTCCTTTTCGACGCCCTTTGCTCATTTCCAGGAATAAACCTTCAAAGAGGTGACAGCCGCCCTCTCTGCCCCTGAGTGGTAATTAAATCTCAGTTCTCTTTGAGTACATCTTTCTCTTTGATAGCTTATTCAAAGACAGAAGCAGTCCTTGAATTTCTGCTGAGAAAAACAGAACAAGAAAGATGGAACATCATAGAGTGATTCTCAGATAGCAGGGTGGAGGTAAAAGATAAAAAGTATATTCCAAAGAAGTGTTGCTCTGGCTTTCACAGACATTGAATGAAGAAGTTTCCTCAGATTCCCCACACCATCAGGATGCCAAATAAAGCTCACAGCATTCTAGTGGAATCTTTAAAGATAAGCTATTACAGCTCAAAAACATGTCTGAAGGTGGTCAAGTTAGTGCTGTTTACTTTACTGCATATGAAATGCTTGCTATTAAAAAAACGTTTGTAGGTATGCTGGATGATTTGTATATACTTCTGTATATACAAAAAAAATGTTTGTAGAAGTGCTGGATGATTTGTATATACTTCTGTGATTTTTTCTTTCTTTTTCTTTTTCATATTTTGTTTTAGTTGGACACAATACCTTTTTATTTTTTTATTTTTATGTGGTGCTGAGGATTGAACCCAGCGCCCCGCATGTGCTAGGCAAGTGCTCTACCGCTGAGCCACAACCCTAGCTTCTTTTTTTTTTTTTTTTTTTTTTCTTTTTTTTTTTTTTTTTTTTTGGTAGCAGTGGTGCCAGGGATTGAACCCGGGGTTTTTTACCACTGAGCCTCATATCCAGCCCTTTCTATTATATATATGGTTGTATATTATTTATTTATTTATTTATTTATTGTGGTGCTGGGGATTGAACCCAGGGCCTTGTGCATGTGAGGCACACACTCTACCAACTGAGCTATATCCCCAGCCCACTATTTTATGTTTTGAAATAGGGTTTCAATAAGTTGCTTAGGGCCTCCCTAAGTTAGTGAGGCTGGCTTTGAACTTGAGATCCTCCTGCCTTAGCCTCCCACTTCTGTAATTTTTTTTTTTTTTTTTTTTTTTTTACAAATCATTCCAGATTTCCAGAAATTTCACAAAACCAAGTACAAAGAACTTCCCCTATCTTCTTTCCTTGATTCTCTAATTAGCATTTTACCACATTTGAGTAATCATTTTCCATGTATGTATGTAATATTGTTTTTTGCTTGAACCATGTTCTTTTTTGGGGGGTGGGGTGGGGGTTACTGAGGATTGAACCCAGGGGCACTGTAGCACTGAACTACAGTTTTATTTATTTTTTATTTTGAGACCCTTTAATTTTTTATTTTGAGACAGGGTCTCACTAAGTTGCTGAGGCAGGCCTCAAACTTGTGACCCTCCTGCCTCAGCCTCCTGAAGGAGACTGAAATTACAGGCGTGAGCCACCCCTCCTGACTGGCATCATGCACTTGTCTATCAGTACTTTAGTGTATATTTCCTAAGAAGGACCTTCTCTTGTATAACTGCAGTACAGTTATCTAAGTCAGGGAATTAGTGACACCAATGCTATTATCTTATCTACAGGTCTGACTTGGATTTCACCATTGCCCCACTAACATCCTTATTTGGGTCTAGGCTCTCATACTGGATCTCACGGCGCATTCAGCAGTCAAGTCTCTGTAATCTCCTTCAATCTGAAATAGCTTCTTGTCTTTCATGACCTTGAAAACTGTGAAGAGTCCAGGACAGAGCAGCCCCATCGTTGGACATTAAAGCGAATTTGGAGGGACCCTCTGATTCTCATTCTCAGCATTTTGTGACTACAATAGAGGAGAAAGCTGAGGAGAGAGAACCTGTTAGGACATTGGGATAGTGACTAAAATGTTTCAAGATCTTATCCCCAAACAAGTCCTCTTCTATGAATTACATTTAATCTTCAAACATTTAGGGACCATTTTGGTATTATTGTCTTATAGATGAGGAAGCAGCATCTAGCCCAGGTCTAGGGCATGGCTGCTTCCATCCTGTCCTGCTTCACAAGGGCCCTTCTGACCCACCTGTAGACACTCCACCCTGCAGCCACCACCCCATCCCATTGCCTGGTTCCAGCCTCATCACGGCACTTCGCCAGCTGAAACCCCCTTGTTCTCGTCTTGCTCCTCCATCATGGTAGATCTTCTCCACCAGGACCTGAACTGCACGGTGGTACTTGGAACTAGAAGGCTCTCCCAATCTCTCTCTCTCTCTATCTCAAAGACTGAATGCATATTTTCTCTGACAAAGCTGTTGGTAATATCATTCCTTTCAACAACAAATATGAAGTGCTTGAGATGAAATAGTGCCGTGTCTGTGGGTGCCTGCAGAGAAAGAGAGAGGGCTGGGGTATGGGCCCAGCTGTGGGTAGAGCCTCTCTGAGGGCCCAGACCAGGCCATGAGGTAGGGACACATAATTTGAAGCCTGCAGCAGGGAAAGGGCACAGGGGGACTCCAGCAAGGAGAGGCTTGGATGCCTGCCCTGGAGCAGCCTCCCAGGTCTCTGATGGATGCAGTGTTGTGGTTTGGGTGTGAAGTGTCCCCCAAAGGTTGATGTGTTGAAGGTGGTGCTCAGAGGTGGAGATTTGGGGGAATGATTGAATCATGACCTCATCAGCTCAAAGGACCACTGGTAGGCAGTGGAAACTGGCCAAGGTGGGGTATGGTTGGAGGAAGTAGGTCACTGAGGACATACCTGAAGGGTATTTCTTGTCCCCAGCCCCTCTCCCCTCTCCCCTATTTTCTCTCTCTTCTGTGACTCTGTCTCTGTCTCTCTGCTTCCTGGCTGCTGTGAGCAGAGCAGCTCTCTTCCACCACACCCTTCCACGGTGATGTTCTGCCTCACCTCAGGCCCGGAGCAATGGAGCCAGCTAATCATGAACTGGGACCTCAGAAACCATGAACCAAAATAAATCTTTTCTCCTCTAGGTTGTTTATGCCAAGTGTTTTGGTCACAGTGAGGAAAAGCTAACACATGCAGTTTCTGTAGGCTCTAGGATAACATCTTTCTTTTTTAGTTGACTTTTGACTTGACAGATTTCCACTGACTCACCTTGTCAAAACAGTGGGTTCCTACACCAAGGCAGAGACAGGCAGAGGGAAAAGAAAAGGACCTGTGTGTTTGTCAGAGTAGAGTTCTTAATTTGAAGCAATGTCAGGAAACACTGAATAGTGGCAGTGCTGTCACATGAGGACCTAAAGAGTCAAATGCCAGAAGTGGCAAGCTGGCTTTCGAATTTCCAGGTCTGGCTCAGGCGTTAGCGCCTTGGCATGGTCCTAGTCTGGGCTATCTGCCTGGCAGGGGCTCCATCAGGTTACTTTGTAGACATTTATTTGGTTCCTACTCTAGCTCAGTCCCGGGCCAGCTACTGGGGACCCAGGGGTGAAGAAAGCAGGTCTGACCCTTTCCCTGTGGGCTAAAACTCTAGACACTAAACGGCTATCGTATTTCAGCACAGCTGATGCACCATTATTTCAGGCACTACTAAGATATTTTTTTAAAATGCTAATTGCATGATGATACAAATCTTTCATATCATTTATAACTTTTTATTTAATGCTATTAAAAGCATTTAGAAATTAAATATGAACTGTATATATTCTTGTGCATATGTAATAAGAAAAATTGGTCATGGAAAATGAATTGGTTAGGCTATTCCTAATACGATTTTGCAGACAGAGCCCTTGTCTTCTAAAGCCCTTTTATAGAATATTTTCATACACACTGTTGTTCTGTTGTCCTCTGTGCCACCAAGAAGATGAGCCATGCAACATTTCTTTCTTTCCTTCCCTTCTTCTTCTTTTTTTTTTTTTTTTTTTTGTACTGGGGATTGAACCTGGGGATGCTCTACCACCGAGCTTCCATGCCCAGACCTTTCTGGGGTTTTGTGTTTGTTTGTTTGTTTTTATTTCTTTTTGCTGTTGTTTCTTTTTGATGCTAAGGATCAAACCCAGACCTTGTACAGACTAGGCAAGCACTCTACCTCTGAGCCACAGTCCCAGCCCCTTATTTTTTATTTTGAGACAGGGTCCAAGTTGCCCAGGCTAACCTCGAACTTGCAATCCTCCTACCTCAGCCACCCAAGTAGCTGGACTTAAAGGTGTGCGCCACCGTGCCCAGCACCACACAGCATTTCTTAGAAGACTTCATGAAAGACCTAGAAGCCATCAGAGCTGGGTTCCTAAGCTGACTTTTGATTGCCGCTTTGGAAATGGCCCAAAATGTGTCCGATTCACCATCCCTGTCATGGAGCCCCTCAACCCTTGGGTTCCCAGGGGTTAAGAGAGCTCCGCTCTTGTCTCAGGGACTTTCTTCCACGCCACCTGCACCTAGTCTACAAGTTTGGATGCCTGCCCATCGGACACTGGCACATGCACAGGCAAAGCCAACGACGCCTCAGCTGCTTTAGTCCAGCAGCAACCGTCAGATACACCCCTGACTTGACAAGGGCAATAAACGTGTGAAAAAAAGAGCATCTGTGAAGTGCGGGTCCGTATGGGGTGCTAAGCACCATGAAGGGGAAGTAGAGGGTGGTGTGATCTCAGATAACAGGGCCCCCAGTGTGTAGTCAGACCTCCCTGGGGACGGAAGAGCCAGGCTGAGACCTAGTGTCTGGAAAGGAGTGCGACTGGAAGAAGAGAGGAAAAGGAGGGGAGGGAATAGCCTGTGCAAAGGCCCAGAGTCGAGAGAAGGTTCAGGGTTTGCAATCTTCTTGCTCAGTTTACAAAACAGGCTTTTCAAGTGATAAAGTAGGGGAGAGCTGCCAGCCACGAGAGTAGGTCAGGAGTGGTTCTCTTAGATGTTGCCGTCTTCTTCACCAGGGTGTGTGTGTGTGTGTGTGTGTGCACACGCGCGTGCGTGTGCTGGTCGGGATTGAACACAGGGCCTCACGTAGGCCAGGCAAGCTCTCTACCACCCCGCTGAATCCCCAGCCCCTCTCCATTGTTAATTTAATTTCCTCACCATTGTCAACTTCTACCTCATAGAAACTGCTGGAGAAATGAGGGATGCAGTGATGAGCACGTTAAGTTCCCTGTCTCGTCGGGGTCTTCCACAGAAGGAAATTTTAGGTGTAGCGTTTTTATTTTTGCAATATTATTACACAGATATGACTAGGTAAACATTAATATAACTAAATCTAGAAGTTCTTAAGGTTCCACAGCTTTAGCCGGGCACGGTGGCGCACACCTGTAATCCCAGCGGCTCAAGAGGCTGAGACAGTAAGAGTTCAGAGCCAGCCTCAGCAACTGTGAGGCTAAGCAACTCAGTGAGACCCTGTCTCTAAATAAAATATAAAATAGGGCAGGTGATGTGGCTCAGTGGTTGAGTGCTCCTGAGTTCAATCCTGGTTCAAAAAAAAAAAGATTCCACAGCTTCTATGACTGTAACGTTTGGGGCGCAGCTCCTCCCTGTGTCCCGTCCTGCCTTGCGCATGCCCCCACAGTTATTTTCAGGAGAGTACCGAATACCCCTCAGAAGACTTTCTGCAAGCAAATTTCTTCCTCAGAGTAGATTTCCAGGGAAGTCCCACATCCTCCCACCCAGATGACCAACCTGAGCCTTCTTGGTTCAGTTTTCATTTTTAACTTTCCATTGATTTTGAAAGTTGCCCTTCAAACTGACATTTCAGCCCTGAACTCACAGTTCCTGTTTGGTACAAGCCTCTGCTCTTCCTTTCATTTCTGACATTTCTTATTAAACTTCCTTTTATTGCCTCACTGCGCTAGGAAGAGGTGAAGTACAAATTACTGAGACAATAAATATTCAAATTGCACAGACCATCTGCCCCCGAACAGATGTCCACTTCAAGTCAATATCAATCCGTTTTCCTCGGGGCGCCCGGAGAGGCGAAGAAATGGAAAGGCCAACTACAAGGAGGGGAGGGAGAGGGAAGTGGGGAGGGAGTAGCTTCTACTGAATTTCGAGTTCACACACTAAAGGAGACTCCTTCCAGAAAATTCAGCTAAGGAAAAGGAAATGATAACCCAAGAATGATATGAAAAGGGTCCTGCAGATTGTTTACTGCAATGCGAGTCTTCTGGGGGCCGGTGAGGGGTTTGTTTAGCATTTAGTCATCATGTGTAACGGGGGCTGGGCGCTCTGCTGAGGGCCTCTCAGGTATTGTCTTAGAGGAGCTTTTTTTTTTTTTTTTTTTTTTTTTTGTGGTACTGGGGATTGAACTCAAGGGCACTCAGCCATTGGGCCACATCCCCAGCCCTTTTTTGTATTTTATTAGAGACAGGGTCTCACTGAGTTGCTAAGTGCCTCGCCATTGCAGAGTCTGGCTTTGAACCCGTGATCCTTCTGCCTCAGCCTCCCAAGTGCTGGGATTACAGGCATGCGCCATCACGTCGGCAAAGCCAACATCTTAATTCACATTATTCTGCCTCCCTTCTGTAGGGACCAGAACCGTCCACAGTGTAGTCCAGGGACCAGAGACATACACAGTCCTTTGGCTGGAGGTGGAACCAAACCTGTCTGGAATGCAGATTCCCGGGCTCCTGGTCAGGCCCCTAGATCAGAACCTCCTCCTGAGGGGCCACTCTCTGCGGGAGAGAACGGCAGGTATGGACTTCACTACCATGCAGACCGCCTGTCCCCTGCATAGCTTCCCTCACCTCGTATCTTAAGCAAAGCAGAAGAGACCGTAGTCTGTGAACACCTTCCGGACTCCTGCAGGTCACATCTCCGTGGCTGTGTGGCCTTTCAGGAGCCCCTCCTGTTAGACACTGTGCATTCCTTAGGTGCCTTCCTGCTGCTCGTCATCTGCTGATCAAGGAAGGGAAACTGAGGCAGCCTCATTGCTGAATGAGACCTTGGCTAGGTCACCTACCCTCTCTGTGCCTCAATTTCCTCATCGATGAAATGGGGGTAATAGTATTGCCAAGTCCCCAGGGTCACCCTGCAGATCTTCTACGAAGTATTTGAGCTCTGAGTAAGTGCAAGTTATTATTCTGTTACCTCCTTTTGGTATTCTAGTGAGAGCTTTAATCCTTTCCCCGGAAGTCAGCTTGGTCTGTTCTTGCTGTTCCATGATCATGATATTTCCTACAAGGTCGTCGTTCCCTTTTCCCCTCTGCCTGTCTCCAACGTGTCTTCACAGATCCACACTGGTCCCTTTGATAGAGATGTTAGACTGGCCCAGGCCCATGTTCAATGAGCAGAGAGCCCATCTGGTCTTCATTCAGGAGGACTTCAGAAATTCTGTTTTGCAGCCAGGCGTGGTGGCACATGCCTGTAATCCCAGCAGCTTGGGAGGCTGAGGCAGGAGAATCACAAGTTTCAAGGCCAGCCTTAGCAATTTAGTGAGACCCTAACCAACTCATCAATACCCTGTCTCTAAATAAAAATTAAAAAGGGCTAGTTAAACACTCCTGGGTTCAGTCTCCAGTACCAAAAAAAAAAAAAAAAAAGACAAAGAAATTTTGTTTTGTGCTCAGCTATCACATGTAGAACATGCAATTTGTGCCAGGCTTATACTTTTGACTGAGTAGAGAGGCTTCAAAGTGGTGAAGAAAAAGTACTGGGTTGGCTTTGGCTCTGCTACCCACCAGATGGGCAATCCTGGGTAAATCACCTCTGACCCTAAAGAGAAGGTGACCCAACCCTCTTGTGTGGTGTTTTCTCTTCTGTGCGGTACGGGTAATTTTATGAGGTCAGTGCTATTCCAGTTATTTCATGTAAACATGTACTGGCTCAGAACTGCTGGGCCCTGGTGTATGTGGCGTACATTGAGTGTTAGGGGCTGCAGCATCCCTGATTCAGCGGCATTTCTGCAGAGTTTTTCTGTTAGTATCAAGAAATGTCAGGGCAGAGGAAGCGTTCTGGAAAATCCTGTGGAAATTCTGTAGTGAGGGCTGGGGTTGTGGCTCAGTGGTAGAGAGCTTGCCTGGCATGTATGAGGCACTGGGCTCGATTCTCAGCACCACATATTAAAGAATCAACTAAATAAAGGTCCATCAGCAACAACAAAATAAAAAAAATATGTTTTAAAAAATTTTTAAAAAAGAAATTCTGTAGTGAGATTTTAACCAAGTGTAGAGAGTGCCGGGGCCTCTGCATTTCGTCTCCTCTCCACAGCCTAACTCCTACCCCATGGAAGTGTTGTCAAGGTGCCTCCCTGCAGATGCCTTGCTTTTCAGGTTTTTTTAAATATCAGCGTTATTGGAATGCAATTTATATACCACACAGTTAAATTGCTGTATCTAATGCCTTTTAGTATATTTACAGAGTATGTACTACAACCATTGCAGCCAATTTCAGAATATTTGGAATAGTTTTGTGGGTTTTGACAAATAATAGACTCATGTATTCATCCCACAGTGTGATGCAGAATAGACCCATCTCCCCCAGAGTCCCCCGTGCTGCCCCTTTGTAGTTATTCCTCTCTCCCCCATAAACTCTGGCACTACTGATCTGTGTTCCATCCCTGGTTTTTTTGTTTTTGTTTTTGTTTTTTGGTACCGGGGATTGAACTCAGGGGCACTCAACCACTGGGCCACATCCCCAGCCCTTTTTTGTGTTTTATTAGAGACAGGGTCTCACTGAGTTGCTAAGTGCCTCGCCATTGCTGAGGCTGGCTTAGAACTCGGGATCCTCCTGTCTCAGCCTCCCAAGTGCTGGGATTACAGGCGTGGGCCCCCATGCCGAGCCCCTCCATCCCTATGGTTTTGCTGTTTCCAGAATATTCTATAAATTAAATCATTCATACAATGTTCTGTCTTGAGACTGGCTTCTTGCACTTAGCATCATGGGGTTCTTCATCCATGTTGTCACGTGAATTAATCAATTGTTCTTTTTTATCACTGAGTAGATTTCTGTTAAGGCAAGATGGCAATAAATCACCAAGTTGATCTTAAGCAGGAGACGGAAACTTTATTCATTCACCAGTTGGCGGTCCAGATCCGTCAGCTGGCGGACCAGTGGGTAGGCTGCAAGTCTACACCCTTCAACACCCTCCCGGGTTCGAGTACTCCTTTTATAGTCCAAAACCATATTAAAGCATAAGTGGCTGTTGCTATGATTCAAAACCATAAACAAATGTCAGGAGACCTAAAATCATAAGCAGAAAAAAAAAGTGGGCCAAAACGTCCCTAGTTGTGTACAAGTTAAAGAATGGTTACTACCATCTATTACAATCAATCTCTGACAGGGTACATTGTCCAACAAAAATTGGAATCAAAGAGAGAACACTTTTACATTGTATAAGAATTGCTATTTTATGTTGCCACACATCCTATGCTAAGCAACTGTTGATGGGAACAGAGGTGGGGCTTTCCCTGGGAGAAGCATTTCTTACATGATGTGGAGTCTCAGGGCACAATGGAGTCTGTTGGGTCATTGCCCATATAGCCTGGCCCATAACAATTCCATCATATGGAATCATCTATTCACCAGTTAAAGGATATCTATTTCTAAGCTTTGGCAATTATGAATAAAACTGCTATAAACATTCACCTACAGTTTTTTCTTGTGTGTGTGTATGTATAAGTGTAAATTTTTATTTCTCTTGAATATCTAGCAGTGGTTTTGTTGGGTCACATGCTAAGCATATTTCACATTTAAAAGAGACTGCAAAAACTTGTTTTACAGTGGCTATACTGCTTTTGCATTCCCACAGCAATGTATGAGAGTTGTAGTTGCTCACCATACTCACCAGCATTTAGTATTATCAGTGTTTTTTGGTTTGGGTTTTGTTTAATTTTAACCATTCGAACAGTTACTGAGTGGTTTCTTAATGTGGTTTTAACTTACATAAGTAAGTTACATAACTTGCATGAGTATCTTTTCATGTGCTTATGTGATAGCCATGTAGCCTCTTTGATGAAGTATCTATTTGGATTTTTTTAAATGGGCTTTTGTATTTCTTGTTGTTGGATTTTGGGTATTCTTTATATATTCAGGATATGATTTGCAAAATTTTCCCACCAATGCCCTGGCTTATGATCTCTTTAACAAAACAGAAGTTGTTAATTGTGATCAAGTCTAATTTATCTTTTTTTTTTTTTTTTTCCTTTATGGGTTGGGTTTTTGGTATCTTTTCTAAAAAATTCTTTGCCTGACTCAAGTCTCAAAGAGTTTCTCCTATGTTTGCTTCTAGAAGTTTTATAGTCTCAAGAAGGTTTGTAATCCATTTTGAATTAATTTTTATATAAGGAGCAAAGAATGGTTCAAGGTTCATGGCTTCCATTCTTAGTGTCCAGTTGCTTCAGCACTTTGATATATTCCCATGGATATATTTCTGTACCGTACTCACTGATGTATGCGTCTTTGCTTTCATCAAAACCACACTGTCATTTTTTTTTTTAAATCCAGGCTGCTTTACCATTGAGCAATACTCCCAGCCCTTTTTTTTATTTGTTAATTTGAAGCAGGGTCTTGCTAAGTTGCCCAGGTTGGCAGAGAACTTGGGATCCTCCTGCCTCAGCCTCCCAAGTCACTGGGATTACAGGTGTGCGCCACCACGCCTGGCCATTGAGGGGGGTTTGATAGACTGGAAACTTTCTCCACAAGATCATTAACAACTCGACCCACGTTCAGTTCTTCCAATTGAGACATCCACATACTAATTGTCCAGCGCAGCGCATTCTGAATCCTTGTCTCTTTTACCTCTTTCTGTGGTTGCTGTTCTTTTTGGCTTTACCTGTTTCTCAATTCTGCCCATGTGTTAGAAAAGCATGAAGTTATGCAACTCCATTACAAAACAGGATCTAGGAAGAAGCTTTGAGTCCAAAAGCTAGATTCAAGTCTATCTAAAGTTGTCTCGAGTTGCTGAGGTCCTACTGAATGCCTTTATGTTTGATTCCAGTTCCACCTTAACGGGTGAGCAAGCAGAGGTATTGTTGAGGACAAACCTTTCGTTGGGTCTCTTTGTGGCCCACTAAGGTATAAATCCAGGGCAGAGGCAGGGTTGCCTCTGGGAACTGAAAGGCCCTCTTTGTCCAACTACCAGGTGACTTTTTAGAGACAAGGAGACCTCAGAGCCAGATTGTCTTTGGCCAGTGGAGGGACAGGAGGTGCAGAACTTCTGAAGGGAGGGCTTTGTTGTCACCTGGCACTCAGGTGACTCAGGTGAGAGGGCCACAGAGAACACTGACACCCTGCGCCACCTCCTGGAATGACTTCTGTGGGACCTGGGCGGCAGGTTTTAACAATGGTGCCTGTGGACGGGGGTCCAGAAGGCCGGAAGAGGGAGGAAGAAAGGGTGAGGTGCCCCTCGATGGCCCTCCATCCGCCTGCGAGAAGGGCGGCCCACCCTGGCTCTCCCGTGGAGAGCCCCACCCTGCGGAGCTGTGCGTCAGAGCGGGGCTGGGAGCAGGAGAGGAGGACTCGTGGCCCGCAGGAGTGAGGCCTGGTGCTTCCTTTATTCAACCAGTGTTTTGGTTGGTGAAAGCATTTGGACAGACGCGGTCGCCACGTTGTGAAGCATCTGAGGAGTGGAGGCAGCTGAGCTGGCAGGGGAGTTTCCTGGGGGTGGCCACCAGCTGTCTGGACTCATCTGTGCTCGTGTTGAGGGGCTGCCTGACTCCCTGCGGTCTCCATGGGCAGCAGCACAGGGCCCATCTGCTGCCCTCCTCCCACCTGTTTCCTGTGTGAGTACTCTGAGGTCAACCTTGTGACCTTGCTAGGACTGACAGGATCTCCTCCTAGCTGACGTCTGCGTCTCTTTTTCCCCATCAGTCCACCCGCCACTAGATCAGTTTTCCTAAAGTTCCCTTCTGCTCGTGGCTCTCCTCTGCTCTATAACCTTCACTGGCTCCCCATTGCCCACTGGCATGTCTGCTTCCTTGGCCTAGACTCTGATGCTCCCCTCTTCCCTGTGAGCTTTGCTTCCGGTGACGTTCCTTCACATACATGTGCAGCTTGTGTAACGTGGACATGCCCCTGGCTGTTCTCCCTGGGAGACGCTTCCATTTTCCCTTCTCTGCATTTGAATCCTCGAGTGGATTCCACGCCTGCTCTTCACGTGACCAAATCTGCCCATCGTAAGGACAAGCCTGACCTCCCTCCTCCAAGCTTCCTTCCTTACAAATGGAAGCCCTCTGATGGCATCTGTGCCCTGATTCCTTGTAGTTTCTTGGGTCTGGACCTTAAGCTCCTCCCATCAGGACAGAGCCCGTGTTTAAGCTGTCCTGTTGTGCTCATCTGGTGACAACACATGGCACTTAGAAGAACTGCCATTTATGTGTCGTGCTGTGCTAAGAGCATCTCAAACATCGCCCCCTCTATTCCTCCCAATAAACTTCGGACAGGAGTTTTGACACCTAGCATTTGTTATTTGCTGAGCATTTATTCGAGCAGTACCAGGCTATTCCAAATCTTCTTTTTTACTTTTTTAGTTGTCCATGGACCTTTATTTTATTTATTTATTTGTGGTGCTGAGGATGGAACCCAGGGCCTCACACATGCTAGGCAAGCGCTCCTCCACTGAGCCACAACCCCAGCCCTAAATCTTTTGCCCGAATTAGCTAATTTAATCCTTGTATTAATTCTTGGGGTAGGTTTTATTATTGTCCCCATTAAAAAGATAGGGAAACTGAGGCCCAGGGAGGTTTACTGGCGCATTGGTAATGGTGCTTGTCAAATGACTGTCCCACCCGTGGGGTTGCTGGCTCAATTGCCTCCCGTCAGCTCTAGGTATTCTGATGGACGGTCAGCCTTCCGCCAGTACCCAGACTCCTTCTCCACTCCTCGCTGGGTGATCACACGTCCTAAACAATAGTGGGTTTCCATCTGTGACAGGCTTACAGTGCCTGCTGGTTCTCGTGTACTTGCTTTGTCATTTTTTTCCCAGACTAATTTCTTTCTCCCCAGGCCGGCACTGATTTGGCATTAGACTGCCTGGGTTTTTAATCAAGCATCCTACGGCCACATTGTGGAACTCAGCTGGCACTTGGTTCTGGCGCATGCCCAAGGCTGGATGCCAGCCCCCTTGCTGGGACTGACTGGCCTCAGAGCTTCTTCAAATAGTTATTTCCTCAGGATAGTGGCCAAAGTACTCAGCAGCAGAACTGTTTCCTCTGTGTCGAGGTTTCCTTAGGATTCTCTTTGGCAAAATGGAAATCAGTGTGGTCTTGTATCCCTAGTAACAAGCACAGGACTGGGTATAAATATTATCAATAAATAATCATCACATAAATAAGTTTATTCTTTTTCTTTTTCTTTTTCTTTTTCTTTTTTTTTTTTTTTTTTTTTTTTTTTTTGGTACTGGGATTGAACCCAGGGGTGCTTTACCATTGAATTATATCCCCAGTTCGTTTTTTACTTTGAGACTGTCTTGCTAAGTTGCCCAGGCTGACCTTAAACTTGCATCCTCCTGTCTCAGCCTTCTGAGTCACAGGTACCACCATGTCCAGCTGTTCTTGTCTTTTTTTTTTTTTTTTTTTTTTTTTTTTTGGTACTGGAGATTGAACACAGGGGCACTCGACCACTGGGCCACATCCCCAGCCTTTTTTTTTGTGTGTGTGTGTGTGTGTGTATTTTATTAGAGATAGTCTCACTGAGTTGCTAAGTGCCTCGCTATTGCTGAGGCTGGCTTTGAAATCACGATCCTCCTGCCTCTGCCTCCCAAATGCTGGGATTACAGGTGTGTGCCACCATACCTGGCTATTCTTGTTTTCTTTTTAAAAACTAAAGTTGTCTGACCAGGAAGCCAGAGAAATTCTGTAAACAGGTGTATCAGTTAGCTTTTGCTGCATAACAAATAGTTATAAAACCCTGATATCATCCAACACATTTTTACTGCTCTCATGACTGGGTTTAGCTAAGGGCTTGTTCTGCCAATCATGACAGGGTTGCTGCCATGTCTGGTGGTTGACTGCTGTCATCTGCCCCTCGCTGGCATCAGCTGGGGTGACTGGAGTAGCTCGGCACTGTGCATCTGTCTCTCCTCCTTCTGGGTCCAGCAGGATGGTAGGCTGAGGAGAGAAAAGTGAGGGAAAAGTGCACTGTCACAAAGCACACCTCAGGTAGTGTAAGCAGAAAAGCTCACAAGGGCCTGTCTCTGCTGTGGCACTGCAAAGAGTGGCCACATTTAAATGAAAGAAAACCAACATGTAGATGTATTTGAAGTAGAAACCTCTTTTCAGTGGAATCTTACAGGAAGCATGATTCTCAGGGGTGGGGTCCGAATGGATGGTGGGGACAGGTGCTCTGTGTCTTCCTCCTGCTTCCTCTTGGCTTCCATAGCTACCGGGGAGCAAAACCAAGAGTTTCAGAGGCTGCCTCTGTCACTGGCATTTCTCATTGACCTAGAGCACAGTGTGGCTCCTCCAGGCCCAGCAGTACTGACCCCATCAGGGCCTCCAGTCTGCAGCTGATTCAGAATAATCATCCACTCAGTGATGTAGCTCATAGGTGAGGATCTATCAAGCCATTCTCACATCATCCCGACCACCATGGTTTCGTTGTATGCTAGTTGGTGACAAGGTTCCCAGAGGCTATAGCTGCCTTTCAGCTGAGCCTGTCCCAAGAGCATCTCCGCTAAGGGGATATTTTAAGCCAGAGAGACAGGTGCAGGTCACAGATGTTGGGTCTCCCTCACCTGTTGCCCATCACTGTCCTCCAGACAGTTCTCAACTTCCCTGTGTAAAGAATCAAAACATGAAACCCAGAACAATTCATACGTTACTTTCAAAACAGGTCACATATGCTGGGTGCAGTGGTGCACGCCTGTAATCCCAGCAGCTAGGGAGGCTGAGGCAGGAGGATTGTGAGGTCAAAGCCAGCCTCAGCAACAGTGAGGCTCTAAGCAACTCGGTGAGGCTCTGTCTCTAAATAAAATACAAAATAGGGCTGGGGGTGTGGCTCAGTGTTTAAGCGCCCTTGGGTTCAATCCCCAGTACCAAAAAAACAAGCCTCACAGAACTTTTCTTAAAAGTGGCTGTTCCTGGGACTGGGGTTGTGGCTCAGCGGTAGAGCACTCACCTAGCACGTACACAGCCCGGGTTCAATCCTTAGCACCACGTAAAAATAAACGCATTGTGTACAACTGAAAGCAAATAAATAAATATTTTTTAAAAAGTGGCTGTTCCAGCTACTTTTGGACACAATTGATTACTACAAAATTTAATGGTGCAAAACAACTTCTTAAATTCTCATGAATTCTGCAGCAGGAATTTGGGCAGGGCTCAGAGGGCACAGCTTGTCTCTGCTCTGCAATGCTGAGGCCTCAGCTGGGAAGGTGTAAAAGGTGGGGGCAGAATATCTGCAGGCTGCCTCACCTGTGGCAGTGCATCCTGGCCGGGGCTGTTGGTCAAAACACCTGCACGTGGTCTCTAAGCCTCCTCTCGACATGGTGGCAGGGTTCCTAGGGTGAGCATCCTGAGAAAGAGGGGGCCAGAAGGAACTTGTATCTCAGTCTCTGACCTAGTCTTACCAGTCATGCCTTGCCGCTTCCACCACACTGTCAGTGGCCACAAAGTCCTGCCCAGGTTCAAGGGGTCAGGAAATGGATTCTGCTTCCTGATGGGGAACAGCACTGTTTTGCAAGAGCAAATGAGACTAAAAATGTCTCTGTGGCCATTTCTGGAAAACATGGTCAACCACAGTGCTATGGGGTTCTTTTTATACCTCATTACCAAGGCCAAAGGAACCAGAATACCTGGCTGAAGAAAGCTTGTTTTAGCCTCTCGTCCTCCTCCCATTGAGTTCTCAGGAAAGCTTTGCAGCTAGGGCTTTGCACATCTGCCCAAGTTCACAACCTGGAGAAAACACAAGAGAGACCAGAAGCAAAGGTCAAGAAGCAGACTCTAGAGGCAGATGGAGGGGATAAAACCCATCACTATGCATGCAGCTCAGTGGCCTAGGACTGTGCCTCAGTTTCCTCATCTGTAGAGTGAGAGGAATAATAGCACTTAGCCCCTATGGCTGTAATATTTCAATGACCTTACACCTGGCACATGGAAAGTGTCTATTAAGAGCCGGATACAGTGGCACATGCCTGTCATCCCCAGCAACTTGGGAGGTGGAGGCAGGAGGATCTCGAGTTCAAAGCCAGCCTCAGCAATTTAGCAAGGTCCTGAGCAACTTAGTGAAACCCTGTCTCAAAATATAAAATAGAAAGGAGCCAGGTGCAGTGGTGCACGCCTGTAATCCCAGCACTTAGGAGGCTGAGACAGGAGGATTGCAAGTTCAAAGCTGGCCTCAGCAATGGCGAGGCATTTAGCAACTCAGTGAGACCCTGTCTCTAATAAAATACAAAAAAGGGCTGGGGATGTGGCCCAGTGGTTGAGTGCCCCTGAGTTCAATTTCCAGTACCAAAAAAATAAAATAAAATAGAAAGGGCTGGGGATGTAACTCAGTGGTTAAACGTCCCAGGGTTCAATACCCAGTGAAAGAAAGAGAGAAAGAAAGAAAAACAGTCTAATAAATATCAGTCATTCATGAAAACCACTGTAATCTCAAGCTCACATCTCAGCATGTTCTGTAAATCCTGCCCTGCTCCCGCCAGTCTGGAAGATTCCTCTGCAGTCACACTTTAATTGTATTAATCACCTCATCAAGGAACTGCTGGGAAGCATTAGCTCCTAATCCCACTAAGACCCTGGCTGCATGTAAGAGTCTCATCTGTCTGATTTTATCCAGTTTGCTAGGTCTCAGAATCTCAACTTATCAAAAAAAAATTTAGTGTTTATATTTCCACCATTTCTAAATTGATATGCTGTTTCCTCTATTCTAAGATGCTACCAGTTATGTGTGACCACTGACTTTAAAACGCATCTCAACCTTAAAACATGAGGAGAAAAGAGTACAAGTCAGAATTAAGGAAGCCCGTTGTGTACATTAGAATTTCGAAATATGGAAAACAAAAATGGGGAAATTAGAGCTTCTTACAGTTAGGTCACGTGTAAGATACTTTTTTTTTTTTTTTTTTTGGCGGGGAGAGGTACCGGGGATTGAACTCAGGCACACCCAACCACTGAGCCACATCCCCAGCCCTATTTCGTTTTTTTTTTTTTTTTGTTTTTTTAGGAACAGGGTCTCACTGAGTTGCTTAGGGCCTTACTAAATTGCTGAGGCTGGCTTTGAACTCAAGATTCTCCTGTCTCAGCCTCCCAAGCTGCTAGGATTACAGGCATGCACCACCACGTCCAGCTAGGTATAGGATACTTTTAAGATCAAGGGGAACAGAGGTCTTGCTGTTCATGTGCATAAATTGGGATTTTCCCAAACAAACTAGAACATCTGCTCCCCTAATCTGAAACCATAAGTTAAAGAGTTACACCAGATTTAACCACTGTTACCACGCTGGGGATTTGGCTTCCATCTTTTCTCTCAGCATACATGCAGAGTGCATTTTCACATTGTAAATCCTCTTTGGAGTCTTTTTTATATGTCTTCCTATGTTGTGAATATCTTCCCAAGTTACTAATAGAAGCAACATTGTTTAAAGCTGTGGTCTATAATTTTTAAAGTAAAAATATTTTCAATATAAAAGTTTTTTTAAAGATTTCCCCACAAAAGGAGGGGAAATCACCTTAATGCCATCACTACAAAATATTCATGGTTAACATTTCATCTACAGTATTTTTCTTTTTGTTTTAAATATTTTTCTTTAGTTGAAGATGGACATGATGACTTTATTTTATTTATTTATTTATTTTTATGTGGTGCTGAGAATTGAACCCAATGCCTCACACATGCTAGGTGAGCACTCTGCCACTGAGCCACAACCCCAGCCTGACAGTGTTTTTCTTTAAATACATTGTCTATTGTATTTATTAGGGTGGTGGGAAGGGGGGATGGAGTTAACAACTTTGTGCCTGATACTTTTTTCTTTGCTAGGTGAACATTTTTATTAATGGCTACATAGTATTCTGTCATGAGGATAAACTATAATTTTTTTAATATTTATTTATTTGCTTTAGTTGTACACAATGCAATGTATTTATGTTTACGTGGTGCTGAGGATCGAACCCTGGCCGCGCATGTGCAAGGCGAGCGCTCTACCACTGAGCCACAACCCCAGCCCCATTTTTTAAAAAAATATTTATTTATTTGCTTTAGTTGTACACAATGCATTTATTTTTACATAGTGCTGAGGATCGAACCCCGGCCGCACACCTGCTAGGGCAAGTGCTCTACCGCTGAGCCACAACCCCAGCCCCAAGAATAAACTATAATTTATTTAATCAACATGTACTATTGGATATTTAGGGTTTTCTCATTTTTCCACTTTTAGAACACTCTGGGATGACTTTTTTTTTTTTTTTTTTTTTTTTTTTTTTGGTACCGGGGATTGAACTCAGCAGCACTCGACCACCGGGCCACATCCCCAGCCCTTTTTTGTATTTTATTAGAGACAGGGTCTCACTGAGTTGCTAAGTGCCTCGCCATTGCTGAGGCTGGCTTTGAACTCGTGATCCTCCTGACTCAGCCTCCCAAAGTGCTGGGATTACAGGCGTGCGCCACCGCGCCCGGCTTGGGATGACTATTTTTATAAATAAATCTTGGCCTATATCCATGAATAATTTCACAAGGATGAATTATTATAAGTGATAGCATTGTCTCCAAGGATAGATTTTTTTTTTTGACATTAAATAATTTAGTGTTAAGTTAAAGGCACCTTCTAGACCCAAGTTCAACAGTGTTAAGTGGTTTTTTTAAAAAAAAAATTTATGTTTTTAGTTGTAGTTGGACACAATACCTTTATTTTATTTATTTATTTTTATGTGGTGCTGAGGATCGAAGCCAGGGCCTCGCATGTGCTAGGTGAGTGCTCAACCGCTAAGCCACAACCCCAACCCAGTGTTAAGTGATTTTTATCCTCATAACATCCTTGTGGGGTATATGATATGGATGAAGAAACTGAGGTATGAAAAAGTCAAGGCCACCCCAGAGCGGCACCAGTCTTTGAACTGAGCTGGTTGCATTTAGAAATAAAACTGCATTGACATGGAAGGGAAGCCAGGGCATGACTGGAACAACCCTTTTGCTGGCCAGTATCTGTAAACCTCTCTGACCATTCTTTCTTTTTTTGGCAGTACTGGGGATGGAACCCAGGGGTGTTCTAACACTGAGACCCTGTCTCAAAATAAAAAGATAAAGAGGGCTGGGGATGTGGCTCACTTGCCCAGGCTGTCCTCATTCTCCGTAGTTGCTGGGATTATAGGCATGTGCCACTGCACCTAGTCCCCCTCTTATACCATTCTTAGAAGTCTGGTACTTCAACCTAGGTGGGATGAGGGTCTGGTCCAACTGCATAGGACAAGCATGTAGTGAGTTCTCTCACTGAGAGGTTGTTTTGGGAAATCCAGAGCCCCAGACCCTGTTTGTACCTGCAAGGAAGTTTTTTTCTCATGAAGAACATGAGATGTGGAAGGAGATGTGGCAGATGCTAAGATGCACGTTGGAGAGGGATGTCTCTGCAGTCTGGGGACCAGGAGGGCGGAGTGCTTTATGGAGGGGTTTGTCTAGGGGCTGTAATGCAGTCACTGGACCCCTGTGGCTATTTAAATTTAAATTAATTAAAATTAAATTAAGAATTTAGTTCCTCAGTTACACCAGCAGGTTTCAAGTGCTCTGTAGCCACAGGCAACCATTGGTCACCATAATGGACTGCATGGGTGAGGAATGCTTGTTATCACAGGGAGGTCTATTGGACACCTGATCTAGAAGCAGGAGTGTGGTAAGGGGAAATGGGAGAAAAAGAGTAGAGGATGGCCAGTAATCTACTTTAATTTGGACATGGGCTGTACAATGGACATTGGAAACAGCTCTTGGAGCTGTTCCTTGGTCCATCCTGCAGCACGGGTGACAAGTATGCCTGCTAGGGGGTTGTACCCTGTGCTATGAGGAAAGACCACCAATCTCCCCAGGGCCTGCCTGAGAGGTGCCCTTTACCCCGCCACCTGAGGTGCCCAAGGACGTGACCTGTTCCTTGCCACCCCAGAGTTCAACTGCCTGACCTTGGGTGCCTCAAAGAGAAGGAGCAAAACAAATTAAGAAGAGTTTTGATGAATTGTCAGGGAGGGGTTTAAATGGCCACTGAGCCTTGAAAGAGCAGGAAGTCAAAGGTGTCTGAGATTCAGGCAGGGAAGGGTTAAAAAGGGAAGTTGAGGTATTGCGGGGCAGCCACCCTCTGAGGCCTGAGCTGCCTTGGGTTTGGGCTGTAAGGATTCCGTCTCAGCTTGGTGTGGGGTTTCTTGCTCCTTCTGCACACCTAAGCCCTTTGCTTGCCTTATAAAATTATAGCATGTTAGACATCTGGGCTCCTTAGAGATGCTCTCCACACCCCCTGCCAAGTTGATCCAAGCAGCTCAGGTGTTTTCCCTGTCAATCTTGGTCTCCATTGCCCCAGAATATTCATTCTGTTCTTTGCAGAGACACAGACAAGTTGTGTCAGCCCACCTTGCGCCTGAGAACCGTAGTAAGCTACAGACTAACAGCTGCCCACCTGTATTCCACCTGCGCCCCACCTGGCCTCAGTCAAGGTTTGCTTGATTGCGTCAGACACATGCCTGCCAAGGCTCTGTGGGAGCCTCGGTCTTTGCACTGGTGACTTTTGTGAATGTAGCACCTTGTCGCTCAGTCTGGCTGTGGTCAGAATAGGAACTATTACACTTTCATTCAGTCTATCAGAGGGAACCAAAAATCGTTACGTACTCTTGGATGAAGGGCCACGCTGTGGTGCTGCCTGGTTTGCTTATTAGATGGAATTATTACTTTTAGTTTTACAAATAAGAAGAACAGTTTCTGAACTTCCTTTCATGCCCTTCAGGGAAGAGAGAGGACTGCAAATCTCAATTAATTCTTCCCTGGACTCCGTTCTTTCCCTTGAACCTACTGGGCAGTGTAATTTTTTTTTTAATAATGTTGATACTGGGCTGGGGTTGTGGCTCAGCGGCAGAGTGCTCACCTCGCACGTGCACGGCCCGGGTTCGATCCTCAGCACCACGTAAACATAAATTCATTACATTGTGTACAACTAAAGTAAATAAATAAATATATTTTTTAAAAATAATAATAATGTTGACACTAGTCTCTAGATTTTTTAAAATATTTATTTAGTTGTAGATGAACACACAGAATCTTTATTTATTTTTTATGTGGTGCTGAGGATCAAACCCAGGGCCTCACACATGTGCTTTACCACTGAGCTACAGCCCCAGCCCCTTGGGCAGTATATTTTGTTAGTGGAAAATTTCAAACCTAAAGTATCGAGAGTGACACAGAGAGCCTCATGACTGTCACCCAGCTGCAACTGTCTCCCACACTTCCAATCCTTGCCACTATGTTATTTTTTAAAAGCTTTATTTTTGGTAAATAGATGGTTGTGCACGTCACTATAATCCAATTTTAAGGCATTCCCATCATCCCCCCACCCCCAAAATTCATTGTGCCCATTTGCCATTATAGAATTGTGGAGCAGACCCTGTACCATGCTCCAGCTCATCTACAGACATTTCCATGTGTGTGGGCATCATGCTGGCTCATCATGGTGGTTTCTTCTCAGGAACCACCTCTTCCGCTTACACCTAAAAACCCAATCATAGCCAGGCGCGATGGGGCACACCTGTAATCCCAGCACTTGGGAGGCTGAGGCAGGAGGATCGTGAGTTCAAAGTCTGCCTCAGCAATGGCGAGGCACTTAGCCACTCAGTGAGACCCTGTTTCTAATAAAATACAAAAAAGGGCTGGGGATGTGGCCCAGTGGTCGAGTGCCCCTGAGTTCAATCCCCGGTATAAAAAAACAAAACAAAATAAAACAAACAAACAAAACATAACATAAGAACCCAGTGCTGTATTCATAGCCAGAGCCTCAGGAAAATTATTACAGAAAAGAAGCTGTACTTGGCCTTCCAGCCAGTTTTACGTTGGAATGCTGGTGGTGATGATTCGGTTCAACCCCAAAGTCTCTTTTACACAGATTATTGAAGACCTACTATGTGCTGGGCACGGGGATACAACAGTCAATTCGTTGTGGATGCGGCATGTGTGTACAACAAGGACCAACTGCGTGCACAGTTGGGAGAATGCATTAGTCAAGGGCGGGGACAGGAGTTGTCAGGAGGGAAGGCGCTGCTGAGGACTGACCTGCATCTGAACGTGTGCATGTGCATGTCACCACTTTGCTTCGCTGAGGACTGCTTGCTTCTGGGCTTAAAGCTCCTGCTTGTTTTGGGATGGACAGGAGCAGGGCGTGTGCTGGTCCTGTCCCGCATGTTAAAGGCCAGCCCCTCCAGGGCGTTGACTTTCTGTTCCTTTGCTGACCTGCCTGTCTCTCCTCCAGAGAGGAGGTGTAGAGTGAACAGGAGTGTGGTCCAGCTCCCGGCCTGGCGTGTAAAAGGCCCTCAGAAAAAGGATATAAAATCGCATCCATGCATTCATCTGCCTATTCATTTATTCAACAAATGTTATAGAGAGCCCAGATTCTATTCAGGAATCCTGGCACTGCGAAAAGAACAGTGAATAAAACAGATGAAACCCCATGATCATGAGCCTCATACTCAGGAAGTGACAGACAATAAACAAATAGATAAGTGTGATATGCAGCTTGCTGGGCAGTGATAAGGGCTCTGAAGCAGAATGATCGAATGAGTGGCATCTATAAGGTATAAGATATTTATCTTTTTCAAAAGAAGAATATCAAACTACATGTAGAGGGTGATCTGGTTTTTGAAAAGGAAAAAATAATACATATTTGCTTAAAACATATACATATGAAAAGATATGTCCCGGATGCCAGGAGTTGGGTTACCGCTGAGAAGCTGTAGCATTATGGGTAGTTTTTGTTTTCATAGAAAGACACTCGCATGAATGAGTTTTCTGAAATGAACAAGTGTTAATTGCATAATTGGAATAACACTTTTTTTTTTTTTCTTTTTTTAAGCAAGAGACCGAACTGCTTTTCTATCAGGCCTACCTTTCTTAGTTGGAGACCCGGAGCCTGTTTCCCAGCAGGAGGGAGGCTGAGGCAGGGTTAAATCACAGACTCCCCTTCTATCCTCCAAAATCTCAAGGCTGCTCAGCACTCGCTTCCAGGGTGGACAGGACAGAGAATTTCCATCCTTGGCCTAAAACAAGAGCAGAGCTGGGAGAGGGCTCTAAAGAGAAGCAAGTGGCAGCACAGCCATTAGAGGCCGAGACTGCAGCCATGGCAGTGACCCAGAGTCCCAGGCCTGGCTCCACAGCCTGGCTGTGTGACTCTGAACAAGTGAGGTAACCTCTCTGTGCCTTTGTTTCTTGTAAAAGGAAGATGATGAAAGTACTTACCTCCCCAGGACCCTTGTGAGGATGAACCCAGTTAGAAACTGTCAAACCCTGGGCCTGGGATCTAGTCAGTGCTCTGAAAAGAAAGCAGCCGTCTGTTGCAGAACGTCAGGTCAGAGAGAGCCAGTGGGACGTCAGTGACTGGTCGAAGAAAGCATGGCAGAAAGGAACTCCCCATGGGAAATGAGAAGGGGAGGCCGCAGGGACCGAGCATAACTCTACAAGCCCTCACAGCCTTTCCTTGGGCAACATCCCTCTCTTGTTCCCCTTAAGTTCCAGGGATTTGTCCCTTCTCCCTGGATGCCACCACTTTGGTGGGTCCCACCAAAGGCCAGCTGCTGAGTGTCAATGCAACATGGATTTCCATAGGCAAAGGCTGGGAAGATACTGAATTTAAAGAACCTTGGAAGAAGAAAGGGAGTTCGGGAGGCCCGGGTCTGATTTCCTTGCAGCCCCTTGGTCGCTACCTTCTCATGTGCCCCTGTGGGACTCTTCTTGTTGCTGGCTTTGGAGGAGACGCCCCTGCCCTGGGCGAGCTGGGTGGGAAGCTGGCCAACCCAAACCAGCTTCTTTTGAGGGGTCCCTCAGGAATATGCTCTCTGTGCACAGTCTTAGGAGTCCGACCTTGGCTTTGCTTCCAGGTTCTGTCTACCGTCTGTGTGCGCTGCTTCGGGCAGATGGCCCATCCTGGTCCCCACTTTCTCAGGGCTGAAGGAAGGAATCACTAAGCCAGCATCAAGCTGCCTGGGACCTAGTGGGTGCTTGGTAGAGGGTTTTCCCCACTGCCTTTCTTTCTTGCTCCCTCACTCCATGGGCTCCCACATTGCTCTTTGAGCCTCTGTCCCAGCAAGTTCCTTCACCGCTCAGGGGTTGACCCTCAGACATCTTTCTCTGTTCTTCTCTGTCCCGTCCACTTTTTGCTGACACACACCAGGTAGCCAATGTGGAAGCTGTGGCACCCTTTGGGGAACCATCATTGCCATGGCAACAAGATGCTGCAGCTGAAGAGAGTCTGCTAGCACCAGGATGCCAGGGTCCCAACCCTGGCAACACGAGTGTGCTTGGTGCAAATCACTTAATCTCTCCTTGCCCCAGCTTGTTTTTTGTAACACGTAAATGACAGCACCTATTTCATAGGTTCTTGTGAGGACAGAATAAGAGTGCAATGCAGGAGAGCAGAGCTCAGTGTACCGTGAGCACTCAGTGGATCTGAGAGTCTACCTTTGCTCTTTGTGTCATCCCAGGAGCCACGCTGATGACCACAGCAGATGTCCTTCTCTTTGAGGTTCACCTCATAATTCCCCGTGGTCTCTCCACATTGCACCAGCTGCCCCTGGTCCTATCTGGTGACCCACTCCTCCAGGGGTCTCCTTGTGGAGGTCACTGTCCTTACCCTGTTAATTCACTCTGCACAAATACAAAGTTGTCCTCCTGTGGTACAGCAAGAGTGAGAGGCAGAGGATGCTCTTTTGTATTGCCTTGAAATGCAGTAACCACTAAAGAGTGAGAAATGGGGTCAGAGCTAAAAGAGAAGTAAGCTGGAGAGAAACCATTGCTCACTGCAAACAAAAATTTCTGATTTGAGTTTGGTCCAACATAAACCCTAAACCACCAACTATAGAAGAAATGTCAGCGGGGCTTCTTGCTCTTGTAGGTATGATGACATTTTTGACAAATTGGGCGTTCTTGCCTAGTCTTCCTACATATGATCCTGATGACCTTTGCCAGTGAAGCAGTCTTGATGCAGGTGACACGATCATTGCATGGATCCTTCTGGACCATAACTGGGGTGGTTAGAGACCGGGGGAGTATGGCCTGGCCTGAGTACCAAGCAGAGTGTCTGGCTCCGTCACAGATCCTCCTCCTGTCACACCCTCATCACGATGTTCCGCCTGGAGAGCCTCACTCAACACCAGGCCTCCAGAGAGGGTTGATGAGAACTCTGCCAGCTTGGAGGTGTTTCCAGAGGCGTCTTCAAATCATTACCCCTTTCTTCATGCCAGGCACTGTGCCCCATCCCGAAGTGATGCTCAATAGAAGATAGCACTGTCCTCCCCTCAAAGGGCTATAGAGGCCAGTCATGGAGGGAGGGACGTTTTTAAAGTGTGGTGGAATGCCACGGAACTGTCACAAAGGATGGCAGGAGGACCCAGCTGACTTCATTCACCCCGTGTTCAATCGAGCACCTGCTGTGTGCAGGGCACAGGGAGGGTACACCCAGAGTCCCTGTCCCTGTGCAGTTTGCATTTCAGTTGGAGAGGACAGTGGTAAACAAGTTAAGTGACAAGCATACAGATAGAGTGTGGGTAAGAAAGGTGCCCTAAGACAATATCAGACCCTTCTTCTGGGAGGTGTCGAAATGAGGAACCCCAGATCCCAGGATGCCTAAAGAAACAGAAGTGGCCAGGATCAGAGCTTGCAGCCCCTTTGGGCCTTCTGAATAGATTCTAAGTCAAGAATATGAGAAACTATTGAGGGGTTTTATGTCTTAGGCCTTTAAGGTGCTTCAAAATTAATGATTGCTTTGTAGACAGCAGATTGACAGAAGTTTGTGTTCACATCAGTTGGGCAAAGGTTGGGTTGTCCAATAAGTAATGTTGGTGCAATTGATTGACTAATTGGATTCAGTTAGAAACCTATGTGTGGGGCTGGTGTTGTGGCTCAGCGGTAGAGCGCTCGCCTAGCACGTGCGAGGCCTGGGTTCGATCCTCAGCACCACGTGAAAATAAAGGCATTGTTTACAACTAGAAATAAATAAACAAATATTAAAAAAAAAAGAGAAACCTATTGTGTTTCCCGGGTCATGCCTTCTACAAAAGGAAATCCCAGGTGCTTAAGAGCTAGAGTGATACGTTCAGTTGGCCGTCCTGTCTGCTGGTTCTGCATTTGTGGATTCAACCAACGATGGATTGAAATGCTTGGGGAAAAAAAATGTATCTGTACCAAATGTGTGTAGTCTTTCTTGACATTATTCACTAAGCAATACAGTGTGATGACTATTTATATAGCATTTACATTGTATTAGATATGATGAGTTATCTAGAGGTGATTTAAAGTATAGGGGAGGGGGCTGGAGGTACAGCTCAGTGGTAGAGCACTTGCCTAGCATGCATGAGGCCCTTGGTTCCATCCCTAGCACAGTGTATGGGAGAATGTGTGCAGGCCATATACAGACACTACACCCTTTTTATAAGCCACTTGAACATCCTCGAAATTTGGTATACATGGGACATCCTGTTCCTTGTGGATACCAAGGGACAACTGTGTATTTTTTTTTTAAAGGAAGCAAACACTTATTTCCATAAAAGACCTTTTTTAAAAAAACATTTAATCTTGAGGTGGAGAATAGGAAATAAAACCCAGAAGTATATTTTTTAAAGTATCTTCCTTTTTTAAATATTTACTTATTTGTTTTAGTTGTACACAATGCCTTTATTTTTTACATGGTGCTGAGGATTGAACCCAGGCTGTGCATGTGCTAGGCGAGTGCTCTACCACTGAGCCACAACCCCAGCCCTCCCAGAAGTATATTTTTAAATGATGCAGATTTGAATGTATGAAAAAAATTAAACTTAGTTAAAAGGCTAACGTAAGGGAAACTAGAGATGGAGAGAAAACATTTGCAATATCTATAATAGACAGTTAATGTTCAGACTAGGAAGAGCTCTTCAAATTCACTATAAAAATACAGGCAATAGAAAAATAGACCAACAACATGAACAAGCAGAACCAATAAAACATGAAGAGATATCCAACCCAATTACTATTGGGAAAATGAAAATTAAAGCAACAAGATATTTCTATTCTTTTCAAATACCAATAATACTGATAATCTGTGTTGGCAAACTTCCCAGTATAGAGAAACTCAAGTATTGGGGGGATAGCATTTTGGCACCAAACAACAAAATCTTAAACGTGTATATGCTTCTGCTCAGTAACCACGCATCTACTAACAAATACGTCCAATTCTTTGCAGGATTATTTGCATTAGTAAAAATCTGGGCATGTGCTAAATGCCCACGCAGAAAAGATGGTATCAGTAGCAGCTCTCAACCAGAAGCAGTTTTCTCCCCAGGGGGCTTTGGGCGATGTCTGGAGACAGTTTAGATTGTTGCAAGAGGAGTGGGTAGAGACTGGCATCAGTAGGCAGAGGCCAGGATGCTACCATGGGACCACCTGCAGGACAGCCAGCCACCACGGAGAATGACCAGCCCACAACGTCCACAGAGCCGAGGTGGAGAAACTCTGGGGTAAAGCTGCAGGCGTACCGGGGAATACTGTGTCACCAGTTGAAAGAAAAGGTTAGATCTAAGTATGTGACACAAAAGAGCTCCAAGGTATGTGGTTAAGAAATTGCTTTTATGAAGCATAATATGTGATTCTTACAATGGAAGAAAACAAGTGAATTTTTAAGAAACTAAATATCATTTCCCTTTCCCAGAAGGAACCACTGTAACCAGCTTCTTATAAATGCTTCTAAAACCACTCCCAGCATGGACAAACATAGACTCTAGCTTTTATTATGCTGACCTTGTGACCTTACTGCATGATTAGAATCGCTGGAATTATGGTTGTGCACCACCACACCCTGCTCCTCTCTTGCATTTCTATGGCATTTTAATTTATAGCTACAAAACCAAATCATGAATGGGGTTGGGGTGGGGCGGGGCTAACCCTTGAAGGGAGTGAGATTTTGGGGTGAGGCTCCCAGCTACATGTCTGTTCATGAGAGGGTACTAAAACTATTCTATGATGCCGATATAGTGGAAGGTTTAACAGGGAGGTAGCAGTTAATTTCCTTAGAACCAGTGCAAAATTCAGCTAAAGTCAAGAAGGTGTCAGATTCCTCTTCTGCCTGCCCACTGCCAAGGCAAGTCATTTATGAGCCTATCTGCTTGTTTAGAATGAAGTTTCCAGTCCCCAAATCATCATCCGCATCTCTGACTTTTGGAACAAACCTGGCTTTCATCTCCTGGGCATTTCTAGAAAAGCCTCTTAGAGTTAAGTCTGAGAGTTTCTGATGCTGACTTTCATCAGTTCCGTCCCCCTCCCCCTCCACTTGTTTGTCTGTCTCACCAAAGCATCATTCCTATGTCAGGACAGGGAGGGTGGAGTTGGGTGACCTGCCAGCATCCGGCCCATGGCTCCCAAAACAAAGGTGTCTGGTGCCATCTTCAGCCAGACACAGGTACGTGCGCTGAGCAGGCCTGGCCAGGATATGAGGGCTGCAGCCTGCTGAGAAAATGCCCCCAGACACAGGCTATGGTCACTGCAGGACAGGGGTCCCGAGACCATCACACATCTCCTCTGCCCAGATCAGAAGAGGGCATCTGAAAACTGCTTTTTGAACTTCCTCCAGAAATGTTTTACCATAGACCTCAAAATGCCATTTCTTCCTGGAGAGAGACACCCAGGTTGAGGGCCTGAGAGAGCGCATGGCATCTGGCAGTGCGTGCCCGCCTGAGTGTGGAACAGACTGGCTTGGTTCCGAAGTCTCTCAGGTAAAGTCAGCTTCCTCCTTTTCTTGTGAATTGGAAACCCGTGGTGCCATCACAAAATCATCTCTTCCTTGAGTAAGAATGGAATTGGAAAGGACATAGGTTCTTGGAGAATGGATGCATCTAATCTGGGGTGACTCTGTTGACTCCACACAATGTCACAGCCAGTCTGGAGGACCCTGGCTTTGGGTTGTTTTTTTTTTTTTTTTTTTTTTTTTTTTTTTTTTTGACTGGGGATTGAACCACTAAGCTAAATCCCCATCCCTTTTTAAGTTTTTAATTTTGAGTCAGGCCCTCACTAAGTTGCTAGAGGCCTCACTAAATCCCTGATGCTGGCCTTGAACTTGTGATCCTCCTGCCTCACCCTGTGTTGCTGGGATTACAGGAGTGTGCCACCACACCTGGTACCTTGCTTTGATTTGAGAACTCTTGCACATTACTTTTAAACCCCTGGACATCTGTGTTAGATATTTTACTTTCAACTCTCATGACTGTTCAGTATACAAGAACAAAACTTTATGAGGGGAGCTAGGCAGCTCGTTAAGAAACTAGTTAGTCCTTTGGCAGCATCACATGAAGCTGCTCCATCAGAAGCACATCTATCTTCCAGAGCACCTGCCTCTGCATCAGTCCTATGGAGACCTCCTGCCTCAGCCATCTCTCACTTCAGTGTGTGTGTTGATTCCCTTTTCTGTCTGGAAACAGGAGGTCCTGAGGGGGCTGAGAAGGAGGGGAAAATTAACAGCCCAGGTCCTTTTCTCCACCACTGTCTTTTCTTTCTTTCCTCTTTCTGGTTGGCACTTGACTTTTGATCTAAATGATTCAGGGTCCCCTACATTTGCAGAAGTTACTGGCCTTAGAATTTCTAAAACTTTTGATGTCAATCAAATCCTTTTTTGGTTTGTTTGTTTTTCTTTTAGTGCACTAGCTAAGACACTGGCTGCTTAAAGTTGGGATAAATAAATCCTTGGGCCAGACATAATGGGCATACCTCTGTAATCCCAGTGACTCTGGAGGATGAGGCAGAAGGATCACAAGTTTGAGGCCAGCCTGGACGATTTAGTGAGACCCTGTATCAAATTAAAAAAAAAAAAATTTTTTTTTTTAAGGGCCGGGGATGTAGCTCAGTAGTATACCTGGGTTCAATTCCAAGTACTGAAATAAATAAATAAATAAATAAATAAATAAATAAATAAAAATAAATAAATAAATAAATCATTGGCCAAAGGAAGCTTTTAGGAGCATGCGTAAGTACACATCATGTGCTAAGCCAGTTGGATTTTCCTGTAGTGGACTTTCCCAGAGAAGGGTGCATGGTAGGTGGCCTTTGGCCAAGTGGACAGAATTCAGGAAGTCTCCCTTCACAAGCACATTTCCCAGAGAGATTTGAGATGGTTTGGTACAGAGAAGTCAGTACTTCCTGCTGCACAGGATGCTCAAGTGGCTTATACAAAAGGGTATAGTGAGCCGGGCGCGGTGGCGCACGCCTGTAATCCCAGCACTTTGGGAGGCTGAGACAGGAGGATCGCGAGTTCAAAGCCAGCCTCAGCAATGGCGAGGCACTTAGTAACTCAGTGAGACCCTGTCTCTAAATAAAATACAAAAAAGGGCTGGGGATGTGGCCCAGTGGTCGAGTGCCCCTGAGTTCAATCCCCGGTACCACAAAAAAAAAAAAAAAAAAGGTATAGTGTTTGCATATGGCCTGCACACATCCTCCCATACACAATGCTAGGGATGGAACCCAGGGCCTCATGCATGCTAGGCAAGTGCTCTACCACTGAGCTGTACCTCCAGCCCCCTCCCCTATACTTTAAATCATCTCTAGATGACTATGTAACACATATAACTAACAGAATGTAAATGCTATGTAAACAGTCGTTACACTGTATTGCTTAGTGAATAATATCAAGAAAGACTGTACACATTTACTACAGATACATTTTTTTTTCCCAAGTTTTTCAATCCATCGTTGGTTGAATCCACAAATGCAGAACCAGCAGACAGGACGGCCAACTGAGTGTGTCACTCTAGCTCTTAAGCATCTGGGATTTCCTTTTGTAGAAGGCATGACTCTGGGAACACAATAGGTTTCTAACTGAACCCAATTAGTCAATCAACTGCACCAACATTATTTATCGGACAGCCCAATCATTCCCCTACTGGTTTGAACACAAACTTTTACCAATCTGCTGTCTACAAAGCAATCCTCATCAATTTTGAAGCACCTTAAAAGCCTAAGACATAAAACCCCTCCATAGTTTTTTATACTCTCAAATCAAAATCTATTAAGGAGGCCCAAAGGAGCTGCAAGTTTTGATCCTGGGAGCTCAGATGAGTAAGACCTGCCCAGGCCTCTTTTGTCTTTTGGGAAACTTCCACATCCCTGTGTCACCATGAAAAAGTTCTGACTGAAGAGCTGTAAAAAAAATCTTTGCATGAAATTAGGTACAAAAATTGCCTCTCCATCTAGGCATCTTAATGCACAATCCCAGATTATCTGCATTTTAAGGCAGGCCTGGAATAAACATAACCCAGAGCATGAGGATGTCAGTGTAGGGCTGGGGAGGCCCATAGACATTCCCAAATAGAGGAGGCCTGGAAATGGCCAAATGAGGCAGCAAAGCCCTAGCAATCCTGCACACTGGAGTCAGCCAGAGGCTCCCTTCAGTCTTGAAATAGCCTCCAGGTGTGAATCATTCTATTACCATGGCTGGGTGATTGCAGAGGAACTGAGAAAATGAAAATACTCACGTTGCTCATTAGCAAACTGAAATATGCAAATGTTGAGGGTCCCTTCATGTCAGGGCCACACTCTTCTTTTTTTTTTTTTTTTTTTTTTTTGTACGGGGGATTGAGGGAGATTGAACTCAGGGGCACTCGACCACTGGGCCACATCCCCTGCCCTTTTTTGTATTTTATTAGAGACAGGGTCTCACTGAGTTGCTAAATGCCTCGCCATTGCTGAGGCTGGCTTTGAACTCGCGATCCTCCTGCCTCAGCCTCACAAGTGCTGACATTACAGGCGTGCGCCACCACGCCCAGCATTCTTCTTTTTTTGATCTGTTATGCAGAGCATTCTACAGCCCCACTCCAAGCTTCAAGCCAAGAGTTCTATTTGTACCTATTACCGAGGATCTTGATGGAGTGCCGGAAATGAGGGCTTTAGAAAATAAAAGCCATTGCAGCACTGACCAGTTTAACCGGACTTAGATCCATTTTTGTGGCCTAATTCTCATTGCAGACTAACATTTTCTACAGTAGGGTTTTTCAACAGCAGTTCAATAGTTAAGGGGCCACATTTGGTGCCAGACCATTGTGGATTATGGGGGCTATCCTATCCATGGTGAGGTTTTTAGCAGAACCTTTGGCATCTGCCCACTAAATACCAACAGCAACCTCCTGCACACCTGCTACAACAACCAAAAACGTATCCAGACATTGCCAGATAGCTCAGAGGACACAGAAATCACACACACTGGCACACACACATGCATATATACACAGCCTTTGAGAATCACTGCCCTTATAGGAAAGAGGTAGTACAAAATAATCTCTGTACTAAATTGATTGTGCTCTTAAGATAGAACCTAACAGCTTATATACATTTAATATCTGTGGTTTGTTTAGTTCCCTGTGTGGAGTGGACAAGGTTTTAATTTCTTTGGTCTTTACAAAAACTCAGAATCTCCTCTTCCCTCATCCCATGTACTTTCCTAACATATTCATATGTTGCTGGTAACAATGTTTACCTGACCTGTTAATTCAGTAACAGGTCATTAATAATTCTGCACAATAACTTGTTCATTCATGTGGCAGTATGACTTAGGACTGAGCAAGCATGCCTCCTAAACAAGATTCCTGTGTTTGATGCTGCGCCTGTTTTGTGATGTGGGTAGGCAGAACAGCATCCAACACAGAGGATCATGGTCCCTAGAGTCAGACCTGGATTCAAATCCGGCTCCACTGCTTACAAGCTGGGTAGACCTGGACTGGTTATTGAATTTGCATGCCTCGTTTTCCCCATATGAAAATAGGAATGATTTGTCAATCTGGCAGATTCTACAAAGCCTCAATGCAATCACATACGTCACACATCAGTAAATGGTCACTTAGTGCCTGCCGATCAGTACATTATAAGGTGTGAATCACCATCTTTGTAGGTCTGAAGCAATCAAATGTGGGCAACTTGGTATAGCTCAACCCAACATGTAACCCTAGGTCTAACGTGACATGACGTCACTCTATTCTTTGCTCTGAGGAGGTCCAGCAAATGAATGAAACAATTCTGCTTTGTTATTCTCGTACATTCCTGTTTCTGAGAAGGCATCCTGCCGGCACAATATAACAAACTTCAGAGAGGCCCAAGGCTGTCGCAGCAGCCGTCCTTGCTCACAACCAGCATGGGTTTTCAAAGCTTGTACTACATGAAGTGGCACTTTTCTGACCTTCCCACCAATTTTTATGGAAATAACCTGAACTGGAACAGCTTGTCGATTCTGGCTGTCCGGGGAGCCTTTGGTTGCTGTTCTGCTGTTCATTCCCCGGGTGCCCATCTTGGCCAGGCATTTCTCTGATGTCACCTGCTGTGTTTGTGTCTCAGGTCACTCTGCTGATTGCCTTCATCTGTGTGCGGAGCTCCTTGTGGATCGACTACAGTGCCTTCACCTACTTTGAAGTCGTCACCATTTGTGACTTGATCATGATCCTGGCCTTTTACCTGGTCCACCTCTTCCGCTTCTACCGTGTGCTCACCTGCATCAGCTGGCCCCTGTCGGTAAGAGCTAGAGACCTGGCACTGTCCTCAGCATGCACCAGTCTGGGTAGGCATTGGGACCCAAGAGAGTCCCTTGCATCTCCTAGTCCACATCTTGAATTGTCTGTTGCTGCTTCAGCCCTGATCTTCCAACCATTTGGTGGACATCTTTGCCTGATGTCCTAACATTTTCTAGAACTCACTTTCCAGCTACAGGAAGTCTGTAGCTCTTGGGTATATTTCCAGAGTTGTGCAACCATTTCACCACGGTCAATTTTAGAACATTTCATCTCAAAAAGAAATTCCTTCCCCTTTAGCTACCACCTCCTTACCTCTCAGCTCCTCCAGCCCTAAGCAACTAATCTCTCTGTCTCTAAAATTTTCTTATTCTGACATTTCTTATGCATGGAATAATGTATGTGGTCTTTCGTGACTGGTTGCTTTCATCTGGAAGAATGTGTTCTTGGTCCATCCACATTGTAGTATTGTCAGTACTTTGTTCCTCTTTATAACCAACTCTTTTTCCACCATATAGATACACCATCTTGTTTGTCATTCATCATTGGTGGACATTGGGACATTTCCACTATTTGACTATTAGGAGTCTTGCTGCTATGAGTGTTTTGTATGGACAGGTTTTCATTTCTCATATCTAGGAGTGGCATTGGTCATAGGGTCTCTTTGTTTGGTGAACTGCCAGACTCTATGCCAAAGGGGCTGTACCACTCGAAGTTCCTGTTAGCAGTGTGTGAGTGTAGCAATCTCTCCACACCCTTGCCAATGCCAACTTTTGTGATTTTCTTCTTCTAGCCATTCTAATGGGTGTGAAGCGGTACCTCATGTAGTCTTTTTGTGTGTGTGTGTGTGTGTGTGTGTGCGTGTGTGGTGCTGGGGATTGAACCCAGGGCCTTGTGCATGTGAGGCAAGCACTACCAACTGAGCTATATCCCCAGCCTTCATGTAGTCTTGATTTGCATTTCTCTGATGACTAACGAAGTCAGCAATCTTTTCATGCTTTTTTTTTTTTTTTTTTTTTTTTTTTTTGGTACTGGGGATTGAACTCAGGGGCACTCAACCCCTGGGCCACATCCCCAGCCCTTTTTTGTATTTTATTAGAGACAGGGTCTTACTGAGTTGCTAAGTGCCTCACCATTGCTGAGGCTGGCTTTGAACTCATGATCCTCCTACCTCAGCCTCCCAAAGTGCTGGGATTACAGGTGTGTGCCACCGTGCCCGCCTTCTTTTCATGCTTTCTGATAGTTTTTTTTTTTTTTTTTTAAGAAATGTCTGTTCAGATCTTTTGTCAATTTTCTAAATGTTTTTCTTTTATTGAGTTGAGTTTTTTTCTATTTCTAGAGAAAAGTCCCTTATTATATGTAGGATTTGCACATATTTCCTCCCATCCTGTTCCTTGTTTTTTAACTCACTGGTTGGTGTCCTTTAAAGAACAAGTTTTTAAATTTGGTAAGTCTAATTTGTCTTTTTCTTTTTTTTTTCCTCATGTTTTGGTACCATATTAAAGAAACCATTACTAAATCCAAGATCATGAAGATATACCTCTATGTTTTCTTCTAAGCTTTTATAATTTTAGTTCTTACACTTTGGGTTTTTTTGTTTGGTTTGGTGTTTGTGTGTGTATGGTACTTGAAATTGAACCCAGGACTCACACACACTAGGCAAGCACTGTATTACTGAGCCACGTCCCCAGCCCTAGGTTAATTTTTGCATTTAGCAAGAGTTAAATACTCAACTTCATCATTTTGCATGTGGATATTCAGTTTCCCAGAACTATGTGGTGGAAAGATTGTTCTTTCCCCATTAAATGGCCTTGGCACCTTTGTTAAAAATCAGTTGACCATAAATACATGGATTTATTTCTGAACTCTCAGTTCTGTTCTGTTGGTATATATGTCTATCTTTTTATTATTATTATTAGAGGCAGGATCTCACTGAGTTGCTAAGTGCCTCACCATTGCTGAGACTGGCTTTGAACTCGCGATCCTCCTGCCTCATCCTCCCAAATGCTGGGATTACAGGCATGCATCACCATGCCCAGCTGGTATATATGTCTATCTTTATGTCATAATTACACTATCTTGATTATTGCAGCTTTGTAGTAAGCTATGAAATTAGGAAATGTAGTATTCTCAGTTTCTTCTTTTCCAGGATTATTTTGGATCATTGCAATTCCATATGAATTTTACAATCAGCTTTTCAATTGCTACAAAGAAATCATCTGGGACTCTAATAGAGATTGCATTGAATCGGTAGATCAATTTAGGGAGTACAACCATCCTAACAATATTAAATCTTATGATCCATGAATATGGATGATCTTTGCATTTATTTAGATCTTCTTTCATTTCTTTCAACACTGTTTTGTAGTTTTCGGAGTATTTTATTCTTTTTTGATGCTATTTCAAATGTCTTTTTTTTTTCTTACTTTCATTTTTAGACTGTTGATTACAAGTATATAAGAATATAACTAATTTTGTCCATTGATTTGGTAACCTGAACCTTACTGAACTCCTTTATTAGTTCTAATGGATTTTTAGTGGATTCCTTAGGACTTTCTTTATACAAGATCATGCCCTTTACAAATAGAGATGGTTTCACTTCTTGCTGTCTAACTGGTTGCCTTTTACTCCATGGTCTTGCCTTATTATAAGAAATTAGTTGAACAAATTAGTTGACTGTCATACAGAAGTGGCAGAAGCAGACATCGTTCTCTTTTTCCCGTTTGAGGAGGGAAGCACTTCATCTTTCATCATTAAATATGATGTTAAGTGTGAGTTTTTATAGATGCCCTTTATCAGATTGAGGAAGTTCCCTTCTAGTTGTACTTTGTTAAGTGTTTTTATCATGAAAGGGCATCAGATCTTGCTAAAAAAAAAAAAAAAAAAAAAAAAAATCCAGTCTGACAGCCTCTGCCTCTTGATTATCCACTGTGTTATTTTGAGAGAAATTCTTCTGTGTTCATGTGTTATAAAGCCCCTTTCAAGTGATGACACCCTTTCAATCCTTTTGAGAACAAGCTTATCCGGGCATCTGGATGCTGATAGTGAACAGCAAAGCAGAAAAGAAAAGCCAGAAGACAGGAACAAAGGAGGGCTAAGTGGGAAATGTTGAAAGGACAGGCTAAGCCACACTTTTTTGGCTGAGTACTCCTTGGTCCCTTTTGCTTAGGATTCTCTCAAGTCAGTTTTCTCTGTCCCATGCCTTCTTCCTCTTCCTCTGTGGGTGAGAGCAACTTGGAGGTGGGGAACTTCCCGTTGTTGATCTGCTCTTAGGCAGATTCTCTGTGGTCTCCCTTGTGATCCTCCTTTCTGGTCACTAAGGAGAAACCAAGTCTTTGATTTTGCACAGTTTTGAGAGGAGCTGCCAAAATGTAATCACTGTTGCCCTAATGGGCAGAACTTCCTGGAGGAATAATTTCTAAATTCTCATTGAAGAGAACCGAACACGGAGGCACTCTGGATTTAGAGGAGTACTGTAAATGGCCCTATGCTTACATTCTCCTCTGAGCTGGTGTTGGATGAGGAGGAAGGAAGGGTAGGTGTAAGCATTCCTGTGCTGATGAGTGACAGAGGTCCAGCCCCTGCCAGGGTCTGCAAAGATGCTGATTTAAACAGAAATGGACCCTCATGGGCCGAGGCAAGAAGGGAAGGTGGAGTCAGACCTGCTAGTAGACTCCCTGGCAGAGCTCGGCCAGAGGACACGCTGGAGAGACAATGAGGACAGAGTCTGAGGGATCCCCAGGAACAAGCACCCCTCAAGTCCACACCTGGAAATGTCCAGAGTGGGAAAGTGCTGTGGTCGGCCTCGTGAAGTCAGCACAGTTAGCCCAGAACTTCTCCGAAGCAGAAGAGAAAGGCTCAAATCTCTTTAAGGGGCTTTGCTTCCCAGAGCTGGAGTTTTGTTTAGACTCTTCAGCCTGGGAATTGCAGGATACTCATTTGCTTTTTTTTTTTTTTTTTTTGGTACCGGGGATTGAACTCAGGGGCACTCGACCACTGGGCCACATCCCAGCCCTTTTTTGTATTTTATTAGAGACAGGGTCTCACTGAGTTGCTAAGTGCCTTGCCACGGCTGAGGCTGGCTTTGAACTCGTGATCCTCCTGCCTCAGCTTCCCAAGCGCTGGGATTACAGGCGTGCGCCACCGCACCCGGCTCTCACTTGCTTTTTAATAGCCTGAGCCAGAGGTCGAGGTACTGTCTGCAAATCCAGCCCAAGAGTGGAGCAATTCTTGGGGCTAGGGATATAGATCAGTTGGTAGAGTGCTTGCCTTGCATGAACAAGGCCCTGGGTTCGATCCCCAGCACCACAAAAAAAAAAAAAAAAAAAAAAAAAAACAAGAGTGGAGCAATTCTTAGTGGATACCTCTGCTTTCTGGAGAAGCTCCCTTTCCCTGTCGTGTTCCCCTCCTGCCTGCTGGGCATCATTGCTCTTGTACTTGGCCTCTTCTTGGCCAGCCTCCCGCTGGCTGCTGGCACACTGTGCCACTACTCCTGCCAGGGCAAGGGAGAAGAGGAAGCATGGCTCTCTCCTCTTTTTGTCATCTCTTCCGAGGCCCGGCTGCTTCCTAGGAACGAGCAGCGGCGCACCTCACCCACCGGTTTGCCTCTGTTTCGCCCCCAGGAACTTCTGCACTATGTGATCGGTACCCTGCTCCTCCTCATCGCCTCCATCGTGGCAGCCTCCAAGAGTTACGGCCAGAGCGGACTGATAGCCGGAGCGGTGAGGATGCTCTCGGGACCTTGAGGAATGAATTCATAGCTTAGATGCTCCTTTCTTCCTGATGGGGGCCGAGAAGGGGTTGGTTTCCTGGGACCCAACTTCACAGACTTGATAACTGCCTGCAGCCAGCCAGCAGCTGTCTCCAAAGAGCCTGACACTTGGACTCACAGCAGATGGTCCTAGAAAGTGGACTCTCAGGGCTGTTAGCAAATTCTAATGGCCCCAGTAGTCCTGGCCTCTTTCTCACAGCTGCTACTTAAATGGAGGGGCAGGGCAGGTGGGTTTTAATTCACACGCACACGCCTGCTCTGAAGGTTTGCTGTGGCTTCCTCAGCCTGTGCAGAGAAAGATTTGGTGGCCTCTTTTGGATCCAGGAGGAAGAGTACTGTGATCAATCAGTGATATCTGCCTTGAGTCTTTGCCATTTCTTTTCTTTTCTTTTCTTTTCTTTTCTTTTGGTACCAGGGATTGAACTCAGGGGCACTCGACCACTGGGCCACATCCCCAGCCCTTCTTTTGTATTTTATTAGAGACAGGGTCTCACTGAGTTGCTAAGTGCCTCGCCATTGCTGAGGCTGGCTTTGAACTCGTGATCCTCCTGCCTCAGCCTCCCAAGTGCTGGGATTACAGGCGTGCACCACCGCGCCTGGCTTTGCCATTTCTTATTTTTAACAGTGTTCAGGCTAGGATATAATACTCCTGCTGTACCTTTTGGAGTCAAAAATTGATAACCTTGAGTAGAAGTAGCTGGAAATGTTAAAAACTATAAGGCAGTGGGAGATATATACATAGGGAGGTATGATTGTTTTTTAAAGATTCATAGGTTCCTGTCATCTGACTTATGATTTCACTAACTTTATAGTTCAGTGGCTTATGGGCCAGTACAGTATATCCCTAGGGCTGGGGATGTAGCTCAGTTGGTAGAGTACTTGCCTTGCCTGCCTAAGGCCCCTGGGTTCAATCCCCAGCACCACCAAAAAATAAAATAAAAAATAAAAAATCACCAGATTTGCTTCCCTAATGAAAAGGCAAAAAAAAAAATATTTTGGGGGGGGGGGGTGCGAGGTTGAACCCAAGAGTGCTTAACCACTGAGCCACATCCCCAGCCCCTTTTAAAAATATTTTATTTAGAGATAGGGTCTCACTAAGTTGTTTAGAGCCTCAGTAAGTTGCTGAGACTGGCTTTGAAATTTTGATCCTCCTGCCTCAGCCTCCCGAACTGCTGGGATTACAGGCATGTGCCACCACACGCAACAAGAAGGCAAATTTTTTTTTTTTTTTTTTTTTTTTTTTTGTGTGTGGTTACCAGGGATTGAACTCAGGGGCATTCGACCACTGGGCCACATCCCCAGCCCTTTTTTGTATTTTATTTAGAGACAGGGTCCCACTGAGTTGCTAAGTGCCTCGCCATTGCTGAGGCTGGCTTTGAACTCACGATCCTCCTGCCTCAGCCTCCCAAAGTGCTGGGATTACAGGCGTGCGCCACTGCGCCCGGCTAAGAAGGCAAATTTTTAAAATGAGTTTTAAGATAAGTTCTGTGTGTGAGTTTCACTTCTACACATCACCAGGTTCTCTAGAGTCTGGCCTGGGGCTGGGTTTGTTCCTGGAATTACTCCAGAGATGGAGGGTCTACTCTACAGGGGCCCAACATCAATGGGCCAAGATCCTAAACACCAATGCCCCCTAATGCGCCTCCACAGCCCCCTTTCTGGCCCCACCCCCGTGCTGTCTTTGAGGAGAGGAGCAGCACCCATTGCAGGTCAGCACTTGCCCAACAAGTGCAGGCTGGTGGAAAGAGGCACACTGTGCTCCAGGGTGCACCCAGGGACAGTCCCACTGGGTTTTATAAACAGGTCACAAAGAACCACATTAGCTCAGGAGTCCCAAGAGCTAATATTTATCATAGCCTGGCTTTGTGCCTAAGGCCAAAGCTGGGCCACGGAGAAGCCAGGAAAAAAAATGTAAAAAATATGATCCCTGCTTAGGAGAAAATGGTCATCAAGCTTTGGAGATGGGGACAGGGCACATGAAACAATTAGCAAACAAGGCATTGTCGTCTAGAATAGCATTCTGTAGTGACATAATAATAAACTGTTCAATTATGCAGTGCAGACAGTTGGGGACTGGGATGCTATATAATGTGCTAATTGTGCAGAACAGACAATGAGAGGCCAGGACAGGCTCTAATAAGCTAATTATGTGGTGCAGACAATTGGTACAAAGGAAGCCAAGGAAAAGGCACCGGGGGTGCAAGTGGGAAGGGACTGGTGGGGGCCGCTGTTTATGTCATCCAGCAGCCGGCTGGAAAAGAAAAGCAAACCTTGTTTAAAACCCTACCTTTCATCTGGCTGCTCCTGGATAGTACCTGTGGGCCATCAGCCGGTGACCTCAGCGGTGCACTAGTGGTAGCGTGGCATCCCCAAGGCCTAGATGTGCATCTGAGAATACCCAGACCACCATCTAGCAGAGTGTGGGTTCTAGAGTCAGACCTCATGTCTCAGACCCCCTCCCTGACTCTGGCTGCTCTGCAGCCTTGGGCAAACCCTTGACTCCCCTGTTCTTCCGTTTGTTTAGCTGTGAAATCCTGAGGGACGTTAGCCGGGGCGTGGTGGCGCACGCCTGTAACCCCAGCACTTGGGAGGCTGAGGCAGGAGGATCGCGAGTTCAAAGCCAGCCTCAGCAATGGCAAGGCACTTAGCAGCTCAGTGAGACCCTGTCTCTAATAAAATACAAAAAAAAAAGGTTGGGGATGTGGCCCAGTGGTCTAGTGCCGCTGAGTTCAATCCCCAGTACCAAAAAAAAAAAAAAAAATCATGAGGGACGTGATCCCACCATCCACCTCGCAGAATTGTGAGGTGCCAGGAATCAGCTCAGCTTAAGAGCTTAAAACCCTAGCAGCTGCATAGTTAGTGTTCAGTGGGTTTCAGCTGCCACACCTGCCAATGTTGGTCCCAAGCAAGGAACATGGCTGCAGACCTCGTGGTGTCCAAGACACCAGGGCGGGGCCTGCACCCTCTCGATCATTCCACGAGCCTTTTATGAGGTCCTCTTCCTGTCCAGGCCCCCTGTTCCTCCTCTACAAATGAGGAGCTTGGGCCTAGGTCAGCCCACCTCACACCTGAGCACTGGCTGGGCCCTGAAAGGAAAAGAGCACTGCCACAAGCTATGTTGATCTAAGGTTATTTAAATATGTGCACACATAAAACTAGACACACAGGCCTCAGCGTCTGGCTTACACATAGCTATAAAGCCACAACAGAGCACAAAGCTGCTATGAATGAAAGGCAAACGATGCTAGCACATCAATCAAATCCATTTGAACGTTAAAAATTGTAAAACCCAAATTAAATTTACATTTCCACTTTTTTTCTTCTTTATAAGTCCAGGGTAATCAAAGTCCAGTGGTTGACCCCAACTTGGTTGTACATATGAATGCCAGCCTGGGAACTGGAGTTGCTTAGGGCCAAGGGTGGAGACCCAGAGGCCTGGCTGTCTGGCCTGACCTGGGCTGAACCCAGGGACTGGCCCCTTGGGTTTCATTTCTATATCTGAAGTGGTCAGGTCAGATGATGACCCAAGCTTCCTTTCAGTCACAGACAGTACGGGAAACAAGCGTGCAGACGAGAAGCAGGAATGCCCAAGGGATGGGCCTGTGGCCTGTGAACTTCCTCTCTCTCTCTCTCTCTTGCAGATCTTTGGATTCATGGCCACGTTTCTGTGCTTGGCAAGCGTGTGGCTGTCCTACAAGATCTCGTGTGTAACCCAGTCAACAGGTGAGCTCCCATTACTTGTATGCAGAGGATCTCTGGAAGACCCCCGTGCCCTCAGGAGCAGGACAGCTTGTCCTTGGCTTTGGCAGTAGGGAATGCCCCTATGCTGAGGAGGCCGTGGCCCGTGTTAGCTCAGAAGTGGTATCAGAGCCCAGGGCCTGTCAGAGGAAAAGGGGAACCCAAGAGACCCTGCTGTCATTCCCATCTCCATACTCCCAGGGGTGCTCTGACATTTCAGCCTCTGATGGCAAGCATTTTCTTAAAAATAAGTTTTCTGGGCTGGAGTTGTGGCTCAGTGGTAGAGCACTTGCCTTGTAAGTGTAAGGCACTGGGTTCAATCCTAACACTACATAAAAACAAATAAAGGCATTGAGTTCATACACAATTAAAGAAAAGGAAAAAAAAATACAGGTGAGAGTTTTTTGTTTTTGTTTTTGTTTTGGTACCCCTGTTTGAACCCAGGGGTGCTTTACCACCAATCTACATCCCCATCCCTTTTTATTTTTTATTCTGAGACAGGGTCTTGCTAAGTTGCCCAGGCTAACCTCAAGCTTACAATCCTCCTGCCTTAGCCACTCAAGTGCCTGGGATTACAGGCGTGCACCACCCCACCGAGTGAGAATTTTTTTTTAATAAAAATTATCTCTTGGGCTGGGGTTGTAGCTCAGTAGTAGGGTGCTTGCCTCGCACGTGGAAGGCACTGGATTCAATCCTCAGCCCCACGTAAAAAATAAAATAAAGGTATTGTATCCCTCTACAACCAAAAAAATTTCGAAAAAAATTATCTGTCATCTTACCACCTGGGTATCAATCTTCACAATATTGGAAAATATATTGCTTATATGAAAAGGATCAGATCTGTGTGCTGTTTTGTAACCTGCTGTTTTTCTCCTACTTGATCACCTGTCACACATTTTCCCAGCATCATTAGGGATTCTTCTCCATTGTTCTCAATGGGTGTGTGGTGTTACTCTAGCTCCATGGCATGGCTGTGCCACAGTTTACTTAACTTGTCTCCTATCTGAGGGCAGTAATGTTTTTGGTTTTGTTGCTGAACGTTGCTGTAATGAACATCCTTGCAAATAAATGCCAATGCACATTCTAAGGTTTTGTTTTGTTTTTGTTTTCTGTGATACCAGATATTGAATCCAGGGGCTCTCAACCACTGAGCTACATCCTGCCCTTTTTTAATTTTTTTATTTTGAGACAGGGTCTCATTGAGTTGCTTAGGGCCTCACTACATTGCTGAAACTGGCTTTGAACTTGCCATCCTTCTGCCTCAGCCTCCTGAGCCATTGAGATTACAGGCGTGCGCCATCACACCCAGACCTAATCTTTTTACCTTTAGAATAAGTTCTTAGTAACAGATTACTATAAACCTGAACCAACTTTGGGTTAATACATTTCTTTCTTTGAGCCATACCTTCCTTTTTTTGTTATTTTTCTTTCTTCTTAAAAATCACATTAGGGGCTGGGGTTGTGGCCCAGCGGTAGAGCGCTTGCCTAGCACGTGCGCGGCCTGGGTTTGAACCTCAGCACAACGTAAAAACACATTGTGTACAACTAGAAGCAAATAAATAAATATTTAAAAAAAAATCACATTAGAAGTATCAAAGCCTGCCGGGCACGGTGGCGCACGCCTGTAATCCCAGCACTTGGGAGGCTGAGGCAGGAGGATCACGAGTTCAAAGCCAGCCTCAGCAATGGCGAGGCACTTAGCAACTCAGTGAGACCCTGTCTCTAATAAAATAAAAAAAAGGGCTGGGGATGTGGCCCAGTGGTCCAGTGCCCCTGAGTTCAATCCCTGGTACAAAAGAAGAAGAAGAAGAAGTATCAAAGCCTGCATGCTGGGGCTGGGGTTGTGGCTCAGTGGCAGAGCGCTCGCCTCGCACGTGCGCGGCCCAGGGTTCGATCCTCAGCACCACGTAGACATAAATGCATTGCATTGTATACAACTAAAGTAAATAAATAAAATAAAAAAAAAAAAAAAAAAAAAAAGCCGGGCGCGGTGGCGGCGCACGCCTGTAATCCCAGCACTTGGGAGGCTGAGGCAGGAGGATCGCGAGTTCAAAGCCAGCCTCAGCAATGGCGAGGCACTTAGCAACTCAGTGAGACCCTGACTCTAATAAAAAATACAAAAAAGGTCTGGGGATGTGGCCCAGTGGTCGAGTGCCCCTGAGTTCAATCCCCGGTACCACAAAAAAAAAAAAAAAAAAAAGCCTGCATGCTACAGAAAGGCAGAGCTCTAACCTGCTCCAGCCTTCACTGGCGGGAAGTTCACAAGATGCCCAATAAAAGGAGCCAGGCGTGGAAGCCTACTTAGTGCAGGGTTCATGCAGAGCTGCACAGAACGGGCAAATCCAGAGATGCAGAGTAGGTCAGTCGGTGCCTGGGATTGCAGGGAGGGGGCAGATGAGGGTGACTGCTCATGACTTGGGGTTTCTATCCGAGGTGATGGAGATGTTCTAAAATAGAGGAAGTTGCACAACTATGTAAATATTCTGAAAACCATTGAATCGTTCACTTTAGATGGATGAATTGTGTGGCATGTGAATTATATCCCAGGATAGCTGTTTGAAAAAAAATGAATGGGGAATTTTAAAAAAATTAAAAAATAAAAAAACACAGTGGCAAATGTGGTAAATAAAAAAAGAAAGAAAGAAAAGTAATTCCTTAAAATAATAAATCTATAAATATTTAAATACATTATTTAAAATCATGGAGAGACAGCCATAGTGGTTTACACCTATAGTCCCTGCTACTCAGGAAGCTGAAGCAGGAGGATTATTATTTAAAAAAAAAAAAAAAAAGTTATTTATTTGCTTTAGTTGTACACAGTGCAATGCATTTATGTGGTGCTGAGGATCGAACCCGGGCCGCGCATGTGCTAGGCGAGCGCTCTACCACTGAGCCACAACCCCAGCCCAGGAGGATTATTTGAGTCCGGGAGCTTAAGACCAGCCTGCACCAAAAAAAAAAAAAAAAAAAAAAAAAAAATGGAGGAATTGCCCAAAGAAATCCTTAAGGGAGTCGAAGGGGGTTACTACCTCTAGGGAACAGGACTGAAGAGGGAGGGGTAGGAATAGGAGGCCCTTCTGCACTATTAATTTTTTTTGTCTCTAAAAATAATGTATTTAAAAAGAATAAAATAATTCCAATGAAAGTTGGTGCTGGGCGGAGGAAAAAAAATGCACAGACAAAAACTTGGGGAGTCAAGCTATAGCTTCTGGTTGAAGCCCTTGGGTCAGTTCCGTCCCCACACACTGACCTAACTTTGCCATTTTCTTCCCAAGATGCAGCTGTTTGACAAGGCCACAGCCTCTGGGTGCCTCAAGAAGATCTACAGGACCTGGGCCTGGCAGACAGGAGGACCAGTGACCCCAGGCACGGTTTCTGGACTCTTCCTATGCCAAAGTCACAAGCAGGCTGGCAGGCACCAGGAAAGCCCCCTGGCCTCCAGCTTTCCCAAGACACCAGGCCTCAGCTCCTGGGCTGGCCAGAGCCTCTGTCTCCAGTCCTCCCTGGAGAACTTTCCTCCCCTTCTGGGAAAGGAAGCGGCTCCAAGGGCAGTCTGTCACTCCCGCCTGCTTTTAGCAGCACCTCAGGTACTGAACACACTGGTGGGCTCCCACGTCTGCTTCTCCTTCACATTCCTCAGGGGAGCGAAGATGCCTCAATCCTCATAAAAATAAAGCCACCTCTAATTTATCCAATCATGAAATGCCCTCCTTCTTTTTTTTTTTTTTTTTTTTTTTTTTTTGTGGTACCAGGGATTGAACCCAGGGGCACTCGACCACTGGGTCACCATCCCCAGACCTTTTTTGTATTTTTTATTTAGAGAAGGGTTTAGTTGCTAAGTGCCTCGCCATTGCTGAGGCTGGCTTTGAACTCGCGATCCTCCTGAGCCTCCCAAAGTGCTGGGAAGGATGCTTAAGATGCCCTCCTTCTTAAGGTGACATGCCTGCACAAACACTAGGTGGTCAGCCTGCTGTCTCCCTCCCTCCCCTCTCTCTGCCTTTGTTACGGTTGTTGTGTGTGTGTGTGTGTGTGTGTGTGTGTGTGTGTGTGTGTGTGTTTTAAATAAAATATTAGCCAAATGCAGAAGGCTTTCTTATTGAACTAGAAGAAGTCTGTAAAACTAGGCCTTTGCCTTTGAGTTTATGTCTGGCACATGACCCTAAACCCAATGCTGTGTGTATACTCAAATTCTCACCCAAAAAAGGAGAATATTTTTTTTCTCTTTTCTACTGTTTTTTTTTTTTTTTTTTTTTTGAGGGGCGGGGGCGCCGGGGCGATGGCAATAGGGTTGGGTTTTAGGTAAGTATATGCAGTTCTAAATTTATATTTGCATCCTTCTTCTGTGATATGTACCTGCTCATTTTGGAAGGGGTTTTGGAGGAAGCTAAGGGTCCTGTTTACACTTGACACTTGTCCTAAATTTGCCACTCCCCTGGGCTTGGGCTGCTTGGTTGGCTAGAAAGAGGACAAGGGAGTTGTTGAATGGCACTGTGTACAAGGAGCCAACATGTACAGCCACAGTAAAGAGCGATGACAGTACTTCTGGGCAGGTTACTGCAGGAAGCCATCTGTGAATTACTTGTGGGTTTTCTCTAGATATGGTAGCCAGGGAGATTTAGGTTTGGCTCTCTCTTGGCAAGATTGCCCAATGCACTTGACCTTTATCTCCTCTCTGCTAGGAAGATACCTCATAGTAGCTCTGGAGATGGGTGTAACCCATTGGGAACTGGACAGCCCAACTTTAATCTTTCTGGGGAAAGAACATTCTATGGAAGGCCTTTGATGCTTCCTGATATAAATAAAGCAGGCGCGGGCTCCATTTTGCAGGAGTCTAGAAGCTCCATCCATCTGATCGGCTTGCCCGTCCTGCCCCAGGCTTTTGTAACTACTTTCTGTGTTCTGTGGTTTTTTCATTGTTCTATTTTTCCTAGCTTTTATTTCTCAGCCAGCCCATTCCACTGAGGGGAACCCCATTTCCACTGCCCTTGCAGAACGCAGGCAAGAAATTACTGTAGCACCCACATTTTAGAAATGAGGAAAGTGGCGCCCCTCTCCCATGGCACAGGGCGAGTCAGCAGGGAGCTAGGCTCGGACTCCAGCTCTGCCTGGCTCCTGGCCCCCATCCTTTCCTGTGCAAAGTGCTGATGAAGCAGAGGCAGTCCCTGGGGCTGTTCTCATCGGTGCTGGTCACCTGGGGATACTGGGATCTGTCTGGGATTTTCAGGGGAAGCGGCTCCCACTATGTCCGGGCCCAGGGCTGCTCATTAGAGGGCATCCCATGGCTCAGGTGGACTGGAACAGGGTCATGCATGGCTCACGGCCCTGAGTTGGTCAGCTCCTCGAGAGCAACAGCATGGAGGGGCCTTGGCCTAAGAGGGCACTGTCCAGGTGGAGCGGAGGCCCTGGAAGCTCTCTGCCTGTGTTGTGACATAGCAGGCCTCCCAGAGAAATAAGGAACCAGGTTTGACCATGTGGGTCTCCTCTTAGGGAGACTGGGGGAGGGAGGGAGATGGTCAGATGGGGAAACAGCAAGAGAGCCAGAGTCTGCTCAGAAACAGAGAAGCTCAGAGCCGGGTGAGATCTCCACAGACAAGGAGAGCAGTGCATTTGGCCATGACTTGGCTGAGAAGAAACTGCCCCAAGTGTTGGTGGGAGGTTGGTGGGAGGGACAGGAGGAGTGGGTTTAGGTCATGGGGCCTTCGTGGAAACTCAGGCGTCCATGGCCTCCCAATAAACTGTCTGATAAACTCTTTTTGAAAGGTGACCACACCACAGGCACCAAGGAATAAATGTTTAAGCAAACAGTAAAGAAAAAGAAAACGAAGCTGGGCGCGGTGGCGCACGCCTGTAATCCCAGCACTTGGGAGGCTGAGGCAGGAGGATCGCGAGTTCAAAGCCAGCCTCAGCAATGGCAAGGCACTTAGCAACTCAGTGAGACCCGGTCTCTAATAAAATACAAAAAAGGGCTGGGGATGTGGCCCAGTGGTCCAGTGCCCCTGAGTTCAATCCCCGGTACCAAAAAAAAAAAAAAAAAAAAGTTCAATCCCCGGTAAAAAAAAAAAAAAAACGAGATTAGAGTCAGAAGATTTGTTTGTGTCCCCTCTGCCATTCACCAGCCCCATGACAGTGCATAGACAGTCTCTCTGAGCCTTGGTTCCATGTTGGTGTAATGGAGAGAATAAGCCCATGTCGCCTTCTTTGTGACCCTCTGGGAATTCGGCAACTTAGCAGTGTGCTCATATTACAGTGATCTTCCTAGTGCTGATCCCCAAAGAGGTACCAGAGTGGCAGGAAACTGAGCAGGTTAATATTGCAGAAATGACTGACTGGAGGGGTGCAGGGAGGAGAGAGGCTGGGCTGCTGGAAAACATCTTGACTTTTAGTTTTCTGGACTTTAAACTCTTTTAAAGTCAGGGCTAGGGGCCAAGGGCAGTTTTCAGTAGGACTCTGGGATACATGGTGGACAGAGGGCAGCAATGAAACCCTTGCAGGAATCCAGAGGGTTAACACGTCTTCAGCACCTAGAGGTACTGGCAGTGGGGATGGGGGTGAAAAATGTGGGTAGTGATGGAGCTGGGCTCTGGGCATGTCCTTGTGGTCATCTCCTATCAAAAGCCCACTGACTCCCTCCTAGCCTAGTGAAGGAACAAGGAATGTTGGCTTTTACTTAGCACTGAGAGCAGGGATTTTTGGACACTGTGCCCCTCCAGTTCTTTTAGCCCTGGTGGCTCCCCAGCCACTCAGGAATATTCTAGAAGCAGAGCCAGTGCCTTAGAGTTTTTGACATCTTGGCAATCTCTGTACATATCTGGCTCTCAGTTGGCAGTTTGAGGATGCTATTGACAGTAGCAAGAAGCAAACCCAGCAGTGACTGACTGTCCCATGACCACACCCCAGGGTCTGGATGTCTAGGCCAATGGGGCAGTAACATGCAGCTGTCTCCTGGAGGTGCAGCCCCTGGACCCAAATGTTGACTCATCACTGTGCCCCATGACTTGGAAGTGCGGATATGCCTCCCTCCAAGAAACTGAGATCTAATGGTTCTGCACTGGGAGCCAAATATCTTCTCAGCCTTGTCCATAAAGTGGTCTAGCTACTGACATTAGAGCAGATTGGAAATGCAGGCCCCAGGCCCCACAGAGACCCACCAAAGCAGGATCATGTGCATTGTAGCTGGGTCCCTGCTGCTCTGCCTGCTTCAACCTTGTGGAAGCACTGTTGGAACCAGATGTCCTGGGCTGTGGCAGATCCAAAGTGGAGTCCCCTGGTGGAGGGAGAGACAAAGTAGCGTCAGTTGGTAGATGTCCGAGGTAAAATCTACTTCTGCTCGCTGGATCCAAGGCTATGCTAGGAAAAAGACTTCTTTTAAGGAGTGACTCTGCTGCTTCCTGCCTTAGCATTTCAAACCCCAGTTTTCCCTGTAAGGATGCAGAGGCGGGGTGAAGTGTGTGAGGAGCAGCACTGTCCGTGGAGGCTGGGAGCCTGCCAAGCAGGCTGAGCGAGGAGCAGCCCCAGGGGAGAACCTAACCCACTCCACCCACCTCACATGAGAGGCCACATGTCACAGAGCTTTGTGAACCAGGGAGAGTGAGCTCATGGGCAGGAGGGCGGCTGTGCTCCAGCTGCCACAGAAGCCAAGGGGCTGCTTGATGCAACCTGGGGCCACTGAGTTTGTATACCCCACTGGAGTTTTGAAGAGTAAAGGAAGAAGAAGAGGAATGGCATTAAGGTGGAAGCCAGTGCTGGTCATACAAGACATAAAGCCATACTCAAAAGCCACACAGGGAGCCAGGCACAGTGGCGTATACCTGTTACCTCACCAGCTCAGGAGGCTGAGGCAGGAGGATCATGGGTTAGAAGCCAGCCTCAGCAACTTAGCAAGTCTGTAAGTAACCTAGTGGGACCCTGTCTCAAAATAAAATTAAAAAGGGCTGGGATGAGGCTCAGTGGTTAAGCACCCCTGGGTTCAATCCCTGGTACTTTAAAAAAAAAAAAAAAAGAAAGAAAGCCATACAGCCTTCAAAAGGAAGCTGATGGGCTATATTATGGTAAGTGAAGTAAGCCAGACACACAAAAAGAAAGGGTGGTGACCGGGAGCTATGGGAAGTAGGAACAGGGAGTTAGTATCTTCTGGGTACAGTTTCAATTTGAGAAGATCTAAGAGGCCCAGAGGTGGCCGGGAGCAGTGGCACAGGCCTGTAATCCCAGCTTTTTGGGAGGCTGAGACAGGAGGATCGGGTGAGTTCAAAGCCATCCTCAGCAACTGCAAGGCACTAAGCAACTCAGTGAGACCCTGTCTCCAAATAAAATACAAAAAAGGGGTGGGGATGTGGCCCCTGAGTTCAATCCCCAGTACAAAAGAAAAAAAAGAAAAAGTCCCGGAAATGATTGATGGCAGTGGCTGAACCCCAAAGTGGTTAAAATGGCAAATTTTATGACATGTGTTTTACTGTGTTTTATTTCCTTCCTTCCTTTCTTTTTTTTTTTTTTTTTTTTTTTTTTTTTTTCCAGTTCTGAGGATTAAACCCGGTGGCATTCTAACACTGAGCCACATTGCCAACCCTATTTATTTATTTATTTAGGGTACTGGAGATTAAACCCAGGGGCACTTTATCACTGAGCTATATCAGCAGTCCTTTTTGATTTTTATTGTGAGACAGGGTCTTGCTAAATTGCCAAGGCTGTCCTCAAACTTGTGACCTGCCTGCCTCAGCATCCTAAGTTGCTGGGATTACAAGCATGCTCCACTGCACCCAGCCCATGTTTTGTTTTTTAAGTGATATAAGACCTTCTGTCTAGGCATCTCAGTAACAGAGGGGGCAAAAAGTACACCCAACTCCAAGCAGCAAATCACAGCCAAACAGAAGCCAGCACCATGTTCTAACAGCTAAGCATTATGGGTCCCAGGAACAGAAGCTGTTGGTGCATTTGTCTTCTGTGAATCAGGCCCTCTTGGAGCTGTACCCTCTGGGGGCAGTGCCCTGTGGAATAAAACTCTATGCCCAGCTCCCCGGCAGACCCTTGTGAGGATGCAAGAGGGAGGGTTGGGCCCATGGGAGAGGGGTAGGGAGTCCGAGGCCAGCCATCCCCAAAGACCTGGAGCCCTCCCTGGCCTATCATGGCAGCCTGAGGTCCCAAGAAAGGGTGCTGGCCCCTGTGGCAACAAGAGGCACTAAGACATGAGGCCACAACCTGTCTGCCCACATTCCTCACCACAACCAGCCACTGCTGGCCAGCAGAGCCTCCCTTGGCCTGGCCTGGCCCTTGGAAGAAAGGGTTGGGAGGTGGAGGGTGGTGCCACTCCTGGCAAGCCTCTGCCACAGGTGTTTTCTCACCACCTGAAAGACTGACAGAAAGACTGCTGCCAAGGCCGGCGCTGGAACATGGGGGCTGTCGTGCTCTCTATGGAGGGATGCAGCCTGTGGCAATAGAACCTTCCCTATCTTAGAGGGTCCTGTGAGGGAACCGCCTACCCTGCAGGTGCTGCTAGCAGTGTGGCAAAGGGGCCCGAAGAGAGAGCTGAACGGAGGTGAGCCAGGGTTTGAGCCCAGTTTGGGCTGTCTCTTGGGCCTGACCTGTAACCATCCTACTTTGAGCCTCTGGAACACAAAGCAGGACTCGATCCAGACTGTGCCCTAGGGTCCACAGACAGGCCAAAGGTGGAGGAGCACAGAGACCCAGAGCTCCCAGGCCTTTTTTCTAGCTTGAACAGTAAACCTCTGTGGCCATGGAAACACAGCAGGTCCTTGGGGCCCCTCAGTAACCACCACTTCCCCTCTTCTGATGGTTTCTGTACTGAATCCTGTGAACTCTCAGAGCTGCTCCAAGGGGCTCACAGAAATCAGACTGCATGTGCGAAATATGTTAATGTCTTAAAGCACACACTATCCAGTCATCAAAAGTGAACACTGGCTCTGGGAACCCCTTCCACATAGAGTGACTCCCCTCGTGCTGGCCTCAGGGGACCCTGGCCTTGCAGCTTCTTTAGAGTTGAAGACTAGGCCAAGAGTGTGAGGCCGACCCCTGAAAACCTGCTGCTTCCTCTCTGGGGGAGCCCAGAGTCCCCCAGGCCACACAGCCAACAGCACTGGAAGGAATCCAAAGATAGGCTACAGCTGCTGTGCCTCTTACTCCACTGTGGGCTTTTCACCATGATCTCACTGTTTTATTTTTGTTTGTTTTTGTTTTGTTTTGTACTGATTGAACTTAGGGGCACTTGACCACTGGGCCACATCCCCTGCCTTTTTTTGTATTTTATTAGAGACAGGGTCTCACTGAGTTGCTAAGTGCCTCGCCATTGCTGAGGCTGGCTTTGAACTTGGGATCTTCCTGCCTCAGCCTCCCAAGTGCTGGGATTACAGGCGTGCGCCACCGCGCCCGGATTTTTTTTTTTTTTTTTAATATATATATTTTCTGTTGTAGGCGAACACAATACCTTTAGTTTTGTTTGTTTTTGCTTGTTTGTGTCATTTTTAATGTGGTGCTGAGGATCGAACTCAGTGCCTCATGCATGCTAGGCAAGCAATCTACCACTGAGCCACAACCCCAGCCCAGATCTCACTGTTCTTTTTTTTTTTTAATATGTATTTATTTGCTTTAGTTGCACACAATGCGTTTACACAATGCGTTTTTTGTTTTTACGTGGTGCTGAGGATCGAACCCGGGCTGCGCGCGTGCTAGGCAAGCGCTCTACCACTGAGCCACAATCCCAGCCCCCAGATCTCACTGTTCTTATGGACAGACTTTATAATAAGTAAATGTTATGAATTTTCTATTTGATATAACAGAGTTTCAGGAGTGATTTATATTGAAAAGAGGATTATCCTGCTTTAAAAAGATTATTTTTTTAAGTTTGGAAACCACTGGAAGATGCCAGGCTGCCACTTGACACCAGGTAGATGGAGATGTGCAGAACCCCAGAGGGACATTCTCATGAAGACCACCAGAGAACAGCTGGTGTCTCCAGCCCTTGCAAGGAAATTGAGACCCAGTGGATTTGTAGAGTTTTATTATCGGTTTCTACATATGCAGAAAATTAAACAAACAAAAAACTCCATATAGCCAGGCGCAGTGGTGCACACCTGTAATCCCAGCATTTGGGAGGCTGAGGCAGGAGGATCGCGAGTTCAAAGCCAGCCTCAGCAATGGCGAGGCACTTAGCAACTCAATGAGACCCTGTCTCTAAATAAAATACAAAAAAGGGCTGGAGATGTGGCCCAGTGGTCGAGTGCTCCTGAGTTCAATTCCCGGTACCAAAAAAAAAAAAAAAAAAAAACTCCATATAAAGTTGTGCAAAAAGGAAAAAAAATTGCTGCCTGGCTCTGCTCTGAACAGTGATATCAGCCAGAATAATTGTCACACTGAATACTGATTTGACCTAAGCAGTAGCAGACCCGCTCAGCTGGGCGTGGTGCATGTGGTGGGCTACACCTGCGGGGAGCTGCCGGGCTGATAGCTCCGTGTTGCCAGATGCCCTAGTGACCCAGAGAAATGGAAATATGGATTTTCAGGCTAAATATCGTCTGATTTGTAAATGTTGTAAAAGAAACGTTTTAAAGATGTACTTCAGGCCAAACAAAACCTGTGGGGTGTGGTGGTGGGGAGGGGGCACTAGAAGCAGCCAGCGGGTCATCAGTTTGAGACCCTGCCCCAGTGGGACCTGAAGCACTTGTCTTCAAAGTCCTGGCAGTTCTAGGGGAAGTCGGGGAAGTGTGGCAGAAAAAAGTCAGGGCTGAGGCCCAGAGGCCCGGCTGACTGCCAGCTGCTTCCTCCCGAAACCGGGAGTGGGGGGGGGGGGGGGACAAGGGGCACAGGCTCTCCCCGGGGAGCCCCGCCCCCGGGTCCCCTGCCAACAGCTGCGCCTACTCTCTGCGCGGCCACACCTCCCAGCTGGGCACAACTCTTCTGCTGCAAAAACAAAAACCCACCGCGCAGGTGGCAGCGCCAGGCGGGGCCTCGCGCCCACGCTTAGAGGCGCACGCCCTCTAGCGGCCACATGGGGCACCGCGTCCCTGATCTTGGACTAGCAAACGCCTCCGGAAAGCCAAGTTCCTCCGATTCCAGGGCTCAGATTAGAAGCACCAATTTGTATGTTTTATGTGGATCTCAGGTGCACAAATTAATCGTAATCCTCGTGTCAAGACATTTTTATACTCTTTGATTACTGGTCTATGCATGAACTCCTTCCTTTCTTCCGATTAGTTTGTTATAATGTAGTCTGAAGTAAGAATCGTAATAATCTACAGTAACAATAATCTGCAGTTAACTGTAGCTATGTTTTCCCATCTCATCACCCCCACCATATCTCCCCTCCCAAATCCCCCATTCATCGCGTATCTGCTTGTGCTTTTTTTTTTTCTTCCTTCCTCTCCATCCCCACCCTGCCCTCCTCCTCCCGGTACTGGACATTGAACACAAGGGGCGCTCTACCACTGAGCTTCATCCCCAGACCTTTTTATTTATTTATTTTTATTTCAAGATAAAAGAGTTTTGCAAATTTCAAGATAAAGAGTTTTGCAAAGTTACTGAGGCCGACCTAGAACCGGCCATCCTCCTGCCTCAGCCTCTCGAGTAGCTGGAATTACAAGCGGCTTGCTCTTATAGTTTCATTGTGGTTATGACATGTATTGCTTTACAAGTACGTATAATTAGAGCCGGGCATGGTGGCGCATGCTTGTAATCCCAGGGGCTCTGCCTCAGCAACCTTAGCAAGGCCCTGAGCAACTCAGCGATATAAAAAGGTGGAGATGTGGCTCAGAGGTTAACTGCCCCTGGGTTCAATCCTTGGTACCAAAGGAAAAAAAAAAAAAAAGGTACCTATAGAGCCGGGTGTGATGGCGCACGCCTGTAATCCCAGCATTTGGGAGGCTGAGGCAGGAGGATCCCAAGTTCAAAGCCAGCCTCAGCAATGGCGAGGCACTTAGCAACTCAGTGAGACCCTGTCTCCAATAAAATACAAAAAAAAAAAAAAAGAAGAAAGTACCTATAATTAGGGTTGAGATGTAGCTCAGTGGTTGAGCACTTGCCTAGCATGTGCCAGGCTCTGGATTTGATTTCCAGCGCTGCAAAACAAAACAATGCAATAATCGTGACTATTTATATTTGTCTGAGGATACCACCCTGCGTGTAATCTTTGGGGACTTTCTTCACCTGCCATTATGCACACTTTTTCTCCCCATCCTCTTGTGAGACCTCTTGATCCAGCCACCACTGCAGCGCCAGCCCTGCAAGGGTTTATGACCATCTCATGCTGGTGTAACCTGAGAGCTGTGCTTCTTGTCCCTAAGTATACCTTTCAGCTGTCACCTGGGAGCTTCCTGTGGACTGTCAGGGGACCTGCTCAGCACCTATACATGGCAGCCTGCAGGTCATACCCTGTGGGATAATACTGGCCAATGGGACCCAGGAGTCAGCGGATATTAGAGGGCAAAAATCACACCGGGGACAGCCTTGCAGCCAAGAGATTTATTCAACAGCCTTTGTGGCTGGTTGGAGGTCAAAGAGGTGCTGGGAGAAGGGAGTCAGGGAGAGGGGAGTGTGCAAGCTCTGAACAGAAAGTGGGTGCCTGGTCCCGCTGGCTGGGATCTCTGGAGCTGTCGGCTGCCGTCGGGTGGGCAGCTGCCATGGGGCTGAAGGTGGTGGGTCTGGAGCCATCAGGCTGGAGGCGATGGGTCTGAGGCTGGTGCAGTGGCTTCCTCCGCTCCAGAGGGACAAGCTGTTGTGTTTTAAGTATCTAGAATGGGACCCTATATAGGGATTTCTGGTGGGGGGTGCCCCAGAGCAACCCCAACGCCATTGGCTCTGCCCATGGAACAGGACGACTTTTAAGCCTATTGGCTCCTGCGGCGGGGGGGGGGGGGGGGGGGGGGGGGGCAAGAAACATCCTGTCCAGGGAAGAAACATCCTGCCTGGAAAATGAAACAAGGTTGCTTTACTCAGGATACAGAAACCTCTGGGGGGGGAGCGTAGCCCATCTATCAGATATAGTTTTCCTCCTTCTGTCCTGGGACTTAGGGATGGAGGCAGATTTTACACAGCTTCTTGGAGGACAGTCTTGTGGAATCCAAGGGCCAGTCACACAGAGGCAACCAACTCAGTAGCACATCCTCTTATCAGCTCTCCCCTCTTCCCTACTTCACTCCTGACAAGGAAGTTTCAACTGGATGCAGGGGTACAAGCCAAAAATGGTGGCTGCACTGACAGCCTTACTCAGTGTTGTGCCCAGAGAATGGATCCCCAAAAACCACCCAGGAATCTGGAGTGCATGCAAGAACAAAGAGCCTTTATTCGGGCTTAAGCTCGGACTCTCAGACCTCACCAACACAGTGGATCTGTACTGAGAGCCCAGAAATGAGGAAAGACTGAGTTTTTATAGGGGTAGAAGTAAGGAGGGGGAAGGGGCTCGCCTGATTGGCCAGGGGAGCCCATGCGTGTCTAAGGAGGTTTTCATCAGTGGGTGCCATCTCCAGAGCTATGGAATGTGCTGACTGTTCATTGCAGGGCCCTGCAGGGCCCAGGGCCCAGGGCCCTGCCATTGCCCTAGTTTATTGTGCCCAGGCTAGCTTATCATATCCGGGCTTATTGCTGCTTTGTGACAAGAGACTTGCAACACTTTGGGGCAGCTGATAACAAAATGGGGTCACAGTGGTTTGACTTCTATTGTCTTTAAGCCAAGCATTTTACAGAAGCAAAAAGAAGCAGTTAAATTGAAAAGAGGCTTGGGGCTGAAAAAGGAGGGTCCCACACTCAGGGGTGGCCTTGAAAGACAGTAGGGAAGAGAAATACACAGTCACTGAAACAGACTGAATATGGAAGCTAGCCCCTCTAAAAATAAAACGATGCAGATTCTGGCTCCAGAAGTCCAGGCTCCTTTTGAGGTGATAAGGAGGCTCCAGGAAGAAAGCTGAACCTGTAAAAATTCCTTTGGGGCATATTGACTCAGAGGGAAGCTAAAGGCCTGCAACCCCCCACCCAGAGGTGCGGAAGCAGCTGGGAGGAGATGGCTGAGGGCCTCAGGCCTGCCACAGGCCAGCTAAAGCACATCCCCACTTTCGTTTCACTTCCCAGGCTTTTCTCCTTCAAAAGTCCTGTTCCCAGGGGGCTGGGTTGTGGCTGGTGGTAGAGCACCTGCCTCACACATGTGAGGTGCTGGGTTTTGATAGATAGGTTACCTTCCCCCCTCAGAGTTTTCCACACCCTAAGAGAAGCAACCTTGTTTCATTCTCCGGACAAGATGTTCCAGACAGGATGTTCCTTCCCCCGAGCAGAATGTTTCTTTTCCCCAGGCAAGAGCCAATAGGCTTAAAGATCGCCCTGTTCTATGGGCAAGAGAGCCAATAGTGTTGGGGCTTGCTCTAGTAGTGGGCACCCCCCGTAGTCTCACGGGATCTCGTGGGACTTGGTCGAGGATCTTGAGAGATTTGAACGGTGACTCAGCAGATCGAGCTAGCGCGCTGCTCGGGCGCATGGGAAGAGACCAGAGAGAGAAAAGACAGGGTTATCACCCCCCACCAGAAATCCCTATATAAGGCCCTGTTTGAGAGACTCAGACAGACAGAGAAAGACACACAGACACACAACATTGGCTTGTCACTGCTGAGAGGAAGAAGACAGATACATCGGCTCGTCGCTGCAGAGAGGAGGAAGCCACTGCAACAGCTCCAGACCCATTGCCTCCAGCCGACGGCAGCTGCCCCAGCTGACAGCTCCAGACCCATCGCCTTCAGCTCAACGGCCGCTCCTAGCTGACAGCTCCAGCCTCCAGCCAGACAGCAGCTGCTTTAGCCGACAGCTCCAGAGATCCTAGCCGGTGCGACCAAGCACCCACCTTCTGTCAAGAGCTTGCACACTCCCCTCTCCCTGACTCCCTTCTCCCACCAGAGCTTGCACACTCCCTTCTCCCTGACTCCCCTCTCCCACCTCTTCGACCTTCAACCAGAGCACCTCTTCTCCGGTTTTTGCTACCGGCCACAAAGGCTGTTAAATAAATCTTTTGGCTGCATGGCTGTCCCTGGTGTGATGTTTTGCCCTTCATTGGTGCCGTGACTCAGATCCTATCTGAGCTGGAGGGCATAATCACCCGGAACTGCCTCAGCCTTCACCCGTTTTTTGATCGCCGCACCAATGCATCCACCACTGGCCATCAGGTTGGTAAGCCCCACCCCCCCCGCCCCAGAGCTCCTAAACCCGTCAGGCCTTGTACAGTGGGAACTGACCGTTGATCGTCTGGCAGCCCCGCTGGTGGCCTGTATGGGGAGGATCGCACCCCACCTAGACCTTCACGGTCACAGTGGACCTCGTGGAGCTCTTTCTCTTTTTGTCTCTCTCTCTCTCTCTCTCATTTTCCTGGGTAGGTCTCCTCATCCCCAGGGCTCCTAAACCTGTCGGGCCTTGTACAGTGGGAACTGACCGTTGATCGTCCGGCAGCCCCACTGGTGGCCTGTACAGGGAGGACTGCACCCCACCTAGACCTTCATGGTCACAGTGGACCTCAAGGAGCTCTCTCTCACGCTCGCGCTTGTGCTCTATCTCTCTCTCTCTCTCTCTCTCTCTCTCTCTCTCCCCTCTCCCTTACCTGGGAGTAGTTGAAGAAAGCCCTTTTTTTTCGGCCTCTGGCCTCCGGACTTGGGTCTCTTCTTCCCGTCCAGGACGGGACACGGAAAATCCCTGTGCAAGGTGGCCCATTGTTCTTCGGTCCCTTTGGACCCCATGTCTGTTTGACTCCAGTGACGACTGGGTCTCACAGACCTGGATCTCTCTGATATATATATCTTGAGGAGGACGCTCCTCAGGACAATATATCTCTCCCGTTCAGAACGGGAAAATGGGGGCTTCTGCTGCTACTGCTGCTTCTTCACCCCTCCTGGCTGACTCACTCCTATCCCTCCTGGCCGACTACCCTCCGATCACTCTTTTCTTTGCTCTCGTCCTCACTCTCTTATTTGGTTTTGCTATCACTCACTATTTGTCGCTCTCATACCCACTCGATCCCTCCCAGCCGACTCCCCTCTACAATGCCTCTTAAACAACCTAGCCACTCTTGGCCTAACTCCCGATATACAACCAACAAGACTTACCAAGTTTTGCACCCAAGATTTGCCCACATGCCCCTTAGATAACCAAAACAAATGGCCTGCTTCTGGGGCCCTGGATCCCTCTATACTAAGAGATCTTTTCAACTTCTGTGAGCGATCAAAAAAATGGGTAGAGATTCCGTATGTTCAGGCTTTCTCCCGCCTCCGTTTGAATCCCTCACTCTGTACCTGTAGCAGCTCCAACACTAGCCTCCTGTCCTGCCAACCGGCTGCTCCCCTATCATCCCCCTCCTTTCTTGATTTCGATCCCGCAGATGAGCCGCCCCCATACCAATCTGAAACCTCTCCCCCTCCCTCTGCCCCTCCAGCCCTACTTCTATCCACTCCTGCCACCTCCTCCTCCAGCCCACCCCTCACGCGATCTCGCATAATGTCTGCTCACCCTCCGTCACTTACTCCCACCCAAGTCCTGACCCCACTCCGGGAAGTTGCGGGTCCAGAAGGAATTGTCCGTGTCCATGTTCCCTTCCCAATGACCGAGGTAGTGCAAATCGAGAAACGATTGGGCTCTTATAGCACTGACCCCACTACATACCTCAGGGAATTTCAATGGGTCCTCCAAGCTTATAGCCTTACCTTCCATGACATCTATATGATTTTGGCAAATACCCTCCTCCCTGAGGAGCGTAGGTGAGTCTGGGAGCAGGCACGGGCCTATGCCGATGAGAACCATAGAACCAACCCTAACCATCTCATTGGACCTCAGGCTGTCCCCAAAAGGGACCCTAAATGGGACTATAATTCCCCAGGGGACGTGGTCTTGCGAGATCAGTTTTCCACTTGTATACTAGCTGGTCTTAAGCGTGCAGCACAAAAGGTAGTTAATTTTGACAAGCTGCAGGAAATCATACAAAAAAGGGAAGACACCCCCTCTGAATTTCTAGATCGACTAACAAAAGCTCTCCAACAGTACACCAATTTAGATTCTGAATCTCCAGGGGGACATCAGGTTCTTATGACTTACTTTTTGTCCCAAAGTTACCCTGATATACGGGCTAAATTGAGAAAATTAGAGCAAGGACCTGCAACACCTCAGACGGAGATCTTGGCCAAGGCCTTTAAGGTCTATCATAATAGAGATGAGAATACTGAAGGCCGTAGGTTTCAGAACTATGAAAAGGCCGAATGAGCAAGATTTCAAATGCTGGCCCAGGCTTTACAGGGCACCGACTCTCGGGCCTCACAAACAAGGTGCCATTACCCCACGCAGAGGGGACCTCCAGGGCCGTGTTTCAAGTGCGGGAACGAAGGACACTGGGCTAGAGCTTGCCCCAACCCCAGGCCCCCTACGCGCCCATGTCCTAAATGCTCCAAGATGGGCCACTGGGGTGTTGACTGCCCCAGTTCCCGCAGGGGGACTGGATCAGTCATGAAACCCGACCTGCTTGGAGTAGCCGCAGAAGATTGACGGGGCCCTGGGTTTCCTCTCCCGACAGTTGACATCGCCTTACAGGAGCCTAGGGTCACCCTTCTTGTTGACGGCCACCCCATAAATTTCCTACTAGATATAGGAGCCACTTTCTCGGTCTTGAGGGAGTTTTGGGGGCCCACCACCATATCGTCCCCTGTTGTGGAGATAGAGGGACACACCATTCACCCCCACAAGATTCCCATGCTGTCTTGCCACCTCCACCTCCATTCATTTGCCCCAGTTTCTAGTAATCCCTCAATGTCCTGTGCCTTTATTGAGCCGAGATATACTGGTCAAATTTCAGGCCTCAGTTGTGCTCTCTGGCCCGCCTCGCTCAGTTCTGCTCCCCGACTCGTCTCACTCCATCTCCTCCTCTGTCTTCCTTCTTAGCATTTTAGAGCCTGATGCGGAAACCTCCTGTTACCCTGCCCCCTCCCATCTGGTAGACCCCAAAGTTTGGGACACCCAGATTCCATCCCTTGCTCACTGTGACCCTATACGAATACACCTTAAAGATCCCCAGTATTTCCCTAATAGAGCCCAGTAGCCACTCCCAGCCACTAGCCTCAGAGGTCTCCAACCTATTATCTCAGAGCTTCTGTGGAAACGCTTTCTCTGACCCACCCATTCCCCATATAATACTCCCATATTGGCAGTCAAGAAGTCCAATGGGTCTTACCGGCTAGTCCAAGATCTTCATCTCATCAATGAGGCTGTTAGGCCCATACACCCTCTGGTCCCAAATCCTTATACCATTCTCTCCCTAATTCCTTCCTTATCTACTCATTTCTCGGTCATTGACCTTGAGGATGCCTTCTTCACTGTCCCTTTAGCTCAGGAATCACAAGACATCTTTGCCTTTACCTGGACTGATTCTGATACTCAACGGTTCCAACAATTGACCTGGACAGTCCTCCCTCAGGGTTTTCGAGACAGCCCTCATATCTTTGGACAGACACTGGCTGCCGATCTCAAGGCCTTGAATTCTCTGACTCCACTCTTTTGCAATATGTAGATGATCTTCTCCTTTGCCTTCCTTCTCCACAGCTCATATAGACTCTTACACCCTTTTAAATTTTCTTGCTTCTCGTGGGTATCATGTTTCCCCATCTAAGGTACAACTTGCCCAGACCCAGGTAGTTTATTTAGGAGTTCAGATTTCCCATCAGTCGAGGGCCATTACTGTAGACCGAAAGGCCCTCATCAAGGCCCTCCCATGTCCCAAGACAAAGGAAAAGATTCTTTCCTTCTTGGGGCTAGCAGGATACTTCCGTGCATGGATTCCCAATTTTTCTCTTTACGCAAAACCTCTATATGAGGCAGCTAAGGGGGTTAAGGAAAAGCCCCTTCCCGAAGGCATTCAGGCTGAGTTTAAGCATCTGCAGCAGGCACTATTACAGGCCTCAGCTCTTCACCTCCCAGACCTTCTTCAGCCATTCACCCTTTATGTCCATGAAATGACTGGTCTGGCTCTAGGTGTTTTAGGCCAATATAAGGCCTCCATTTTTGCTCCCATTGCCTACCTTTCTAAATAACTTGATCCCACCGTTCGCGGATGGGCCCCTTGTCTTAGGGCTCTAGCTGCTGCTTACCTACTTCTACAGGAATCAAAAAAGTTGACATTTGGTGCCCATGTCACTGTTGCCTCTCCTCATCATTTAAAAGACCTACTAACCTATAAGAGCCTTCAAACTCTCCTGCTGTGTCACGTTCTCTCTCTCCTCGTTTCTTTTCTGCATGACTCCTCAATCTCCTTCCAACCCTGCTCCTCTTTACACCCAGCTACCCTCCTCCCAGTCTCCTCTGAGCACCCGGAGCATGATTGTGTAGAGATGCTCAAGGCTTTAATCCCCCACCCGTCCCACATTCAAGAGGGACCACTTCCTGACTCTTCCCTAATCTGGTTCACGGATGGCAGCTCTTTCCTTAAGGATGGGCAACGCTTTGCTGGCTATGCTGTCGTCTCCCTATCAGAGGTTATCGAGGCAGCACCCCTTTCCCCCCAGTACCACAAACCAACAGGCCGAACTAACAGCTGTTATTCGTGCCTTCGAGTTAGCAGCTGACCGAAACCTCACCCTCTACACAGACTCAAAATATGTCTATCATATTTTACTTTCCCATTTGGCAATATGGAAAGAGCGGGGGCTCCTGACCACAAAAGGCTCTGCAGTTACTAATTCCAAATTAATATCAAAGCTCCTGCAGGCCTCTCTTCTACCCAAACTAATAGGGATTTCTCATTGCCCTTCACACCAAAATGGTGAGTCTCCCATGGTTCAGGGAAACACAAGGGCTGATAGGGCGGCAAGGGAGGCAGCACTATCTTCTCCTTCTCTTCTGGCTTCAATCCAATCTACTACCCAGACTCCCCACACCCGCTTCTGTACAATCAATCCTCTCCTATCTCCATTCTCTTTTCCATCCTAACCCTCAAGCCCTCAGAACGTTCGCAACCTCCTTCCTCACCCTGACTCCAGAGGACATACGGTTTCTCCATCAACTCACCTCCACGTGCACTGCATGTCAGCGCACCAATCCATACACTCCCCTTAAACCAGGAACATTTCCCTCTCACCAAGCTCGAGGTCAGTTTCCAGGAGTTGATTGGCAAATAGATTTCACCAACATGCCAACTGTCCGGAAACATAAATATCTCCTGGTCTTAGTAGATACCTTCTCTGGATGGGTGGAGGCCTTTCCTACTTCCAACAAAAGGGCTTCCACAGTAGCTTCTATTTTAGTCTCAGAAATCCTTCCCCGCTTTGGGTTGCCCACATCCATCCAGTCTGACAATGGGTCTGAATTTGTCTCTCATGTCACCCAAAATATATCTACTTCCCTTAACATTCCTTGGCATTTCCATATCCCATATCACCCCAAGTCTTCAGGAAAGGTAGAGAGAACTAATAGAATCCTTAAGGACATTCTGACTAAACTCTCATTGGAGCTTCACTTGGACTGGGTCAAGCTACTTCCCCTTGCCCTCTTTAGGCTCCGAGTCCTCCCAAAGAAATCTTCCTCACTATCCCCTTTTGAGGTTATGTTTGGGCGACCAGCTCTTCCACCTCGAATTTCCCCAATTCAAGGACCCTTGCCCAAGGATCTCTCTCTTTCCCTCTTGTCCTTCATCAGACATCAGCTATGGATGTGCCAATATCACATCCTGCCGGACCCAGGTAGACTCTCCACTTCATTCCCATTAACACCTGGTTCTTGGGTATATTTCTCCCCTCCCCAGGACACAGGATCAGTCTCCCTTGCCCCAAAGTGGACAGGCCCCTTCCAGGTTGTGCTGTGCACACCCACGGCTGCTAAGCTTCATGAAACCTCAGGGAACTTGACATCTTGGATTCATATCTCCAGACTAAAACCAGCTACCCAACTAGCTGAGGATCCACAAAAGAACAACAGACACCTACCACATTACACTTGTTCTTCCCTTCCTACCAATCCCCTAAAAATTCGCTTTTCTCGTGTTCCCGATATAGACTCAGAATAATTTTTTGTCTTTCTTGATCTGAAACTTTAACCAGCTTCTCCTTAGGGATCATCTGTTACTTCTCATCACCTCAGGACAAATTCATCTTTTTGGTGCCAACCTCCTGGGAATCCTTTTCACCCTCAAGCCTGACCTACCTGTCTTATCATATCCCCCTCATAACACCCCACGTCACCCCGTTTCAGCAGGAAGTAGCCAGACTGACATACGACGTCCCACTTCCTAAGAAAACAAAAAGGGGGGAATTATAGATAGGTTACCCTCCCCCCTCAAGAGTTTTCCACACCCTAAGAGAAGCAATCTTGTTTCATTCTCCGGACAAGATGTTCCAGACAGGATGTTCCTTCCCCGAGCAGAATGTTTCTTTTCCCCAGGTAAGAGCCAATAGGCTTAAAGATCGCCCTGTTCTATGGGCAAAGAGCCAATGGTGTTGGGGTTGCTCTAGTGCACCCCCCCACCAGAAATCCCTATATAAGGCCCTGTTTGAGAAACTCAGACAGACAGAGAGAGACACACGGACATACAACATTGACTTGTCGCTGCTGAGAGGAAGAAGACAGATACATTGGCTCGTCGCTGCAGAGAGGAGGAAGCCACTGCAACAGCTCCAGACCCATTGCCTCCAGCCGACGGCCTACTGACAGCAGACCCATGCCCCAGCTGATGGAGCTGCCCCAGCTGACAGCTCCAGACCCATCGCCTTCAGCTCAACGGCCGCTCCTAGCTGACAGCTCCAGCCTCCAGCCAGACAGCAGCTGCTTTAGCCGACAGCTCCAGAGATCCTAGCCGGTGCGACCAAGCACCCACCTTCTGTCCAGAGCTTGCACACTCCCCTCTCCCTGACTCCCTTCTCCCACCAGAGCTTGCACACTCCCTTCTCCCTGACTCCCCTCTCCCACCTCTTCGACCTTCGACCAGAGCACCTCTTCTCCGGTTTTTGCTACCGGCCACGAAGGCTGTTAAATAAATCTTTTGGCTGCATGGCTGTCCCCAGTGTGATGTTTTGCCCTTCAGGTTTGATCCTCAGCACTACATAAAAATAAATAAAATATGTATTTTTTTTAAAGTTCTGTTTCCACCCAGGGATTTCTGAGATGGAACTTTACAAACAATGAAAGTTTCTCACATTTTCCTTCAAAGCTTGCTTTGAATAAAACTTGTTTTCCTACCAATTTGAATGTTTCTAGAGCTTGAGAGTTACAGCCTCTTTCCTCCCCAGGCAGAATCTTGTGTCCCCTGACATCATCATCCCCTCAGTATACATGTAACAGTGGTCCCTTCACCTTCTGAACATAGCCCTCTAAGGCTATTTTAAAAGAACATGTTTTTTTCTCTCTTCTCTCCTCTTCCCCTCCCTAACAAGATTATGGAGACAATGTAATCTTTTCTTCCCCTAGGTAATTGCCCTTGAACACATCCACTACAGGAAAGAGATGCCTGCTAAGGATCTGGGAAGTGAGTATCTCCTAAATTAACAAGTGAATCCTAACACCATCAGGGTACCCTGGGACCCCCTACCAGAGCACGCAGTGGAATGTAACCTTGAAGAGTTCTTTTAAAACCCTCTTGTCCCTCCTGATCGGGAGTCCCACAGGAGTGCCCTGTTTCTCCTTTGCTAGCAAAACAAAAAACCTTCTTTTTCCTTTTTCTCAAAACCGTATCCTCATTATTAAATTGGCATTGATTGGCATTGGGAACAGGGACCAAACTTTCGGCTACATTTTGATAGTGAATGACATCATAAAAGTGAATAAATGGGGGCTGGGGTTGTGGCTCAGTGGTAGAGCACTTGCCTAGCACGTGCGAGGCCCTGGGTTCGATCCTCAGCACCACATAAAAATAAATAAAATAAAGGTATTGTGTCCAACTACAACTAAAAAATAAAAAATAAATATTTTTAAAAGTAAATGTTTCTATACCAGCCGGGCATTTTGTAATCCCAGCACTTGGGAGGCTGAGGCAGGAGGATCGCGAGTTCAAAGCCAACCTTAGCAATAGCGAGGCACTTAGCAACTCAGTGAGACCCAGTGGTCGAGTGCCCTAAGTGGCCCAATACCCGGCCCCTGAGTTCAATACCCGGCACCAAAAAAAAAAAAAAAAAAAAAAAAAAAAAGTAAATGTTTCTACCAATGAATGTTTCTGATACCGCAGGTTATGGGTTATGAGTCCTGCTTCCTCACATGTTGAAGTATAACATTAGAGAAGCACACCGAGGCAAGCATATAAAGCTGAATTTATTTATTATTTTTTTAAATGTTTTATTGTTCTAATTTGTTATACACGTTTGCAGAGTACATTTCATTTCATATTACATATAAAGAGCACAATTTTTCGAGTTGCTGGTTTAATATAAAGTATTTTTACAACAATTGTGTCTTCATACATGTATTTAGGGTAATCATGGATAACTCAGTCTGCTATTATTCCTATCCCTTTGCCCCCACCCCACCCTCCCCCCTCTTTGTTCTATTTAAAGCTTTTCATTCCTCTCATTCCCTCTCTCTTACCTTTATAAGTTAGTTTCTTCATATCAAAGAGATCATTGACCTTTGGTATTTTGGGATTGGCTAAATTCACTTAGCATTATCTTCTCCAACTCCACCCATTTACCTGCAAATGCCATGATTTTATTCACTTTTAGTGCTGAGTAGTGTTCCATTGTGTATATATACCAAAGTTTCCCTATCCATTCATCTGCCAATGGGCATGGGGTTGGTTCCACAATCTAGCTATTGTGAATTGTGCTGCTATAAACATTGATGTGGCTGTGTCCCTGTAGTAAGCTGTTTTTAAGTCCTTTGGGAATAGGCCAAGGAGTGGGATAGCTGGGTCAAATGGTGACTCCATTCCCAGTTTTCCGAGGAATCTCCATACTACTTTCCAGATTGGCTTCACCAATTTGCAGTTCCACCAGCAATGTAAGAGTGTGCCTTTTTCCCCACATCCTCGCCAGCATTTATTGTTGTTTGGGGTTTTTTTTTTAACTGCCAATCTTGATTTTTTTTTTTTTTTTTTTTTTTTTTTTTTTTTTTTGGTGTTAAGGCTTTTAAGAGCTTTATAAATCCTTAAGGTTAATGTTCTATCTGATGTGCTTGTGGTAAAGATTTGCTCCCATTCTGTAGGTCCTCTATTCCGAATTTATTTAAAAAGGGGTAACATAGACTTCTCCTGGGACAGATAAGGGGACCATAGCTGGTATCCTGATATCCCAGGAAGAGAAGGTATTCTGCCTTTTTATATGTCCTAGGCTTCCTTTGTTCTCCTGCTCTCTTCCCCCTTATCTCTCCTTCCTGCCCAGGAAATGCTCAGTGGGATGGCCAAAAAGTGGGAAACGAATATGGAGGGGCTGGGAAGGAGTGATCCAGGCAGGAAGTGGCGTAACTAACAACTCCTTGTAGGGAGGGACAATCCCTGGGACAGGTTACCTTAGCAACAGGTTGGAGCAGGGGCGGGTTCTCTTGATAAGGGTGGAAGAAGGGCTCTGAAGGCATTAACATTTCAATTCCTCCATTCTCTGGATGACCCTTGCCTATCTGCCTGTCTAATTCTGGCTTCATTTCTACAAAATATATGATGGCTACATCATCATATCTGGTACTCTGTCTGCAGTCTAAGATACTGTTGTAATATCTTTGTGCCTTTTTTTTTTTTTTTTTAAATCACCCTGGGGATGAGAAATCACTTTGGCACAGCCTACAGTACACTCTTATTATCCTAAATTCTTCAGTGACACAGCATCAATGGGCAGGGCAAACCTAGCACAAGGAGAACTGTTGGTGGAAGTGCAGGCATTTTCACAAGGGTTGCACCGAGAATGCAGCCTCTGCTGTGTCACTCGCCACTCAAGCACAGCTAATGACAGATCGCCCTGAACAAGGACAAAAATCCAAGTGTTCTGCCTTCCAAGTGGCCATCTTGGGAGCTATGTCATAGCTCAAAGAGATATTTCATAATCAAATGAGGTAAAACCATCAACTATAGAAAACATGGCCCCACAGCAAAACTGTCTGCTTACTGAACATAGTACACCCTAAACCTGGGAATATTCATACAGCCTTTACCCCAAGTAATCAGACATGGTCAATTTGAGAGAGGGCCATAATCACAAATTATCTTATCAGCAGTCCAGGCAGCAGTAAACAGCCTTGCTCTAGACCTTCTATTTCCTTCAGACCTCGAGGAACTACAGGTGTCTGTGGCTGGTTGCATAACTCATTTGGGCCTTTGGCAGAAGGTCTTTCTGGGTCCTTGAACCTTTGCCTCTCCCGTCCTGCCTTGCGAGGCAACTGCTAACAATACTGAGTCCAAATCTAAACAGTCTAACTTGACATCTTATTGTCCTGACTTCTTTCAGGATATGCCATTTCTCCTGCAATTCTGAACTGAATTCCACAGACGAGACAAGTTCCAGGTAGTCTCATTATGACAAGAAATGGATCTTCCAATGATGGGTCAAACTCAGCTCCTTTGAGTTTAACCTTCTTCAAAAAAGGTGGTTGCCCGTTCATTAGGCAGAAAAAGTGTCCTTCCTTCCTTTTTTTTTCCCCCCCCCCCCCCCAGTGGTGCTGGGGATTGAACCCAGGGCCTTGCACACGAGAGGCAAGTACTCTACCAACTGAGCTATATCCCCATTTGAAAAAGTGTCCTTCCTATTGTTTTATCCAAACTATTGGTTTCATAAAAGTCTCACCTACAAAATAAACTACCTGACAAGAAAGCATCAATGAAAAAGCCCACTTACCTTCAAGATGAGAATCTCCTTTGAAAGGCTCCAGCCATCCAGTAATAGTAAACAGCAGATGGCCCACAGCAGTAGACACTCTGCATGCAGGCTGAGCTTCACATAGGATTCCTAGCCAAAGAATGCACTGCCCTAATATTTACTAAACAATATCTCATGGGTTGTCACTAATTGCCTAGCTGTATGGTCAGCTCTTTGGGCCAACCAGGACTGGCCTAGAAGAGACATACCATATATTAGGTGTCCTTCAACATGGAAACACTTAACTACTTAATTGTAAACTCAATATCTGAGATATATATATATATATGGAAATATGAAGCAACCACAATAGATAAAAGTATTTAAAAATTCAATCAAATATATATGGCCTCATCATCTCTACTACAAATGAATCCATGCTCAAATTCACCATATATATGGAACCACCATAAAGGATTGAGATGTCCAATGAGAAATTATGGAAGTCACTCTTAACTGCAAAGGTTGTATACATCTGCCAGTTAGGGCAGGCTCTTTAATGGTGACTTCTACAGGGCCAGCTGGTTTATCTTCATCTATTTACAAATTGCACAAGCTGATAATCCCCTCTGCTTACCTGAGCTCCTTGGCTTTTGCACCTGCTTTGATATTAACAGATTAATAGATGGATAGTTGATTTTGTTCAGATCTATGCAGATAAACTTGAACACTATTTAGGATGTTCTATGGACACATTTCTCTGCCTGTAATGTCCTTAGGATAACAAAATGGCAACTCCTGGGTCCAGGAAAAAAAAGGATAATCTAGTTCATTACTAAGAGGGGATGGCAGATCTCAACGGGTTGGGTATGAACACGTCTGACCCTGAGAAGTTCATGGAGGCCAAGGGGAAGTGAATAACTCTTTTTTTATTACAGATATGGACAAGAGGCCCCACATGCCCCACTTTTTTTTTTTTTTTTTTTTTTTTTTTTTAATAAGGTCACTTCCCCTACCAGGGCACTTCCAGTCTTATAAAGTTGCATAATTACTGTATTGCTTCCTCCAACTTCCCCATAAACAAGTGTAGTACCATGGGCCTTAGATCCCTCTCTGCATGTAGTCCTTTCACATCCAGCATAAATCACAGGGTGTTGAAAGCTTAGGGACCTGGGCACTCAACTTCGAATCTGCTTGTTTCTCCCCATTAAGTTTTTCATCTGTACCATGAGGCACAATGTCTTATTAAATTGGGCAGCTTTCTATATCCATAGAGAAATTCTAGATTCCCCTGTTGATTCATACTTGAGTAGAAATATTCAATTAGAAAATGCCCATCGATGATACTCTTGATTATGAGGACATGTGCTCAAGGAGGTGGACGGGTGGGGAGGATGTAAGAATGAGTGCATGACTGGCCCCAATTCCTCACCGGGCCCTTTACCATGCTCTTGCCTTAGCAGAGGCACCGCCCTTCTCCCTCACCCTGACTCCAGGCGTGAGAATGCTAGCAAGTGGGATCAAAGAAGCCTGACACACACTTAGACTTTGGGGACTTGTCCCTCTTCCTCCTTTGCCATTGCAAAATATAGGCCCAGGCCAGTCTGAGAGAGAGGAGAGAGGAAGAGGAGCAATTTTCCCACCTAAGAGCTGACTCGGAGTCCTGGGCTTCCAGGCTCTGGCAAGCCTGTGCCCACAAATATAAGCAAGGTCTGCTAAGAGCAGAAGAGCCCTGGGGCCTAAACTGACCTTCAGGCTCGAGAGCTAAAAAAAAAAAAAAAAAAAATAGCCTTCATTTTAAGCAACCAAGTTTGGGGGTGACGTATGCATCACTATTTGTGATGACAGATACAGGAGGCACCAAGGATGGCTTAAAACATCAGGGTAGGGGCTGGGATGTGGCTCAGCGGTAGGGCACTCGCATAGCATGTGTGCGGCCCGGGTTCAATCCTCAGCACCACGTACAAATAAATGCATTGTGTACAACTAAAGCAAATAAAATAAAATAAAAAAATCAGGGTATCCGTCCATGTCACCTACTGTGGGTGCTTTTACTAAAAGCTGGTTTCTTCCACTATTGCCCACATAGACTTTAGGTTCAATCCAATTTAAGATAATTCCAAAGACAGGAGCAATGGGTTAATATTGGTTTGTCTGGTGCCAACAGCAGGTCCCAATCTGCTTCTGGTAGAATGATCTTCTCCAGGTGCTAAATACAGATAAATGCTCTGTATACAGATGAGAGGAAGGAATAGGTGAGGCATCTAGACACAAGACCAAATAAAAGAGATTGAGCCATTGGACACTTAGAGCTCACACTCACAAACGATAAGATGGAATCAACATGAAGAAGATCAGTAAATCCAAATTCGGTAATATCTTTGAAGTTATAAGGAAAAATAATATTAATCTAGAATTGTATACCCTTAGCTACTTTAAAGAATACAGGCAAAATAAACCCATTTTCAGACTCTTGCTGAAAGAACAATCCACACTTGAATTAGAAGAAAATAATCCAAACCTAAGGAGTAGGATGCAAAGAAGCAATGGAGAATGAAAATGAAAACATGCTGGTAAATCTAAAACAGCAATGATTGCATAAAAGAACCACACCAATAGTTCACCTGAGGAAGGTGTTAAGATAAATTTAAAATAGTGGGCAATAACAACAGTAGATGGGAAAACTGGTGGGCCATTAATTTGTAAGGTCATAATATTACTTAAGAGATGGGTAAGATGCTGATTAACCATAAATCTTCATAAAGTCAAGTATGCATGCTAAAATATAAGAGCATTATTGAAGAATTCTAGCTAAATAAAAGTGGTAGGGCCAGGCATGGTGGCACATGCTTATAATCCCAGCAGCTCAGGAGGCTGAGACAGGAGGATCACGAGTTCAAAGCCAGCCTCAGCAAAAGCGAGGTGCTAAGCAACTCAGTGAGACCCTGTCTCAAAATGAAAAATAGGGCTAGGGATGTGGCTCAGTTGTTGAGTGCCCCTGAGTTCAATCCCAGGTTACCCCCACCAAAAAAAAAAAAAAAAAAAAAAAAAAAAGTGGTAGGAGTAAGAGAATTATGAAGTTGCCAGTCAGGACTCCTAACAAAATAACAGATTTAGGTAAGAGCAATGGATGGAAACTTTTAGTTAAAAAGTGAGAAACTTTACAGTGGGAGAATCAGATTGCAGTCCCTGGATCTGCTGAACACATATGCATTAAGTGTGGTATGACCAGAGCACACACCTTGATGAAGGACACCGAACCACAAACAGGAAAGACTTGAAAAATGAAATGATGACCCAGAGTTCAAGGAGGTCTTCAGAGCTATCTTTCAGTTTACAGGAAATACTGGGGATAGAGGAACAAGTTAAATCACCATGAAACATAAACAGATAAATCCAGAATGTGAGTTGTCTGACAAGAAACCACAGAAAAACTATTACAGGTAACACAGAAGATGTCAGCAGTGTTGTGGAAAACAAATTAATGATCAAAATTCAACTGCATTCCTACTCCAGTATGCTATTCAGAACATGTAATTTTTTTAAATAAAAATTACATTTGGAGTAGCTAAAAAAATAAGGTAGCCAGAATAAATCCCAACCAAAGATGAATAAGACCTTTATGAAGAAAACCACAAAATTTTACTAAAAAATAATAAAGTTAATTAAATCAGTATTTTATGTTCACGAAAGTGAAGTTCAACCAGTCAGATGTCATTTTCTCTCCCAAATTAATCTTTAAATTCAAGGCAATTCCTAAAGAAAATGGTTTTAATGGAACTTATCAAACCCATCTTTAAGATTATAACAAAAAGTCACAAGAATAGAACAATTTTGAACTTGCCCTCTCAGCTATTAAGATTTTATCAAATTAATAGTATTTGAAGTTTATCTGATACATGAAACTCCAGTTCTTCTTTTTTTTCAAATTTTTTAAAAATATTTATTTGCTTTAGTTGTACACAATGCAATGCATTTATGTTTACATGGTGCTGAGGATTGAACCCGGGCCGCGCCCGTGCTAGGCGAGCGCTCTGCCGCTGAGCCACAACCCCAGCCCCTCCAGTTCTTCTTTTTTTTTTTTTTTGCATGCTGGGGAAAGAACTCAGGGCCTAACATGTGCCAGGCAAATGCTCTATCACTGAGTCATATCCTCAGTCCTGGTTTCATTTATTTTCAATGCTATTTGATATTCTCTTGTATGATTATGTCACAATCTACATATCCTCTGTGGAAAGAAAAACTTTTAACATGGTTTTCAGCTTTTGACCATTTCAATGTTACAATGAACAAACATACCTGAACACCTCTTTTTGTATACACATGTGAGTTTATATGTGGGGCAAGGACTTAGAAGCTAAATTGCTGGGGTCAAAAGTATGCATCATTTTGGAGGCTGGGATGTAGCTCAGTGGCAAAGCTCTTGCCTTGCATTTGCAAATCTCTGGGTTAGAACCCCACTCCCCGCCCCCACCAAAAAAAGTATGCATCATTTTAACATGGCTGAATATTTTCAAGTGGGTCCCCCAAGTGGTGGACCCTGCTTATATTCCCAACAGCAGGGGTGAGGATGCTTGTTTCCCTATTCTTTTTTTTTTTTTTTTTTTTTGTACCCGGGATTGAACTCAGGGGCACTCGACCACTGAACCACATCCCCAGCCCTTTTTGTGTTTAATTTAGAGACAGGGTCTCACTGAGTTGCTTAGTGCTTCACTGTTACTGAGGCTGGCTTTGAACTCATGGTCCTCCTGCGTCAGGCTCCCAAGCCACTGGGATTACAGGCGTGTGCCACCAAGCCCGGATGTTTCCCTACTCTTGTCCTTAACTTGATGTTTTTTGAACTAACATTTTTGTTAGTCTGGGACTGAGATGATGTCTCATTTTATCTCATATTTCCAGTAAACTTGATTATCATTTTCATTTGTTTTTGGACCTGTTAGGTTTCCACATTTCTGTGAGTTGCTTGTTTATATCCTCTGTCTTCCCTTTGAGGTTTTTTCTTCATTCCAGAGTTCTTGACATACTTGAATATTAGCCTTTGTTAAAAATCTGCCTTGGAAATATTTTCTTGTAGTCTATGGTTTATACTTTGTTTTTGTGGTAATCTCAAAGTCAGAAATGTTCTCCTTTATTTCTAAAATGTTTAAAGATTTGCCTTTTACATTTAATACTTGATTCTACCTTGATTTTTGTGAACTTGTTTATCTAAATGAGTAACTCTTTCTTTGGTATCCAACATTACCTCTCTTGTTTACCAAATGTTTGTATGGGTCTGATGCTGGCTTTCTTGGGCTATTTTTCTTTTCTTTTAAATTTTTTTTTTGGGGGGGGGGGGGTACTGGGGATTGAACTCAGGGGCACTCAACCACTGGGCCACATCCCCAGCCCTTTTTTGTATTTTATTTAGAGACAGGGTCTCACTGAGTTGCTTAGCACCTTGCTGTTGGTGGGGCTGGCTTTGAACTCGTGATCCTCCTGCCTCAGCTTCCCAAGTGCTGGGATTATAGGCGTACGCCACCACACCCAGTTCTTTTAAATATTGTTTATTTGTGAATGGATCTTTATTTTTGATTTATTTATATGTGGTGCTGAGAATCAAACCCAGTTCCTCATACATGCTAGGCAAGCACTCTACCACTGAGCCACATCTCCAGCCCCTTGGGCTATTTTTCTATATCTGTGTTATTCCAAATGCATATTCCTATGCACATATGGTATAGATGATAAAAACAGACAGGAAGGATGGGTATCCACCAAATAACATAACGTTTACCCTTAAAAAAGGAAAAATAATGGGGGTACATAGGATTAGAGGAACACTATAATGGTCAAAGGAAAGGGAGGGCAAGGGAGGGAGCAGGGGGGGAAAAGGGGAGAAAAATGGTGGTTGAATGAGATGGATATCACTATCCTAAATGCATGATTAAAGATCTGAATGGTACTTATATACTTTGTATACAAGCAGTTGTAAGTAAAAAGATGAAATACTTGTGCATTATGAATAAGTAAATAAATAATCTAAAAAAAAAAAAAAGGAAAAATAAGATTAGAGGTAGTGCATTTTAATTATATATAATAATGGGCTTTGCTGGTCGTGGTGGCGCATGCCTGTAATCCCAGCACTTGGGAGGCTGAGGCAGGAGAATCGCGAGTTCAAAGCCAGCCTCAGCAATGGCGAGGCACTTAGCAACTCAGTGAGACCCTGTCTCTAAATAAAATACAAAAAAGGTCTGGGGATGTGACCCAGTGGTTGAGTGCCCGAGTTCAATCACTGGTACCAAAAAAAATAAAATAAAATAATGGGCTTCAAGGTAGCAGTACTTTAAAACTTTTTTACTGGGCACAGTGGCCATATGCCTGTAATCCCAGTGGCTCAGGAGACTGAGGCAGGAGAATCACAAGTTGAGGCCAGCCTCAGCAACTTAATGAAGCCAAAGCAACTTAGTGAGACCCTCTTTTTTTTTTTTTAATATTTATTTATTTTTGCTTTTAGTTGTACACAATGCCTTACTTTTACGTGGTGCTGAGGATCGAACCCGGGCCACGCACGTGCTAGGCGAGCGCTCTACCACTGAGCCACAACCCCAGCCCAGTGAGACCCTCTTTCAAAATAAAAAATAAAAAAGGGTTAGGGATGTGACTCAGTAGTTAAGCACCCCTAGGTTCAATCCCTGGTACCAAAACAACAAAAAACAATAACAAAAAGCACGCACGCGCGCGCATGTGCACACACACACACACACACACACACACACACATTTTCTTTTTCTTTTGGCAGTACTAGAAGTGAACCTAGAACTCTTGCATGCTAGGAAAACACTCTTCCACTGAGCTACATCACCAACTCTTTTGTTGTTGTTGTTGTGTTGAAATAGGGTCAAACTAAGCTGCCCTTGAATTTGCAATCCTCCTGCCTCAGACTTTGGGAGTCACTGGGATTCAATGTGCACCACCATGCCTGGCTAAAACTCTTTTTTGTTTCAACAAGGGGCCTTAGAGCAGATATGGCAAAATGTTAAAATCTACTTAAGCTGGGTATTATCTCCAAGTGTTATCCTCCGTACTTTTTAGTTACTGAAAAATCTTTTTAAAAATTAAAAAGTAGGGCATGTACCACCAGCTGAAAAGAAACATCTTGAGAGATACAGGAGAATAAACAATTCCTTTTCCTTTTAGACACCATTGTGCAGGTGTCTTGCTACACAATAAAGGCCCAACCCTGAGCCAGGCCTGTACTCCCAACAACTAGGGAAGCTGAAGTAGGAGGATCAAGTTCAAGGCCGGCCTGGTCAATTTATCAAGACCCAGTCTCAAAATTAAATAAAAGACATTGGGGGCGGGGGGGTGGGGGGGGGTGGGGGGAATGTAGCTCAGTAACAGAACACTTGCTTAGCATCTGCAAAGCCCTGAGTTCAACCCCTAGCACTGCTCCCCACCAAGGTTCAACTTTAAGAACAAAACTCACAGCACAAGATGGATGGTTAGAAAAACATGGAAAGGACTCAGGTCCATGACACAGCTGAAAAATTGAATTTACAAGGCTGGTCTCAAACTCTTGTGCTCAAATGATCCTCCTACCTCCCCCTCCTGTGTAGGGTAGCTAAGCTAAAACTACAGGCATGTGCCACCACGCTCTACCCAACCTTCTTGTGCAGTTAAGTTTTTCTTACCATTTAATTAGGTTTTCTTACACATTTAATTAGGTTTTCTGCTTCTTGCAGCTTACTGCATATTGATAAAATGCTCTTTAACAAAACCAAACAGTAAACTTTGAAGAATGTATGCATTCCAGTGAGTTCTGACTATAAAGACCTTGTTATTCTCATACAGACTGGAGGCAGGAATTTTGCAAACTACACAAATAGTTGTAGATTTATCAGAACCACCCTACTTTTGCTTCGCACTTTCCCAATTGTTAAACAGTCACAAACAGAATATGCCTATTTTTTAAGCATTGTTAGCCACATCTAGAAATGTGATAGGGCCCAAATTTGCTTCTTTAAAGGCATTTAGTCTGTAACACTATTTTATAACTTTTCATCCCTAAAAATGTTTAAATGTGTATTTTAAATTTTCAACAAGAGGAACAGTTCATGTATAGGAAATGGACTAGCTTCTTTCCTAGCTTCACCTCTTGCCCCTGGATAGACCACACTCTAGTACTCAACAAGTAGTCAACAAGGTTTGAGCCAACTCCCACAACTATGGAGAAACCTTCCATCAAACTATCATGCTCCTGTAATGAACAACTACAAAGGTGTAACCATTTTAATTAAATGGATTTACTTAAAAAGAAGACTGTAAAATTTGACATTGAGAGAGATAAAAAAGACCCACAGGATTTACATTGACAAATACAAAAATGATTGGCTATAAACAGTGTAAAAATACATTTCCCAGTCCCCAAATAAAGCATAATTTAATAATTACAAAATTTTTGTACTGTAAGTACATTTCCCTTATACTTCTTAAAAACCATTTTAAACAGTTTGTATAAAATACAAATTAAATTTGCCATAGCTGTTAATATAAAATTATTTTAAATTTGAATTTACTGAGGTTGCCCTTTTCTGTACATAACAGCAGTTTCTGGTCCCCAGTTCTCCTTGAACTTATTTACTACCATGATCATTTTACTCCTTCCAGGTGAGAGAAGCTAACCAATAATGGGTTCCATTAAAAAAATAATGTGAAAGAAGATTCTAAGAGTGGCCAAAAATACAAGTGAACAAATTATCTTTCTGAAAAAGAAAAGATGAAGTGGCCAACTAAGAAGCCCACTTCTGCACCAATGAAACAGTGGAGGTGAAACCTCAGAATAAGCCTACGTTCAATCCCAACATGTTAAATGTGTGAAGCCAACTGGGAAGATGTTTGTCAATTCTAACTAAGCCCAAAGCATGGATGGTACCATACTTTATACCTGGAATGTTCCCCAAAGGCCCATGCATTGCTGGCTTGTTCTCTAGAATAGCACTATTTAAGAGTGGTGGAAATTTTAAGAGGTTGGGCCTAATGGGAGGGTTTAGGTCACTGGGGGGGGGGGGGGGGGGGGGTGTCCTTGAAGGGGACTGTAGGACTTCTGTCTTTGCTGCTCTCTTTTTTCCTTTTTGCTTCCCAGCTGCCATGAGCTGAGCAGCTTGTTCTGCCATACATTCCTCACCGTGATGTTCCGCCTCACCAAAGACGCCAAAGCAACACGGTCTGACCATGGACTGAAACCTCTAAAACCATGATCCAAAATAGCCATTTCTTCTCTTTAAGTTTACTTTCTCAGGTATTTTGTTATAGCAACAGAAAGATGACTAACACAGGAAGTAAAATTGAGGTAGCCCAGACAATATTCTGTGAATTCTATATGGGTATAGATGACATTTAAAATGACAAGAGTATACAGTATGATTTGAAATTCTACAATTGCCTACCATAAATTTTTTTATCTTTTAATCAGTCTTTATTCTTGGACCCAAGACCCAGCTATTTCTCCTCTTTCAGATGACATTAAACAGAATCCATGATTGATTTCATTATTCCCCAAGTAGGTAGTAGTGACATCATCACTAACACTAGCATCTGAAGTATGATAGATGAATAAGGGACTGAACTTGTAACACAGAGCAGAGGCTGTGCATGCCCAGTCTGACCAATTTTTGAGAACCACAACAGCCATTTGCATGCAACTGAAACCTATCTACAACATGCAAATGGCAGTTGAGAAACTAAAAAGAATGTGTTCATTAACTGTATCACTGGAAACATGATTCCACTACTATAGAGAGAAAACCTAGCCTAGGAAACCTCCACCAAAATACGAAAAGGATGTGACTTCTGGGTTCATGACCTTAATACAGTCTCTGGTCAAAATTCTAGGAGAACAAGAAAGGTCTACTCATACAGACTTGGGCAGAAAGGTCCTATCTCAAGTGCTCTGTGTGTGTGTGACTATAAGACAGCGAGCAACAGACAATTCTTTCAAATTATCAGAACTGAAGTCTCTTGAGAATGTTTGACTACTCCCTTACATCATCAACAGTGCTCATCTGAACAGGGTTTCTAGACATTCACTTTCTTTCTTTTATTTTGGCACTGGGGATTGAACCCAGGGGCACTCGACCACTGGGTCACATCCCCAGCCCTTTTTTGTATTTTATTAGAGACAGGGTCTCACTGAGTTGCTAAGTGCCTCACCATTGCTGAGGCTGGCTTTGAACTCTTGATCCTCCTGCCTCAGCCTCCCAAGTGCTGGGATTACAGGCGTGCGCCACCACGCCCGGCGACATTCACTTTCTTAAGATGTCTTCTCCTACAAGAAGAGCAATGCCCATGTGGGTACAAGGACCCTAAGGCTCCTGCCACACACTTTCATGCCTAAAAGATCCACCTAAAGAAAACTAACAAGGAAGAGGCCCACCTCCGTCAGATGATGAAGCAGCATGTGGACCATTCTGATAAAACAGAAAAGGAAGCATCTCAAACAGATGAAAAATCAAAGGCTGGGGTTTTAAAAAGAAGACTTGCTCAAAGAGAACTAAAAAGGATCCACAGAGCTGCATTAAATAGAAATGATCACATGCCAATAGGGTAACAGACCTTTTTTCTAACTCATAGTATGAATTCATCTCTTCACATACATGGTAAGTGGTTGAAGCCTGTTTTTATAATTACTGTACTAAGTAAAAAATCTACCTTTCTTTTCTTTGGTCCTTAGGTATAATATCAGTTTCTTCAATTCTTGTATGTATTATATAACAATCATTTTTTTAAAATCTGATCTCAACAAAGTGCAGTTTAAACATGAGGCTGTTGTTGGTTTTACACATAAAATACCAACAGCTCCCAAGCATTTTATATTAAGCTATACAAAGGTCTCAGAAAGAGTTGATAATTATCCTAAAATGTTACCATATAATTTTAAGGCTGAGTGAGATGCAGTAAAGTATTATATAGTAAGGAAAAAACCTAGACCAACATTTTAAATATTGATCTTTTAAAATATACATTAAATTTCTATTAACAGAACAAAATTTAATAAAAATACTAATAGCTAAGCAAATTAATTTAAAAATGAAACAATTTCTAAATGAATGAATATAATCATGCTGTTTATACAACTATAAAGCATAATTTGGAAGCTAAGCCTACTAAGAGAATGCCCTGTAACAGAAGGACAGAATCATTTATCATCAGTTGAGCTGTGTGATTTAAACAACGGTCCTTCTCCTCAAAAAAAAAAAAAAAAAAAAAAAAAAACCAAAGACAAACTCCATAACACAAATTTTAAGTTTTTTTTTTTTAAACAATTAAAAATAAACCTCTCCCTTAATCCCTTAATCTGTGGTGACTGACACACAGCCTAATATTGATAAACCTGCCTTCCTGCCATTCCCCCTAACTCTCCAAAGAAGTGGTTTAAGCAATTACACAAATTCTACAGGACCTTCTGCCAGAGCTCAGGCATCACCACCAAGAGTCACCATCTTGTTTAACACCTGCTTCCCAGAGTCTTTAAGCATTAAGGGGTTCAGTGAGGGCTTCTGCTCGAGTGGTATTCTCAGGTTTTCTCAGCTGGGACTCCTGTCGCTTTTCAAAAAGCATAGCAGCAAAGTCAAACAGAAACATAAAACTTGCTAGAAAACCGAAGGCCTGAAGAGAAAGAAAAAAGGGGGAAAGGTTATAATAAGAACTTATGGAATATAATTTCATATTTCCCACCTGATTCTGAGAGTGCTTCATACAAGCAAGATGATTTATCAATTTTATCTTTTTAAAATTTTACCTTATACCTACTACTTTTTAATGATAAAATAACTTTTTAAAGCCATCAAAAAATGGAAAGAAGCCAAGCGTGGTGGTACATGCCTGTAATCCCAGCTGCTTGGGAGGCTGAGGCAGGAGGATCCTGAGTTCAAAGCCAGCATCAGCAATAAATTGCTCATTTCAAGGGCCTAAGTAACTCAGTGAGACCCTGCCTCTAAAACAAAACATAAAAAGGGCTGGGGGGTGTGGTTCAGTAGTTAAGCACCCATGGGTTCAATTCCAGGTACAAAAAAAAAAAAAAAAAAAAGGAAAGAAGTTACAAAAGAAGAATTTCCAGAATAACAGCTATTAGATAAAGTCCCCACAAAATACAAACACATGTCTTATATATGTATGTATACGTGTGGGGCAATAATCTATGAAACTAAGGTTAGTATAGGAAAAACAGGAACCCATAAAATGATACAAAACAGAGGATTATTAACAGTGTTTAGGCTGACCCACATTCATGATTAGGGAAATGTGAGTAGGCAACTCAACCTAGGTAAAAATGGATAAAGTTATTAATATTAAAACAAATTTCATTTTGAAGATATGAGATTAAATTATCTAAAATATAACTTCCAGTTAATTGTCCTACTGTAAAATGACAATAACACATGACGCCACTACCTACTTCCTCTTCCTTAAAATCACTTCCTCATTGTACTCTTCTAACATATTATCAAACATTCTGAGAATTCTGTCAAGAGTCAGACCATGCTCAAATTTCACTTCTTCCCTAGGAAAACCCTTATGGAAACAGGGGCCAAAAAATAAAAGAGAAAACTGCACTGGGTGATGGTTAATGTCTCCTGCAACTCTAACATTCCACCTCCATAATTTTTAACATTCTGTTAATTATGTTGCCATCTCCTGACCCTCACCATCCTCAACCCCTCTCCACTATAAATAATATGTATTCTGGGCTGGGGCTGGGGCTCAGTGGCAGAGCACATGCCTCACTGCACATGTGAGGCACTGGTTTTAAGCCTCAGCACAACATAAAAATAAATAAAAACAAATAAAGATATTGTATCCATGTATAACTAAAAAAATAGTTTAAAAAAAAAAGGAATATGCATTCTGTCTCATTTCACCATATAGCAAATTATTGAACTCCAAATTAATTCACCTGGATATATTCAACATATTCTACCTAAATCTATTTATCAAAGCCAGGCATGGTGGCACACGCCTGTAATCCAAGCAACTTGGGAGGCTGAGGCAGAAGAATCATGAGTTTGAGGCCAGTCTCAACAACTTAGCGGGGCCCTAAACAACTTAGCAAGACCCAGTCTCAAAGTAAAAAAATAAAAAGGGTTAGGGTTGTGGCTCAGTGGTTAAGCACCCCTGGATTCAATTCCCAGTACAAAAAAAAAAAAAAATTATCAACCCAACCCCAAACCCAATCCCAAGTCTTTCTCACTCTGAAGTCTTTTATTTTGATTTGATAACATCTATTCCCTTACTTGCTTAGCAAACTTTCTGAATACTTCAAATGCAAAAAAGATGTCACCTTGTCTGTCAAACTATCTCTGACCACCTCAGAGAGCTATAGTCCACAGAGGGCCCTCTATATTATGTAATCCAAACAAAGTGATCTGCCAGCTCCTTTGTTTACACAGTTCCCTTTTTTATTTTTAATGTCTCTCTCATTCATTAAAGTCTATTTATAACTTGAATAGTTGCAGAAGGGCCAGGAGTGGTAACGGACACCTATAGTCTCAATAACTCAGGAACCTGAAGTAGGAGGATCGCAAGTTCGAGGCCAGCCTCAGTCAACTGGGCCAGACCCTGTCTTAAAAGAAATGAAAAAGAGCTGGGGATGTAGCTCAGTGGTAAAGCATCCCTGGGTTCAATCCCCAGTAACCCCCTCCCCAAAATAACTGCAAAAGTTAACTTCAGTTTACTATAAATACTGACTTTTTAACCTATGAGTCATTATTAAACATGCCTGGTGAAATCTAAATACTTTAACACTCTAATACATTATCTAAATAAAAAATAAACTTTTTTTTAGCAGCTAGAGATTTTATGCCATGCCTTTTTTATCCTCCCCCTTCGAACTCAAGTTTTCCTCAACTTCATTTCACTTACCCCACAGAATTTTATGGTAATATATTTTTATACTCATAAATATATTATTAATCACCCTATCACACTCCTCTGTAATAACAATATGTATACAAACTGAAATTAACCATAAGACCCTATTAAAACTTTGATTTTTCTCTCCAAATGGTTTGTGTATCCTTGGATAAATATTATTCATTGCTAGAATGAGTCAAGGTTCAGCAATAATTTTATCTGTTTTGTTTTTTTTTTTTTTTTTTTTTTTTTTTTGGTCCCAGGGATTGAACTCAGGGGTACTCAACCACTGGGCCACATCGCCAGCCCTTTTTTTTATTTTATTAGAGACAGGGTCTCACTGAGTTGCTAAAGTGCCTCGCCATTGCTGAGGCTGGCTTTGAACTCACAATCCTCTTGCCTTAGCCTCCCAAGTGCTGGGATTACAGTTGTGAGCCACCGTGCCCGGCTATCTGTTTTTAGAGGTGTAAAAAGCTAAGAAATTATGATCACATGAATAGGTAGATATAGTCATGCAATTCTTTGAAATCCTTTTCTACTGTTCTGTCATAAAAAGTGGTTTTAATGCTCTATTAGGTAACAACTACTAATTGCAACTTCAATTTCATTAAAAACAAAGTACTAAATGGAAACTAAATGGCTTGCAAGAGGATGGGATCATCATTAGTCGTTCACATGCACAACACTGGTACCAGCCCAGGTCCATGATCCTTGATTTACAATTCTGAAACCCCAAAAGCTACAAAAACTCAAAAGCTTTCATGATTCACTTGACTCAAAATTGACACAAAATAAGATTATTCACAGTCTTACTTACTCCTTTTATTGTAAATATTCATATTTTGCTTCAATAATGCCAATGTTGGATTATAGAGTGCTGTACCAGGCCCTCTAAAGGGTAATATAGTACAGGAGAAGTACTAACTTCCTAAAATCCAGAATATTCTGAATTCTTAAAAAAAACATCTACTCCCAATGATTTCAGATAAAAACTGGATCTTGCCGGGTGCAGTGGTACACGCCTGTATTCCTAGGAGCTCGGGAGGCTGAGGCAGAAGGATTATGAATTCAAAGCCAGCCTCAGCAACTTAGCAAAGCCCTAAGCAATTTATCGAGACCCTGTCTTATAATAATTATAATAAAATATAAAAAAGGGCTGGGGATGTGGTTCAGTGGTTAAAGCATCCCTGGGTTCAATCCCCAGTACCAAAAAAAAAATGGATCTTTATTTTCAATGGTCCCTTTGTTGTACTCAAAGGTTTTTTATTTTCTTTTGCTTTGTCTTACAACTCAAGGCAATGTGCCATAGTAACACCGGGGACAAATACATTTTTCTTTTGGGGTGGGGGTGATAACTGTGAAAGAGAAGGTAGAAAAGAACTGGCTAGTCTCCTCCAGAGATGAATTTTTTAAAAAAAATATTTATTTATTTGCTTTAGTTGTACACAATGCATTTTATTTTTACATGGTGCTGAGGATGGAACCCGGGCCACGCATGTGCTAGGCAAGTGCTCTGCCACTAAGCCATAACCCCAGCCCCCAAAATGAATTCTTATACATATTAGATTTAAGAAAAATTACATGTGAAGGTTAAAATCCTGATAACTGATTTCCTCAAAAACTATTCCTAATTAGTACTCCTTAGAAAGTCTTGCTAAAATTTTAAGTATAGGCATAGCCCACTGAAGACTACTGTCCAGACAAACTTCTTTTGGTTCACTTAACATATTCTATCACAACTTGTTTCCCTTTCTATCTCCTTTATTAGGCTGAACCTTTGAGTCATTTCTCCTGAGTATTTTTCTACAGCTAGAACAATATCTAGAATGTAACTATGCTTTTTTTAATTTTAATTTTGATTATTTTTTGTAATACTTGAGATTTAATGCAGGAGTACTCTACCACTGGGTTACACCCCCAGTCCTTTTTATTTTGAATTTTGAGACAGGGTCTAAGTTGTCAGGGTCTAAGGCTGACCTCGCACTTGCAATCCTCCTGCTTTAGCCCCCCATTTCACTAATGCTTTTGAAGAACTGAAAAGTAGAGAAACAAAAGATGATAAAGTCAATTTAACCACTTGCATTAGCATAGCATATTCATATGTGGAGTAGATGGATTTTTTTTTTTAACAAGACTCAGTTAAATTCTAGACAGGTTCTAGGTTTTTAGGGCTATCATATTTATTTAGTTTTAGATCTTCTATTCAAAATTACATTAAAAATAAGACAAATTACTCTCACATATTGTAAAACCTGTCAAGTATTTTCAAAATTCTATATTTCTAAGGAAACAAAAATAAGCAAAGTAAAAAATATTAAGTACTTACAATTGCAGCAATTTCAGCTGAGGTTCTGTCATGGGTGGAAACAAAAATGATAGAGGCCAACAAAAATACACATCCTGTTCCCAATGTAATGTAAAAATCCTATGCATAAATATAAAACACACAGGAGGACAACACAGTTAGATTCATAAAAACAAAGTTTCTAAATTTTAATTTAAAAAAACCTGAATGGCTTTTTTCTTGACACGACCCAATTTATATACCCCAACTGAAAGAGTACAGATATCTTAATAGAAAGTCCCCCCAAAAGATAACCTTTTAACAGAAAGACCCCCAAAGATAATCCTTTATTAGAAAGTCCTCTCAAAATAATTATCACAACCAGCCGGGCGCAGTGGCGCATGCCTGTAATCCCAGCACTTGGGAGGCTGAGGCAAGAGGATCACGAGTTCAAAGCCAGCCTCAGCCGTGGCGAGGCACTTAGCAACTCAGTGAGAACCTGTCTCTAATAAAATACAAAAAAAAAGGGGATGTGGCCCAGTGGTCAAGTGCCCCTGAGTTCAATCAAAAAAAGAATTATCACAACCAAATAATTTGTTGCAATTTCATCTAATTTCCAGAAAGAAAAAAAAATCGTTTCCTTTTAAAGTATTCTATGCTAGAATGGTGTTTCTCAGAGTGCTTCAATAACACTCTGGAAAAGAGATAAATCAAAAGAACCACCTATCATTAATAAGATTTATGTCAATAGTTTTTTTTAGACAGTGGAGCTTATTGGAATAACATATTACTCTTAACTGTTCCAAGTGAGTAAACCAAAATAAGTGTGTATGATGAGCTTATCTTCTAAGAGCTCCCATAGCTCTTCATAACACAGCTCAGAACCATGAAGGGTTTCATGGGTTGCCGAGTGCTCTTTATGGCACTGCCTAGGAAGGTTCTCACATGCCAACTGAAAACGGTGCTTGACATACACAACTGATTCAGAGAGGAAAACTAGTAAAATGATAGCCACTCCAAAGTGTGAAAAGGAAGAATTCTGTGAAAAGGAAGAATTTTCAAAGGAAATTCTTAATTATAAGAATATAATTAGAGCCGGGCGCGGTGGCGCACGCCTGTAATCCCAGCACTTTGGGAGGCTGAGGCAGGAGGATCGCGAGTTCAAGGCCAGCCTCAGCAATGGTGAGGCACTTAGCAACTCAGTGAGACCCTGTCTCCAAATAAAATACAAAAAAGGGCTGGGGATGTGACCCAGTGGTCGAGTGCCCCTGAGTTCAATTCCCAGTACCACAAAAAAAAAAAAAAAAAAAAAAAAAAAAGAATATAATTAGGAAGCCGGGCGCGGTGGCGCACGCCTGTAATCCCAGCACTTGGGAGGCTAAGGCAGGAGGATTGTGAGTTCAAAGCCAGCCTCAGCAATGGCGAGGCACTTAGCAACTCAGTGAGACCCTGTCTCTAATAAAAAAAAAAAGGGCTGGGGATATGGCCCAGTGGTCGAGTGCCCCTGAGTTCAATCCCCTGGTACCAAAAAAAAAAGAAAAAAAAAAGAAAAGAAACAAAATAAAGGCATGCTGTTCATCTACAGCTACAAAAAAAAAAATTTTTAATAAAAAAATTAATACAATCAATTAACAAAAATCCTAAGGTTTTATCTGAAACTTTTAATATGTATTTCATTTAAAAATGGGTCTATTGCCATTGTTATACAAAGATTCCTATAGTGATGGCATTTTTCATGACAGCCCTGAAGTTATTATGACTTTGGTTCTAATAGAATTCTGCCCAGATCACATGACAGAATATACAGCATAAGGGCTTTCCCTGAGTTCAAATCTGTTCACTTCACTCTAGCTGTGTTAATTTTGGACAAGTTACTTAACCACTCTGAACCTAAACATCCTCAACATAAAAATGGAGCATAAAATATAAGGATTCTAAATCGTAGCACGTAAAGTACCTGACGCATAGTATACACTAATAGCAGCTACTAGCAGCCATGATCATAGAACAGTCATATATTGGCCATACCCACTGTTAAGTATATGTTAATCAAAAACTTGGTGATTTGATTCAAAGTTATATTTAACTGTATGACATCAATTTTTGTTAATTTTTTAACTTAAAGTATTTTCTAAAAGGCAATGGATTCCTGGGCTGGGGCTGTAGCTCAGTTGCAGAGCATTTGCCTAGCATGTGTGAAGCACTGGGTTCGGTCCTCAATACTACATAAAAATAGAAAGATAAAATAAAGGCATGCAGTCCATCTACAACTCCAAAATAAATAAATAAATATAAAAATCTAAATCTAAAGCATAAAATTTCTTTGTATAAAGGGTATACAAAACCCAAGCACTGCAAACCAGAAAAGGAAAAAAAAAAAAAGGTAAATATCTTAAATAAATAAGCAATACCTGACCCTGTGCTTGCTTCTCATTAATTTAAAACAATAAAATATTGCTGCTTTCTTTTCACACTGTTTGTTATCTCTTGGACTTAATAATGAATAATACACCATAATTTTTCTTTACCCTCAGAGATGTATATTCCTTTATACATCAACTCTGCCATGCACAATTCTTCACAAACCCAAATGTATTGATGAAATAAATTGATCAACGATTTCTTTCCTTGGGATGGATACCATTGCCCTAGGTGCATATGTGAAGTCAGGAATGGTGTGAATATACTTTGTACACAACTAGAGATATGTAAAAGTGTGCTCTATAAGTATAGTATGAAATGTAATACATTCTGCTGTCATTTCTAACAACTTAGAATAAAAACTAAATAAATTTTCAAAAAAAGAAGTAAAAATAAATTAAATAATTAAATAATGTATTTAATGAATGTAGCTCAGTGGTGAAGTGTCCTTGGTTTTAATATCCCATACCAAAAATAAGGAAATATTATGTAATTTTTTGAAGCCACTGATTCTCAGTATGATTCATGCAAATTCTTTTTTTAAAATTATTTATTTATTCTAATTTATTATACATGCCTGCAGAGTGCAATTCATTTCGTATTACATATAAAGAGCACAATTTTTCAAGTCACTGGTTTTACATAAAGTATTTTCACATCATTTGTGTTTTTATGCATGTAAAAAAATGATTTCTTTCTTAAATTCAGTACTTACTGTAAACTATTTCATCTGTCATCCCACAAATCCAAACTATACTCAAATAAAAACAAAGGATCTGCAGACTGTCTAGAAAGTTAAGCACCTCCAATACTGTAAAAACAGGATTTTCCCACTATAATTTTATTGTAAGGGTAATTTCTGAATAATGAATCAATAAATTCACCCCCTAGGGTACTAGAGGTTAAACTCAAGGGCTCTACCACTGAGCTACATGTTCAGACAGGGTCTCACTAAGTTGTCCAGGATGGCCTCAAACCTGTGAACCTCCTGCCTCAGCCTCCCAAATCACTGGGATTACAGGCGTGTGCCACCACACTCAGCTAACACACTCATTCTTAAATTCACTTACAAGCCAGGTGCAGTGGAGCATGCCTGTAATCCCAGCACTTTGGGAGGCTGAGGCAGGAGGATTGCGAGTTCAAAGCCAGCCTCAGCAATGGCGAGGCACTTAGCAACTCAGTGAGACCCTGTCTCTAATAAAATACAAAAAAGGGCTGGGGATGTGGCCCAGTGGTCTAGTGCCACTGAGTTCAATCCCCGGTACCAAAAAAAAAACAAAAAAAAATTCACTTACAATTTTCTTCATAATAAAATGAAAGCAAAATATAGACAGGATTATATGTTAGAATGACAGTTTTAAATAAAATTTTACTTTATTTAAAAGCCCAAGAAATATCTTAAATTAGTTCATTACTCTATCTCCAACGTTAGCATATATCTAGAACATAACAGGCACACAATTCATAATTGTAAACAAATGAGTGACACACTGAAATGTGAAAAATAAAGAGTGACAAAAATCTAGGTTTTTTTTTTATAAAAAAGGGCTGCCAGTTGTGGTGGCGCATGCCTGTAATTCCAGCAACTCAGGAGGCTGAGGCAGGAGGATCATGAGTTCAAAGCCAGCCTCAGAACTTAGCGAGGCGCTAAGCAACTTAGAGAGACCCTGACTCCAAATAATTAAAAAAAAAAAAAAAAAAAAACATAAAAAGGGTTAGGGATGTGGCTCAATAGTTAAGTGTCCCTGGGTTCAATCCCTGGTACCAAAAAAAAAAAAAAAAGTCTACTGTGAATTAGATTAAACCACCAATACCTGTACAATACTGGTAATGTTTGTCACTGTCATTCCAATCCCCTTTCACTAATATTACCTTGGCAGGAAAAATTGAGTTGCTTAGGGGCAGAGAGTTGGAATAATGCATAGTGTCTTCATGGTGCTGAGTTTTAAAAGCACTACTATTCTGAACAACAAAACCACCCAAGATCAAAACAGCTAAGCTCCTAATACAGGGATTTTATTTTTTCACACTTACCGATGATTTTACTTTTATGGTATCAACTCTGTCATACACTGGAGTACAATATACAATCAGCAGAAGGAGACTCAGAAGGAAGGCACTGCAGCTTACAAATTCAAAAAAGTAAAGTCCTCCACACAATGTGCATTGTGATACAACTTCTTCACAGATGAAGGCCAGCAGAGACAGCAACTATAAAAAAAGCAAACATTCTACTTGTTTTTCAGAGAACCCACTGCTATTCAAAATAATGCCATCTGTTTACTCAAGTATTTATAGAGACTATGGTAAACAAGATTGGTGAATGAACCTCTTCTATACAGAACTTATGGCCTACTTGCCTTAAAGGGAGTACAGGCAATTAACTACCCTGAGCTAAAAGTCAGAACAAGGAAATCAGGATGTTGTTTTTATAAAAGCACACAGGAAGGGATTCAGGAAAAAATAAGGACAATTCTGCGTAAAAGATAGGGACTAAAGTTCCTGGCAGAGGAGTAGTACATAAAGACAGAGATGAAAAAGCATGGTGCCGGGGGCTGGAGTCGTGGCTCAGCGTTAGAGCGCTCGCCTAGCACGTGCACGGCCCAGGTTCGATCCTCAGCACCACGTAAAATAAAGGCATTGTGTACAACTAAAACAAATAAATAAATATTTTAGAAAAAAAAAAAAAGCATGGTGCCCCCCCAAAAACACACACACATATTTCACCACCCTCAAATGAACTGCGAAAGTGTAGTTTGACAGTGTAGTTTGAGGGAAGGAAAAGACAGCGCAAAAATTATATGAGACTAGAGACATCAGCAGAGGCCAGATATAAGTTTCCATATCAAGTGTTTAAAGGGTCTGGCAAAAGGGTAAAATGAGCCGGGCGCGGTGGCGCACGCCTGTAATCCCAGCACTTGGGAGGCTGAGGCAGGAGGATCTCCAGTTCAAAGCCAGCCTCAGCAATGGCGAGGCACTTGGCAACTCAATGAGACCCTGTCTCTAAATAAAATACAAAAAAAGGGCTGGGGATGTGGCCCAGTGGTTGAGTGCCCCTGAGTTCGATCCCTGCTACCAAAAAAAAAAAAAAAAAAAGGAGCCGGGCACGGTGGTGCACACCTGTAATCCCAGCACTTTGGGAGGCTGAGGCAGGAGGATCGCGAGTTCAAAGCCAGCCTCAGCAATGGTGAGGCACTTAGTAACTCAGTGAGACCCTGTCTCTAAATAAAATACAAAAAAGGGCTGGGGATGTGACCCAGTGGTCGAGTGCCCCTGAGTTCAATCCCCGGTACCACAAAAAAAAAAAAAAAAAAAAGGGTAAAATGATCAAGTTTGTATTTTTAGTGGTTCTTGCTAGCTCCAATATAGAGAAGGGACTGGAGCTAGTGTAAAACTTGGAGCAGACATCCAGCTGGGACACTTAAGTAGGAAATCAGAGAACATGGTGACCAGAGGTAGCAGTAATGGAGAAAAGTGGCTAATCACTGAGGGATGCAACAGAAGCCCTTATCAAACAGGGTGAGTACAAATAAAGTGGGACAAATGCTGGGCGCAGTGGTGTACACGTGTAATCCCAGCAGCTCAGGAGGCTGAGGCAGGAAGATTAAGAGTTCAAAGCCAGGGGCCAGGGTTGCGTCTCGGTGGCAGAGTGTTTGCCTAGCATGTGTGAGGCACTGGGTTTAATCCCTGGCACCACATAAAAATAAACAAATAAAATAAAGGTATTGTGTCCATCTACAACTAAAAAAAAAAAAAAAAGTTCACGGGGCTGGGGTTGTGGCTCAGTGGTAGAGCCCTTGCCTGGCAAGTGTGCGGCCCGGGTTCGATCCTCAGCACCACGTAAACAAAAATGCATTGCACTGTGTACAATTAAAGCAAATAAATAATTTTAAAAATAAATAAATACAGCCGGGCACAGTGGCGCACGCCTGTAATCCCAGCACTTTGGGAGGCTGAGGCAGGAGGATCGCGAGTTCAAAGCCAGCCTCAGCAATGGCGAGGCACTTTGCAACTCAGTGAGACCCTGTCTCTAATAAAATACAAAAAAGGGCTGGGGATGTGGCCCAGTGGTCCAGTGCCGCTGAGGTCAATCCCCGGTACCAAATAAATAAATAAATAAATAAATACATTGTGTACAACTAAAGCAAATAAATAAATATTTAAAAAAAAAAAAGTTCAAAGCCAGCCTCAGCAACTTAGCAAGGCCTTAAGCAACTCAGCAAGACCCTGTCACTAAATAAAATATTTAAAAAGGCTGAGGATGTGGCTCAGTCGTTAAGTACCTCTGGGTTCAATTCCCAGTTTAAAAAAAAATGTACATGCATATATATATACACACATACATACATATACAATACATACACATACTTTATTTTTAGTTAAAAAGGCATGTTTATTCACCAAGACTGTGGATGACAATCATAAGGTCGGGATGCATGGCACAGTGAATGGAGAGTGGGTAATTCTGACTGACCCAGCAACTCAATTAATGCAGGTGGATTTTTTTTTTTTTTTTTTTTTTTTTTTTTTTTTTGGTATCAGGGATTGAACTCAGGGACACTCGACCACTGGGCCACATCTCCAGCCCTTTTTTTGTATTTTATTAGAGACAGGGTCTCACTGAGTTGCTAAGTGCCTCACCATTGCTGAGGGTGGCTTTGAACTTGCGATCCTCCTGCCTCAGCCTCCCAAGTGCTGGGATTACAGGCGTGCACCACCACGCACGGCTAATGCAGGTGGATTTAATGGCACTCCAACTGTTAGATTTGTGGTATTAACACACTGGTACCTCCCTGCAGAAAGAATTAAGGTTTTTCTTTTTCTTTTTAAGAGGCAAAGGTGCTGGGAGGAGAATTCCATTTTAAATGTGTTGTGACTGGGGAAGTCTGTAAAAGAGTTAGGTGGAGAAATAGTTTAGAAGCAAATGGATATATGCATCTGGAACTCAGAGGAGAGGTCCAGATACAGATAAAGATGTAGAGGCAGCCAAGTGAAAGGTTGAGATCACCCAGAATGGGGGAAGATGGCCTGATGCAGAACCCTGAGGAATCTCAAGATTTAAGGGACTTTCAAGGGGAGACCCCAACAAGAACTAGGAGCAGCAGCCCAAGAGACAGTAGGCAAGAAAAAAGTATTTCCACAGACAGTAATCATGAGCACTAAAAGCTACTTAGAGTCCAAGAGAGAACAACACTGGAACACCTTCATTAGAATGAGTACTAGGGGGCTGGGGTTGTGGCTCAGCGGCAGAGCGCTCGCCTCGTACTGCACGGCCCGGGTTCGATCCTCAGCACCACGTAAACATAAATGCATTGCATTGTGTACAACTAAAGTAAATAAATTAAAAAAAAAAAAAAAAGAATGAGTACTAGAAGGTTGCTGGTGACCTCAGCAAGGAAATCCCAATTAGGAAGTCTAGTCAAATAAAGAAGCTAGGTTATAGCATGGCACATTAGGAAGTAAAGGAAGACAAGGCAGTGGATAGAGATAGCAGTCAAGAAGTGTGGCTGGGAAAGAGTGGTCCGATAGGGATGCAATGGATGAGGTCAAAGGAAAGGAATATTCAAGATGGGAGCACACTGGGCATATTTTAATGTTTAAAAACTCATTAGACAGATGGGCCTGAACAGGTAGTGAAACTGGGTGTGATAGTGCATGCCTATAATCCCAGCCAGCTTAGAAGGCTGAGGCAGGAAGATCAAAAGTTCAAAGTCAGTCTCAGCAACTTGGTGAGGCCCTAAGCAACTCAAGCAAGTCCCTGTCTCAAAAAATAAAAAGGGCTGGGGATATGGCTCAAAGGTTAAGCATCCCTGGGTTCAATCCCTAGTATCAAAAAATTAAAAAGGGCCTGGGGTTGTGGCTCAGCGGTAAAGTGCTCACTTAGCATGTGAGAGGCGCTGGGTTCGATCCTCAGCACCAAATAAATAAATAAATAAATAAATAAAAGGTATTGTTTCCAACTACAACAAAAAATATATTTAAAAAATAAATAAATAAATAAGGGTAATGAAAAAATTCTTTCAGGATAGGATTCAGGGCTCATATCAGGGCCAACTCTTAAGAAACTGGAGGGAAGAGAGCAAAGAGAAGTTCATTTGGGCAGTTTGTGTGGGTTTTGTGGAAGCTGAGGGAGTTTCTTTCCAAGTGTCAAAACCATCAAAAAGACTCATCAGTCAGAGGTGAGCATTTGACCGGGCTCACCCAAGTCAAAGGCCAAGGGGAAATGCCACCTGACTCCAGTGAGGCGAGCAGAAGGAACCAGATACACTAATGGCAATAAGATTGCTACCAAAAATCAACAGATACATTTCACAGTACACAATAAACATCTTATCTTACATTTTCATTAAAAAGAAGACAATGGTACAGCCACTCTGAAAAACAGTTTAGCCATTTCTTCAAAAACCACCCATGAATCTCCTACAACCCAGCAACTATACTCTTAGGCATTTATTCCAGAGAAATGAAAATTTATGTTTGTGCAAAAACCATTACATGAATTTTCATGACAATTTTATTCACAGTAGCACCAAACTAGAACCAATCCAGATGGCTTCAATGATTAAACTGTGGTATATCCATTATTAATAAAAAGGAACAAACAATATACAAAATTAACTAGATATAACTTCAGAGAATCATACAAAATAAAAAAAAAGTCTAATCTCAAAAGGTTACACACTTTATGATTCTATTTACATAGCATTCTTTAAACAATAAAAATTACTGAGAGGCAGAACAAATAAGTGGTTGCCAAGGACAAGTGGGAAGGCGTGGTTATAACAGGATAGCTTGGAAAAAGTCCTGTGATGACCAGTTTTGTATCTGGACCAGGATGATGACTATGAGAAGCTATACATGTGATAACATAGCACAGAACCACATACATACACACACACACACACACACACACACACACACACAAATAAGTACATGGGACCTCTCTGTAAATTTTTTTTGTAATTTCTTATAAATGTATAGTTATTTCAAAATAAAAAATGAAAAGAAAAAAATAGGTCAAACCTAAATTAGTATGTAAACCTCCACAGAATCCTCTCCTCTTTACTGGCAATACAAAATTTATATATCCCCACAACTAAAAAGAACTTATATGAGGACAAAAATAGCTCCCAATGCTCGAATTTACTATAAATTAGCAAGGCATGAAATAATCTCACACATCCCAAACAACTTTCTTGGACAGACGTTAGGTGAGGAATTTTATACATTCCTGTTATCATACAACAGGATACAAAGTGACACACAAGGCTACACAGTGGCACACACCTGTAATCTCAGCAACTCGGGAGGCTGAGGCAGGAGGATGGCAAGTTCAAGGCCAGCCTGGGAAACTGAGCCGGACCTTAAGCAACTTACTGAGACCATGTCTCAAAATAAAAATATAAAAAAGGGGCTGAGGAAGTAGCTCAGTGGTAGAGCCCCTGGGCTCAATCCCCAGTCTCAAAAAAAAAAAAAAAAAAAAAATTCAAATGGCACAAGACAAATCCCAGGTCATCATGAAGGTTATTATGTTAATCTCCTCTATGTGTAATTACAGAATGAATTTTTACATGTCTATAGTATAACAACATTCTAAATGTCTAATATTCTACTTACTTTATTCTTGCATCTATGTTAACTTTTGCCCAAGTTTTTTTTTTTTTTTAATATTTATTTATTTACTTTAGTTGTACACAATACAATGCATTTACGTTTACGTGGTGCTGAGGATTGAACCCGGGCCACGCACGTGCGAGGCGAGTGCTCTGCCGCTGAGCCACAACCCCAGCCCTTTTGCCCAAGTTTTAAGAATTTAAACCAGGAGTGGTGGCACTCGCCTGTAATCCCGGTGGCTGGGGAGGCTGAGGCAGGAGGATTGTGAGTTCAAAGCCAGCCTCAGCAATTCAGCAAGACCCTGTCTCTAAATTTTTTTTTTTTTTTTTTTTTTTTTTTGTGGTACCGGGGATTGAACTCAGTGGCACTCGACCACTGGGTCACATCCCCAGACCTTTTTTGTATTTTATTAGAGACAGGGTCTCACGGAGTTGCTAAGTGCCTCGCCATTGCTGAGGCTGGCTTTGAACTCGCGATCCTCCTGCCTCAGCCTCCCAAAGTGCTGGGATTACAGGCATGCGCCACCGCGCCCGGCTCCCTGTCTCTAAATTTAAAAAAATATAAAAAAGGGTTGGGGATGTGGCTCAGTGGTTAAGTGCCCCTGCGTTCAATCCCCAGTACAAGAAAAAAAAAGTGTATGAGAAGTTTGCAAAATATGACTCAGGTGTTTAAAAGTTAACTATTAGAAGATACCAGCCTAAAACTGTAATTGTGATTCAAGAATAGTTGCTTTACTTATTATTTTAGATGGATACATGCCTTTATTTCCTTATTCTTATATGCAGTGCTAAGGATCAAACCCAGTGCCTCACAGATGCTAGGCAAGCACTCTGCCACTGAGCCCCAGCCCCGGGCCCAAGAGTTGCTTTTGAACCATTCTTATTATAAAAATTAGATTATCAGGACCATTCATCTGTGAAGGCTACATGATAATAAAATCTTACCTGTAGCGTAGATATACACCACTTATTTACTCTTGGTTTAAAAAAAAAAAAGGGGGGGTCAGGAGCCAGTTAGAGTGGTGCACCCCTGTAATGCCAACAGCTCGGGAGACTAGGCAGCTGCTACCACTAACCTTCCTTTATAATTGCCCATAGCACTATTCAGTCTCCTGTAAAAATGTGAATGAGGATTATGTATCCAACACTGTACTGTATATGAACATGAAACAATGGAGTGACAAGATCAATGTACAAGAAATAATAAGAAAACAATATTTTATGCCACATAATTGAGCACTCATTATATGTGAATTCAAAAAAATCTCAGAAAAATGTTCAGGATAGCAGGAGAAGGATAAGTGGAAAAGCAGGACTCAAAACCAAGGTTGAGAGACACAGATTATGAACAGGAAGAGGACATTCCAGGTTAGAGAATGAAAAAGAACAGGTTCATGAAGGCAAGAATTTGCATGGTAAATCCAAAAGGCTAATGAGGCAACTGACCTAACTGGATGTGGAAGATGAGGAAAATGGTGAAGGCGCATTGGGTGCGGCCGTGTGATGACCGTGCAAGGGAATATGGACTTCTAGATGAAGGCACCAGGGAATGCCAGCCTGGTTTTGTAGGTTAGTAGACAGGAAAGACAGAACACTGGGTGGGGCCTGAAGGAACTTGACAGTTCAAGAGTAGGAGGGAGAGGGCTGGGATTGTGGCTCGGCAGCGAGCACTCGCCTAGCATGTGCGTAGCCCAGCCGGTTGGATCCTCAGCACCGATCCTCAGCACCACGTAAGAATAAAGGCATTGTGTACAACTAAAACAAATAAATAAATAAATATTTTAAAAAAGAAAGAAAGAAAAAAAAGAGTATGAGGGAGAGCTGGGGGTTGTAGCTCAGTGAGCTCACACATGTGAGCGCTTGCCTCACATGTATAAGGCTCTGGGTTTGATTCTCAGCACCACATATAAATAAGTGAATAAAATAAAGGTCCATCAACAACTAAAAACAATCTAAAAAAAAAAAAAAAAGTAGGAGCACTGCCAAAAAAAAAAAGGAAGAAAGAAAAGAGTAGGAGGGAAAAGAGCAACAAGCACAGGAAAAGCAAGTCAGGAAGTATTCACAAAAAAAAAAAAAAAAAAAAAAAAAAACCCTTAGGAAAACTTACAAAAGCAAGTAAACATCCTCCACACTGTTAATCAAACAAAGAAGCCTGTGAGTGTGAGGGGTTGGGATGTGGATTATTTTATTTTAGTCATATTTCTTAGTTGAATTTTTTTAAATAAGTGGACCTTTTTTGTATTAAAAAATGAAGAGGAAAGTATAATGGTTTAGAGAATGAATAATTTCAAGAAATGGTTGGTCACAGACTGCAAGACAGATAACATCACTCATATAGACAAGAAGTTAATGATGAAAAAAAGAAGAAGAAGTAACAATGAATGTAACCCATATGTAAAAAGGCTTAATTACTATTTCTTGGTATACAGTTTTGCTCCCAATAGCATGAAGTCATACTGCTTAATGAATATTAAACTAGAAATCTAACAATTATGCCCAATGTAGTTCCTTCTAATGATAAAATTTTACACAAATATAATTAATTGAATTATCAAGCTTTTAGAGTTGGGAGGGCCTCTGGAGAACATATAGTCCCTCAACCTCAAGTTTACAGGTGAAATTAAGCTTCTGGAAGGCTAAGCCCTGTGTTAGCCAGGCACAGACAAGAACCCAGGTCCCCTAGCTCTCACTTGATACTTGTTCCCCACTGCCTCCTCCCACCCACGCCCCCCCCCCAAAAGAAAACTCTATAAAGTTCATTTTATGATGATGTGTGTTTGTATAGATTTTCCCTGGAAGACCAGGGTTTTTGCTTTTTGTAATGCTAGGGATTAAACATGGGGCCTCAAGCATGCTAGGCAAGCGCTTTACACTGGAGCTACATGCCCAACCCTGTAAGACTGGGGTTTTGAAGTTACTACCTCCAGCTTTGTATATTTCCTTTTTTTGCTATTAAATCTTATATTAAAAACAATTGGCCAAGTGGGGTGGCACACAACAGTAATCCTAGCAACTCAGGAGGCTGAGGCAAGAGGACTACAAGTTTGAGGCCAGCTTCAGCAATTTAGTGAGGCCCTAAACAATATAGGGGGACCCTATTTCTAAATAAAAAAATAAAAAGGGTGAGGGATTTAGTTCAGTGGTAAAGTAGCCCTGGGTTCAATTCCCAGCACCCCCACCCCCCCACCAAAAAAAAAAAATGACTAGGGTAATTTGGGAAGTTTCACTGACTTAAAAGATGGTCTTAACATGGCTCTGGTGATTTAAACATTCAGAAAATGACTGCCCTATATCTCCATTTCAGTTTCACCATCTTTTTTGAAACCAAATCTTCCTTAAAACTCTGCTATTATATTCAACATTAATTCTCTATCATTTACCTTTAAAATTTTTTTTAGTTATAGATGGATACAATACCTGTATTTTATTTATTTATTTTTATGTGGTGCTGAGGATCAAACCCAGGGCTTTACACATGCCAGGCAAGTGTTCTATTACTGAGCTACAACTTCAGCCCCTTCATTTATCTTTAAAAGTCTACTAAAAAACTTTTTTTTGTTTTGTTCGCGGGGGTAGTTTATGGGGGATTGAACTCTCAGGGGCACTCAACCACTGAGCCACATCCCCAGCCCTATTTTGTATTTTATTTAGAGACAGGGTCTCACTGAGTTGCTTAGAGCCTCACTTTTGCTGAGGCTGGCTTTGAACTCGCGATCCTCTGGTCTCAGCTTCCCAAGCTGCTGGGCTTATAGGCATGCACCACCGTGCCTGGCTTAAAAAGAACTTTTTGATGTTTTTCATTAATCATAAGACATCATCTACAAAATCCTATGAATTTATGAATTAACAAACATGCTACTAAAAACTTCATAAGGTTCAAATAAGAAAGCTTAATGATATAATTGCTGACATTATGGATCTTCCTCAAAGTAAAAATAGAGTATTTTAATTTAATACATATCAATTTTCACATTTAAATAATGAAAAGAACATCCACATAAAAATTTGCTTGTGAGTGATTTGCTTCTTGGTACCAACAGAATAACATTACATTATAATTTAATAAGCTGAAATTACTGGTGAATCCTAAAACAAATTGCTTGCCTGAAGAATGACCATAATCCCAGTACTGTGCAGCCATCATTACATTCAACTGGTACCACAGACATAATGTGGAGCTTGTTAAAGAGAGAAAATTATACATATTTAGGTCACTGCACCAGCTAATTAGCAACTAAGTAGGTTGCCAAAGTCAATTCTCCCCTAAAAATAAAAACAACTCCCTCAAAAAGTAAAATAAAAAAACTCACACACAAAAAATATGAGCATAAGAACAAATCTATGCATAAATTTAGGATTCCAGTAACTCTTCACATTGATATCTCAGTGAATTTCTAATTATCTCTGGAAGGGTATATGGCAGTTAGAAGATGCTTATGTTCTGGACAATCCTTTGACAAAATTTAGGTCATATCTGAATGACAAACATAGCTAGCTATAGGACTCCAAAAGCTAGAAATGGTATGCTCTTTCATCTCTAATCTCCTCCTCCGTGTGTGTAGCTCCACCCTTTGCCCTTCAGCGCTCAGCTCTATAACAGAAAACTCCAGGAAGCCTAAGAGATTTGAAGAAATCTTCAGAGTGCAAAGAATCTCAGAGGTAATCAAATTCAGCATCCCTAGCACACCAATATAAGAATTTCCCAAGTACACTATGTCTAGTTTTTAAGTTTAGAACAGGCTTCCTTTCTCTCTTGGGGTCTTTCAGAATCTGATAAGATTTATGGGTCCAGAATAATGTATCCAAATACATATAAAGGGACATCATTTTGAAGTTTCCTTTTAAAAATACTGTACCTGCCGGGCGCGGTGGTGTGCGCCTGTAATCCCAGCACTTGGGAGGCTGAGGCAGGGGAATTGCGAGTTCAAAGCCAGCCTCAGCAATGGTGAGGCACTTAGCAACTCAGTGAGACCCTGTCTCTAAATACACAAAAGGGCTGGGGATGTGGCCCAGTGGTAGAGTGCCCCTGAGTTAAATCCCCGGTACCAAAAAAAAAAAAAAAAAAAAAAACTGTACCTCCTCTTCTGATTATGGGTTACTCCATTACAGTTGCTTCCTTATTGGAGCTCTGTAATTCTATTTGATTTTTTTAAATAAATCACCAAAATAAGACAACCTAAAGGCAGTTTGAGTGAAAGCGAAGAAAATCTTGTCTACTGCCCCAGGCTAGATAACAATTTTTACTGACTCCATCTATAACTTCTCTGGGACTTTCTGGGTAACTCCTGTAATACACTGTAATTATGAAGAGATAAGACATTACTAAAACAGACAAAGTAAGAACAAAAAGACAACCATCAAAGTGAAAGGTAATAAAATGAAACAATATTTTTAAAACCCCATACTACAGAAAGCATTCTGTAACACTGCAAGTCCCCCATAAACAAATAAATGAATTCATTAAAAGATATTAGTTTTTCTTTCCTCATTTCTCCTTATGAATGATGGAGAACTAACAGGAATAGTCTAACAACTCTTTCAATGCAAACTGACCTACTCTTCTCACATCCAAGTAAAGTCTACCAGCAAAATTTCAAGTTGTGTTCTATTCTGAAGATACAATAGTTTACTAAACTGTAATAAGGTAATGAGAAATTCTACTTTAGCTCTGCCACTTCTGATTAGAAAGGAAAAGCAAAGGCAAATGAAAAAGATTTAACAGGCAGAAAATTAATATAGATTATTTCTTTTGAGCAGCAAGAATGCTTCAGATGAGGGCTAGGGTTGTGGCTCTGCGGTAAAGCGCTCGCCTAGCACATGTGCGGCCCGGGTTTGATTCTCAGCACCACGTAAACATAAATGCATTTAATTGTGTACAACTAAAGCAAATAAATAAATATTTAGAAAAAAGAATGCTTCAGATGAATATCAATTCTCTTTCGGAAGAGTTCTATCCACATAGAAACATTTATGCTCTACTGCAGAGAAGCATTGATATTTAAAAATCCCATGAGAGCAGACAAGAGAAAAAGCAGGAGAAAGCACTTCTGGGCAGAAGGAACACCTAATGAAAAGGAACAGTAGCAGGAGGGAGCTTCTAATACCTGGTAAGAACTTAAAAGTGGCCCTGTGAGACCCTAAAGGGAGGCCCAAAAAAACAGGTTCGCACCAACTTGAGTTCCATAGAGCAACATTATCACTTTGTCCTCAAGTGATTTCCTAATCATCCACAGATAGTTCATTTTGGTTCTTTATAAAAGCAGTGCCAGAAGAGAATGCTTAAGTCCACAGTCTGCTTAGGTAACATAGTAAGACCCTGTCTCAAAATAAAAAATAAAAAGGGCTAGGGAATGTAGCTAAGTGGTAGAGTACTTCTGGATTCAATCCCTAGTCCCAGGGGAAGAGCGAGAGAGGAGGTGGGGGGAGTAGGAGGGTGAGGGAGAGGGGGGGGGCGGAGAGAGGGAGGGAAAAGAGAGAGAGAGAGAGAGGGGAGAGAGAGAGAGAGACACACACACACAAAGGCGCTGGCGGGGGGGGGGGAAGCTGTGCCAGTTTCCTAACTGCTGGTTTTCTATTCAACAAAAGTAGGTCATCTGAGTTCTAAGAATTTAAGTTCTGGTCATCTGCGTTGTAAGAATTCCCCCCCTCCCCAAGGAAACCAATGAGTTATTTTTACTTAGAATAGTTAAAAATAAAAATAAATAAAACAAAACCCATAAACATTCTAAGCATTCTGATTTTTCCCAAAATGGTCCTGGTGCAGAAAAGTAACGCCATTAGTGGTTGAAACAGCATAGGGGAGCTCAATATGAGTGTTAACTGAATTATAATTTAAACTTCAAAGATGCTTTGATATTTTCAGTAAAATAGATTTATGATATTTTACCTGCCTAAAATACTTTAACTCAATGAAAAACAAAGCATAACACCTCCAAGTTCTGCTATCTGCATATACAAAAAAAGTGTACTTTTAACTTCCTACCTAGAACACGCCTATTGCTCGTTCAAAAATAATTATTTTCCAGCCAGTATGAAATTTCTGGGATCCCTGCAGGGAGGCAAGTGCCTGTAATTCCAGCAACTAGGGAGGCTGAGGCAGGAGGCCTCAGCAACTTAGCAAGACCCTGTCTCAAAATAACGTGTAAAAATAGCTGGGGCTGTAGCTCTGCAGTAAAGAGCACCTGGATTCACTCCCCAGTACAAAAGAAGAAGAAGAAGGAAAAAGAAAAAAAAAAAAAAAAAAAAAAAACTTCTGGGAGACAATTTACTGGAGACACACATATCTCAGTGCCACGCGCGGTATCATCACACTGTGTTCAAAAGTTAAATTGCCCCCATGGTCTAGCTCCAGGAAAACCACAAGAGCCAGAGAAAGATAAACAGTACTACTTGATCTAACTACAAGCAAACTGGGCGACCATGGAGAGTATCAGCTGGGAGAAGAGAGGAAGGCCACCACAGAGGGCAAGTGAAAGACGTCGAAGTAGCTGACTTGGGTCCCACGACGCATTTCCTGCGCGCGCGGAACGAGCGGGACGCCCTAGGTGGCCTTCGGGGCCCGGGTGGAGAGAGACTTGGGGATGAGCGTTGGGCCGGCGAAAGCGGCGGGGAGGCGGAGGGCAACGCCCCCTTCGCCAGGTGGAGAGGGAAGGAACTGAGGGTGTGGAAACGGCTGCTTCCTGAACAACCAGCCTGAGGAGTGACCGCCCCAGCAGCCTCCCAAGCCCGCAGGCCGATGGCCCCCGGGCCAGACCCCAGTCCCTAGCCCGGGCTCGCCCTCCGCGGGCAGCGCACTCACCAGCTGCAAGCCTTTGAGAACCCGCCGGTACCAAGGGAGGCGGGCCAGGGAGAAGTAGGCGGCCAGGCCGCTCCGGGTGCCCCTGGCGGGGCCCGGGTCCTCCTCGGTGGTGGGGCTGTACACCGCTCCGTTCTCCATCGCCCAGGGTCAGGATCGCGGGAGCCGAAGTAGTTGCGCCCAACTCGGCCGGGTCTAGTATAAGTCCCAGAGTAGTAAGGGGCGTCACTTCCTGGACCTCCACCCCCGCTTCCGGCCGACTCCGCCCCGCCGCGACTCCGCCCTCGCCACGCCCCCTTCTCGCCACGCCCCCTCCCACCCCCCCCCCCCCCCCCCCACCCCCACCCCCCACACCCCACGCCTAACCCTTCGCAAACTTTGTTATTGCTTGTGATTCTGGCTTTTGATCAAGAACTCGTTACTTTCTCTCTTTCTTTCCTTCTTTCTTCTTTCTTTCTTTTTTCTTTCTTTCTCTCTCTTTTTTTTTTTTTTTTTTTTTTGCGGAAATTGAACTCGGGGGCACTGAGCCACATCCCCGGCCTTATTTTGTATTTTATTTAGAGACAGAGTCTCACTGAGTTGCTTAGCACCTTGCTGTTGGTGAGGCTGGCTTTGAACTCGCGATCCTCCTGTCTCAGCCTTCGGAGCCGCTGGGATTACAGGCCTGCGCCACCGCGTGGGCTAGAACTAGTTACTTTCAATGGACTTTTTTATTTAGGTGTTGGGGATCGAACTTCAAGGGACCTCGCGCGTGTTTGACAAGTGCTCTACCACTAAGGCTTAATTCCCAGCCCTTTTCGTGATCGCCTCTTGCCTCAGCCTCCGGAGTAATTGGGATTTCGGGCGTGTGCCACATGTACCTACCATAGATTTTTATACATTTCTCACTTCCCTCTATCTTCCAGATATGCTTTCATTTGTTCCTTCAATCAATACGTATAGAGTGTGCAATGAACTTGGTTTTAGGTGTTGGGGTTACAGCCATGTACCAACAAAAGATGCAAGATTCCTACCCTGTTCCAGTACAAAAGCCAATAAACAAGTAAACGAAGTAATACGAATTTCAGATAGTGATAAATGACATGAAAATAGTGATAGTCCTAACTTAATATAAAAGTTCAATTTATGATATCTTTACCTTACAGTGGTGCAAAATGGATACCCTTTCAGTAGAAACCATACTTTGGATTTTGAGTTTTGATCTTTCCAATAAATTATATGAGATATTCAATACTTTATTATAAATTAGGATTTGTGTTAAATGATATTGCCTGAATGTGAACTAATGGAAGTGTTCTGAGCATGTTTAAGGTAGGCTAGGCTTAGGCATGATGTTTGGTGGGTTAGGTGTACTGTACTAAATTGCAACTTGTGATATTTTCAAACTAAAATGAGTTTATTGGAACATAACCCTATTGTAAATTGAGGAGAATCTGTCCTGTGAGGTAATGGCGATTTGGGTACTGACCAATCCAAAATTTAAATGAGTGGTCAGGAAAGGCATTTCTGAGAACCATAATGTTTGTCCTCAATGAGACCCCATGGATGAGAAGGAGCCAGGTAAAGATCTGGGGAGAGACTTTCATGCAGAGGGGGAACAGCAAATACAAGTGTCCTAAGGATCAAATGAGCTTGGCTTAGATTTGTAAAGCTGTGTGACCATGGCTAAGTAAAGTAAGGGAGTAGGAGAGCAAAGAGACCGGGTGAAGTAGAGATGGAGACCAAGACTAGAATAATTTAAGGGCCTTGTAGATCTTGGAAGAATTTGGCTCTCTTTTTTTTTTTTTCTTTTCTTTCAGGGAAAAATTAAAGCTTTAGCTATCCACTGAACTAAGAAGAAGAAAAATCTCTCTCCCTACTCTAGTTTATTTATCTGTGTCATGACAGGCAGCTTACACCCTAGTCCTATCTGTCTTCTATCTTTTGAGACAGGGTGTTGCTAAATTACTGAGGCTGACCTGGAATTTATGATGCTCCTGCCTCAGCCTCCCTAGTAGCTGGGATTACAGGTATGTGCCACTGAGCTGGGGATGTAGCTCAGTGGGAGAGCACTTGCCTAGCATGCATGTGGCCCTGGGTTCAATCACCAACTGCAGAAAAAAAAAAATTCGTAGCCAGGTGTTGTGGCACATGTTCGTAATCCCAGTGGCTGGGGATGCTGAGGCAGGAGGATCACGAGTTCAAAGCCAGCCTCTCACAACTTATCTAGACCCTGTATCAAAATAAAATGCAAAAAAGGGCTGGGGATGTGGTTCAGTGGTTAAGTGCCTCTGGTTTCAATCCCTGATCAAACCAAACCAAAACAAAACAAAACAAAACCAGTGCTGTACCACTGTGCCTGGAAAATTTTAGATTTCTATTTAAATAGAATGGATTCCCTGGAAAGACTTTCAAGATTTTCCCTTCTTACATCTCTCTGAATTCCCCCTTCAGAATTCAGTATTTCATAAGAAACATTTATTTATTTGTCTCTTTCTTATTCACCAACTGCTTTAGTCACATAGGCTAATTTTGTGTAAAATACCAAGGAGTATAATTACATTTTAGCAACTAAAGTTGATGTTAAATGTCAAGCTCACGTATTTTCTCCACAACAATAAGTAGGTACTACGATTACCTACATTTTACAAATGAAAAAGCTGAGGTCAAGAGGCTGAGTATCAAATCCAAAGCTAAATAGCCAGGAACATGTGGAATGCAGGTCTGGCCATTCTGATTTAAAAACCTAGCTGCTAACCATTAATCCAGCAAACCACAACCTCTACTTCATCTCCCCATTGAAGTCTCAAAACCCACAGAGGAGAGGAAGGGTTCTGCTGCCATCAGCTTCCACACTTATCTCTTATTCATGTCCCCAACCCTCCTTTCTCCTTCCCATAATTAAACAAAAGCTCCCATTCAGATGAATAGAGACACGTAGATATTACGTGCAGAGGTCGGCTAGCCAGCAAAAACTATTCTTCCGTCTTTGATTAAATGTGTTCCAAATGTATTCTCCCAAGGCCAACCAATCACCAGTTATTTTTCCCCCTTTGGTGCTGGTATTAAACACTGAGCTTCAAGGATGCTAAGTATGTCCTCTACCACTGAACAGCGCCACCAGCCCATAGCTGCTAATTCTATCCAATAAAAGTAGGCCACTTTATTTTCACCAGTACTGAAAGGATTCATAGACCTGTTAGTCTTAAATTTCAATGATCCCAAATTGAACCCTATTGATATCTGAAATTTCCATTGAAATTCATCCAAAAAATGATATGAATGAGAGATATGTAAAAGGACAGACTCATCTTAAAGCAATTGCTGTAACATGTTAATGGCAGAATCTAAGTAAAGTGTTCTGGTATCCACCATACAGTGATTTCAACTTTTTTGTACATATGAACATTTTCAAAATAAAATACTGGTGGTGGAGGAGTTACAAAAAAAAAAAAAAAAAACAAGGACAGACTGTCTCTATTCTATTGCTTTGATTAGAGAGCACTTGGGCAGTTTTCTTAGTGATCTCTTTGCATTTAGAAAATAAGCATTTAGTCTGTGATTAACAAATTTCAGGGTGCATAAGAATCATTTGTAAAGTTAATCTAAAATAATAAGTCTTGGAGATCTGGAACCAAAGATTCTGAATTTGAGTGGAACTTGGAAGTATATATTTGTAACAAGCTCTTCAGGCAAATCTGGTAGGAAATCCACCCACATGGAGGAACTGTATGAAACATTGAAAGCCATTGCGTAGTATAGTAGTTAATTCCTTTGCCCTGATTTGGGGGGGTGCCAAGGATTTAGAGACTAATATCCCTCCCAGTTAAAGGTATGTGTGTCTTTCTTTTTTTTTTTTTTTTTTTTTTTTTTTGTACTGGGGGTGGAACCCATGGGTGCTCTACCACTGAGCTACCTCTCTGGGGTTTTTTTGATGTTTTTTATTTTGAGACAATGTCTCCCTAAATTGCTGAGGCTGACCTCAAACTTGCGATACTTCTGCCTCAGCCCCTGAAGTAGCTGGGATTACAGGCATACACCACCATGACTGACCCTTTCTTTTCTTTTCTTTTCCCTTTTTTAAAAAAATATTTTGAGTTATACATGAACACAATGCCTTTATTTTATTTATTTTTTTTTTAATTTGGTGCAGGAGAATCAAACCCAGTGCCTCACACATGTAGGCAAGTGCTCTACCACTGAACCACAACCCCAGCCCCCCTTTGTTTTCTTACTAAATTAAAGACCAATAAACATTTTAGTTTCAAGGGAAAATGCTGTTTGGGGCCATACCTTTTTGATGGGTGCAACCACACAAAAAAACTCTCTATCATTAACTAATAAATAAACAACACTGAACAGTCAAATGATGGGATTCACCACATCTAAAGTGAGAAAAAATTATTTATGCTGAACAGATACATAATAAAAAATAGAAAAGGAAGGCCAGGTATGGTGATGCACGCCTGTAATCCCAGCAGCTCAGGAGGCTGAGGCAGGAGGATCACGAATTCAAAGCCAGCCTCAGAAAATGCAAGGCGCTGAGCAACTCAGTGAGACCCTGTCTCTAAATAAAATACAAAATAGGGCTGAGGATGTGGCTCAGTGATCGAGTGCCCCTGAGTTCAATGCCTGGCACCAAAAACAAACAAACAAACAAACCAAAAAAAAAAAAAAAAGAAAGAAAGAATCATTTAAGTGTTGAAGAACATTCAATTTTCTCTTTTAATATTAAATATTTACTAAAAATTTTTTGGCAGATTTTTTTGGAGGGGAAGGGAATTGTTTCTTTCTCTGTCTCCCAGTCTTGTCTCCAATGTATATACTCAAGTAATCTGCCTCAGCCTCTCAAGGAGCCAGGACTGTAGATATGAATCACCACACCCAGCTTTAGTATTTGTTTTTTAAATGAAAGGAAACCATTCACAAGAAGAGATTGACTGAGAAAACATGATTTGATGGTATGTTTTGACGCTCAAAAACTAATTTGGTATTACTTTTCCACTTGAGAGTTTTTTCTCCACAGCTCCTACTCAAAAAATGTCACCAGCTCTTTCATCTCTATTAGCAGTTAGGCAGTCCCACAGATACAAAGTTGAAAAACAGATGCTGTCCTAAAATGAGGCCACAGAAATAAATGTCCATAAAGGGCCAAATAACAAAATAAAAATTCAGTATGTGCCATAAAAAAGATACAAAGTAAACATTTTGGGAATCTGGAGCGGAGAGAAGTGAACTTCAACTAGCAGAATCAGTACAGTGGAGCTTCAAACTGGGGTCAAACAACCCTGAGGTGAAGACATGGGACACTGCAGAGAGTACGCAGGCAGACCGATGACATGAAAAGACATCAAAGAAAATGCACATAGCCACCTCGAATGGAGGGGAAGAAAGACACAGTCAAGGAAGATACAGTTGAGGTCAAATCTGGCCACACAACTGGGCCTTCCCACTGTTGTTGGGCAATGAGGACCCACCAAAGGATTTTGGACAAGGGAGTGAAATGACTGAAGCTTCTCCTTAGGGATATTTTTCTAGTAGCCTTGAGCAGATTGAATTGGTTATGAAGATCTGGTAAGGGTGATTGTACACGTTCAAAAGAGAGGGAAAAGGGACTTCGACTCTAGTAGTAGTCATGGAAATCTTAGAGAGGATGGCTCCAAGAGAATCTGGAAGATGAAACCAGGGAGATTTGGAGACTAATTTGTTTAGAAAATAAGGGAGGATTTGGAACAAGTGCTAAGGTTTTAAGCCCATGAAACCAGGAGATAGAAGGAGGGTAATGGCAGATGTTAGGAATATCTGTAGGCTTCCATTTCTCAAAACAGCTTAAGTCTCAGTTCCCATTTCCCAAGAGAGACTCCACCCAGGGATGGTGCTATACCCACTGCCCTGCCTTCTCCATCCACCAATGCTCCCCTCAGGCCAGTTGGAGCTGCACCTGCCACCTAAACCTATGCACCTAAAGCCTTTATGCCTGATTTAAATTTAAATTAACCAGTAAGACAATCCTGTGAATGATGCCACAATCTCCAGAACTTCATGGCCCAATTAGCATATGGCAGATACCCCAAACAGCAGATATAAGCTGAAGCTTGCACATACAAGCTGTCCCTGTCCCTGCTCCCTGTTCCTGTCCCTGCTCCTTTCCCCCACTGCTGCTGCTGCTGCTCCCCTGCTCCCTCCTACTTCGGCAGCCACCTCACCACTCCAATAACTCTCGTGGTTGGATCTCTGTCTCTCGGTGCGGTTATTCGCCTTTCAGTGGTGCCAAAACCCGGGATGGGACTTTCCTGCCACTAGGCAGGACCCCCATTCACACAGTACAAAGGCGAACACCCACCAGAGACCCCTCATAGAGAGACCAACCTGCGTCCATCTTCTTGATCGCCTTCTTCACATCCACCACCGATCATCTAATTGGTGAGTTTCCCCTTCCTGGGACTCCTAAACCCATCAAGCCACACCAAGGGGGATCTGACCGTTGACAGTCTGGCAGCCCCTGCGGTGGCCCAAGGGGGAGGAATACACCCCACTTAGACCTTCATGGTCCCAGTGGCCCTCTTGGAGTCCTCCCCACCCTTCGGGTCTCAGTCGGCGTGAGAGGGTGAAACCTCCTCCCCTCCTCAATCGTGGGTCTCTCTCTCTCCCCTCTCTGTTCCAAAAAGCCTGACACCAGGTGACCCATAGCTCCCTTGGCCCTCTAGGAGGGCCTGTCGCCCAATAGACTTAAGTCCTTTGGTTTGAGACTCCGTTTGATATTTGGCTCGAGCAGGATGCTTCTCCAGTCAATATATCATCACCCCTCCTCAATTTACCACAGCCGGGAACTTCCTCTCTCCTGGCCGACTCCCCTCTTAAGTGCCTCTTAGACAACCTAGGCCTGACCCCAGACATTAAGCCAAAGAAACTCATTAAACTTTCCACCCAAGAATTACTGTGAGCAATCAAAAAGTGGGCAGAGATTTCCTCATATCCAAGTTTTCTCCCTCCTCTGCTCAAATCCAGCCCTTTGCACTTGCTGAGATCCCAAACACATTCTCCTAGCTTACAAGCCACCTGCTCTTCCTGTTTCTTCATTGGCCCATTTTGATCCTGTAGACTAGCTGCCTCCAAATGGAAACCCGATACACCCTCCTCTTCCCCTTCCCGCCTGTGCCCCGGCTGCCACCGGAGCCTCCAGCCACAGCCACAGCTCCCAATTACTTCGGCCCCTCCTCCTCATTCCTCTTCAAATGTTTTGCAGAAGTGTTGCTTTAAGAACACACAACCTGGGTTAATTTAAGATAGGATAGGATAATACAGACCCCAATTAATAAAAAGGATAAATGACTGTAAGGTTATAAACATTAAAGTTAAAGCCCAATACTCTTTTTTTTTTTCAAATATTTATTTATTTGCTTTAGTTGTACACAATGCAATGCATTTATATTTACATGGTGCTGAGTATTGAACCCGGGCAGCGCACGTGCTAGGCAAGCACTCTACCACTGAGCCACAACCCCAGCCCGAAGCCCAATACTCCTAATTTAAGACTGGTGAGACTAATTTGCTAGACGTTTAAGATCAAGTCTTAAAGTCAAATTAAAAGGGCCAAGAAAACCAATATTTGGCTCTTGCCCTCAGAGTCAGTCTGAATCCAGGGAACAGGGAACTTCTCTAAAGAGTTTTGCAACTCTGGGCCACATAATCTCCCAATCAGGGAGATTAATGAGACCCCTAGAGAACAGAAGCCAATCAGGGCACTTACTATGAAGAGAAGGGTCCTTGGAGAAGGGAGACATCCCTGATGCTTTCAAGGAAAGCCGCATGGTCAAGCAAGATCTGGACCCATCCTAGCACAAACGGCACTAGCAGAATGAAGAATCAGCTCTCAAGTTCCTCCAAAAGTGACTCCCATGGGAACTCAGATGACTCTTAACAATAGGCAGAAACATGCTGGGCTCAGTGGCACACGCCTGTGATCCCAGCACTCAGGAGGCTGAGGCAGAAGGATCATGAGTTCAAAGCCAGCCTCGGCAATGGCGAGGCACTTAGCAACTCAGGGAGACCCTGTCTCTAATAAAATACAAAAAAGGGCTGGGGATGTGGTCCAGTGGTCGAGTGCCCCTGAGTTCAATCCCTAGTGCCAAAAAAAAAAAATAGAAACAAAAGTTGGTTTGACCTGCTTCATCCTTTTTTTTTTTTTTTTTTTTTTTTTTTGGTGGTGGTACCAGGGATTGAACTCAGGGGCACTCCACCACTGGGCCACATCCCCAGCCTTTTTTTTTTTTTTTCTTGTATTTTATTAGAGACAGGGTCTCACTGAGTTGCTAAGTGCCTCACCTTTTGCTGAGGCTGGCTTTGAACTCGCGATCCTCCTGCCTCAGCCTCCCAAAGTGCTGGGATTACAGGCGTGCGCCACCACGTTCGGCTCCAACCTGCTTCATCTTAAACACCTAGCAAAAACAGTTCTCAAACCAAAACACAAACATTCCTGGGCACTTAAAAAATAATAGTTAACTTAAGATATACACTTGTATTAGCCCCGAGAATTAGTAAGACAAGAATTAGTAAGACTGGAGGCTACAAAAGAGAGATTCTTAGGCAGGAATGCCTGATAACTATAAAAAGAAACAGTTCAACTATGAAGTGACTACCAAGTCAAAAAAGTTTTTAGTTAGTTTGAGGCCTACAGGTCTTCCTAACCTACACAGGTAGGCTTAATACTCACTAATATGATTATTTAGCCCTAAGTAACAGAAATAAAGGGTTCTCTATTAGACACAGAGGACATACCAGTAGAAAGATTTTATAAGATCAGATGACATTAAGTAGCTTAACTACATCTTATGGGGATAGACATCTGTAACATTAAAAGTTAAATGTTGTGTTTACATTCCTGATAACTCTGGGGATATTAAAGATTTACATTCCCAAATAAAGGCCTTGTCCACTCTGGCCTTATTATGGAGACAACTTCTCAGCCCTCACACCTCCTGAAGCTTCCTTCCCTGATGACTTTACAACCTGTTCTTCCCCAGACTTCAATCCAACCTGACTTCTAAAAAGGGAACTCCAAACTACTTGCCCCATCTCATTGCCCTCTTCCAGCTCCAAGAAGCCAGGTCTGGTCATCGTCCCGTTTCCTTACAGTAGTAAGGAGTTCCTAAAATTAGGGAGAGAATGAAGCCAGAATCTGATAGGCAGTCAGTATAGATAGGTAAATTGAGTCAGCTTGGATCAAGAAAGCCAATTTTGAGTGAGTCCAGGGAAGTTGGAGATTGTTGGGAATCTGTCCCCTGAGAGATTGGAATGTTAATTCCTTCAGAGCCCTTCCTCCACCCTTATCAAAAACCTGCCCCTACTCCCTCCCCCTTCGGCAGCCACGGTGCAGCTCCCAATAAATCTCCTGGTTGGATCTCTGTCTCTCAGTGTGGTTATTCACCTTTCAGCAGAGACAGGGAATATAGGAGGAACTAATTCTTGTTGGTGTCAAAATTAAAATTTTAGAAAATTAGATGACTCCATCAGCAATTAGGGAAATGCAAATCAAAACTACACTGAGCTGGGCACAGTGGTGCATGCTTGTGGTCCCAGCAATTCAGAAGGCTAAGGCAGGAGGATTGCAAGTTTGAGGCCAGTGTCAGCAACTTAGCAAAGTCCTAAGCAACCTGTCTCAAAAATAAAAAGGGCTGGAGATGTGGCTCAGTGATAAAGTACACCTGGGTTCAGTATGCTTAAAAAAAAAAAAAAAAAACTACTCTGAGATTTCATCTCACTGCAGTTAGAATAGAAGCCAACATGAGTATAAACAATAATAAATGCTAGAGAGAATGTGGAGAAAAGAGAACACTATTATACTATTGGTGGGGTTATAAATTAGTATAACTACAATGGAAATCAGCATGGAAGTTCCTCAAAGACTAGGCATGGAACCACCATATGACTCAGTTATACCACTCCTTAGTATTTATTCAAAAGAATTAAAGTCAGCATACTGTAGTCACACATGCTTACCCATGTTTATAGCAGCACATTTCACAATAGCCAAACTATGGAACCAATCTAGGTGTCTATGAATGGATGAATGGATAAAGAAAATGTGGTATATATACACAATGGAGTTTTATTCAGCCACAAAGAAAAATGAAATAATGTCATTTGCAGGAAAATAGATGGAACTTGAGAACATTATGCTGGATGAAATAAGCCAAACCCAGAAAGTCAAGGATCATATATTTTCTCTAATATGTGGAAGTTAGAGAGGAAAAATGAAAAGAAAGGTATAGAGGAGATCTCATGAAAATTGAAGGGAGATGGGTAATGTAGAGGAAAGGGACAAGGGGAGGGTGGGGGGGAGCAAAAGCTGGGGAATGATATTGGCCAAATTATATTGTTATCTTGTGTGCATGTATGAATGTATAACAAATTCCACCATTATGTTCAAGTATAATGCACCAATTTTTAAAAAGGGAGAGAAAAATTAGATGACTTTCATACAAGTATATAATAAGCATGCTTTAATGTTTCATCTAACTTATTAGTAAAGGAAACATAAAGCTGATTTAAAGAAGAATATGAGAGAACATGGTGTGTGTGTGTGAGTGCTTGTGTGTGTGACAGAACAAGAGTGCTAGGTTAGATTCAAAACTGGTTAATTGTCTACAGGACAATGAAAATGTTATCTATCAAAAGAAATCACTTTTTTATTTATCAAACAAAACTCATTTGCAATTCATCAGTCTTCTATAACTAATAACTACAGAATCTAGGCTCAACTTGATAATAAATAGTAAATCCCATAAAATCACCATTCCCTAAATCATCAGAGGATCTTAAGAAAGGTTTGGTAGACAATACTCTAGTTCAGAGGCCTGCAAACTCTTTCTGTAAAGGGCCAGATATTATTTTTAAATATTTTAGGCTATGAGAATCATATGGTCTCTGTTGCAGCTTCTCAGTTGTGTTGAGGAAAGCAGCCATAGTTAACACATAAACAAATGTATGTGGCTGTGTTCCAATAAAACTTTATTTATTTATTTAGTTTTTGGTACCAGGGATTGAACCTAGGGGTGCTTAACCCTTGAGCTACATCCCCAGCCCTTTTAAAATATTTTCTTTAGAGACAGGGTCCCTCTGAGTTGCTTAGGGCTTCACTAAATTGCTGAGGTTGTGTAGCTGCCTGACGTACAGCCACAGTACCGCGCGAGGAGATTCGGTGGCAGGAATCTTTTATTCTTAGTCTCTTTCTTTCTCTATCTCTTTGGCTTCTAAGCTAAACTCTTTTTCTCATAATATTCTTTTTACTAAACTCTTTTCATTATCTTACTAAAACTCTTTCTTCTTTTTCTCTTTGGTTTCTCATTTCTTTCTCTAGCTTCTTCTGACCAAACTCTTAACCGCTCTCTTATTTCTTCTTCTGACTACGTTCTGGCCGCTCTGACTCTTTTCTTCTTCTCCGACCCAAACTCTTCTTCCGACTGACCGACTGACTAAATGAATGAATCGCTTCTGACCGCTTTCACCCAGTTATATACCTTTAGCTTTGCGGGTGCGTCATGTGCATTTATAGGTGCGTCACATGCATACTTAATGTATGATTATTATCAGGTGGAACTTATGGCTTCCAGCTAACCGCAATAGCCATCTCCCTGATTGGGGCTCGTTCAAGGTTGACTTTGAAGTCACAATCCTCCTTCCTCAGCCTCCAGAGCTGCTGGGATAACAGGTGTGCTCCCGACCCAATAAAGCTTTATAAAAATAGGCAGTGGGCTGGATTGACAAACCATACATTGCTGACCCCTCACTGGTCTGGTTCAGTAGTTTTCAAACATGAATGATCATCAGAATCACCTGGAAGTTTTATTACACCACAGATTTCTGTCCCCCACCCCAAGTTGCTGACTTAGCAGATCTTGGGTGGAACCTGAGAATCTGCATTTCTAACAAGATTCCCCCATGCTGCTGCTGCTGCTGATCTAGGAACCTTAACTTTGAGTACAACTGTTCTAGCGTGACCTTGAAAAGATACTCAGCAATCCTTTTGACTTATTTTCAGGAGTGAGTCCTCTGTTTCAATGAAGGGAAGGTGAGGAATTCAGATTAGGATGCACTGAGATGGAGGTTCCAGAGGGCATCAAATGGAGTTTGTAGTAGTTTCCAATATGAGTCTGAAGCAGTAGAGGAAATAAACCATATGAGGAATACCCATAGAACTAAATAGGAGAGCCATAAAAATGTTAAAAGGATGAGACTATATAGAAAGAATTTTGGAGGGGGAGAAGGTAAAGAGGAGTCAGGGAAATAAAGGAGTGGTTAGGGAACAGGATAAGAACTTAGGGGGTAGGGGCTGGGGTTGTGGCTCAGTGGTAGAGCACTCACCTAGCACGTGTGCGGCCCGGGTTCAATCCTCAGCACCACGTACAAATAAACGCATTGTGTACAACTAAAGCAAATAAATAAATATTAAAAAAAAAAAAAAAAGAACTTAGGAGGCAGTGTCGTGAAAGGTAAATTCTGAAGTTTAAACAATATTTGTAAATTCCACAGCCTGGACAAGGAAGTCAGGTAAGCAAAGAAACTTGAATCTGAGATCTTCAAGATATAATAGCATATCAAAGCTCTTCTGAAATAACCTGACTAGAGGATAAGCATGCCACATCCTCAGCTGCCACATTTCATCTACACCAGCAGAGGGCCACAGAGGCAAGGGAATGCTAATGTTGCCTTTTTTTTTTTTTTTTTTTTTTTTAAGGCTTCTGCACTCACTAGTGATATTGAGGGTGGGGGTGGGGTGGGGCTGTGTGTCACTTAGCCTCCTTGCTCCCAGGACCATTTGGGCAACTTTAGTCCTGGACAGTTTAATCGTGTAAGTGGGAGATGCAATAGAGGTGGAAGCTTCTGAGTATTGGGGGGAAGGGAGAGGGTGCATTCAGTTTGTAATTTGGATTTGAGGGAGTGCCTGTCATTGCCAGGCAACCCAGAGCCTTACCTCCCAATAAGTGTTATTATAGATAGAAGTCAGTCTTAGAGTTTTTACTTATTAATGCTTAAATTTTATTTTTTAAAATGTGAAACACTGATTAACATTCCAGAAATAGGGCTGTGGTGGTGGCTCAGTGGCAGAGCGCTTGCCTAGCACGTGTGAGGCACTGGGTTCAATCCTCAGCACCACATAAAAATAAATAAAAAAATAAAGGTATTATGTCCAACTATAACTACTAAATAAATATATTAAAAAAAAAAAAAAAAAAAAGGCTGGGCGCGGTGGCGCACGCCTGTAATCCCAGCACTTTGGGAGGCTGAGGCAGGAGGATCGCGAGTTCAAAGCCAGCCTCAATGGTGAGGCACTTAGCAACTCAGTGAGACCCTGTCTCCAAATAAAATGCAAAAAAAGGGCTGGGGATATGGCCCAGTGGTCGAGTGCCCCTGAGTTCAATCCCCAGTACCACAAAAAAAAAAAATAAAACAAAAAAAAAGAAGATATATATGCGCCTGAGAATCTGAAAATAAGAGTTACACAGTTGTACATTGTGGCATTATTTGCTGAGCCACAAATCCAGCCCTTTTCTTTGATTTTTAGAGGGGGACAAGTTTATCTGGGGTCTCAAGGTGTCAGGTCTCAGTCCATAGATGGCCGAATCCATAGCTCTGGGCCTACAGTGAGGCAGAACATCAGGGCAGAAGGACATGGTGGAGGAGAGTTGCCAGAAAATGACATTTTATCCTAAAGACACAAGAATATGTGTCTTTAGGATAAAGATATAAGGTATGTGAGTTTGTGGATGCAGTTTTGTTAAATATGGCAAAATTCCCTCGCTGGAGGTTGTATTCTTATATAATCCCAGGAGCAGTAATGAATGCCCCTATTTCTCCATCATCTCTCCAACAAAGTGTTTTGTCAAGCTTTTGAATTTTTTTCATTTTGATAGGAAGAAATATCATTTCAGTACAGTATTAATTTGCATTTGTTTTGTGAGGAAAGCTGAAATTATTTCAGCCATTTATATTATTTTTTACCTATTTGCATCTTTTGCCTATTTATCTACATACTTTATAAGTGTTTTGGGTTTCCTATTTTTATTTTTTAGCATCTTCATATATTAAGAACATTAGCCCTTTATCTGTAATATCTTACAATTGTCTTTTGACTTTGCTTTTGGTGCTTTTTGCCCTTATGTTTCTTTCAACTTTGGGGTGGGGGAGTAGTAGGAATTGAGCCAAGGGCCTCAGACATGCTAGGCAAGTCCTCTACCACTGAATTACACCCTGGGTTCTTTTTCATTTGTTTTTGAAACAGGATCTTGCTAAGTTGCAGAGGCTAGACGGGAACTTGTGATCCTCTTGCCTCAGCCTCTGGAGTAGCTGGGATCACAGTGGGCACACCCCCAGTTTTAAATATTTTTGTTAGTTGGATTTACTGGGGATTGAACCCAGGGCTTTGCGCATGCTAGGCAAGTGCTCTATCACTCAGCCATTTCCCTAGCTGGCAGTTGGATTTAAATTTTTTCTTTACTTGCATGTGGATTGAATTAAATTTAGAAAGTCTTTCTTGTTAAAGTATAAAAAAATTTACTTTTTTTTAGTACTTGTATGATTTCATATTTTGCATTTAGTTCTGATACATTTGAAGTTTATTCTTGTGATTTCTGTCAGGTACAGATCCAGTTTTATCTGTACAAATAGCTAGCAATTGGTATAATAGTATGGTATATACAACTTTTTCTCTCTCTCTTTTTTTTTTTTTTGGTACTAAGGATTGAACCCAGGGGTGCTTAACCACTGAACCACATCCTCAGCCTTTTTAAAAATTTTTATTTTGACACAGGGTCTCAGTTGCTTAGGGGTTTGCTAAGTTGCTGAGGCTGAACTTGAATTTGCAATCCTTCTGCCTCAGCCTCCCAAGTTGCTGACATTATAGGCAGGCACCACCATACCCAGGTACAACTTTTCTTTCTAGAAACAAGACCTCAGGGCAATAGGCTTTTCAGAAGTGGTCTGATTACAATAAAACATTTAGAGTATGTAGATAAACATGTTTGCTGAAATAATCTCTTCATGGCATGAGTATTTTTAAAACATATGAAAATTAAAATTCCTTCTATGGTAGCTATAAAAACCTTCATTTGCATAACACTTTGCAGTTTAGGAAGCACCCCCGCATCCTCCATCTCACTTATCCTCATTTATCCTCTACATGTGTGCAGGTTATCTTCAGCACAGTGAAGATGACAAAACTTGGGAAATGACAGAATTGTCACCAATTAATTCTAAAAAGATTGTGGTGATACAATGGGACAAGGCACTGTAGATGAGTCATACTTAATGGTGAAATATTAAAAGTTTTCCCTCTGAGATGGGAACAATTAACCATGTTTCTTCTTACCAGTTCTATACTATTCTGTACAAGAGTACAGGCATAATAAAGCAAAACAACATTAGAAAGAGGTGAAACTCATTATTTGCATACGACACAACTGTATGTAGAAAAGTGTAGGAGCCTATAATCAAGGAGATAGCTAAAGATTGCGGTTAGCTGAGAGCTATAAAAGATGTTCTAGTTTCCACCTGATATTAATGCATTATCCAAATAATCTTTGTATGCCCGTGAACACTCTGTGATGCACCTGTAAGCTCGAGCTGTAAGCACTTGTCCTTGTTAAAGCTATATGTATATAACTGGGTGAGGTTGGTTAAAGTGTGTGGGAAGAAGAAGAAGGTGGTGGTTGGAGTTAGAGCGTGTGGAGTGATTGCTGGAGCTGGAGAGAGAAGAATAAAAAACCTTTTTTCATTTTCATCCTGCCTCCGAATTTTCCTGCAGCGTTCGTTGCTCCAAGCGGCTTCCGCTTCAGGCAGCAACAGAAAAGTCCAAAACAAATTACAGATAAACTGTTATGATGGAACCTTCATATGTTGCTGGTAGTGATGGAAATACTGTTTGGTTTTGCTTATTTATTTATTGATACGGGGGATTAAACCCAGGGGTGCTTTACCACTGAGCCACATCCCCAGACCTTTTTATCTTTATCTCTTGGTTAAGTGGTTTAGACCCTTGCTCAGTTGCTAAGGCTGGCCTTGAACTTGGAATCCTCTTGCCTCAGCCTCCTGAATTGCTGGGATTGCAGGTATGTGCTGCAGTTGCCTGGCATCAAACTGTTTTCCAAAGCAGTTGTACCATTTTACATTCCCATCAGCAATGTATGGGGATCTAATTTCTCCATATCCTCACCAAACTTACCATTTGGAATTTTAGCCATACTAGTGGCTGTGTATTGGTAACTCTTTGTGGGTTTTATTTGCATATATCCAATGACTAAAACCATCAAGACTTCATGTGCTTGTTTGCCACTTAGACAATTTCCTTGAAAAAAATATTTATTTGAATCCTTTGCCCATTAAAAAAATTTTTTTTCAGTTGTTGACGGACCTTTACTTTATTCATTTATTTATATGTGGTACTGAGAATAGACCCAGTCCCTCACCATGCAAGGCAAGTGCTCTACCACTGAGCCATAACCCCAGCCCTCCTTTACCCATTTTTAATTTGGGTTATTTGTCTTATTGTTGAACTCCAAGAGTTTTTAAATGTATTCTGTACAGTAGGCCCTTATCCGATATATTACTTGAAAATGTTTTCTCAGGAATGTGAATTCTCATAACCACTCTGGAAAAACCATTTAGCTTTATCTGCTAAAGCTGAAGACATACATACCCTGTGGGCCCAACAATCCACTTTACCATATACTGGTTGAGTATTTTTTATGCTTGGGAGCAGAAGCATTTGAGATTTCAGACTTTTTTTTTTTTTTTTTTTTTGTGGTGCTGGAGATTGAACCCAGGGCCTTTCACATGCAAGGCAAGCACTCTACCAACTGAGCTATATCCCCAGCCCCTGAGATTTCATATACAATAATGAAATATCTTTGGGGTGGGACCTAAGTTTAAACATAAAATTCATTTATGTTTCATATATATACTTTATACACATAACCTGAAGATAATTTCTTTTTTTCTTTTTTGGCCAGCCCTTTTTGTTTTTTTATTTGTTCTTTTAATTTATACATGACAGTAGAGTCTATTTTGACATATTTTTACAAACATCGTATTTTTTAAAATTATTGAATTATAGACACAATACCTTTATTTTATTTATTTTTTATGTGGTGCTGAAGTTTGAACCCATTGCCTCACATGTGCTAGGCAAGGTGAGGCAACACTTTACCATTGAGCTGCAACTCAAGCCCAAGACAGGGTTTTGCTAAGTTATTTAGGTCCTTGCTTAAGTTGCTGAGGTTGGATTTGAACTTGTGATCCTCCTGCCTCAGCCTCCCAACTTGCTGGGATTCTAGATGTTTGCCGCTGCACCAGGCCTGAAGGTAATCTTATACAGTATTTGAATAGATTTGATCATGAAACAAAGGTTCATGGTATGGAATTTTCCACTTGTAGTGTCTTATTGGCATGCAAAAAAGTTCAGATTTTGTAGCACTTCAGAGTTTGGATTTTCAGATTAAGAATGCTCAATCTGTGCACCCAAAAGAAATGAGAACACATTTTCCACAAGATATATTTAAGAGTGTTCACAATAGCACTACTCTTTTTAAAAAATATTTTTAGTTGTAGATGGATGCAATGCCTTTATTTATTTTTATGTAGTGCTGAGGTTGAAACCTAGTGCCTCATACCACTGAGCAAGCACTCTACCAATGAGCTACAACCCAGCCCGCACTACTCTTTTTTTTTTTTTTTTGTAAATATTTATTTATTTGCTTTAGTTGTACACAATGCAGTGCATTTATGTTTATGTGGTGCTGAGGATCGAACCCGGGCCGCGCACATGCTAGGCAAGCGCTCTACCGCTGAGCCACAACCCCAGCCCCCCCACTACTCTTAATAGCAATTTAAAAACTGAAAATTAGGGTTGGGGTTGTAGCTCAGTGGTAGAGCACGTGCCTAGCATGTGTGAGGCACTGGGTTCGATCCTCAGCACCACATAAAAATAAATAAAGGTATTGTGTTCATTTACAACTAAAAATTAAAAAAAAAACTGAAAATTACCCAAACATCCTGTGGTAGGCTGAGAAATAGTTCCCCAAAGCTGTCCATATCCTAATCACTAAAACATTTGCATGTTACCTGACTTAAAATCAAGGGACTTTGCAGATGTGATTAAGGATCTTGAGAGGCAGAGATAAGACTTCCTCCAGATGTAGGGAGTTTGGAAGTTATCACACCATCCTAATAAGTAAGGAGTTCAACAAACTGGACATAAACAACTCTTCTTAGGTCTGTCAAGAGAAATCACAAGTACAGTCCTCACAATCAGAGACAGGCACACAATCACAATTTACCAAAGACACTGCAAGGCAGAGACCTTGATGGGAACCAGTGTAGGCATAGGAAAATCTGAACTACAATTGATGAATTGCTAGAGGCTCAGTGTGACCAAGTCCAGTCATAAGAGGGTCCCCACATTCCAGGAGCTCTAACAGGTTCACATAAGGAAGAACAGGGGAAATTCACACCACTCTGGCAGGAGGGGGAAAAGTAACCATTTGGAAATATGCCAGAGCATTCTGATCCACTACCTGCCGGAGAAACTATTTTATCAGAGCCTAACCAACCTGGTAACCACCCCCTCCAGCCATTCTGAAGGGGTGGGGTAACAGAAGTTACTAAAACTGAGACCTAATCATAGGACTGTAGAATGAGTTCCTTTGCCCCCACATCTTACCACCACATCACTAAAGACTTATTTACCAGAGTTCCTTTCACCATACATCATCTTCAGTTATTAAATTAAAAGCTGCAAGGCATACTAAAGGGGTAAACAAAACAAAACAAAAATTTTAAAGAAACAGAGCAAGTATCAGACCCAGACTCAGATATGCAAGGGATATTGGAATTCTCAGAATAAGTATTTAAAACAACTATGACTAATATGCTGACAAAAATGGAAAAAGTAAACAACATGCAAGAACAGATGGGTAATGCAAGCAAAGGTGGAAATTCTAAAAAAGCATTAAAATAAATGCTAGAGATAAGGAAAGAACAAAGAATGCCTTCGGTGGGCTCATTAGTAGACTGGATTGAGGCTGAGGAAATTTTCTGAGCTGGAGCATTTAACAATAGACACTTCCAAAACTGCAAAGCAAAAATATATTTAAATTGAGAGACAACTACAAAAGATATGGGTAATGGGTCTGTCACAAGAAAGAAAAAGAAACATAATATCCGAAGCAGTGACTGAGAATTTCCCCAAATCACTAGACACCAAACAAGAGATCTGGATCTTCAGAAAACATAAAGCAAGATAAATGCCCCCAAACCACACACAGGCACATATCACATACAAACTGCAGAAAACAAAAATCATCAAAACAGAAGTACCTACAGAAGAGCAAGGAATTTTATGACTTATCTTGAGAAACCACATAAGCAAGAGTGAAATGTATAGCGTTAGCCAGGTGCAGTGGTACACATCTGTAATTCCAGCCACTCAGGAGGCTGAGGCGGGAAAATCCCCAGTTCAAAACCAGCTTCAGCAATTTTCAGAAGCCCTAAGCAACTTAGAATGGGCCCGTATCAAAATAAAAAGCGCTGGGGATGATGCTCAATGGTAAAGTGCCCATGGGTTCAATCCATAGCACTAAAACCAAAAAACCAAAAACAAAAACTGTGTTAAAAGGACATTATGGGGGCTGGGGATGTGGCTCAGCGGTAGAGCGCTTGCCTAGCACTGTGCTCGGCCCGGGTTCGAACCTCAGCACCACGTAAAAATAAACGCATTGTGTACAACTAAAAGCAAATATATTTTTTTTTTTTTTTTTTTAAAGGACATTATAGCCGGGCGCGGTGGCGCACGCCTGTAATCCCAGCACTTTGGGAGGCTGAGGCAGGAGGATTGCGAGTTCAAAGCCAGCCTCAGCAATGGCGAGGCACTTAGCAACTCAGTGAGACCCTGTCTCTAAATAAAATACAAAAAAGGGCTGGGGATGTGGCCCAGTGGTCGAGTGCCCCTGAGTTCAATCCCCGGTACTACACAAAAAAAAAAAAAAAAAAAAAGGACATTATGCTGGATTATTCATGTAGACCCACTTGAAGCACTTGGGCCCTTGTAAAAGGGAGGCAGAAGGGTTAAAATTAAAAGAAATGTGGTGGCTGCAGACAGGTGAAGATGCTATTGCTGAACCAGGAGTGGTGATGCATGCCTGTAATCCCAGCAATTTGGGAGACTAAAGCAGGAGGATCACAAGTTTGAGGCCAGCCTCAGCAATTTAGCAAGACCCTGTCTCAAAAAAAAAAAAAAAAAAAAAAGGACCAGGGAAGTAGCTCAGTGCTACTGTGTTCAATCTCCAGTACCACCACCACCCCACACACATTAAAAAAAAAAAAAAAAATTATTTTTGGCTTTGAAGATGGAGAAGGGGCCGAGAGCTATGGAATACATGGAATATAGGCTGCCTCTGGAGGCTGGGAAGGAAAGAAACAGATGATCTCCTGAAGCCTCTAAAAAAAAACAGGCCCTGTTGACATCTTAACTTAGTGAGGCTCATTTTGGACTACTGACATCCTTTTAGTAAGATTAGCTTATAGGGCTGGGGTTGTGGCTCAGCGGTAGAGAGCCAGTTTGATCCTCAGCACCACGTAAAAATAAAGGCATTGTGTACAACTAAAAAACAAATAAATATTTTTTTAAAAAAAAAAAAAAAAAAGATTAGTAGCCGGGCGCGGTGGCGCACGCCTGTAATCCCAGCACTCTGGGAGGCTGAGGCAGGAGGATCGCGAGTTCAAAGCCAGCCTCAGCAGTGGTGAGGCACTTAGCAACTTAGTGAGACCCTGTCTCCAAATAAAATACAAAAAAAGGGCTGGGGATGTGACCCAGTGGTCTAGTGCCCCTGAGTTCAATTCCCGGTACCAAAAAAAAAAAAAAAAAAAAAAAAAGATTAGCTTGTATTATTTTAAGTCACTAAATTTGGGGTAATTTGTCATAGTAGCAATAAGAAATAATGCATACTCATTGATATAGCATGATAGACAAAACTATTTGGACAATGGAATATTATGCTGCAATGAGAATTATCACCACTGCATGCACCAAAAGAATGAACCACAGATCTAATACTGAAAGATATTTGGCACACAAAAAATACGAAGTCTAAGACTGCAGTCACATAAAGCTTAAAATAAGCAAAATATCTCTGGATTTGGTTACTAGGTAGTGGGAATACTTGATTGATGGGACACACTGGAAGCTTTTTGGGGTATTGGAAATGTTCTTTCTTATCTTGGAGCTGGTTAAATGTGGTTACTTTGTTACATTTCAAAATGTACACTTGAACTTGTACTCTTTTTTTCTTCAAAGTTTGCTTTAAAAAAATTAAGTAGTTTGGGCTGGGGTTGTGGCTCAGCAGCAGAGCGCTCGCCTCACACGTGCGCGGCCCAGGTTCGATCCTCAGCACCACATAAACATAAAATGCATTGCATTGTGTGCAACTAAAGCAAATAAATATTTTTTAAAAATTAAGTACTTCAAAATTTTCTTGCAAAGTTAGTATAAAAATAGGGTCAAGCATTTTTTTTTTTAAACTGGGGATTGAACTAAGGGCACTCAACCACTGAGCCACATCCTCAGCCTTATTTTGTATTTTATTTAGAGACAGGGTCTCACTGGGTTGCTTAGCACCTTGCTTTTGCTGAGGCTGACTTTGAACTAGTGATCCTCCTGCCTCAGCCTCCTGAGCCACTGTGATTACAGGTGTGCGCCACTGTGCCCGGCAGGGTTAAGCTTTAAACATAATAAATGCAATGCTTTAGATTACTTAAAATTTTAAGTCCCATATAGGTGAACAATTTCAAATAATTAATTCTGAGGATTTTCTAGTACATGTCCAATGTCACACACACAAAACAGGGAACTGGTCTGTGCATGCCAATATAGTAGCAGATATATGAAAGTATACCATAATGTCTGCAATTTTCTTTCTTTTATTTTTTTCCATTCGTTCCATTTATTTCAAGAACTAGTTTAGAAATAAAACCTACATTACCAAAATTGCAGAACACTTTCTGGACTAGATTTTATCAATGGGATTTTTTTTTTTTTAACCTCAAAAATACTTTTTCAAATAAATTTTTAAAAAATTACTTTTCTGATGCCCACCAAGTTTTTCCCACATGGAAACAAATTATTGCCCTCTCCTATATTTTTAGCATATATATTAAATTATAAGGTATCAAATACTATGGTAAACTAAACAGATTTTAGTTTTAAGGAAAAGATTATGTCCAGCAATAGAAATATTGTCTTCAAACATTTTGTTAAAAAAAGATCTTTGGAGTCTACATTGTAAAGTAGTACCAAAGAATGATTTAAAAGTTAGTATCCATTTTTTTACAATTTGAAATAAATCAATCAAATCTAGATATGTTCACTGAACTTCAATAAAAAGATCCATTGTTCTCATGAACACTTTATTTAAAACAAGCAATGAAAACTGAGTATTAAAATGATGGAAGTAGTTAATAAGTGTTCTCACCTGTTAGAAAGCAGGAAATGTGCAGTGCATTTGCCAAAAAAAAATTTTTTTTGTACCAGAGATTGAACCCAGGGGTGCTTAACCACTGAGCCACATCCCCAGCCCTTTTTAAAATTTTTATTTAGAGACAGGATCTCTCTGAGTTGCTTAGGGCCTTGTTAAATTACTGAGGCTGGTTTTGAATTCATAATCCTCCTGCCTCAGCCTTCTGAGCCACTGGGATTGAAGGTGTGCCACACTGGGCCCGGCACATTTGCCAAATTTTTCTTCCCACTAAATAATGACAAAGGTTGTATTTTCAGTTACTGGAAACACTGGCATAAGATTCTGTAGTTCAAGGTGTATCTGTGGATCAAGATGTGTTGATCAAGGCAAAATCCCAAATTAAGGAAACTTAAAGGATGAGTGAATCTCATATTCATTTGTCTCTCAGAAAGATCAGAATACTCAGTAATTCTGTAAGCCAAACATTTCAAATTACTAATGAATCTTATTCATTAGCTGACAAATTATATATAAGAAAATACAACAAGTTATTTGAACCCAAATGCAGAGAATAAATACTTTATTAACTGATTACAGTTGAAAGTCACAAACAAAAAAGGAGTATATTAAGGCAGAGCCATATATATATATATATATGTATAGACAAATCCAAAGACTGTTAACTCTTTACATTTTCATAACCTCTGCATTTTTCTTTTACACATTTAGGCAGTGTGCTTTCTTTCTCAGTTGCAGAACATATCTTGGCCAATATCTAAATCATATTTCGATGACAACTTATAGGGTCACTGATTTGAGTCATGACTAGTGTGTCAAACAAATGTTATCTGTTTTCTCAGCATATCCCAGGTGTTGGTACATTTATGTTGATGTGCAAAATCTGACAATTTTCTTTTTCAGCAAAACACACAAAAATTTTAAAATGATTTTAAATAGTCTTACCTAAAACAAGTTTGGACTTCCAAGTCAGTCAAATGCCCAAATTACATATTGTCTGCCCTTCTCTAAACCCTCCTATATGATAATTTAGCCTTTCAAATAAGATCACATGGTTGTATTTCAGATCTATAAATTTTGAGATTTTCAAAATCCAAAATTACTTCCCTATGCAAAATGGCAATGCAAATAGCAATTCTACATAATGTAGAATATTTTTTTCTTCTGTATAGCTCCTTTTATAAAAATGGGCAGCCACCAAAAAAAAAAAAAAAAAAAAGAGAGAGAGAGAGAGACATAAATTTAGTCCATCTGTAAAAGCACTCCAGCTCCCTAATTCCACCTTTGAAGGAAAAGGCAGAGGCAAGTTTACATTATCCCAGAAAACTGAATAAATGGCTTTATTTGGTATCTTCAAGAAGCCTCTCCTTCCGTAGGAGATGTAGGTGTTGTAGGAGAAACTGAAACTGGTTTCCGGGTAATTCTGTCTAGTTCTGCGTGAACATCTGACAGGACAGGCTTCTGGCCTACATTGAAGGAAAAGGAAAGAAATAAGATTTAGATACAAAGTATCTTTTTCACTAATGTCTCTTCACTTAAAATTGCCAACACTTTCACTAACTTTATCAAACATGCTGAAGTTAAACATCCTTAATTTAAAAACAAATTATCTCATTTTAAATTGTGAGATCTGTTCCTCTATGGAGGTAAAACTGGCACCTATGATTTAATCTTATAAACGTTTTGAAAATAATAAAAAAGAATAGCAGCAAAAAATAAGAAAGTTGTGCAGTATGAAAGTACAAACTTAAAACAATAATAAAACAGCAACAAAATTTTGGAATCTGGAAAGCAAGACCAATGAATTTTAACAGTAAATGAACAATAACAAATGCTGAAGAGGGTATGAAAAACTGGAATCCTCATAACCTTTTGATGGGAGTGTAAAATGGTGCAGCATTTTGAAAAACTTTATGTCAGGCCTTAAAAATTTTAAACAGAGTTGCTGCACCCATTGGCACTTGCCTGTAATTCCAGCAACTTGGGAGGCTGAGGCAGAAGGATTCCAAGTTTGAGACCAGCCTTAGCAACTTAGTAAGACTCTGTCTCAAAATAAAAGGGCTGGGGCTATAACTCGGGGTAGAGAGCCCCTGGTTCAATCCCTAGTACCACAAACAAACAAACAAACAAACAAAACACAATAGAGTTACTACATAACATAGAACTCATACATATTTACCCAAGAAAATTTAAAAATTCTTGACCACATAAAAATGAATGCTCACAGTAGCATTATTCATAACAGTTTTTATAAAAAAGGAAATAATCCAAAGATCCACCAACCAATAAATACATGAAATAAAATGTGGCATATCTATACAATGGAATGTTATTCAGCAATAAAAAGAAATGAATTATTGATGCATTATGGATGAACCTCAAAATATTATGTTAGCCAGGCGTGATAGCACATGCCTGTAATCCCAGAGACTCTGGAGGCTGAGGCAGGAGGATCACAAGTTCAAGGCCAGCCCTAGCAACTTAGTGAGACCGTCAGCAACTTAGCAAGATTCTGTCTCAAAATAAAAAATAGAAAAAGGCCGGGGATACAGTTCAGTGGTAAAGCATCCCTGGTTTCAACCCCCAGTACCAAATAACAAAAATTATGTTAGACAATATGTAGTGTCTGTATGATTCCCATTTATGTGAAATGTCCAGACAGGCAAAACCATAGAGACAGAAAACAGATAAATGACTGCCCAGGACTAAGAAGCTAGGAGACAGAGAAGGTTTGAGGTTTCTTTTTGGGGAAATGAAAAATGTTCTAAAATTAGGTTATGGAGATGGTTTCTACAACTTTGTAAAAATACTAAGAATCAATAATCTGTACTTTAAATGTGTGAATTTCACTGTAGGTAAATTATATCTCCATAAAGCTGTTTTCAAAGAAAAGTGACTTGCTCTAGGTAACTGTACCTGACTTTTTGGCAGATGGGGGTAAAACACTGCTTCCACCTCCAGCCACACCTCCAGGGCTACCAGTACCAGCAGGGCCTCCAGGAGAGCCAGTCTTTTTACTCAACAAACTATTGAAGAAATTTGCCAGGACACCTTCACTTGTAGCTCCAGCTGTAAAATACAAACACATACCAAAAAAATTACAAAAAAACTACTCAAAACATTAGATTATCCCATAAATTTATAAAGTAATCACACATAGAAAACAAATGAGATTTAAAGTTTAAGAGCTATATTCAGGCATAGTTTGAGTTTTAGGGCTGAGTAACTACTCATATTCTCTAATACACTCTTACATAAAACAAATGAGTAAACTTCAAGTGTAAGATAATTTAAAAATTAGAATGTTACTAAAAGGTCAAAAGCATTTCAAATAACTGTTGATAAATATTTGCCTTAGTATTACAAAAAGTTCCTCGGTCCTATATGAAAACCAGAAGTTCTAAGAGATAAACAGGCAAAGGGTAGTAATAAGTGATTTCACAGAATAGAAATACTGCTAGATGAGAAATGGCTCTTGTATTTAAAATGTAACAATTATGTTGAGGTAAAACTGGAACACTGAATATTGATGATATGTAAAACTGAATACTCCATTTGAAAGACATCAAAAGGTATGACCTACTAATCCCACTTATCACAATTATTCCTACACAAATAACTATTATGCATACTTTTTTTCTTATGTTAATTGCAGATTACTGATTATAGTATAAAAATGAATTTCTACAATGACCTATCATAGGAAAATGATTAAACATAATAAAACCTTCACTATGTGCATAGTAATACACTAAAAATATACTGTAAATATACTGTAATTAATGGTTTAGAATCTGATTAACTTTAAGATTATGTCTACAGAGACAGAGATTAGAAGGTATTGCACAAGAATGAAAATAAGTTATATTTAGGTGAGATGCTAGGTATATTTTTTCCCACTGCACAAAGTATTGTTATTTTCTCTAAGAAAGAGAGATATACCTTTCATGTTTGGATCAATTTTTTTTGACCCAGCAGGAATGGGTGACACACTGGCAACATTGGATGACACCGATCTATTTGGTGTTCTAGGGGAGCCTCCAGGGACTCTTGGTGAGGCATCCTAGGTAAAAATAGGAAAACCACAAATACTAAAACCTAAAACTTTCACAACTTTGCCATGATCCCCCATCTATTCTACTGCCTTTTATACTGCCACCCATTGACAAAAACATTAATAGTCTTGTCCACATTATTATAGAATATCAAAGGCCCATCACATTTTAGAATACTAATTTTTCCTTCAGTGGAAAAGGGAGAATGTATAACATAATGAGGTGTAGTTATGAGCTTAAGCTTGGAGTCAGATCTGGGTTTTAATCTGGATTTATATCCTACCAGCTAAATAATCTCAGGCAAGCCACAATGTCCTCCAAATCCCCTGTTTCCCCATCTGCAAAATGGGGCTATGAACAATACCTGCTTCTCAAGGTTGTAATAATTTAGTAATGGACATGTAATAAACATGGCAAAATAGATATCTACGTGATTCAGATATTCTGGAAAAGACTTAAAAAGTCCTTTAAAAAGAACATTTCTTGGGCTGGGGTAGTGGCTCAGTGGTAGAGCGCTTGCCTAGCATGTGTGAGGCACTGGGTTCAATCCTCAGCACCACATAAAAATAAAATAAAGATATTGTGTCTATCTACAACTAAAAAAAAATTATTTTTAATTTTTCTTTTAAAATTTCACAATTCCAGGGCTGGGGTTGTGGCTCAGCGGCAGAGCGCTCGCCTTGCACATGTGTAGCCCTGGGTTCAATCCTCAGCACTATGTAAAAATAAACAAATAAAATAAAGGTATTGTGTCCAACTACAACTAAAAAAAAATGTTTTTTAAATAAAATTTCACAATTCCAGAAGAATTATATTAAAGTAAACCCATCAGCTATAAATATAATTTTAAAAAGAACTAAAACAGGGGCTAGGGTTGTGGCTCAGTGGTAGAGTGCTCGCCTAGCACATGCATGGCCCGGGTTCGATCCTCAGCACCATGTAAAAATAAAGGCATTGTGTACAACTAAAACAAATATTAAAAAAAAAAAAAGAACTAAAACAATAATGTACTAAATTTTAATAATTATGTCAAAATTTATAATACTGACCACAGGCCTTCCAGCTGCAGTTGGTGGCTGCTTTGCTAAAAGGGACTGAAAAACAACAACAAAAAAGAACCCTAGTTTAGACATTCACAGCACGTATCACTCTATTCTTAAAACACATAAAAGAACAGTTTATTCATTAACTATATTAAGCCTGCTTCTGATACAATTTCATACCTGTAACTTCATAAGAAATACTTGGTCATCTTCTGCCATAATTTCCTTCTCATGCACAAACTGAAATGAGCAATACATAAATGAGCAAGTTTAATATATTCTGCTAAGACCATTAATCACTTATTCTCTGGGTACTATGTTTATATTTACAAGAGTGAAGTGTCCTATCCTGGCCCTTGTAATAGGGCTGACCAATAACGTCTGCGATGATATACATGTTCTATATCTGTGAAGTTTCTTATAGCAGTCACTAGACAATAGTGGCTATTGAGCACTTGAAATGTGGCTAGTATGAACAAGGAAGTGAATTTCTTGATTTTACTTTACATTTGAAAGCTACATGTGACTAATGACTACTGTATTTTAACAGCACAGCCCTAAAGCTACATTCATGCTTATACAATTTTGTTAAATAATTGTTGGGTGTTTTAAAAGGGTCAGTAATATCCCAGTTGAGTTAAATACAACTTGTCTCTGGTTTCCCTACAATTTAAAAAAAGAAAAAAAAAATTTAAATAGATATATATGCTCTTCTACCAGCTTACTCATTAGAAATTAGAAATGAAATTGCAAATGTCTCCTGCTTCTACTCTTGCTGGATAACACAGGCCCAATCTATTTTCTTCTCAAGGGTCAAAGGGTTAAATTAGATTACATCATTCCTCTGCTCAAACTCTCTAAACATTTGCATCCTTCTCAGAGTAAAATCCAAAGTCCTTAACGCAGCCTAACGATAAAGTCCCAAAAAATCCTAACTCTGTCTTTCATCTCCCACCAGGTCCACCCACCTCACAGCTCTTTGCAGCCTGTCTTGCTCTCACATTTTTCCCTTGGAGCATTTGCACTTTCAGATTCCTCTTGCCTTCAACATTCTGCCCTCTTACAAGAGACCTTCTCTAACCATTCCTAAAACAGCATCCCTCAAGGCCTGTTCCCCTTACTGTCTACACACCCTGCTTTATCTTCATAACCCTTATCCCAACTGGATGGGTGACCTATGAGTAAGTTTATTGCTTGCATTCTCCTCCTTCCTAGTTAGCACCTAAACAGTACCCGAGTTGGTACTCAATAAGTATTTGAGGAATGAATAAAATAAAAATAAAACTTAAAAAGTATAATTTGTTGGTAAAAGAATGGGAAACATTTTTGCTGGGTTATTTATTTCTGATGTATGCATTTCTTTTAATAGATATCTAAACCTATTTAAATATGTGTCAACTGAATTTTCATTTGAGCTCACTTTTCTTATTACTAATAACCCACAAACAAAAGATAGATGCTCTGGGGCTAGGGTTGTGGCTCAGCGGTAGAGTGCTCAACTAGCATGCGTACTGCCCGGGTTCGATCCTCAGCACCACATAAAAATAAATGCATTGTGTACAACTAAAGCAAATAAATAAATATTAAAAAAAAAAAAAAGATAGATGCTCTACTTTGTGAATATTTGGATTTTTTTGGGGGTGGGGGAGGGGGTACCAGGGATTAAACTCAGGGATGCTTAACCACTGAGCTACATCCCCATTCCTTTTTATTTTTTATTTTGAGACAAGGTCTTGCTAAGTTGCTTAGGGCCTCATTAAGTTGCTGAGGCTGGCTTTAAACTTGCAATCTCCCTGCCTCAGCCTCCCGAGCCACTGGGATTACAGGCATGTGCCACTATACCCAACGAATGTTTGGATTCTTAAAAAGTTTTTTTTTTTTTAATTTTTTATTGGTGCATTATACTTACACATAATGGTAGGATCTGTTGTTAAATATTCATACATACATGATATATAACAATATAATTTGACCAGTATCATTCTCCATTACTTAAATAGGCAGAATCTGTATTCCAGCATTTCACCTTTCCCTCCCCTCCTTTAAAAATCCTAATATATATTGAACCAAAATTATTTTCCCTGAAAATATGTGTCTAAATCAAAAGGAAGTCAGAGAAAAGTACTATATGTAAATATTCATTTTTTATACTTTTGAGAAACATCTACATCTGTATCTGTCATGTATTATTTAACATGAAATCAAGATGTATATGTGAGAACAGTACCTGATTTAATAGCCATAGAATAACATGGTAGTCAAGAATAAAATACAGAAAACTGGAAGCTCTTGGATAGCTGTGGGTTAATGTGAGTAACTAGCAACTGTGGAAAAAGATCCAAGATCTGTCTCAGTAGGTACAACAAAGAAAACTACTCTAGCAACCTTTTCTTGGCTTTTGGCTAAACTGTAGACTGTAAAGTTTGCAGATTCTACCTATTTAAAAAAAAGTTTTTTGGGGGGCGGGGTACCAGGGAGTGAACTCAGGGGCATTCAACCACTGAGCCACGTCCCAAGTTCTATTTTCTGTATTTTATTTATAGACAGGGTCTGAGTTGTTTAGCGCCTCGCTTTTTGCTGAAGCTGGCTTTGAACTAGGATCCTCCTATCTCAGCCTCCGGGAGCTGCTGGTATTGACAGGCGTATGCCACCAAGCCCAGCTTTTTAAATTGTTTTGGGATCCACATATACACTGTGCCACGCCATGATTTCCAAAGTACTATATTAATATATTCAGCAATAATATTTGCTAATATTATAGTTGATTCATATTTTGCTAAAATAAATCCTTATGTGAATTGTACATTAGAAAACACCCAAATTACACTTTGAAACTTCCCTGATAGTACAAGACATCCTTGCTTTTCTACCTACAACCTTAAAGGCCATAAGCCTACCTCCTCAGTTTAAGACCCTAAATATGGAAACTGTTTACTAAAATTGTTACCTTTCGGACAGGTGGTTTAGTTATGATGTCTTCAAAATTATCTTCTGCTTTCAATGTTTGAAAGTTTTCGTGTAAAATTCCTATTTTCTTATCATTATCCCACCCTGCTGGACTGTAAAAAAAATGTATATGTAAATTCTCAAAACATTTCTATCATCTTTTTTTTCATTCAATCCATGGTAATGTAAAAGGAGTATTTTAATGAAGTCAATTTGACCAATTATAGAAAACCAGTTAGATTTTTATTATAATATTCAATTTTTATTTCACTAATTTCTACTTAAAATGATCATCAAATTCCTTACGTTAAATGTTACTATATAGTTTTTTTGCTTTTTTTCCCCCCCTGGGGAGAGGGCAATAATTATTACCCCTCAATTTTATTCAGGTTGACTTTTTAAAAGTATGTTGGATTACACATTTGGTCATTATGTATCATAATCAATTAAAGAATTAGTAGATATAACATATTAATATAGGTACCCAATAGACAGTTCAGCTAAATAGCAAAGGCCTTTCAAAACAACCAGCAATAACACTAAAGTCAGGTAATAAATAAATAATCTAGGAAGAGATTCTCACCTACTCATCATGGAGAGGTCTACTGGTCCCATCTCAAAACTGAAAATGGTGACTCTTCATCAAGTAGTAGCAATAATGCACACATTTAACAGTATACTTACATAAATACTGCATCCTTTTCCACAACAACAGCAGGAATCTTATAGGGAAATCCATACAGTTTCTGAACGATGTATTTATAAACTAAGTCTATATTTTTATTTTCTTTTACTGAAGTGTAAATAAGTGCTGCGCCATCTGAATAACACCATTAAAGAAAATTTTGGACAAGTTCTATGAAAAAGTTTCCATAAAACTATGTGTTCTCAGCTTCACCTTTTTTAAAAAAAAAATATTTATTTATTTGTTTTAGTTGTACATAATGCCTTTATTATTTTTACGTGTTGCTGAGGATCAAACCCGGGCCGCGCACGTGCTAGGAGAGTGCTCTAGTGCTGAGCCACAACCCCAGCCCTCAGCTTAACCTTTACATCTATATGCCTGTTAGTTTAAAAAAATAAATTCCAAGGGTATATAACATAGTCATCAAGAATTTCAAAAGCATAAAATACTTGGCATTCAAGAGGCCCTGGGTTCAATCCCAGCACTGACAAAACAATATAAAATACTTACAAATGGGCTAGAATGCAAATAAAGTAATGCTTACATAATTAATTTAAGAAGATAGAAGCCTCATCAAGCTAAGAAGTAAAGGTAAATTTAGTAATATGCATACCACTATTTAAAGGACATAAAGAAAGGATTTTGATTTTAACCTTCCTTAAACTTCATGAAGGAGGGGATATTTTTGTCAATAATTCTTTTGCCTTTTCAAAAAATGTTTCTTAGTTTTTACTAATCCCAGGAATTAAGACTTGGAAGAACAAAGGCCTTGGGTTCAATCCTCAGCACCACATAAAAATAAATAAATAAAATAAAGGTATTATGTCCAACTACAATTAAAAAATAAATATTAAAAAGAAATGGGAGGACTGGGGTTGTGGCTTAGCAGTAAAGTGCTCACTTAGCATGTGCGAGGCCCTGGGTTCAATCCTCAGCACCACATAAAAATAAATAAATAAAATAAAGGTAATATGTTCAATTACAACTAAAAAATAAATATTAAAAAAATAAAGTGGCTTTAAAAGTCTCTATTTTAGTGGAGAGTTTCCCTCGATTACATTTTTATATTTACATTTTCTTTTCTTTTTTTTTTTTTAATTTATTTATTTGCTTTAGTTGTACACAATGCATTGGTCTTTACGTGGTGCTGAGGATCGAACCCGGGTCGTGCACATGCTAGGCGAGCGCGCTACCGCTGAGCCACAACCCCAGCCCCTATATTTACATTTTCAAGCATAGCATTAAAAAAGTGTTTAAAGAGACTATTCTCAAATTTTCTATTTTTCAAAGATAATGAAAAAGGCAACAAGTATCTATTTCAATTACTCCCATTCCTTGATAGTATGTAGACAAGTGCTATTTAATCTAGTGCAACTCAACCATTAGGTGACATAAAAAAAGAAAGGCCCAGCAAGAGAGAAAGAACTGAAAAAAAGAGGAAAGGGAAGCTGTCAGAGTGTGAAGTCATCTATTCAGCTAAGCTTTCTCTAAGTGCCCTCTAAACTAACTGTCCATTAATAAAAATGATTTATAAACTGCACACACTAGGAACATGTGTGTATTGCTTATTATTATCTACCCCTAATAAAATTTCACTGCTTGTTACTATCCCTAATGTAATTTCATTACTCTTACACTCAAAAGATTTGGCTGTGGAATGTAACTGTAAATATCTGATCCAACAGGGGCAGGAGGGTAGAGCTAGCTCTCTTCAGAGTACTCAGGGTGTGACTGAGTTTTCAACTGTGAATTCTCTTGAAAACATTCACTGTGACCCTCATTTCCTCTTTCTCTTAGTAGTAAATGTTACTCGCTGGCTCACCTAATTCCTGCAATCTAGATTAAAAAGGCTCCCTATGACAAGGTTTTCCAATCTCGTGGTCATAAATATAACAAAGTTTTTAAAAGTACATATTTTCCATTCACACTTTGGACTATTCCAATCCAAGAGGTTTTAGCTAAACATATAGCCATATCTTTTTTTTTTTAAACATTTATTTACTTTAGTTGTACACAATGCAATGCATTTATGTTTACGTGGTGCTGAGGATCGAACCCGGGCCGCGCACGTGCGAGGCGAGCGCCCTGCTGCTGAGCCACAACCCCAGCCCATATAGCTATATCTTGAAGCCTGTAAGTTAGATTCTATTTGGAGAAGATAACATATTAAATAAACTAAAAATGAAAATACACAAACTTGAAGACTGATCTTGCCTCACCACCCATCCCTGATAAGCGAATAGTTTTTAATCAGATATGCCTTTGCATTAGAATTTTCCATAATTAATGATTTTTCTTAAGAATAGTACTTTAAAAGCAGCATATCAAACTTACACATACCAACACTTGTTTTCATACCTAAAAATATTCACATATAAATGACTTAAGAACTAAAATTTCTAACCACATAAAAGATAAATAACATTTACAGAATCTCTAATGCACATCAATTTCCTTTATTTTTAAAAAACAATATAGGCAGGGTATACTGCATCCATGTTATTAAAAGGATACACTGTAAACAAAACTTCCGGATGTGTGACTGGATAAAATCGAAATGTTCATCTCTGTAGTCATGTTCTTTCTCCAATACACTAATGGCATCACACTGTTGAGTTAAAATTATTTAATCAAAATTAAATGTAATAATTTAAACAGTTCAATTCTGGATGAGGAACATCACAAACCTACCACTCTGCTATTGTGACTGAATAAAATGAACACGAGAATATAAGTTAACACTTTTAGCTGGAGTTTCAATAACGTTCTTTAAAAAGCACTGACTTCTATGTCATGTTGCATCTGATCAGAACACCAAAGAGAAATTCCAGTACATGAAGGAATGAAGAATAACAAGCCAAGCTTATAGTAAGTGGTCATAAAAAAGGATAGGGAAGAAAAAAGAGAGAGAAAAAAAGACAAGAAGAATGCAACTTTAATCTAAAAGCTAAAGTCCCACATACCTTTCCTCCCCAAGCCAATTTCTCTCCCAGGCCTGACACTCCCAAATTTCACTTCTGAAAACTGTACTACTGATTAGTCTACATAATAAATAAAGCAAAGAGGGCTGGGATTGTGGCTCAGTGGTGGAGTGCTTGCTTAGCATGTGTGAGGCACTGGGTTCAATCCTCAGCACCACATATGAACAAATACATGAATAAAGGTCCATCAATAACTAATAAAATTTAAGAATTAATAAATAAATAAAGCAAAGAGAGATATACTATTTCAAGAAACCTATAATATAGGGTACTTTCCAACCGATCAGATAATGAAGACCATGTTAGCCAAAGGATTCTGAGAATGCCAGGCCACCATAAATCAGCTTGTGATCATCAGATTTATGTCATCCCTACACACTTTTCCATGCCAACTCTGTACCATTTTCCTTTAAAAAAAGAACCTGAGGGGCTGGGGTTGTGGCTCAGCGGTAGAGCGCTCGCCTAGCACATGCGCGGCCCGGGTTCGATTCTCAGCACCACGTAAAAATAAACGCGTTGTGTAAAAGCAAATAAATAAATATTAAAAAAAAAAAAGAACCTGAGAACCCAAAAGTGTCTCTTACTCTCGAGATGGCCCACATTCTCCCTTGAATGTATCTCTGGTTTCCTAAATAAATCTGTCCATGCCTCTAACTGATGTGTTTTTAGCTTATTTCTGCCACATTTGTTAAGAACCCCACTCATCCTGAGTTGAGGTCCCCCTCTCTAGGAACTCGGACCTGGTCCAATATCAGTCATACTTGCTAACTCGACTTTAAATTCTACAATAATTTTTTTAATCTAAAATCTAATCCAGTTCTTTAAAACACATCAGTATAACTAGGGAGTCTTCACCTCTTACTAGTTCCTCTTTGTTCCTGTTTATCCTATAATTCCCAACTGATTTTCATTTCTTTTCTGATGTTTTTATTCACGCTCACTACAATCTCATCAATAACAAAGTAAGGGAATTTCAGTTTATTTTTGAAATGCTACCTGTGCAATTAGTGAAACAATTCTGAATTCAAATAATTTTTTCCAAGCCTTTCTGAATTAAAGGTGTAAAGTTTAAAGAATAAACTTTTAATAATGTTCACTATATCTAGTACTGGTTTGGGTTCAAATTTTATATGTGTAACTTTTTGTTATACCTATAAACATTATAGGACAGAATCTCCTTGTATCAACTTTTTTTTTTTTTTTTTTTTTTTAAGGTACTGAGGATTGAACCCAGGTTGCTCTACCTCTGGGCTACATCCCCCCCAGCCCTTTTTATTTTTAATTTTGAGACTGGGTCTTGCTAAGTTACCAAAATTGGCTTCAAACTTGCAATCCTCCTGCCTTAGTCTCCCAGGCTACTGGGATTACAGGTGTGTACCACCACACCCTGCTCCTGGTCTAATTGACTAGCACTTGTTTGCCCATTATATAGGATATTGAGAGTGATTTCAAATAATTGAAGAAACTTTAATCTATTGACTTAATGACACTTTTGCTGAAGTTTGGCAATTTAATAAAGAGACTTTAACTGTAGCAGTGGTAGAACACTTCCTTAGCATGCATGAGGCTCTGAGTTCAACTCACAGCACAACAAAAACAAAAAGTTAACTGAATCAGAGGGCTTGGACCTAAGACAAGAAAATTAGTCTCCCTGAATATCCATTTCCAGTCTTTTAAATGGAAGGAGCTGAACCACATACTTCCACACACATTCTCTGGTCCCTCTACACATTTAAAAGCTCATAAACTTAAGTACATTTGATGGTGTTTGAAGATTTTATAAAATAAAGTAGATGATATATTCGGGCGAAAATTTTATGAATCATTCTATGGCTCTTTTGATAATGATTCAGGACACTTTAAACTTAATATTTTTCTTTAGAATATAAGACTGCTTTTTATTTAATATTTATTTATTTGCTTTAGTTGTACACAATGCGATGCACTTATGTTTACGTGGTGCTGAGGATCGAACCCGGGCTGCGCCTGTGCTAGGCGAGCACTCTACCACTGAGCCACAACCCCAGCCCCAAGACTGCTTTTTATGAGATAAGCTGAGGCACAGAACAGGGAAACGTGTGCCAATAAACAGCTGTTTGCTAAACAATACAAAAACAGACCATTCGGATTACAGGCATGTGCCACTGTGCCTTGCTCTATCATCACCTTTTTTTTTTTCATACCGGGATTGAACTCAGGGGCACTCAACCACCAGGTCACATCCCCAGCCCTTTTTTGTATTTTGTTTAGAGACAGGGTCTCACTGAGTTGCCACTGATGAGGTTGGCTTTGAACTCGTGATCCTCCTGCCTCAGCCTCCCAAGTGCTGGAATTACAGGTGTGCGCCACTGCGCCCGGCTCTGAAGTAACATTTTCTTTAAAACAATTATGATAATGATCACAGAAGCTGTAGCCAAGAAAAGGAAAGATGGATAACACTGAAGCAGCATAATGACTCTGCACCTTCCTTTCCTTCACACCGTCATCTGCTACACCAGAATTTTCTGGTGTGTGGGGATTAGAACCGAAAGATACACTTTTCCCTCTGCCCACTTTTTGCTATGATCCTGAAAGCTAGACCTCATCTTCTATAGACACAAGCAACTTATATAACCCTAGGGCAATATTTATACAAGTGAAATGATTGGGAAGGCAACGAAATTAAAAATTTTTTTAAAGTCACAAAGCAACATTTAAGCATCATCATATATTTTAAAACTATTATTTCTACATGATAAAAAAATTACCTACAAAAACTAATGCAACTCCAAAACAACATGGAAAAAATATATAGTTGTTCATTGTTGGTGAGTATCAATAGCAAAATCGGTAAGAAGCAAACTAACCTTTGTGCAAACTACAAGGACTGGAATGCCCAAGTTATGTGTAAGAGTATCTGCACCCAGAGGTAAAACTACACTGTCGTCTTTGTCTTCCTGTGATGCCGTGTTTCTTCTCTGAGGAGAAGCTGGGAAGTCTTCTCCTGGCTCTACATATTCTTGGAAGTCTCTAATCACTGAAAATAAAAGTAAACAGTTTAGAAATTGCTTTATTTCAGTAAGTAGTTATTGCTGCCATAATTTAAATATGTAGGTTACTCGAGTTTATACTTATTTTATGTAAAAGAAAAAACAAAAAAGTGTTTGTGAAATCTATTCTGGGCCCAGCATGGTGGCACACACCTGTAATCCTAGAGACCAAGGAGGCTGAGGCAGAAGGATTGCAAATTCAAGGCCAGCCTGGGCAACTCAGCAATACCCTGTCTCAAAAAAAAATTTTTTAAAGGGCTAGGGGTGTAGTTCAGTGGTGAAGTGCCCCTGGATTTAATTCCCAGTGTCAAAATAAAAATTTTTTAAAAATCTGTTTCAAAGAAGAGCATACAGGGCTGGGAATATAGCTCAGTTGGTAGAGTGCTTGCCTCACATGCATAAGCCCCTGGGTTCAATCACACACACACACACACACACACACACACACAAAGTAGAAAAGTAGTATACAGGCACTGGAACCAGGAACCACAGTAATAATTTTGAGCCACAATACTGCACTGATAACTACTAAGAATAGAGCTCTATGTAGGTCTGATTCAATCTGTGAAAAAGACTTTGGGCAAGTTATACTATACCTTTATCTCTTTACCTTCTTGGAAAGGAAGGGTACTGTTGAATAAAAGAAAAATAAATGTGGGAGAAAAAAAAAATCCTACAATTTAAAACGCAGTATTAGTTGGGCACAGTGGTGTACATCTGTAATCCAAGCAACTTGGGAGGCTGAGACAAGAGGATCACAATTTCAAGGCCAGCCTGGGTAATAAGGAGACCCTGTCTCAAAATAAAAAATGAAAAGGGCTGGGGATGTAGCTCAATAATAGAGCACCCCTGGATTCAATTCCTGGTACTGCAATAAAATAAAAATTTAAATTAAAAAAACCCCACAATGCTAGATAACTTTTTCTTTTTTTGGTAGCAGGGATTGAACGCAGGGGCATTTGGCCACTGAGCCACATCCCCAGCCCTATTTTGTATTTTATTTAGAGATAGGGTCTCACTGAGTTGCTTAGCGCCTTGTCATTGCTGAGGCTGGCTTTGAACTCTCAATCCTCCTGTCTCAGCCTCCTAAGAAGCATGGATTATAGGCCCGGCTACCAGATAACTTTCTAATATTACTTTTCTTTTTTTCTTTTTCTAAGCCCTTTATTCAGGTTTCCTTTTACATAGGCTCAATCTTGTACCAAGTTCATTCTTTAAACCTGATAAAAAAATTATTGAGCTATTACCAATGCTAATAAACTTTTTGAAGTCATTTGCAAGACTGTCAAAACTATCATTCAAAAAAAAAGTAAATTAAAGAAAAAAAGCAAAGTGAATATGTTGAAAGCCTTAATAATGTATGCTTGAGTCAGTAATTACCTTTCTAGGAATTCTCAAGGACACAATCAGGGAGGCACAAACACAGGAATTCCCTTTTAACACTGTTTTTCATGTTTAAAAGCAAAACAATAAATCTGGAAAGAAATCTATCCACTGCATAGAATTAAAAACAGAATGTGAGGAAATACTGCACAGACCCATGAAAATGTCAAGTTTTCAAATACTTAATGCTGTAGGAAAATAACAACATTAAGCGAGAAATAATAAAGAAGAAAACCAAAAACTTCAGCTTAGAAATAAAAATATCAGAAAAAAAATATACTAAGGCATATTTTGTGAATATTAATACATGTAAGTATATCACTTACATAATTAGAGAAAAAAAATATTTTTTAAGCAACTATGAGCTAGATTCTTTTTGGATTATGAATATTGACTCCTATGGAGGAAAATTTCTGAATTTACGGGATCAAGGAACAGGGAATCATGAACAGCTGAGTAGGAGTCCTGGGAACAAAGGGGCATGTTACATACCATTAGCAGCTCTTGTGTCTATTACCTTTAATAAAGATCAGAGATTGAAATCTAACAGTTACTCTCAAATTTTATCATGTACTAAAATCACCCAAAGAGCTTGTTAAACCTGATACTGAGCCAGGCGCGGTGGCGCATGCCTGTAATCCCAGCACTTGGGAGGCTGAGGCAGGAGGATCGCGAGTTCAAAGCCAGCCTCAGCAATGGCGAGGCACTTAGCAACTCAGTGAGACCCTGTCTCTAATAAAATACAAAAAAGGGCTGGGGATGTGACCCAGTGGTCGAGTGCCCTTGAGTTCAATCCCTGGTACCAAATAATAATAATAATAATAATAATAATAATAATAATAATAATAAAAAACAACCTGATACTGATGCTGCTGGTCCAGGGACCACAGGCTGAGCAGTACTGCTCTACTATAAATTAAATTAAGGGGTGAGGGTAGGGTGGCAACTCCACAGGCCAAGGTCAACAGTGGGGGAAAAGTACAGATTAAAAGCATTAAGACATCCTTTTCAATGACTTAGGACAAAAATTACCTTCAAGTTTTTCTTTCCTTACATTTAAATTTCAGTAAGCTGTCAATTTATCCCTAAAAGTTATCACTCGCCGGGCGCGGTGGCACACGCCTGTAATCCCAGCACTTTGGGAGGCTGAGGCAGGATGATCGCGAGTTCAAAGCCAGCCTCAGCAATGGCGAGGCACTTGGCAACTCAGTGAGACCCTGTCTCTAAATAAAATACAAAAAAGGGCTGGGGATGTGGCCCAGTGGTTGAGTGCCCCTGAGTTCAATCCCTGGTACCAAAAAAAAAAAAAAAAAAAAAAAGTTATCCTGGCTAACAGTAATAAACCATTTCATCTAGATATTTCCTTAGGTAAAGTTCAACACTGGCAATTGAACTCTCAGGTTTACAACCTGTTAGAAATTATCCTGTTTCATTTTTAAAATCTCCATGAAAATTCCCAATTCACACGAACATGTGCAAAATGTATTATGTACTTTATAAATAATTAAATCAGCTTAACATCTTTTTTATTTATGTCGTTAACATCTTTTCAAGCATATTTCATTTGAACAAAGTTGATGAGATTACTATCAAGAAATAAAACTTCTGGAAATGAGCAGCTGAAGAAAGATTCATATTTCTCCCCCTGAAAAATTCTCAAAGTGAACACCCACAATCTTTTGGCAAGAAGAAAGGGCACCTGTACTCAAAAGTTTACCATTATATATGTTTCCAATTTAAAACTATATTGAAACCTAGCAAGTCACTCAAATTAAATTTCAAAAACAGTAGTCAATTATGTTTCCTTCATTAAACTTCATTCATAGTAAACATTTTAATTAACATATTTGGTATTTGAAACCTATATTAATATTTCTAGACTACTCACGCTTTTGTTCCATTTCTTTCATCTCTTCAGGAGGAATTTTCAATTTGTCAACATGTTCTCTAACAACACTTGCCCACTTCTGTAAAGAATCCAAAGCAGTCCAAGGCTTTGACATATCAACGACAAACGTAACTAGAGTGTCCTTCAGAGAAATGGCATCCAGTGAAAACTTAAGGAGCCCTTTGTGATAAAGGTCTCCATCTAAGATCCATACATTACATCTTGTTTGATCTATAACAGATAAAAGAAAGTTACCAAGGCAACATTATTAAATCACTTCTTCATCCAACTAATACTACTACTAGATATTTTAGGGCATCTCCACAGTAGATATCAACTAGCTTTGATAAAGTTCAACAAAATATTTAGGTCACATCTACCAATTTAGTAAATTTAATGGCCCACCAGAGCACCAAAATAATCTCGACTTGATGAATCTTAATCCAAAGCCAAGAGAGTATATGTTTTATTTATGTATGTATATACATCTGTGGTGCAAGGGATTGAACCCAGAGTCTCACATACACTCAGCAAGGGCTCTACCATGTGGGCTGGTGAGCTATATCACCAGCCCAACATGTTAATATTTTTACCAAGAACAGATAAAGCCATGCATACTAAAGATATTATATACAAAAATGAGAAGGCTAATGATTGATAGAAGAAAAAAATGATTGACTAGATGAAAAAAATCTAGAGAACAGATTATTATAAGAAAACGGGGAAAAGTGAAATGGGAGTCAGCAAAACAATCACTACCTGAGGGAAGATAAACTGAGAAATTGAAATTCTTCATGGACAGCCAGAAGGCTAACATCTATATATCAGAAAACCCTAAGATGTTTAAAAATATCATTACATGATCCCCAGAATTCCCTAAGAGGCTTTAAAGTATCACTATGTGAACCCCAATCCCAGATCAATGAAGTATGCATAAATGTAAGACTTAACTGACCTGCATGACATCGCAGAAGTCCTAGTAAAAAATGACACACTAAGAAAAGTCAAGGGCTAAGGTGAGCAAAAATGCACCTCAGAACAGACTCCAGAAAACTTATATTACTAAAAAATAAGTTGACACTCACCATCCCTGTCTTCATCATGTACATTTAAGTACAAATATTCCAATCCTCTTCCTTTCTTGTATTCTTCTATTCCCTGAATTTTTCTTATTAAGCTTGTTTTCCCAGCTCCATCTTCACCTAAATACATTAAAAAAAAATCGTTTTAACTATAACACGGATTATTTGAAGATGCTTTCTGGTGCCAAGTGAAAAGCCCAGCTGGAACTAGCCTCAACCATAAAGGTAATCTGATAGAAGATAACTGGGTAGCTACAGAATCAAAGATATAAACTCCATCACCACCAGGATTCTCTCTCCCAGTATTGCTGCTCCTCTTGTTAAATCTTGTTATATTCTGTAACAAATGACATCTTCTGTAAGTAATTTTTTCAGGGGATGGGGAGCCAATATAGAACACCAAAGCTTCAAAAAGTACCACTCTTTTTTTTTTTTTTTTTTTTTGGTGGGACTAGGGAGGACCCAGACACCTGCACATGCTAGGCAAGTATTCTACCACTGAGCTATACCCCAGCCCTTTTATTTTTATTTTATTAATTTATTTATTTATTTTGGCACTGAGGGTTAAACCCAGGAGTTCTTAACCATTGAGCCACATCCAGCCCTTTTCTATATTTTATTTAGAGCCAGGGTCTCACTGAGTTGCTAAGTGCTTCACTAAGTTGCTAAGGCTGGCTTTGAACTCACAATCCTCCTGCCCCAGCCTCCCAAGCTGCTGAGATTACAGGCATGTGCCACAACACCTGGCCCTTTTAATTTTGAGACAGGGTCTCCCTACCTTCTCGAGGTTGTCCTGGAACTTGTGATCCTCCTGCTTCAGCCTGCTGAGTTGTGGGGTAATGAGTGTATCAGTACTAGCCAGCAATACCTAAGTGATAAGTGGATGTTCCTATTTTCAGAGATTCTCTCTGAAAATACTATACTGAGTTTCTCTCTTCTGGAATTTTAAATGATGATAGTTATGCTTAGCATTCAGCATCTTATAAATTCTTTTTAAAATAAACTTTACAAAATAAAATTTGAAAAAGAAAGAATATATGGTCAAATAAATGTAATATGTTAAACATTAGTTTGAGACTTTTCCCCCACCTTATGATTTCAAAATTCTTCATTTCTGTTAAAAAATCAGAAGAGGTCACATTGAGAACAAAGATTTCATGAATATGGCATCTGGGGTTACCAGGGACTCAAACAAATCTGATCTTCTTAGAGATGAGGAAGTTGAGGCCATGGCCACAAAGATTGGTAGAATGGTAAGAATTCAAGCCTCCCCAAAGCCAAGTCAACTTCCTTGGAAGTGCAATTCCCTTGACTTCCTAGTCCCAAGAATTTTCTAACCACCTATCCAGTGCTTGATAAAGAGAAAGTTTCTCAAAATGTTTGAAGAAGCACTTTGCTTTAGTGAACAAAATCTGAGAGCAAAATTTCTAAGAACTACTTTTCTCCTGTCTATCATCCATCAACTCTAATAATACCTGGAAATTAGCTGAAATCTACACTCATATTTTATACATATTTTAAGCTCATTTTTTTCTTTTCATACATCTTTCACCTCAATTATGATGACTTTTTTGAGGCTTTCACTTTATATCTAAATGCACTCTGACATGATTGTCTTGATGGCAAATGTGTACACCTAAGAATAGAACTATTTCATGAAAGATCTAAAAGACCAATGAAGACAAAGATCCTACAAAATATTGTTTTTTTAATATCTTGCTCTAGCATTATATACAGCTTTCAATCATATTATTTGTCTTCTTAGTTGTCTTTAAGCAAAAAGCTTATTAATTCCTGGCCATCTCCCAGTTCTCTTCTCACTCTATAAATATATCATTCAAAAGTAAGGATTAGCCTGGCACAGTGGTGCACAGCTGTAATCCCATCTACTCAAGAGGCTGAGGCAGGATTTCCAGTTCGAGGCCTGTCTGGGCAACTTAGCAAAACTGTATCTCAAAAAGGGGAAGAGGGGAAAGCTAGAAGTGTAAGTTCAGTGGTAGAGTGCTTGCCTGGCATGTGTGAGGCCCCAGGTTCAATCCCCAGCACCAACACCAGAAGCAAATCAAACAATTTCCTGTCCTGCAGGTAAGAGATCTTCCCAAAGCAATCTTATGAGGCCACTCTCTCTCTCTTAAGGTCAACACTTCTTACAAAGTCCCCTTTACCCCTCCTGCCCACTTCTACCATATCCAGCCCCCAACCCCCAATGCTAGGCTCTAGACATCTGGTTTCTTCTAGCAACTTCTTCCAGTGCAGCAAAGAAGCATCACTCGCTCCCAGCTCTAAATATTCACATACGATGTCACTTCTCTTTAGAATGTTCTTTCCTACCCTTCACTTGGGAGAATCCAAGCTTATCCTTCCTGTCTCTAGGAAGCTTTCTTTGACTTCTAAGTTTGGTTAAGCACTCTCCTTTATACTCCCAAGAACAGCCTGCACACTGAGGGTATCACATCAGGTCGTGGCTCTGTTTCCTCCAGAGACTATCAAGTCTACCCCACCCCCTCATTCAACAAATACTTTTTGGGCAGGTTCTCTTAACCATAGCAGGATATAAAGACCTAGGTTTTAAGGAGATTAAAGATAAGAACTGTCCTATTCTTTTCTTTTTTTTTGGTATTGGGGATTGAACCCAGGGACCCGACAAGTGAACTACTACATTCCCAGACCTTTTTATTCTTTACTTTGAGACAGAGTCTCATTAAGTTGCTTAGGGCCTTATTAATTTGCTGAGGCTGGCCTCAAACTCGCAATCCTCCTGTCTTAGCCTCCTGAATCACTTAGAAACTGTCTTATTATCTTCTAACAGGCACTTCCTGCTTGCTCATCAAAAACAGAAATCGTGTCTCATGCACAGACAATTCCTTACCAACATTCATATCCCTTAAGCACAACCATGATCTCCGTTTTCATAATATACCTCATCTCTAACTGCTTGATCTGGACCTTTATCACAATCTATCTATTAAAATCCTTCATCATCCATACATACAAAACTCAAGGGGTTATATCATGTCAGTAACCAATTAATAGTATAAGCTCATAATACATTCTTCCTTCATTAAATATAGGAAATAATTTTTCTCAGTCATTGAATTGAGTAGCTGGTTGGAAGCTATTTGCCACAGCCAATCTGGACTATGTTTAAAGATACTAAAAACTCCATCCTGGGCTGGTGTAGCTCTGTAGTACAGCACTTGCCTACCACACATCCTGGGTTCAATCCCCCAGTACCTCCAAAACAACATCAATAACAAACATGAACCTTTTCCCTTTATTCTACTATGCAATTGCAAAATTAAAAAAAAAAAAAAAAGTTAAAATTCAGGATGCCTGTCCTTTGGAACTGATAAGACATTTAAAATTATTATCAATTTTTTATTTTTAGTTATAGTAGAATGTATTTTGGCAGAATATACATACATAAAGTATAACTTGTTCTATTAGGTTCCCACTCTTGTGGTCATACATGATGTGGAGTTACCCTGGTCATGTATAAAAATACAAGGCTAGGAAAGTTATCTCCAACTAATTCTACTATCTTTCCTATTCACCTCCCCCTCCCTCCTTTCCTTTGTTACCCTTTGTCTAGTCCAATCTATTTCTTATTATTACCCTCCCCAACCTCCCTTGTTTTGGGTTAGCATCCACAAATCAAAGAAAACATTCAGATTTTGTTTTTTTTGGGGATTGGCTTATTTCACTTAGATGATAGTCTCCAGATCCAGCAATTTACTGGCAAATGCCATAATTTCACTCTTCTTTATACTGAGTAATAATCCATTGTGTATATATACCACATTTTCTTTGTCAATGCATCCATTGAAGGATACCTAGGTTGTTTCCATAGCTTGGCTATTGTGAGTTAAGCTGGGGTTGTGGGTTGATTGGGTTATTAAAAATTATTTTTAAAGGCAAAGTATTCAAGAAACTAAGTTTCTAAATTACAACATATTTTTGGAGGATATTTTAGACTATTAGTTTGAGGAGTAAAATAAAGTTGAAATACTGCATATGTATTTTATTCCACACAAGTAATACACTTTTTAAAAGAATTTTTTTAGTTGTAGATGGACACAATACCATTTATTTATCTATCTACCCATTTATTTATTTATCCATCTATCTATCTATTTATGTGGTGCTGAGGATCGAACCCAGTGCCTCACACATGCTAGGCGAGTGCTCTACCACTGAGCCACAACCCCAGCCCCCAAATAATACACTTTTAGGTGGCAAGTACAGCAATGGGGCCTATGTAGCTTCAAACAGTGCTGAAAAAATTAACCTATCTTCAGTTCCTTGGCCTGCAGCTGGCAGTGAAACAGATACATCAGCTTTAAATCTGCCAGCCACATAGTGATCTATATACACACTTATATAAGCAGAAAGTTGCTGTTTAAACAGCCCATCATGAAAGTCCTCCTATAAAGTACAGAACATTTTACCTACATTTTCATTTTATATACCAGATTTTCTGTTGGAGGACATATTTTATTTTATTTTTTTTAAATATTTATTTATTTACTTTAGTTGTACACAATGCAATGCATTTATGTTTAAGTGGTGCTGAGGATCGAACCCAGGCCGCGCACATGCAAGGCAAGCGCTCTGCTGCTGAGCCACAACCCCAGCCCGCATATTTTATTTTTTATTGGTGCATTATAGTTGTACATGATGGTGGGATTTGTTGTTACATATTCATACAAACACACAATATAATTTGGCCAATATCACTCCCCAGCACTTCCTCCTTCCCTTCCCTTGAACAGCCTATGTTAAAGGTGTTTTAAAAACAAATCAAAACATCTTAGTAGATTAATATTATTATAATACAGCTATTTTCATATCCACACGCAGAAACTTTTTGTGTAAAGGACTAGACACTAATTTTTTTTTTAATATTTATTTATTTGCTTTAGTTGTACACAATGCATTTACTTTTATGTGGTGCTGGGCAGTGCGCATGCTAGTCGAGCGCTCTCCCACTGAGCCACAACCCTAGCCCCCGACACTAAATATTTTAACAAGCCACTTAAGGTCTCTGTCATATATTTTCCTCCCATGCTGTTTTGAAATTGGAAAAAAACAAAAAGCCATCTTTAGCTTGCTGACTATTCAAACATAGACCATGGTCCAAATGCCATGGGACTATGGATGGACCAAAGGAGGACAGGTTTATTGATCAGTCTAAAATGAAATTCTCCATAGCAAATAAGCCTGCATTACATACAAATTATTTGTCTATCTCCTGTAAAAATAAGTTGTTCTCTGTTAAATCAAGTATAAGATCCAAGCACTTAAGTTCTGTTTTACCACAAGCAAACATGGCCATCAAGTCTCACATTTCAGCTCAAATTTGAAAACCAAATTGATTACAAATCTCAAAATTCACACAAAGTTGCCCAAACCATAGATTTAAAGCCATGCTCATGATACTGTTTTACCTCCCTGACAGATCTCTAACAAGTAATAGATTAAAGATCTTTGAATACTGTCATTCATTACTACTTTTTTTTTTTTTTTTTTTTTTTTTTTTTGCTGTACTGGGGATTGAGCCAGGGGCACTCTATTACTAAGCCATACCCCATCCCTTTTTATTTTACTTTGAGACAAAGTCTAAGTTGCTAGGCTGACCTCAAAGTTTCAGTCCTCCAGTCATAGTATCCCAAGTCACTCGCTCATTCATTGCCTCTTGATCAGAGAGACACTAGAAATAAAACTCCCTTGTAAAATACCAGCAGTGCACTGAAAAGATAACATGAAAACATGAGTCATGTGAAAACGAGTAGTCAAGCACAACACTTAAATACACATAACCCATTGATAATTGCTAACCTGAACACTTTCAAAGGATGCCACTGTTTGAAGTGAGTTACCAACACTGCATATAATCCTCACAATAATCCTAAAAGGTAAAGCAGTACTTGCTGAAGGACACAACAACTTGCTAAAGGGGTAAGGATTTGAATCCAGCCAGTGTTCCTGAGCACCAGATCACATTGCCACCTTCTTGTTCCTGGAGCAACTTCTAGTCATTCTCCTCCAGCTCCAGATAAAATGGGGTGACAGTGGGTAAAATTAAGCAGTACACTGCCCCTTCTTTCTGAGTTTCCTCCCCTGGTGTAAAGTGAAGCACTGTAATCTGAGTTGTGCGGGTTCATGTGCCAGACACCTGCTTTCTCTGTAGAGATCTGATTCACATTTCAACACTGCTGTTAGAAGACACATTATGGTCCACAACATCATGAATATCAGTAGAGAAGGAATTTCAACCTATCATATGTCTCACTTGTCATATCCAAGCGAGTAACATTGTAAAATTGACATTAAAAAAAAAAAATTTGGCTTTGTGTGATGTAAAAGAAATCACCTATTTTATCTGAAAACTCTGGTGACAAGAACTATGAGAGACCCTCACTTAACTACTTTGGGCTCAGCTCTTCTGATATGGCCTTCCCTAGTTTACCTGGAGAAGCCACATGGGTGGGAGCTTTTGGTCTGCTCCCTATCTCACAGAGGGCATCTTCTCCCTCACCTCAGTGAATAAAAGCAGACAGTCTATTTACCAGCTGCAGGACGTGGTGATTACAAGTTAATTTTTATGCATGCCCATTCAAGACTACACTCCTACAAGGTGACAAGGAGTAAGCTATATAATAGAAAGACAACCCAAATTTGAAACCTACCTAAGCTGGGGCTTAAAACCCTCTTTGGTAAAACAATAAACATACCATATAATAAATTACCTAGGAGAACGCCCCACACAAGTAACAGGCACAATACCTGATGGCTCCTATCCTAAAGCTGGCCAAAGCCCTACCTTTGGAGTTCATCATTGAGCAATCCATGTTACATTAAAAATATAATTTATTCTTCATTTCCCTTATTCCTGCTCCATATGAATTAAAAATCATTTAGTTTAATTCAATAAACATTTACTAGCCAGGCGTGGTGACGGACACCTGTAATCCCAGCACTTGGGAGGCTGAGACAGGAGGACTGAGAGTTCAAAGCCAGCCTCAGCAATGGTGAGGCACTTGGCAACTCAGTGAGACTCTGTCTCTAAATAAAACACAAAAAAGGGCTGGGGATGTGGCCCAGTGATCCAGCGCCCCTGAGTTCAATCCCGGTACAAAAAAAAAAAAAAAAAAATTTTTTTTTTTTTTTTTTTACTAATCAATGGTTCTTATATTACAGAAGATCAAAGTCCTGCTAAAGCAATGTTTTTTTTAATCAATAAATATGGTATATACAAGCAAAGATTAAAATAATAGTGTTGGCAATTATGCTAAACAAATACCCATATACTGGTGGAAATGTAAAATGGTATAGCTTTCCTAGAAGACTGTTTGGCACTATATATAAAGATTTAAAAGATATGTACTTTTGGGGGTGAGGCTGTGGCTCAGCCGTAGAGCGCTCGCCTAGCACTGTGCTCGGCCTGGGTTAGATCCTCAGCACCACGTAAAAATAAAGGCATTTTGTACAACTAAAACAAATAAATAAATATTAAAAAAAAAAAAGATATGTACTTTTGACCTAGCAATTCAACTACTAGCAACTGATCCCAAAGATAATACAGGGAAAGTGGAAAATAAGGTCTAACAATAGTGATCTATCAATCACTTATAATTACAGTATAGCCAGACATACAACTCAGTCAATAAAAGGGATAAATCCATTGCAACAGATCCCATATGACTTAAAGAGCTTACACTATTATCTGGCCCTGTACAGAAAAGTTTGCTGACCCTAACCACTATAATATATGCCACCCCTCACTTTATGTTTGCTATTTTACTAGCAGTAACACATGATAAACATATAGCAATTTTATGTTAATTCTTTGAAAATCACCAATTCAGTATTATATATGATATTCTATTCCTTGCATTATATTCCCATAACCAATCATGCCAGAAAATAGCATTAACATATTTCAACTAGTAAAAATCCATGTTTCCTACAAGTCATGGAATTTTGGTGATCTTTTTCCAGCTCTGCACAAGATTAGTAGTTTCAGACTGAACACTCTTCATTACTTTTAAAATCAGCCCTCACGTATTAAATCATGCACTCCCTCCATGGTTACAAGTTACTTCTGAACAGCTCTCTAGTTCCACTGTGAATACCCTGAGCTTTCCTATTTGCAATAATTCAAGCACAATATAGGCTAGTTTTCTTCCTGAGTTATGTTTAAAAAAAAAAAAAAAAAAGACTTTCAAATATAATCCTTGATGACACTCAACATTTTGAGATTTTTTTTTTTTTTGGCTGCACAGTACCCTGGACTAATGCCTTCAACAAACAATATAGAAACTCTAAACTTCTTCCCTGGATAAAATTAAACAGTCCAATCTGCAAAGGAATACTTTTGCTGATTTAAACCCAATTGTAATATGCTTTACAACACTTCCTTAAAATAATTACAAGGCTTAGAATTAAGGGAAAAAAAATAAAAGTCAGACCAGACTAAGGTTTTGGAGATCCCTAAATCCTAATAGTTTAAATTTTGCAGATGAGAAAAATGAGGCTTAAATGACTTGCCAAAGGGCCAGGTAGCTTTTGGTAATTCAGACTGCCTGCAATTCAGAAAAGTGATACCAATCTCCTATCTATAAAGCCAGGCACTATTTTGGGGACCATGATTATACATATATCTTGGTTGACAATGGTTTCAATAAATCTAAATCAATGAGATATTTTTTAAAATATTTATTTATTTACTTTTAGTTGTACACAATGCATTTTATGTTTTTACATGGTGCTGAGGATCGAACCCAGGCCGCGCACGTGCGAGGCGAGCGCTCTGCCGCTGAGCCACATCCCCAGCCCTCAATGAGATATTTTTGTGCTGAAACAGACACACTCACGAAGAGCAGATAAAATTCCTTTACTACTAAGCACCCTCTTGCTTTTTCCACAAAGAAAGCTCTTTTCCTTTAAGGAGCTAGTTTAGCACACAGATTAGCATTTTCAAACAAATTTCAATTTACCAGATTAGGAATACGGGCTCTGGATCCAGAATGCACAATTTCAAATTCTGATTTTCGCCTTTTTTTTAAGATTTCTTTTTTAGTATAAAGACACAAATGGTGTGAATATACTTTGTATACAACCAGAGATAGGAAAAATTGTGCTCTATATGTGTAATATGAATTACAATACATTCTGCTATCATATATAATAAAAAAATATAAATTAATAAATATAAAACAATTTCTTTTTTAGTTGTAGATGAACACAATACCTTAATTTTGTTTATCTATTTTTTATGTGGTGCTGAGGATCGAACCCAGTCCCTCACACATGCTAGGCAAGTGCTCTACCACTGAGCCACAACCCCAGCCCGATTTTTACCTTTCTATGTTACCCTCTAGCAAGTTACTTAACGGATTTGTGTCTGTTTCCTGATCTTCATGGTGATAGAGTATGTAAACAATCCTTACATGACTAGTACATTTAAGTGCTCCATGTTAGGTATTACTGTTATTTTCCTTAGGGAGTTTTGTTACGAAAACCTGGGAAAGTAATCAAGATATACAGAAAATGCACTTAAAGGTAGTTAGAAAAATATAATCAATTATAGTAAAATTGATTCAATGTAAAACAAAGAAGAAAAATAGTTCTTAAATGGTAATTTATAATGAGTTAAACCTATTTAAAACACATGCACAAGAAGAACTGTACAACTAAAACAAATAAATAAATATTAAAAAAAAAAAAAGATATGTACTTTTGACCTAGCAATTCAACTACTAGCAACTGATCCCAAAGATAATACAGGGAAAGTGGAAAATAAGGTCTAACAATAGTGATCTATCAATCACTTATAATTACAGTATAGCCAGACATACAACTCAGTCAATAAAAGGGATAAATCCATTGCAACAGATCCCATATGACTTAAAGAGCTTACACTATTATCTGGCCCTGTACAGAAAAGTTTGCTGACCCTAACCACTATAATATATGCCACCCCTCACTTTATGTTTGCTATTTTACTAGCAGTAACACATGATAAACATATAGCAATTTTATGTTAATTCTTTGAAAATCACCAATTCAGTATTATATATGATATTCTATTCCTTGCATTATATTCCCATAACCAATCATGCCAGAAAATAGCATTAACATATTTCAACTAGTAAAAATCCATGTTTCCTACAAGTCATGGAATTTTGGTGATCTTTTTCCAGCTCTGCACAAGATTAGTAGTTTCAGACTGAACACTCTTCATTACTTTTAAAATCAGCCCTCACGTATTAAACCATGCACTCCCTCCATGGTTACAAGTTACTTCTGAACAGCTCTCTAGTTCCACTGTGAATACCCTGAGCTTTCCTATTTGCAATAATTCAAGCACAATATAGGCTAGTTTTCTTCCTGAGTTATGTTTAAAAAAAAAAAAAAAAAAAAGACTTTCAAATATAATCCTTGATGACACTCAACATTTTGAGATTTTTTTTTTTTTGGCTGCACAGTACCCTGGACTAATGCCTTCAACAAACAATATAGAAACTCTAAACTTCTTCCCTGGATAAAATTAAACAGTCCAATCTGCAAAGGAATACTTTTGCTGATTTAAACCCAATTGTAATATGCTTTACAACACTTCCTTAAAATAATTACAAGGCTTAGAATTAAGGGAAAAAAAATAAAAGTCAGACCAGACTAAGGTTTTGGAGATCCCTAAATCCTAATAGTTTAAATTTTGCAGATGAGAAAAATGAGGCTTAAATGACTTGCCAAAGGGCCAGGTAGCTTTTGGTAATTCAGACTGCCTGCAATTCAGAAAAGTGATACCAATCTCCTATCTATAAACCAGGCACTATTTTGGGGACCATGATTATACATATATCTTGGTTGACAATGGTTTCAATAAATCTAAATCAATGAGATATTTTTTAAAATATTTATTTATTTACTTTTAGTTGTACACAATGCATTTTATGTTTTTACATGGTGCTGAGGATCGAACCCAGGCCGCGCACGGTGCGAGGCGAGCGCTCTGCCGCTGAGCCACATCCCCAGCCCTCAATGAGATATTTTTGTGCTGAAACAGACACACTCACGAAGAGCAGATAAAATTCCTTTACTACTAAGCACCCTCTTGCTTTTTCCACAAAGAAAGCTCTTTTCCTTTAAGGAGCTAGTTTAGCACACAGATTAGCATTTTCAAACAAATTTCAATTTACCAGATTAGGAATACGGGCTCTGGATCCAGAATGCACAATTTCAAATTCTGATTTTCGCCTTTTTTTTAAGATTTCTTTTTTAGTATAAAGACACAAATGGTGTGAATATACTTTGTATACAACCAGAGATAGGAAAAATTGTGCTCTATATGTGTAATATGAATTACAATACATTCTGCTATCATATATAATAAAAAAAATATAAATTAATAAATATAAAACAATTTCTTTTTTAGTTGTAGATGAACACAATACCTTAATTTTGTTTATCTATTTTTTATGTGGTGCTGAGGATCGAACCCAGTCCCTCACACATGCTAGGCAAGTGCTCTACCACTGAGCCACAACCCCAGCCCGATTTTTACCTTTCTATGTTACCCTCTAGCAAGTTACTTAACGGATTTGTGTCTGTTTCCTGATCTTCATGGTGATAGAGTATGTAAACAATCCTTACATGACTAGTACATTTAAGTGCTCCATGTTAGGTATTACTGTTATTTTCCTTAGGGAGTTTTGTTACGAAAACCTGGGAAAGTAATCAAGATATACAGAAAATGCACTTAAAGGTAGTTAGAAAAATATAATCAATTATAGTAAAATTGATTCAATGTAAAACAAAGAAGAAAAATAGTTCTTAAATGGTAATTTATAATGAGTTAAACCTATTTAAAACACATGCACAAGAAACTCCTACCTTTAATATTGAAACAAACTTTAGGGGCTGGGGATGTAGCTCAGTGGTAGATCACTTGCCTAGCATTCAACAGGCCCTGAGTTCAATCCCCAGCACTGCAAAAAAGAAAAAAAATAATAATAATAATATTTTTAAAATAAGGGGCTGGGATTGTGGCTCAGTGGTAGAGCTCTGTACAACTAAAACAAATAAATAAATATTTAAAAATAAATAAATAAGCCAGGCCTGGTGGTACCTGCCTGTGAAGTTACTCGGGAAGCTGAGGCAGGAGGATACCACATTCCAGACCAGCCTGGGCAATTCAGAGAAACCCTGTCTCAAAATGGTTGGGGATATAGCTCAGTAGTGAAACAACCCTAGATTCAATTCCCAGTATGAAAGAAGAGAGATTAAACACAAATGTTAGTCTTCCTGGATTTTGGTAGGAAGCCTAGGTAGATTGAATGACACTTAAACACAAGAGTCATGACCGTAGTAGAGTCATGACCGTAGTTATGTTCCTCAATAAGTTACATAAATATTAGGTCCAGCTGGGGTTGTAGCTCAGTGGTAGAGTATTTGCCTAGCATGTGAGGCACTTGGTTTGATCCTCAGCATGATATAAAATAAATAACAGAAAGGCGTCATGTCCATCTACAACTAAAAAAAAAAAAAAAATTTGGTCTAATAAATATTTTGCTTTTCCATTACAATACTTTCCAGTACTTTTGGTCGAAGATAGCCATAGAGTAGGAAGTACCTGGCACTCTCTCCCTGCAGAGACTTCCATCAAAATGGAAAGTCATGCCAGAGTCACAAAACACATGATCTTTCCAGCCATATGACCTTGGAGAACCCACTTACAAGCTCACTAATTTATCATTTCATCTATAAATTAGAGCTTACATTCACCTCCCAGATTGGGGAGGGGTAAGAGGGTAAATTGAGATTTGTATGAAAATGCTTTGAGAATAGCTAACATACATATACACATTCCTATTCCTGACTCCATTCTCCCATTGGGAAGGGAGGTCATTTAACAATCTAAGACAACTGCAACTTCTATGTATGTGTAAGTGCACACATATGCGTGTATGTGTCTATGTGCAGGGTTGTTATATAGGCCTACATCATCTTTCCTACACTGGGCTACTTCTGGAAATGTAAAGTCTTATTATGGTCTCAGGTTGGATTTTTAAAAAATGGGACTCCAGAGACTATGATCATTCATGAAAGACATATTAGGTCCAAGCACCTCCCTGCCTAACACCCTCAAACTCATAACAAAAAGAACCACAACCTCTACTTGCATATTTCTTTTCTCTACTACAACACCCTGAACACTGCCATAAAGAGATTGTAAAATTTCTCTAAGAAATCTTTAGAGGTACTCTAGAAAATTAACACTACTTATGTAAACAGTTACTAGTGTCTTCCAAAGCTAAAAGGACTTTATGAAAATCCCAGTAATACTAAAAGAAAAGTATTAAATTTCCAGCTCATATTATAACTTGATACCAGATGGGGTTTTCTGAACTATTCAGTTCATAAAAAGGAAATTTAATCTGTTCTAAGTATGGAGGAGTAGAGGAGTCTAGGACCTTTAAGTACACTCACTAGGTCTTATGTATTGATTCAGTGTCAAAAGGGTCTGGGGGGCGGGTAGAGAACATGAGCAACCTCAGTGCAAATTAAGGACACCAAGAAAACTGCTACTTTTGTTTCACCAAAAATAGAACCATCCCAGCCACCCACCTAATATCTAAAGTACAAGAATAACTAGAGGGAATTTATAAAATGAAAACAAAATTCTGCAATCTTATCTTTACAATGGCAGTATTTGAAGTCTTATTTAACCTAAAGTAATTAAAATAAATTTCAATAAGGTCATCTGATCTAAAGTCTTTTAGTAATTAGTAATTTGTTTAAATTAGTAAACTTAAAACATTTTTTCAAAAATTTTTTTTTAACTTTTGGATCCTATCCCTGCCCTGTCAGTATCACTTATGTATGCACTAATTCAGTTTTTGAAGAGTTCCAACAAATGTTTTCTAATTCAGCTAAAATAATTCCATTACACTGGCATTGTGTTATCTTCACTTTACAAACATTACTTCATTTAATCCCCCCACAATCCCAGGAGACAGGCATTATTACTTCTACAACATCCATTTTAAAGATGAAAAAACTGAGGTTTATAGATAAGAAGCAACCTGCTTAAGATCAAAGGACTTGTATATAATAAGGCCTTTACTCAATCCATGCTAATGTAACCCATGTGCTTTCAATCACATTAAAAACAAAGGTAAAAAGCGAATTTTTCAGTTAGTTCCACATAGCTTTAAAGAAGATAAAAAATTATGTATTCTAGATTGTAGCATTCAAGAAAAACAGGGTTTTTTTTCCTAATAATCCACTAAACTGTGGACACTGTCAAACAGCATTTCTTTGTTTCCTTTCCTGTTTTTAGATTTACATGACAAAAAGTCCTGAGACACCAATACTAAAGTTTTAAAATTTAACCATCATCTCATAAACCAAACTTCAATTTCTTATATTTTTAAAAATATCTCTCCTTTAAATGATGCAGGAGCTGAACCTGCGAAAATGTGAACCTGAGAATTGTTCTCCCTCAGTCCTCTACCTCCACCCCCATTCAGTAAGGATTAAAATACCTAACTTCAGAGAACCAACGAGATATAGAACAATCAGGAAAACTGAGACATTAGGCCATTTCTCCTTAGTATATCCGTTTGGCCGAAGGGACTAAACTGGAAAGGTGTTCTACTGCCCTTCACTTATTTCAGAATTATTAAGTGACGGTTAAAAAGGCAACTGCAACACAAGCACATTGCACCGGAGAACGCTGAATCAAATAAGAACATTTATCACGACTACCAGTCTTAATTCTAGCTTCTCTGTCAATTATACAGAGAGTCACCTATTAAATATTAACGGTATGCCATTTGCACTGGAGCTCTCACCGACAGCTTCCTGCTACCTATTTTTGTTAAGAAAAAACTGTCTCTGTATACTAGGTAAACCCCAGGCCACTAGAATCCCTCAGATGGACTATCCATTCTCTTCCTCCCCGGGGAGGCTGACAGGGCCACCCCCACATCCCAGGGAGGAGGAGGAGGAGGAGGAGGAGGAGGAGGAGGGACTTGGGGGAGGGCGGGTCCCCGCGGGTCCGGGGCAGCGGACGGGGTTCCCCTTCTCCCCAGCTGTCACCGACAAGTCGGGAGGCGGGGCGCGGTCGTTCAGGGCTGTCCGCACAAAGACAGTGAGCGAGCGGGTCCGCGCACCGGGACCCCGGCCGGGATCGGGGGCCGTGAGGGGTGCAGCGAGGCGGGGGACGCTTACCCAGCAGCAGCACGTTCTTCCCGGCCGGGAGCTTGGAGCGCGAGCGGGTGGAGACCTCGCTGAGGATGCAGGACCTAACGGGAAGCAAGGCGCAGCCTGAGGCCGGGGATGAGGGGCCGGAGCCGCACCACGGGAGGGACGGCCGGGCCTCCGCGCGCCCGGACGCGCTCCTCCGAGAGCTCAGTGGCCGGGCCCGGCGCCGAGCTCCGGCGGGCACGGGACCCCGAGGCGTCCGCCAGGCCGGGAAAGCCAGCTGGGACCCAGGGAGGGATGGGATCGTTACCAAAGGTTCTGCCCGTCCTCGTCGTCGCCTGCCGCAGCGCCGCCGATGCCCGACGCGAGCTCGTGGACCAAGGGGCCGCCGGTATAAGCCGAGGCTAATCCCGGTGGAGAGGAACCGAACGAGCCGACTCGCCCCACGGCCGCCATTTTGGTCGGGAACCACACCACTCCCGGTCAGGCTGAATGAGCGGGGCGGCAGCGGCGGGAACCCGGATATGGGGCGTTAAGCGCACGGGAGCGGGGCGGGGCCTGCGGGGGCGGGGCCCGGGCCCGGCCGTGACTGACCGAGAGTTAGGATGGACTGCGCGTGCGCCGCGGGCTGGCGGGTACCAAGGGGCTGCGCGTGCGTGTTCGTCCTGGCTGGTATCCGCCGCTCTCCAGGTTCCGCTGATTTCCCCGTGCACAAGCGCATCCCGCGCTGAAAGGCGGGTTGGGTGTGTCAGGTGAGCAGCTCTCCTTTCCACCCTTCAGTCGGGTCCATAAACCCTGCAACCGGCGCGGAATTCCTGCAAAGTCATTAAGAGACCAGCCTCCATTCAGGCTCAGCCCCGGTTCCCAGCCTATACCTGTGCCAGGATAGAAATAGGCCGCCCTGCTGTTGCTGCAGCCGGGAGTTGGAGTGTACCTGTGGGCCTGGATTTCTGCATTCTCAAGTGGCGACGAGTTCCTCAAACCAGACCCACATCTGGAGCAGATACTCCCAGCCTCCAAGCACCTGAGTGACAGAAAAATGTTGACAGAGCTTGCTTTAAAGGTCCTGATATTTTGCGAGATGGTCCGCGTGAGATTGGAAAAGCTTCATTTTATGAGTCATCTCTCCTGTCACCACACATTTATCCCACACTTAATGCAGTAGGCACAGAATAACTAAAGCAACCCCAAAATAACTTGCTTTCTGTTAGAACTTTTACTGGTTAAGTGTATTTGAATGTCTGAGCCCCACTTCCAAAAGGAGACAATGGTTTTAAGCTCTTGTAAGAGCAATTGCTTAAAATAATCTGGCCTTTGTACACTTTCCATATCATTTCATATTTGAAGATGCTAACATCTTCACTTGCTAACGTATGACCTGAACAAAGCTGTTATGCAAGTGAGAAAATTCACAGCTAAAGATGGTATTTGCTATGTGTTAACACTGCAGTTATAAGTCCTGAAGGCTTTGGAGGCTGGCTAATCAAAGTTCAGGTCTAGCTCCACCAGTTTACTGGATGTGTAACTTTAGACAACTCATTTAACCTCTCTGAATCTGTTTCTTTTATCTCTAAGATGGTGTTAAAAGGACCTAGAGTTGTTATGAAGATTAAATGGGATGGTTCATGTAAAATGGTTTAGAACAGTGACTAGAAAATTTTACGTGCAGAATACATGTTAATTTTTGTAAATGACTGGTTTTTCCTTTATTTTTCAAACCATTACTATCTGGCCAACACCTGGAATTAATGTACCTACTGAACTACAGCTAAAATTATTTATTTTGTTATGATTAGGGAAAGCACCAGAACGCAATGCACTCTTCGTGTAGTACTAAGCTGGATGGTGACTCCCAGCTGAAATTGAGTCTTTAGGTCACTGTTGTTGTTTTTATATACAGATTTTAAAAATACTTTTTTTAGTTTTAGGTGGATACAGTTTTTATTTTATTTTTATGTGATGCTGAGGATCAAACCCAGTGCCTCATGCATGCTAGGTGAACACTCTACCCCTGAGTCACAACCCTAGCCCCCTGGGTCACTGTTGTAAAGAAGAGCTGTGCACAGCTTGCAGCCCCTCTGAGAGCCACTTCACTCTACTTTATTCTGTCAGTCGTCCTTTTTCCTCAGCATTTCCCCCTCAGTTTTTTGTTTGTTTGTTTTGGTACCAGGGATTGAACTCAGGGGCACTCAACCACTGAGCCACATCCCCATCCCTATTTTGTATTTTATTTTAGAGACAGGGGCTCACTGAGTTGCTTAGTGCCATTGCTGAGGTTGGCTTTGAACTCATGATCCTCCTGCCTCAGCCTCCAGAGCTGCTGGGATTACAAGCATGCCCCACTAAGCCAGGCTCCCCCTCAGTTTTGTTTATGAATGCCTATTATGTGCCAGGCATTCAAGGTGTTGTGATTTGCCATCCTCATCCTTTGTAATGGATCAGAAAAATTAGGTAACCTACCCTAGGTGAAATAAATCAGAGGTTTATTGGTTATTTGGGATTTTGATTTCCACCTTTCCACTCTGCCAAATGGCCATGTCAAATCATGTTAAAATAAATATCCTGCACTTGGGATCGCGAGTTCAAAGCCAGCCTCAGCAATGGCGAGGCACTTAGCAACTCAGTGAGACCCTGTCTCTAATAAAATACAAAAAAAAAGGGCTGGGGATGTGGCCCAGTGGTTGAGTGGCCCTGAGTTCAATCCTCGGTACCAATAAATAAATAAATAAATATCCTGACAACTTTAGATGCTCTTATGAAAAATGCCTTCCATGAAAATCTCTACATTACAATCATAGGAAACTTGTGTATTATAAGAAAGTCTGTAAAAGGAAAGATTCGGCACCCTCTTGAAATTTTTGTTGCATAAATGCTATGCATAATTAAGCTACTCTTTTGGGGGAAGGGGTAACGGGGGATTGGATCGGGGGCACTTAACTACTACATCCCCAACCATTTTTTATTTTTATTTTGACACAGGGTCTCACTAAATTGTTTAGGGCCTCACTAATTTGCTGATGCTGGCTTTGAACTTGTGATCCTCCTGCCTCAGCCTCCTGAGCTGCTGGGATTACAAGTGTGTGCCACCACACCTTGCAAGCTACTTCTTATGCTATGATTATTTTTTTATTGCTTGTTCAATTTTTTTTGTTAAATCTAAAATTAACAACTATCTTGGTTTTTTTTTACTTTGATTTCTATGACCTTAACTCTAATTTGGTCTCAAATTCTTGTCCAAGTTGTGCAAAATCCTTATTGGGTTTTCTAACAATTTCATCTTCTTGGGGCCACCTTTAAGAGCCTTCTGGCCTGCCCTAATATGAATTGGTTGTTCTGTATGCCAAGCTGTCATCCTCTGGTCTCCTTTCACCATTGCTCTAGGTTTTCCCTTTGCCTCAATCCCACGTCTTCTTTTTTAATTCCTTATTTTAGTAGAGAACTAAATTTGACACCTTGAATGCCTGTGTAAATTTTTGGAGATGTGTATACCCATTACGAGTCCAGCCAAGAAAAAGATGGAATTTTTTTCTAGGGGTTGCTAGAACAGTGTTAAGAGGAAAGAGGAAGGAGTGTTAGGCTAGACTCCTGAGAGAGCTGTAGCTATAGGAAAGGGTTACCCAACCACATCAATAGCCATCAGTAAAGGGACAGAGTACTGAACTCTCTTTTGCTACCCCTGGTTCTTCTGCCAGTGTCTCCCACTTTGACAAAATCCAATCAGAAGACAGGACAAGAAAATCCAAGTAATGTAACTCACACAGGTATGCATAACTTCCAGAGCACAAAGTGAGATAGAGAAGAATCTGGAGGGGCAAACAATAAACAGCACATTTTGTACATATGAAAATGCATTTATGGGCTGGGGTTGTAGCTCGGTATAGAGCGCTTGCCTCGCATGCGTGAGGCTCTGGGTTCAATCCTCAGCACCACATAAAAATAAATAAATAAAAATAAAGATATTAAAGAAGAAAATGCATTTATTCTATCTTCACTAAGTGTAGATTTTTAGGTTGCAAATGATCATCCCTTGGGTTTTTAAAGGCCTTGACTCCTTGTCTGTTGGAGTGTAGTGCTGCCATTGAGAAATTCAAAGCCATTCTGATTCCTAATACTTTGTTATGTATTCTTTTTTTTTTTTTCTCCTCCTTGGAAGACTTTACAACTTCTACAAATTCCCACTAGTATATATACTTGGTTTCCAGTTTCTGCACTTTTTCACTCTTCTGCTAAGTATCAGAAAGATAATCCATACTTTTATACTAAAGCAAACTATGCAGTAGATCCCATCTCCTGTCCACAACTCAAGGACGTTGTTCTGACAATGCTCCCTACTTTGTCTATATAATCATTTTTTATAATTGGATCATCTCTATTAGCATATATACATACTATTAATTATTTTTTTTAAAAAATGCCTTTATTTTATTTATTTATTTTTACATGGTGCTGAGGATCAAACCCAGTGCCTCACACATGCCAGGCAAGCGCTCTACCACTGAGCCACAACCCCATCCCTAATTCTATCTTAAAAAGAAAGAAATTCCTCTGAACCCCACTCTTCACCAGCTATTGCTACATTTCTCTTTTCTCCTTAACAGCAAAACCCTTTAAAAGCTTTTCTTATTTCCTGTCTTAAAAGCCTCTTCCCTCTTACTCTTTCTTATGATCTACTTTGATCAGACTTTTACCCCCGTGACTCCACAGAAACTGCTCTTCCCTTGTCAGTGACCTCCTTGTGGCTCAGTGCAGTGGTGGGTTCTGCACCCTTGCCTCTCTGGACCCAGCAACAGCACGTGATGCAACTGAGCATTCCTTCTAGAGAGCCTTCTCGGTGTGCCTTCCAGGTCACCACATTCTCTTAGGTGGTATCCCCCTCATTAGTTGTTTCTTCTTGGTCTCCACTGTTACTTCCTCATTTTCCTGACTGCTAATGTTGGAGGACCCCAAGGCTCAGTCTTTGTTCCTCTTCTCTATTTACACTCGCTCCATTGGTGACACCATGCAGACCCATTACTTTAAATTCCATCTATAGTCACCCTCCATATTTTCAGGGTCTCCATCTGCAAATTTTTCTTCCCCAAATTCAACCAACCACAGGTCAAAAATATTTTTTAATTGCATCTGTATTAAACATACACAGTGTGTGTGTGTGTGTGTGTGTGTGTGTGTGAGAGTGTGTGTGATTATTCCCTAAAGAATACAGTTGCCTGTGTGTTTGTGTGTGTGTGATTATTCCCTAAATAATACAGTTGCCAACTATATATATGGCATTTAATGGCTAATGGGCCTTAGAAGCATACCTAGAGATGATTTAACGTATATGGGAGGATGTGCATAGGTATTATGCAAATACTGCATATATAAGGGACTTGAGCAGCCTCAGATATTGGATTCCAAAAGGGGGCCTAGAACCTCTCTCTTTCTACTGCTCCCCCACAATACTGAAAGATGTCTGTTTGTGGTACCAAAAAAAAAAAAAAAAAAAAAAAAAAAAAAAGTAGGGTGCTATCCAAGCCAGTAGCTTCCCCCAGAGTCGCTTGGATACATTCCTCTCTTCCTGCCATGTGTTTGCTCAGTTCTCAACTTGATGAAGAGGTCTACCTTGACCACTCCATTCAGCATGGCAACCTGGCCTTTTACCCCTAGAATTCCAGACTACCTTGCTTGCCTTTTTGTTTGTTTTGTTTTGTTTTGTTTTGTTTTGTTTTGTTTTGTGTGTATGTATGTTTTTGGAGGGGTACAGAGGATTGAACTCAGGGACACTTGACCACTGGGCCACATCCCCAGCCCTATTTTGTATTTTATTCAGAGACAGGGTCTCACTGAGCTGCTCAGCCCCTCACTTTTGCTGAGGCTGGCTTTGAACTCATGATCCTCATGCCTCTGCTTCCCAAGCCACTGGGATCACAAGCCTGTGCCACCACGTGAAGGAGCCCTAATTAGGAAGGGCTGTTGCAGCTAGCTGGAAGCCATAAGTTCCACCTGATATGTATGTGACGCACCTGTAGGCACCCGAAAGGTATATAACCGGGTGAAAGCGGTCCGAGTTAGGAGAACGGAGAATTCATTCAGTCAGTCGTGCAGTAGCTTGGTCGGTCAGAAGAAGAGTTCGGGTCGGAGAAAAGAATCAGAGCGGCCAGAACGTAGGCAGAGCGGTTACAGAAGAGAAACCAGATAGAAGAAGTAATGGCTGGTCAGAGTTAGGCCGAGGCTCCCGAGGAAGACAGAAGAAAGAAGCAAGAAGCTCTAAAAAATAATCTTTCTCTAAGCTCTATCTTTCTTTCTCTCTAAGCTAAGAAGAAAAAATAATCTTTCTCTAAGCTCTATCTTTCTTTCTCTCTAAGCGAAGAAGACAAGAGGAAAAAGACAAGACAAGAAGAAGCTAAGCTCTATCTTTCTTTCTCTCTAAGCTAAAGTAGAAGTAAAAGTAGTAAAAGCTTTACTCTGCCTCCGAGTTTTTCTCCCATGGCGCCATGGCTGGCCATGACAGGCAGCTTACAACCACGCCCGGCGCCTTTTTGTTTTTTATAGCCCTCATTATCCTCTAACATAACACCAAATTTACTTATCTATTGGAACTTGACCTCTGATTACAAGGAACTCTGTCTTGTTTTTCAGTTATAAACCCCAAGCACTTAGCACCTGGAAGAGGGCAAGCGTTTGGTGAAGTTTTGTTGAAAATATGAATAAAGGGACTAACCCACTGGTCACCAGGGTTCTAACATTTCAGGGGGTGTGTATGTGTATGGTGGTAAGAGATGGGAGTAGAAATCCTCCATACCAACACCTGAAAGCCAGAGGTCTAATAATAATATTTTAACCACTTAAAAAATATATAAATCCTGGCTGGGCCTGGGGCTCAGTGGTAGAGCACTTGCCTAGTGTGTGTGTGAGGCACTGGGTTCAATTCTCAGCACAGCATATGAATAAATAAATAAAGATCCATTGACAATTTAAAAAAATTCATATATATATATATATATATATATATATATATGAATTCTTCTAAAAGGCCTTATGCACTCCACTCCATTGCTATTCTAGGTTATAGGAATACAGATTTACTGAGCATCACCTTAGGCTCTGGGCTTCCTTAGACTCATCAGTTCTGGTACAGTGTAGTTGTATTGGGGACGTGCTCAGATCATCCTGGGATAGCCAGGGTGTACCCCAGGGTGTTCAGATTCTTTAGTGGAGTTTCTGATTCAGCTGAGCCTCAGGGCCTGGAAGTGGGAAATGGAACACTGAACAGAAGAAGACTTCTCCCCCCAGCTCTGTCCCCTGGCAGCTATGCCTCTCTGCTCTCTGCTTGTCTCTTTTTCCTCTTCTTTTCTCTGTTGAGCAGCATCCTCTGCTTACTCATCAGCTTCCTCAGGGCCATGCTTGGGCATTTTGCTATCTCCAGTAAAGTGATCATTTGGCAGGCACAAGAGCTCTGCAGAAAACTCGTTTGATTGGGAGGGGAACCTTCTGTAGTTCTAGGATGGGGGGTGGAGAAGCACTTCCTCTCTGTTGGGGATGCCTCCCTCTGTGTTTGGGAACTGGGACGAGGCAGCCACCATTCTGAGCTGCTTCCTGTTGTACCAGCTCACACAGGCTGCCACAGGCAGGTTTTCACATAAGACTTGCTTCCCCCACTGTGCCAAAAGCTGGCAGTCAGAGTTGATACAAATGCCTACTGAATAGCCAAAACCACAAGAAAAAGGAAGTAAGGAAGATGAGTGGACTCATAAGGTCCAACTCTATGAGCAACTCAAATAATAAAATAGTGTTGGAAAGGACCTTAGAATTTAAACAGCTCTATCCCTGACATTGAGACCACAAGATAATGCTCAAATTGACAGAGTCCTTGCTTGCATTCTCTCCCACAGGATCCAAGTAGGGACCCAACTGGAGGGAAAGCAGACACCCAAAGTACTGATTGTTTTTTCCCCTTTGAATCATGTTTATCTTCTTTTAAGTACTCCTTAGAATGAATGAAATGGTCGATATTGAATTTACTTTTTTTTGTCACTAGTTCTTCTAATTACAAATCTCCAACTAGGGATTTCTATCAGATAAGCCTGCACATAACATCAAATCTTAGCACAAAGAGGTAGGGAAATACATGACAAGAAAAAGTAGAACTAAACTTTCTGGGTAGTTTTTTCCCCCCTCATACAAAACACTAAAGAGAGAATTTCCTCTATTACTGAAGCAAAATTGTCCCACTATATTTTAAGCCCTTGTGTATACGTATGTATGTTTGTATGCAAGAATACTTTTAGGATTAAATTTTTCAAAGAAGAATTATTCATTGGTTTAGATATGAATCACTGAAAAGTAATTCCCAGCCAGGCATGGTGGCATATGCCCATATAATCCCAGTACCTCAGGAGGCTGAGGCAGGAGGATCACAAATTCAAACCCAGCCTGATCAACTTAGCAAGACCATGTCTCAAAATAAAAAATAACAAGGGTTGGGCATGTAGGGGATCTATGTAGCCCAGTGGTAAAATACCCCTGGGGTCAATTCCCAGAAACAAAAAACAAAAAGGAAAATCCCACTGATTTTTTTTTCTTTCTTTCTTTCGTTTTTTAGTGCTGGGCATCAAGCCCACGACCGTACACATTCTATGCAAGTACTCTACCACTGGTCTACACCCCTGGCCCCTGAGAGTTTTTTTTTTAATCCAGTATGAAGTAATAATTGGAGTTGTCTTTCACTTCCAAATTGAGCTCCTCAACACAATATCCATATCCATTCCTGGAAAATGGGGGGAATGAATGGAAGGGTAACAACTTATAAAATCAATTCACATTCACAGCAGCTCCAGCAATCAATGGAATGAACAGGGAGAGCGGCGAGACTTGTCTTTTAGTCTAGAAGACTGTTTCTTCTTCATCAACATTTTAAGTATCCAGTTACACATTTTTCAATATCAGTGCTTTTTAGGATACTTAGCTATCACTGTTGTTTTAATCTGTTATTTTAACCCCTGAAAAGAAAGAAAAAGATTTGTTGATTCATGTATTGTTAGCTGGGTACATAACATGTATATTTTTCGAAGCTCTTCTTTCCTTGCAATCAAATACTCGGAAGTTCAAGTCCATTATCCTTTTTTAATGCTACTTACTTCTTAGTTTTCCAGTGTTAACACTCTGTTACTTTCTTTGCTTCCTAATGGAGAAGGTGTCTATTAACTAACCTTAGAGATCTACCAACACTGGGTCACAAAAGTAATTAGGTTTTTTAACTTTGGGGGCTTCGTGTTAGGTAAAATGGAAAAAATATGAAATTCCATAGTATTTTTAGAAATGTGCTATCTTTTGTAGCTGTAGGTGATTTCATATTCATACCAACTTGGTCTACTTTAGTTATGATTTGTCTTTGTAATGGCTGTCAGTCCAGGCTCCAGAATCAGACCAGTTTGAGTTCAATTGAGTGGCTTACTAACTGTGTGACCTTAGAGTTATTTAAACTCTGAAGCTTGTTTTCTTGATGCTAGCAAAAAAGTTATTGTGAGGAATAAACAATCAAACAAATCTGTCACATTATGACGACAGTGTTAACAGAAATGTTTATTGTTATTGTTATTTGAGATCAATTCATAAGACTGTTTGTAGAGCAGTTTCTTAAAGTTTGAATGATTTAAATGTGCACATGAGCCAGGTGTGGTGGTACTTACCTGTAATCCAAGCAGCTCGGGAGGCTGAGGCAGGATGGTCGAGAGTTCAAAGTCAGCCTCAGCAAAAGTGAGGTGCTGAGCAACTCAGTGAAACCCTGTCTCTAAATAAATAACAAATTAAGGCTTGGGGATGTGGCTCAGAGGTAGAGTGCCCCTGAGTTCAATCCCCAGTAACCAAATAAATGTAAATAAATAAATATGCATACAAGTGCCTCGGAACCTTATTAAAATGCAGATTCTGCCTCAGTAGGACTGGAGTAGGGCCCGCAATTGATACTTCATCTCTAACAAACCTCCAGGTGGATATCCATACACTGGACCATAAACTAAGATTGTGCAATAGAAAGAAACAGGCTTTGGATCTATCCATCTGTGAACCGGTATCCTGTCTCCAAACATATTAACTACATGATTTTGCCAAAGTCAAACTTTCTCATCTCTAAGATGATCATAATAATATTAAAAAAAAAAAAAAACTAGTATACTAAAACAGTAGTTGGCATATTATAGGTGCTTAACACATCTAAATTCAGTTTCTTTAAGAAATGCTGGGGCTGGTGTTATGGCTCAGCAGTAGAGTGTTTGCCTAGCACGTGTGAGGCTCTGGGTTCGATCCTCAGCACCACATATAAATAAAGTAAAGGTATTGTGTCCAACTACAACTAAAAAATAAATATTAAAAAAAAAGAAAAAAGAAATGCTTTGCTGGACAAGGCAGTAGCTCTTGCCTGTAACTCCAACCACTGGGGAGGCTGAGGCAAGAGGATCACAAGTTCAAGGCCAGCATGGACAATTTATCAGAGACCTTATCCCAATTTAAAAAAAAAGGGGGGGGGGGTTGTGCTGGGATGTAGCTCTATTGTAGAGTGCATCTGGTTCAATCCACAGTACCCAGGGTGGCAGGGGAGCTTTACTAGTGTCTTACGGGGACTGTGATAGTTTTCATTCCTGAAAGACCTGAGAATTCTGATTTCCTTTGAAAACTTCTTCGAATTTTGTCATAAATCAACCTCCACATTGGTTTAAAAGTCTTTTGTTGCATGGCAAGCAAATCAATTCATACCTGCTGCCGTGTAGCTTGGGAAAATGCCCTGAGCAAGCAGTGGAGTCTGGAGTCAGTGAGTACAGTTTCTACAAACATGGGTGACTGAGAAAAGAAGCTGTGTCATAGAGCATTTGCTTTTTTTATTTTTTCTTACCTTTGTATTATGGAAAATTTCAAACATATGTCAAGGTAGGAAGAGTGGAATAGTAAACCCTGTCTACCAGCATATGACCAATCTTAATTTACTTTGACTCCCACCCTCCTCATCCATCTCTTGAGTTATTTTAAAGCCAATGCAAGACATTGAATTCCTGAGTTGTTTTGTTCTGTTCTGTTTTGTTTTGTTTTGTTTTGTTTTGTTTTGTACTGGGGATTGAAACCAGGGGTGTTTAACCATTGAACCACATCCCCGATCCGTTTTATTTTTCATTTTGTGACAAGGGTCTCACTAAGTTGCTGAGGCTTGCCTTGAACTTGCCTTTCATAAATATTTCAGTACAAATCTTTAAAAAATAAGGACTACTTTCCTTAAAAAAATAACCATAATGCTGTTACAATTTATTTCAAACAAAAATGTAACTATTGAAGCTGGGCACGGTGGCACATGCCTGTAATCCCAGCACTTGGGAGGCTGAGGCAGGAGGATTGCAAGTTCAAAGCCAGCCTCAGCAATGGCAAGGCACTTAGCAACTCAGTGAGACCCTGTCTCTAATAAAATACAAAAAAGGGCTGGGGATGTGGCCCAGTGGATGTGCCCCTGAGTTCAATCCCTGGTACCCCCCCCCCCAAAAAAAATGTAACTATTGAATTTATAATACATATTTTAATTATCCAACTTTTACAATAGGCCATGAGATATATGTTTAAAATGGAATTCAAAATAGGCTAAAACTTAAGAAAAAAGTACATGCAATTGTTCCCTAAACACTGCTGTTATCAGAGGGCATGAAACTATCCTCTCAGCTAAGTAGGTCTAACATTCTTTGCATCCCTCCTCTCACTGGTTCCTAAGTGGTCGGCCACTCTAGGTGTCAATTGCATCCCCAACACTGTCCTCTGCATTTGGAGCCTTTTCTGCTTAATTATCTGTAACTTGACAGAAAGCAGCCACTTTTAACTTTCGCCAGAAGCAGTCCTTTCTCGCAGACTGATCTGAGTTCTAAAGCTCATTTCACAAGAGAGCTCGTGTGTACCTCATAGGCAGCTTCTGAGTTCTAGGACTCACAAAACAACAGAGCTGGAAGGGAGGTCATGCTCAACCACTAGCAGGGGGAAACTGTCTCAGGATTGCCTAAGATTCTCTTAAAACCAGGCAAATTGTTACAAGTCAAATCTGACCCTTCTTTGTAGTAAAATTTCAATCATGGAATTTCATCTCATTTTACATTTGGTTACCCTCGCTAATTTCCTGTGAAGGATCAAACTTTTTCTTCTTTGATATTTAGAAATATACATGTAGCTCAGTAGTAGGACACTTGCTTAGCATGCACAAGGCCCTGGGTTTGATCACCAATACCACAAAAAAAAGAAAGCAAAGAAATATAATCCTTCTCAAAGCCAGGCACGATGACACATGCCTGTAGTCCCAGTGACTTCAGAGGCTGAGGCAGGAAGTTCACAATTTCAAGGCCAAAGTCAGCAACTTAGCAGGGCCCTAAGTGACTTAATAAGACCCTGTCTCAAGATAAAAGGGCTGGGAAAATAGTTCAGTGGTAAAGCATCCATACAAAATTTTCATTATAATTTTTAGTTATAAAAGATTTCGGGGTTGGGGGTGTAGCTCAGTGGTACAGTGCTTGCTTGGCATGCACAAGGCTAGGATTCCATCCCCAATATCACACACAGAGAGAAAATAAGATTTCAAAGGAATCTCCATACTGTTTTCCAGATTGGTTGCCCCAATTTGCAGTCCCACCAGCAATGTATGAGTGTGCCTTTTCCCCCCTATCCTCACCAACATTTATTGTTGTCTGTATTCTTGTTAACTGCCATTCTGACTGGCATGAGATGAAATCTTAAGAGTAGTTTTGATTTGCATTTCTCAAATTACTAGAGATGTTGAATTTTTTTAATATATTTGTTGATCAATTATATATCTTCTTCTGAGAAGTATCTGTTCAGCTTCTTAGGCCATTTATTGATTGGGATGTTTGTTTTTTTGGTGTTAAGCTTTTTGAGTTATTTATATATCCTGGAGATTAGTGCTCTATCTGACGTGTGTGTGGCAAAAATTTGCTCCCAAAATGTAGGCTCTCTCTTTATCTCATTGATTGTTTATTTTGCTGAGAGAAGTTTTTTTTTTTTTTTTTTTTTTTTTTTGGTACCAGGGATTGAACTCAGGGGCACTCGACCACTGGGTCACATCCCCAGCCCTTTTTTTGTATTTTATTTAGAGACAGGGTCTCACTGAGTTGCTAAGTGCCTCCCATTGCTGAGGCTGGCTTTGAACTCGCGATCCTCCTGCCTCAGCCTCCCAAAGTGCTGGGATTACAGGCGTGCGCCACCGCGCCCGGCTAAGTTTTTTAGTTTGAGTATATTCCATTTATTAATTCTTGATTTTATTGCTTGTGTTTTAGGAGTCTTGTTAAGGAAGTCAGGGCCTAATCTGACATGATGAAGATTTGGGCCTATTTTTCCTCTATTAGGTCCAGGGTCTCTGGTCTAATTCCTAGGTCTTTGATCCACTTTGAGTTGAGTTTTGTACATGGTGAGAGGAGATTCCTTAGAAAACTTGGAATGGAACAACCATTGGTTCCATTGGTTCCATATCCCACTCCTTGATCTATACCAAAAGGACTTAAAATCAACATAATAGAGTAACAACAGCCACATCAATGTTTATAGCAGCTTAATTCACAATAGCTAAACTGTGGAAGCAACCTAGATGCCCTTTAATAGATGAATGGATAAAGAAACTCTGGTATATATACACAATGGAATATTACTCAGCATTAAAAGAGAATAAAATTATGGCATTGGCAGGTAAATGGATAGAGTTGGAGAATATCATGCTAAGGGAAGTAAGCCAATCCCCCCAAAAAACAAAAGCCAAATGTTCTCTCTGATAAGTGGATGCTGATCCATGATGGGGGTGGAGGGCATGGGAAAAATGGAGGAACTTTGATGGGGCACAGGGGAGGAAGACAGGAAAGATAATGGAATGAGGTGGACATCATTACTCTAGGTACACATATGACTGCACATATGGTACAACGCTACTCGTGTACAACCAGAGAAATGAAAAGTTGTACTGCCATTGTACAATGAATCAAAATTCATTCTGTCATATATACCTAATTAAAATAAATTAATTAATTTTTAAAAAGCCAGTCATAAAATTACATCGTTTTCATGTTTTAAATAAATAACTTAAATGTAAAAAAAATTTCAAATATTAGCTAAGTCTATCACACTGGCCATGGTGATGCACGCATGCCTATAATTTCAGATACTCAAGGAGACTGAGGCAAGGGGATAACAAGTTCAAGGCCAGCCTGGGCCACTTAGTAAGATCTTTCCTCAAAATAAAATAAAAAGAACCGGGGATGTGACTTAGTGGCAGAATACTTGCCTGATATGTGTGAAACCCTGGGTTGAAACCTCTATGCCACCCCTCCAAAAAAGATTTCAAACATATAAATACCAAAAATAAGGTAATAAACACCTGCTAATTTATTAATATGTGCATTATACATAATAAATTTAATGTCACCATAGAAGATCTTTTTCTCTGGGTTTTTTTTTTTTTTTTTTTTTTTTTTTTTTTAATAAAATTCATTCTACTCATCCTTTCCAGTCCCTTCCTACTTGGAAGTAGTCTTTATTTTTAAAATAGGCAGATTTCATTCTCATGCACATGTATATTCCTACATTCAATTGTTTTGTATGTTTTAAATTTTTACCTGATTTACTGTATGTGCCCTTTACAAATTGTTTTTTTCACTCAATATTATGTTTTTAAGAATGAGCCATATGGGCTGGGGTTGTAGCTCATTGGTGGAGTGCTTGTCTAGCACATGTGAAGCACTGAGTTCAATCCTCAGCACCATATAAAAATAAAATAAAAAGCCAGGCTCCATGGTGCATGCCTATAACCCCAGTGACTCAGGAGGCTGAGGCAGGAGGATTATGAGTTCAAAGCCAGCCTCAGCAAAAGCAAGGCACTAAGCAACTCAGTGAGACTCTGTCTCTAAATAAAATACAAAATAGGGCTGGGGATGTGGCTCAGTGGCTGGATGCCCTGAGTTCAATCCCCAGTCCACCCCCAAATTAATAATAATAATAATAATAATAATAACAACAAAGGTATTGTTTCCACCTACAACTAAAAAACATAAAATTAAATAATCAAAAAGACTGAAGCATGGATATATATTTATTATTTTAACTGCTATAGAGAATTATGCTGAGGAGTAAAAATCATAATTTATTTAATCCACTCTCCTTCATTGAAACAGTTAATTTGTACTACTAGACAATTCTGTGAGACTTATCACTAGCTATCCTATAGATTTTGCAACTAAGCAAAAGCTCATTTTTGCAAATACCACATTCTTCTTGTTGTTGCTTGCTAGTGGACATGCTACTGATATTTTATATCAATCTTACATCTGTCAATTTTGCTGAACTCCTTTATTCATTGCGATAGTTTATCCATAAGGAGGTCTTCTTGTGGGGGAATGGTAATCATGTTATTGACCTCCTATTTTCTGAAATTTTTTTTTAACATCACAAGACAGAGAAATTTGGATTTATGAGAATTCTAGGGGAAGAGGTGGCTGAAAATTAGAGTAACAGATGGTCTAGTGGGATTGATCCTCTGGAAAGATGCAGTCAGAGCTGGAGGACTGCCCACCAAAAGATTCGCATAAAGAAGGTAAAAGGGCTTTTGAAAGGGTTTAACATGAGGAACTAGTGGGAGACACCAAAATATAATGGGTGGCTGCATCATCTGCAATGTGATCCCCTCTTCTATGTCTTCGAATGTCTTTAGTAAAATGAAAAACACTGCCTTGTCTTAGTGATATTTTTCTAGAAGCTGTGAGAAGGTGCAGCTTTGAACATGACTCACGTGATGATGCAGGGACCACAGAACTGAAGCAGCCAGTGTCCACTGGGGCTGGGATCCACATAAGCAGAAGGAAGAAGAGCTGAAGCCCTGGAGAGGTGCTGGAGCTGCCCAGACTTGGGAAGTGGGGTGTATGCTCGGTTTCTTCAACCTTGAGGGTAGGAAAGCCCCCAAGTAAAACTTGAGTTTTCATCATTAGTCATCCAATTAGTGTCTTCCCCAACTCTTTTGCTGAAATTATTTTGCTAAAATTATTTTTCCAAGATTTGACTTTGTTCATTCTTCAGCCTTCCTAGAAATTAGAGTGTTTGTAATCTGAGGGACATGAAAAGAAATATCACCTTCAAATGATCTCTGGTGGTTTGTCATAAGGGCACAATTCCATAATTAGATTTATTTCCTGTGGGCCTTCTGCATATATAATGAGCTATGACCTTGCATTATCCTAGGGAATAATAAACTAATATTGGATAATAAATTAATGCTAATATAGATTACTTTATCCATTTAGCCCTCTGGTATCATGAAGAAGATAATAGGGAAAGAGCTTGGTGTCTAGGGTCAGTTCTACCTGGGTCGAATTCCCACTAGGCTACTTACTACTTCTGTGTCAATTGAGGCCATTGTGTTACTTCTGTGTGCTTCAGTTCTGTAAAATGGGCACCTTAGTGGTACTCACCACAGAGGGTGGCTCCAAAGATAAATGAGTTAAACTTTGTCAAGCACTTAAAACAGTGTCTGCCATAGAGAAAATGTTATTTAAAAATAGTCTTACTGTTAAAAAGATAGAAAACCCCCAATAGACGTCTCATTTTAAGGGAATAATGAGGTAGGAAAAATCTCTACAGGGTATGGCTGAAACCCAGCAGTGGAGACAGTGGAGCGAAAGGACCGCTAGAACAAGAATGAGGGCTTTAATGAAAAGATGCTAAATACAAATATTTCCTTTTTTTTTTTTTTTTTTTTTTTTTTTTGGTACTGGGGATTGAACTCAGGGGCACTCGACCACTGGGCCACATCCCCAGCCCTTTTTTGTATTTTATTAGAGACAGGGTCTCTCTAAGTTGCTAAGTGCCTCGCCATTGCTGAGGCTGGCTTTGAACTCACGATCCTCCTCCTCAGCCTCCCAAGTGCTGGGATTACAGGCGTGTGCCATCGCGCCCGGCAAATATTTCCTTTTTTGAAGCTTTGCTGGAACAACGTCTAGATGCCTGGTGCTTCCATTTAGGGAAGTAGAGCTCTTTGTCGTATGTTCGAGAAGTTCTTCACACAGCTTCCAGAGCTCACACTTCAACAGTGCCACGTAACGAGGCACCCCAAAATGCAGTGGCATAAACACTCAGCATGCATCTGTTTCTGTGGGTCCATGGGCCAGATGGAATTGGCTGCATACTATGGAATTGCGCCATGGGGTTCCTTCTGTGGTCCAGACTGAAGGCCATCAACTGCAAGGGACATATTCTCCTCCTGGTGACAATCAAGAGGCCTGACACACTGTCAGTTCCTCCCACATTCATTAGCCAAGGAGCCACATGGTCAAGTTAACCCCCAAGGGATGGAGAAGTACTGTCCTCCCATGCAGGTCTGGTAGGAGAGGGAGAGGTATGTGCTGAACAGAATCTCAACTTTCTGTACCTTCTGTCTAAGATTTTATAGTTTGGATCATGTCTCCTCTCAGCATTTATTTGTTTTAGAGTGAGTATTCCAGTCCCCACCCGCTTGGCTTTCTCCCTGGTCTCCTCACCTTGTTAAATGTGACCCTTATGATGGCCTTCTTGCTTATATGTCTTTCCACACTGAATCGTTGGGCTTCAGGGTAAAGCTGAGAAGAGATTTCAATATCCTTTTCTGTTGTCACCTGAAGCGATGGCCGCTTGGAGCAACGAAGCCACGGGAAGAAGTTCAGAGGCGAACTGGAAACAAACAGCTTTTTATTCTGATAACTTTTCTCTCTGGCTCTAACAACGACTAACACGCGCCACACACACCACCAAAATGGCGCTGACCCGATCAGCAAAAGTCACTTGAGATCCCGGGCCAAGTCCCGTGAGACTACAGAAGGCGACAATGCCCAAATCTCCATGGCCCATAGTCAACCGCAATTTAAGCCATCTCCCCAAACAGGGCTCCTGCACTTTTCTGGGATCAAGATGAATAAAAAGTGAAAGGAAATTAGCATTTGTGGAGTCAACAGCATACCAGGCCAGGCACCAAACTAGGAAATTCTTTATACCATGTTATATATTCTTCATGCATTATCTCTTTCAAACCCCACAATCTCAAAAGCCTGTAGGAAGTAGGCAGGCAAATGAGTGAATTGAGTGGGCTATAGATTTCTCACTTCATAGATAACTGCATTTCACGACAGCATCATTTATTTTATTCACCATCAAAGGAACCCCTGTTGAAATTTAAGCCCTATTTTTCAGGTAATAAGTTTTGCACAGGGATCTCTTCTCTAAACCCATTATAGCTCTTCCTATGAGCCACTTCAGAACAGCGTGTCACATTATCTGCTTCTGATACAGACCGGCTTTGTACATTAAACATTTAGGACTCTATTTTTCCAGAAAGAACAATGTTCTCTTTTAATTTTCTTTAAATACACAAACTTCAAGATCTATATTTAATTTCCCCACTTTTGTTAGAGATATTCATACAGAGATATTTTACTTTCCTCTTGACCATAAGAAAACAAGGGCTGGGGATGTAGCTCATTGGTGGGGCACTTGCCTAGCATGTGCGAGGTCCTAGATTCAATCCCCAGCACTGCAAAAATATTAAAAGAGAGAGAGAGATAGAAAGAAAACAAAAAGAATACATAAAAGTGACACAAAAAAAGCATCTGCCTCAGGGCTGGGGTTCTGGCTCAGTGGTAGAGCGCTTGCCTAGCACCTGTGAGGCACTGGGTTCGATCCTCAGCACCACACAGAAATAAATAAATAAAATAAAGGTATCATGTCCATCTACAACTAAAAAAATATATTTTTAAAAAAGAAAGCATCTATGGCCGGGCGCAGTGGCGCACGCCTGTAATCCCAGCACTTGGGAGGCTGAGGCAGGAGGATCGCAAGTTCAAAGCCAGTCTCAGCAATGGCGAGGCACTTAGCAACTCAGTGAGACCCTGTCTCTCATAAAATACAAAAAGGGCTGGGGATGTGGCCCAGTGGTCGAGTGTCCCTGAGTTCAATCCCTGGTACCCAACCCCCCCCCCAAAAAAAAAGAAAGCATCTGCCCCTCAGTTGTCTTGTTCAGGATTTATACTGGGAGTCAGGGGGACTGTGGTGAAATCCAGAACGTATGCCCACCCTAAAGGGGCATCACTCATCTCCCGACGATTATTGCTGGTTGGGAATCCAAACCCAGCATTGCTAGATTGTCTCTTTTTGAAGATGTCAGGAGTTCAGATTTTTCCAACTGTGTCAATCAGGACAGAATAACCAGGCTATGCTGTAGTAACAAATAAAGCTCAAAATATCACTGGTTAGCACAACAGACAATGTCCCTCATACTGGTGGCAGTCAGCAGGGATCTCTTCCAACTGGCAGCTCAGGGAACCAAGATCCCTTTATCCTGTGAGGCTGCCACCTCAACACGTGGTTTCCAAGTCACCAATGAAGGGGAAGAAAGAGTTAGAAGATGTACACCAGGCATGAAGAGCCTTGACCAGGAAATGATCACTCCAACTCACAATCCATTGACAATGACCAGATCCTTCATAGACCCTCATGTAGATCTTGGGTGGGACCTCAGAGTCTAACAAGCTGCCAAGTACTTCTATTACTTCTTGTCCATGGACTACATTTGAAGTATCCTTAGAGCTGAGATATCAAGTCTTGGTGCCTGTAAAGGTATGGCCTTGAGCAAGCTACTCCACAGTTCTGAGACTGAGTTTCCTCTCGTACAAAATAAGATGAATTTGAAGGTCTCTTCCTATTTTATGATTCCAGGATCTCATTACCATGTGCAGGTAATGCCTTCTCTCGTTCTTTCTTTCCTCCAGGCAACGTTTTTATATCTCCATCACATGCAAGGGCCCCAGGATGGAAGGTTGAGTGACTACTGACTGTGCTCAGAGTTGAGCAAACTAATAAAAGTAGAAGCTGTGCCAGAGGTACAAGTACAGATAGTGCTGGGCAAGTCAGCTGCCTCCTTGAGCTATTGTTCTTAGGTTCAATGACCAAATACCAAACCCAGGCCCTGTGAGAGTGAAGGAGAATGCTATTAACAGTTACACTGGGATGACCAGGACAATCCTGTTCTTAGGGCCTCACAAAGCCCCAGTTCTTTATAGACTTTTGTTTTTAAATTTAATTTCTTACAATTTCATTGATATATTTTTTTTTTCTTTTTGGTACGGGTATTGAACCCAGGGGTGGTTAACCACTGAATCACATCCCATCCCTTTTTTTTTTATTTTTTCATTTTGGGACAAGGGTCTTGCTAAGTTGTTTAGGTCCTCACTAAATTGCTGAGGCTGACCTCCAACTTGCAATCCCCCTGCCTCAGCCTCCCAAGTCACTGGGATTATAAGCATGCACCATCACACCCAGCAAGAGTTCCTTTTTAAAAAACAAAACTTTTTTGTGTATATTTGAGGTTTGCAAATTGATGTTATAGGATGGATACATATAGCAAAATGGTAACTATAGTGAAGCAGATTAACAGATCTCATTTAGTTACTTTTTTGTGACAAAAATATCTAAAATCTAATTTAACAAAGACCTTTACTACAACATAACTTTATTAACTATAGCCTCATGTTGTAATTAGATCTCAAGACTCATTCATCCTACGTCCTTCCAGACTTCAAGTCCTCTTAATTTTCCCCACTCTTCACCTGCTTCCTGTCCTCCTTGCTTCTGTCCTCAAGTGTCCTGTTGCATTACCTTGGAAGCCCACCACAGGAGAACAATGGTTTGTGTTGCCAAGGTGAAGACAGCACCAAGTGGTTGCATAATCCCCGCTCACATTCAGAGTTCCTGAGCAGCTGCTCTGGAGGTGGGTGAAAATAACCCACCATTTCAGCTTCTATAACCCATTCAGGAGTAAGAATGTTATTTTTAGGGCACAATAATGTAAAAGCCCTTGCCAGCCTAGGAGAGAAATGTCTTCAACCCTTTAGGGAAATGAAGTGGGTTATCTTTTCTTTTCCAGCCAGTGTCCAGAAGGAGTCCTTTCTTTGCAGTAATGGGAAATGATTCACTGCTTACTTCTACCAAGGGTTTTAACTGGAGCTAAATGCACTCAACTCAGAGAGTTTTAAACTATTAAATATAGGGCATTGTCCTACTTCATCGCCTTTGTGTTAAGATAAAATTAATATCCCTAAATCTACCTTGGTTTTGGAGATAAGGGTGATACCCTTTGTTCCAAATGCCCCAGCTCATCCTCAAATACAAGCAAATAGGGTCTTCTGAGTTTGTATTACCACCCAAAAAATATCCTGAGGCAAGGATTTGGATTTATTCAGGACCACAGCAAGAGAGTGCATAAGACACACAGGGACAGGGCAGGGGAAAGCCAAGAAAGCATAAGCTCATGAGCAGATTTCTGTTGTGGATAACTGAGGCTTAATACTGCTGAGGAACCTCAGAGAGTCTGCTGGAACATGCTTCAAAATTGTCCCACAAAGAGGAAAAGGGTACACTCATACATTGTTGGTGGGACTGAAAATTGGTGCAACCACTCTGGAAAGCAGTATGGAGATTCCTAAAAAAAAAAAAAAAAAAAAAAATAGGAATTGAACCACCATTTGACTCAGTTATCCCACTCCTTTGTATATACCCAAAGGATTTAAAATCAGCATACTACAGTGACACAGGCACATCAATGATTATAACAGCTCAAATCACAATAGCTAAGCTATGGAACCAACCCAGGTGTCCTTCAAGAAACAAGTGGATAAAGAAAATGTGGTATGTATACACAATGGAGTAGTACTCAGCCATAAGAAAGGATGACTTTTCCCGGTCAATGGATGGATCTGGAGACTATCACGCTAAGTGAAATAGGCCAATTTCAAAAAATCAAAGGTCAAATGATTTCTCTGATATGTGGAAGCTAGCCCACAAAAAGAGGGGTGCATGAAGAAAATAGAAGTTCAGTGGAGTAGACAAAGGGGAATGAAGAGAAGGGAGAAAGGATAGGAAAAGGAAAGACAGTAAAATGAATCTGACATAACTTTTGTATATATATATACATATGTATATATATACACATATACATAGTTACATGTATGTATATATATGTATACACACACACACATACATACACCACAGTGAATCTCATCCTAGTGTACATCCACAAGAAATTAATTTTTAAAAATGATTATCGGGGACTGGGGCTATGGTTCAGCGGTAGAGCACTCGTCTCGCATGTGTGAGGCCCTGGGTTCGACCCTCAGCACCACATAAATAAAATAAAAAATAAAAAAGGTACTGTGTCCACCTACAACTAATAAAATATTTTATTTATTTATTTATTTATTTATTTATTTATTTATGTTACCGGGGATCGAACTCAGGGGCACTCGACCACTGAGTCACATCCCCAGCCCTTTTTTGTATTTTATTAGAGACAGGGTCTCACTGAGTTGCTAAGTGCCTCGCCATTTCTGAGGCTGGCTTTGAACTTGCGATCCTCCTGCCTCAGCCTCCCAACTGCTGGGATTACAGGCGTGTGCCACTGCGCCCGGCAATAAAATATTTTTAAAAAATTATTATGGATAAGTGGCAGAAAGATCAATAAAGGGAAGGGAGTAGGAGCTAGGGGAAGGAAAGGTGAAGGAGAGGTACTGGGGACTGAATTAGAACAAGATATATTCCATGCTTTTATAATTATGTCAGAAAGGATTCTACTGGGGCTGGGTTTGTGGCTCAGTGGTAGAGTGCTTGCCTAGCATGTGCATGACCCAGGTTTGATCCTCAGCACCACATAAAAATAAAGCTATTGTGTACAAATAAAACAAATAAGTAAATTTTTTTAAAAAAGGATTCTACTGTCATGAATAACTAAAAAGAACCAATGAAATTTTTTAAATAAAATAAAATAAAAACCCCATATTAAAAAAAAATTGTCCAACAGAGGGCGAGAGAGTTGGGGTATTAACACACCAACTCCCATCTCAGTGATTGAGGGTTGCTCTTGGTCCGTTAACTGACAACTTCTGGTCTACTCAGGAGTGAATTAAACAACCACCACACCAAGGTCAGAGAATGTCTTAAGACAAAAAGACTGAGGAGGTCCTCAGTAGGGCAGTGACAGCATGTGCCACAAGGGTCACATTGAGGTTCACAAACAAACTGCCTCAGCCTCAGTCTGGAATTACAGGCATACACCACTGCACCCAACTGGTATAGTCTTTTGAAAGGCCATTTTTGCCTTGCAGGTTTTATTTGACTGTAAAGTAAAGCAACAGAAATAGCTATTGCTATTGACCGTGGAGCAAAAGCAATTTGGAACTGAAACCTTTACCATTTGCAATTCCCATCCCCCAACTCCAACTGTACTCAGAGTAAATGAGGTCATCCTCCCTGTAGTGTCAGCACAAGTCTGGGCAGAAGATGACACCATTGACACTCAATTGAAAACTGAGAAAACAGCACTTAAAGTCACAGGAAAGAACAAAGGTTCAGACTCCATCATATACTGTCTATGCAGGTAGCAATCATAATTACACATGATAGCCATGGCAATCAAGTGCAGCGAGTAGAGGATCTTCAGCAGAGTACCTGGCACACACAAGAGATTTGCAGACAAATAAGAAGGCCCAGCTGGGGTTGTGTCTCAGAGGTAGAGCACTCGCATAGCATGTGTGAAGCACTGGATTCGATCCTCAGCACCCACATAAAAATAAAAGAAGATAAGAAGGTCCAAATACACACTGTTTACATTCTTCTTCTGGGAAAATAAAATGCCTTTTGTTTTCTTTTTGTTTATTAAAATAATACATATTTCTGGTAATTGTAGAAAACTTAGCAAGTACAAAAAAAGATAAAGAAGGAGAAAAACTAGAACTTCATCTTATGATCTTCTATAAATATGTAAACAAAATTTGTAAATTTTTAAACATGTAAATTTCAGGTCTTTTATAATGTAGTCATATATGGGAGCCAGTTGGGATCCTTCTGCATATATGGTTTTATATCCCATTTTCCATGTAGCATATGTAGGCTATACGATTCTGAAGGTCACAGAAAATTCTTTCAAAAATTTCTATCATCTCAATCATATTCCTGAATGTGCCACAAACCATTTGGCAATTCTTCAATGAATTTCCATACGTATTCCTACTGTGGTGAATATTTCTGTGCTGTGCATCTGACATCTGGGTGTTTTGTTGGGGTACTCTCACCTCTAGGATAAGAGAGTCAAAAGACAATGAGTCCTGAAGTCTGGGGACTTAGTTATAACAGCCTCCTTCTACCAGTGGTCTTCAGTGGAAATCTGTGACATATTCACGTGGCTTTCCTTGACTAGAGTTGCAGGCCAGGCTTGTCAACATACAGGATCAGAACCCTCCAGCTTGCAGAGGCCCCAGAGATGATCTCTTCCCACATTCTCTTTGTTTTTCAGATAAGAAAACTGAATCGCAAAGTGGTTATGTCACTTGCCTGTTTTGGCAACCATCTATCACTTCTCCTGGGCACACATGTAAGAGCCCTTGACAGGCCTCTCTGAGAGCAGCACCGATGGACTAGACTTGGCCAGGCCATTGGACTCCAGGCTTGGGTTGTTTTTAGAAATTAAATTACATAATGACACAGAAGATAGACTGGCCAGACCGCCAGCTGCCCAGCCAGAAGGGAGCCTGGAAATGTACCTCCTTCCTCATCAGCTGACAACACATATGATAGACTATATCTTCCCACACTGGAAAGAACCACGTGTTTTGGCAGTGCACCTAGGAGCAAAAATAAGCCTTTGGGGGACACAGTTCACTGGGTCAGACCGAGTCAATAAAACCCACAGTGTGAAAGGCAACAAAAGCACTTTTTTTTTTGGTGTGTGTGTGTGTGTGTGTGTGTGTGTGTGTGTTTGTAATACTGGGGATGAACCCAGAGGTACTCTACCACTGAGCTACACACCTAGCCCTTTTTATTTTTTGTTTTTATTTTTAAAATATATTTTTTAGTTGTCAGTGGACCTTTATTTTATTTTATTTTATTTACATGAGGTGCTGAGAATCAAACCCAGTGCCTCACACATGCTACACAAGCACTCTACCATGAAGCTATGACCCCAGCCCCTTATTTTTTATTTTGAGACAGGGTCTCACTAAGTTGCCAAGGCTGGCCTTGAACTTGTGATCCTCCTGCCTCCACCTCCCAAGTCACCAGGATTACAGGTGTGCACCACCTCACCTGGCCAAAGAAAACGCTTGCCTAATTTGAGCATGACTTGTATAATTTCCTTTCTTAATCACTGAACAAAGACCTGGACTCCCAGGTATAGGATGTATTTTTGTAGACAGTGTCAGGGCTCTGCTCATATCCCTCAGCTTGTGGGTCAATTCTATTTAAGTAGTCTTTCTGGAAATCTCACAGAACCCTCCCATTTAGATCTCAGTTCTTTCAAAGTTTTTCATGTGCTATCCCCTAGCTACAAAAGAGGCTTAGAAATAGACTATTTTTGTTGGGTACGTTGCTAAAATCAGAGTTGTTTTACTAAGTGGGGAAGAGAGAGTGGCTGTTGGGTGAGGTCACCAGCAGTCTGCCTTACCAAGAGAGATTCAAGGCTAACAGATGTCTGGTGAAGAAGGCTGGAGTGAGGACAAGAAACAGGAGTGAGTTGAATCTCTGTTTTCAAAACTGCTGAATTGGTTTTCTCCTTCACACCTTTAATTGTCTATGCAGAACATAGACAATCAGAATAAAAACAAAATTCAAAAAGCTCAGTATCATGGGGCTGGGATTGTGGCTCAGCTGTAGAGCGCTCGCCTAGCACGTGCGCGGCCCCGGTTCGATCCTCAGCATCATGTACAAATAAACCCATTGTGTACAACTAAAGCAAATAAATAAATATTTAAAAAAAAAAAAAAAAAGCTCAGTATCCATTGCCTATGTCTGCATAACAAGTGATGCCAGACTTTTACAGTCTCAAATTACAAGGATTTATTATTTCTTATCATTTTCTGGGTTGGCTGAGCCCAGCTGTGTAGCCCTACTGGTCTGACTTGGGGTTTGTTATGCAATCACCGTCAGCTCCCTCCTTTCTAGAGGGTCTAAGATGGCTTTACTGCTGCTTGCCCCTCTCTACAAAGTCTCTCATCAGTCAGTGGTCTCACACAGCTCCATGCCTTGAGGTGAGAACATTCCAAGAAGGGGAAGGTGGAAGCTACAAGGTCGCCTGGGACCTGGAATTTGCAAAACGTGACTTCTGCTGCATTCAGTGAGCCAAAGCAAGTCACCCAGCTAGACCAGATTTAAGAGCAAAGAGAGGTAGAAACTAGACCTCATCTTTGGATGAGGAGCTCCAAAGTCATGCTGTAAAAGCAGCATGGAGAGCCGGGCGCGGTGACGTGAGCCTGTAATCCCAGCACTTGGGAGGCTGAGGCAGGAGGATCTTGAGTTCAAAGCCAGCCTCAGCAATGGCGAGGCACTTAACAACTCAGTGAGACCCTGTCTCTAATAAAATACAAAAGAGGGCTGGGGATGTGGCCCAGTGGTTGAGTGCCCCCGAGTTCAATCCCTGGTATAAAAAAAAAAAAAAAAAAAAAAAGCAGCATGGACACAGAGAGGTGGGATTCATTGGGAACCATACCCTTGACAAACTATCATGGACCTTTTCCAAACAAACTGCCTAGATCTCCTGGGGTGAAGCCTACCCCCATTCTGGAATGTTAGGATCTTATAACCTCAAGGCTTATTCTCTTTTTGTTCATTCTAAATCAGTCCTGTAATAACTAAGCCCTGCCCACATAAATAGAACTCCCAGTTAAAAGAGAGACCAAGTAGAGAGACCATATAGAGGAAATCAGCATCAATGAGTTTAAAAAATCTATGCAGGCTCTTTTTTTTTTTTTGTCTTTCTACTGGGGATTGAATCCAGAGGCACTTAAGCACTGAGCTACATCCCCTGCCCTTCTTATTTAGACACAGGGTCTTGCTAATTATCTAAGTTGCTGAGGCTGGCTTTAAACTCACAATCCTCATGCCTCAGCCTCCCAAGCTGCTGGGATTACAGGCGTGCGCTACAGCGCCCAACTATTATATTACATTTATGAGAGAAAAGCACGAGAAAAATCTTTGAAAGTATAATGGCAGATATAAATAATTCAATAGAGAGGGGAAAAGAATAGAGGAAATCTTCCAGAAAATGGAACAAAACCAAAGAAATAGAAAAGAGAATGAACACTGAAAACCATCCTAGGAGTAGTGACATCCAAATAATAGGAGAGTGAAGAGATAATGTGGAAACCAAATAAAGGAGACGATTAAATGCAGAACACAACACTTCCTACAAAGACCGAAGTCCTTACTTTGAATCTTCTGAGTGCCTGGTGTAATATTTTTTCCTAAAAGGAGACTATAGGTGCCAAAATGAAACTTAGGAACATATGGATTAAGAGAGGTTCAACTTGCCGGGCGCGGTGGCGCACACCTGTAATCCCAGCACTTTGGGAGGCTGAGGCAGGAGGATCACGAGTTCATAAGCCAGCCTCAGCAATGGCAAGGCACTTAGCAACTCAGTGAGACCCTGTCTCTAAATAAAAATACCAAAAAGGGGCTGGGGGTGCGACCCAGTGGTCGAGTGCCCCTGAGTTCAATCCCTGGTACCAAAAAAAAAAAAAAAAAAAAAAGAGAGAGAGAGAGAGAGGCTCAACTCTAAAAGCTTCCAGAAAGATCAGAAACAATAGGTCACCAATAAGGAGCAAGAATTATACTAGTATCAAACTTATCATGAGACTTGAAATGTCTTAGAAGTTTAGCCTCCTATAGTTCCTATAGAAGGAAGATATGATACAAAGGAAACACTGGCTCTCCCCAGGGAGTGCTATGAGACTCCAGGCACAAGCTCCTTTATTTTTTTTTTGGGGGGGGGGGGGCAGTAACTGAGGATTGAACTCAGGGGCACTCTGTCTCTGAGCCACATCCCCAGTCCTATTTTGTATTTTATTTAGAGACAGGGTCTCACTGAGCTGCTTAGTGCCTTGCTTTTGCTGAGGATGGCTTTGAACTCTTGATCCTCCTGCCTTAGCCTCTGGAGCTGCTGGGATTACATGTGTGCGCCACTGCGCCCAGCAGGGCATCAGCTCTTCAAGCAGCCCGAAGACATTAGCTCAAGACCCCAGAGAGCTCCCACAAGAATGCTTTCAAGGGCTGGGGTTGGGCTCAGCGGTAGGGCACTTGCCTGGCATTTGTGAGGCACTGGGTTCGAGTCTCAGCACCACATATAAATAAATAAAATAAAGGTCTATCAACAACTAAAAAAACAATTTTAAAAAAAAGGGAATGCTTTCTAGAAGCATGGAGTAACTTCCGTGTGGGGGAAAAGGTACACTCATACACTCAACAGGGGAAAAAAAGAATAAGAAGCTAAATGATATTAGTCATGTAGTGAAGAAAGCATGTGTTTCTTCTCTCAACAGCCAAAAAAAAAAAAAAAAAAAAAAGCCAATTAGAAACACCACAAAAATAAATAAATAAATGTACAAGAAATATGAAGCAAAGAAAAATGGAGCATAATCTTGATAAATTGATAACTTAAGTATAGTACCCTGATGGCATTAATGGCGGCCCTGTGTCCACACTCTTTGGTAGACTCCCCACCAACACCTCAATTGGATTTGGCTGTGAGACTTGTTTCAGCCAATAGCACAGTGGCAAATTATGCAAGAAGAAAACATGAAAAGATGCTTGCAAAACTTCTACTCTTTCTCAAAGCTTTGCTACCCCCATGAGAACAAACCTTGGTTAACATGTTAGAAGGAGCTGAGCAAGGTGGCGCACGCCTGTAATCCCACTGGCTCAGGAGGCTGAGGAAGGAGAATCGTGAGTTCAAAGCCAGCCTCAGCAATGGCGAGGCACTAACCAACTCAGTGAGACCCTGTCTCTAATAAAATACAAAATAGGTCTGGGGATGTAACTCAGTGGTTGAGTGCCCCTAAATTCAATCCCGGTACCCCTCTCCCCCCCCCCCCCCCCCCCCCCCCCCCACACACACAAATCTAGAAGGATATGAAAAACAACAGAGGAAAACTAAGCCAGTTACCACAAGACAATCTGAGACTGGCCAGTCTTCAGCAGAGTCCAGTAGACATGGGAGTAGACCTGGAGCTCAGTCACACTCAGAGCCACAGAACTACTCAGCTGGCCCTAGACTGGGGGGTGATAACATATTTGGGGGTGATTTGTTACCTTACAATAGCTGACTGATGCAGAAATAGAGAATATTTTATTTGAATGCTAAAAATATTCTTCTTTGCCAGGTGTGGTGGTGAATGCCTATAATCCCAGCACTTGGGAGGCTGAGGCAGGAGGATCGCGAGTTCAAAGCCAGCCTCAGCAATGGCGAGGCACTTAGCAACTCAGTGAGACCCTGTCTCTAATAAAATACAAAAAAGGGCTGGGGATGTGGTTGAGTGCCCCTGAGTTCAATCCCTGGTACCCCCACCCCCCAAAAAAATTTCTTCTTTAAGTGATAAAGAGACATTTGTCCTGATGTCAAGGAAATGTAGTTTTGGTATTCCACTTGAGTCCAGTCAGGAGCAATATTTATATCATTGTCATAATGTGGACTCTGTTTTTTGAATTTCAACATTAAGGAATAAGTTAGAAACAAATCCCAGGCCAGGCATGATGATGCACACCTGTAACCCCAGCTACTCAGGAGGCTGAGGCGGGAGGATCACAAGTTCGAGAACAGCCTGGGAAACTTAGCAAGACCCTGTTGGGGATGTAGTTCAGTGGTAGAGTGCCCCTGGCTTCAATCACTAGTACCAAAAAAAAAAAAAAAAAAAAAAAAAATTAAGTACCCAGAAGGCTTCATTATGGTTACAAAACAGAATGTAAGTATTATCAACCTAAGAAATGAAAAACAAACAAACAAAACAAATAACCCAATCAGTAAATGGGCTAAGGAACTGAATAGACACTTCACAGAAGAAGAAATACAACTGATCAACAAATATATGAAAAAGTGTTCAACATCTCTAGCAATTAGAGAAATGCAAATAAAAACTACTCTAAGATTTCATCTCACTCCTGTCAGAATGGCAGTCATCAAGAATACAGGCAACAATAAATGTTGGCAAAGATGTGGAGGAAAAGGTATACTCATACATTGCTGGTGGCATTGCAAATTGGTGTAACCACTACGGAAAGCAGTATGGAGATTCCTCAGAAAACTAGGAATGGAACCACCATTTGACCCAGCTATCCCACTCCTTGGTTTATACCCAAAGGACTTAAAATCAGCATACTTATTGACACAGACACATCAATGTTTATAGCAACTCAATTTCTAATAGCTAGACTATGGAACCAACCTAGGCGAACCAACCTAGGTGTCCCTCAATAGATGAATGGATAAAGAAAATGTGGTATATATACTCAATGGAATATTACTCAGCTTTAAAAAAAAGGGTGAAATTATGGCATTTGCCAGTAAATGGTTGGAGTTGGAGAATATCATGCTAAACGAAATAAGCCAATCCCACAAAACCAAAGGCTAAATGTTTTCTCTAATATGTGAATGCTAATTCACAATAAGGCTGGGGGGTGGGCACTAGTGAAAAATAACATTACCTTAGATTAGGTAGAGGGAAGTGAAGGGAGGGAAGGGAGGGGATGTGGGGATGGGAAAGATAGCGGAATGAAACAGACATTATTACTGTATGTATACATGTGACTACAAGACCAGTATGATTCTGCAACATGTACACTTAGAAAAATGAGAAATTAGGTCCCATCTATGTATGATATAGCACAGTGCATAAATGCATTCTACTGTCATGTATAACTAATTAAAACAAATTAAATTTTTTTTAAAAAAAGTCAAAGGACAGCTGAGAAAACTTGAAAGGAGAGCAGGGGGCTTGAGAAAAGGGGGAAGTAGGCTTAGCAGCACTGTGTGTTCATCTTAGTGGTGGGATCAGGAGCTATCCTCAGAAGTTGATGGAACAAGCAGAGATAAGTAAATGATTGAAGGCTGAAAGGTAACCAACCAGAGCAGGGAGGAGATAGAAAAGCTGAACCAGGGCTGGGGCTGTAGCTTAGTGGCAGAGCGCTTGCCTAGCATGCACGAGGCACTGGGTTCGATCCTCAGCACCACATAAAAATAAAACAAATAAAAAATAAGGGCATCCTGTCCATCTACAACTACAAAAAAATAATAATAATAAAAATAAAAAAGCTGAACCAAATGAACAGAGGCTCCCTGTGTTCCATACCTCGAGCATGAGAAGTTGATTCTTTTTTTTTTTCTTTTTTTTTTAATTGAGACACGGAATATACGCAATGATGTGCATGCATTGCATAATTTTAAGTAAACAGCTTGATGAATTTTTACATGTGTGTATGTCAGTGCAACTATCACCCAGATTGAGATGTAGAACGTTGCCAGCACCCCAAAAATTTCCCTCATGCTTCTTTCCCATCAATCTACTTCTTCTTAGAAGTAGCTTCTGTTCTGAGTTCTAGCATCATCCACCCATTTTGTCTGTCCTTGATCTTCAGATAAGTGAAATTTAAAAGTATGTACTAGAGAGCTTGTTTGGAGGTTCTAGCAGGGGAGCGCAGCTACTCCTATGCCCTTGACCGAAGAACGGTCCTCCTCTATCGGGGAAGGTCGTCCTCTTCGACCGAAAAGTATGTACTAGAGAGGGACATTATTACCCTATGTACATGTATGATTGCACAAATGATGTAACTCTGTCTGCAATTTGTATAACCAGAGAAATGAAAAGTTGTGCTCCATTTGTGTACAATGAGTTGAAATGCATACTATTAGAACAAATTTTTAAAAGTATGTAGTAGTGTATTTGTCTTCTTTCACCCAATATAATGAAATTCATTTACATTGCTGCACATCTCTGTAGTTAATTTTTTGTTTATTCTCGTTGTACCCAGGATTGAACCCTGGGGCGCTCTATCACCAAGCTACACCCTCAGCTCTTTAAAAAAAAAAAAAAAAAAAAAAAAAAACAGGGGCTGGGGTTGTGGCTCAGCGGCAGAGCGCTCGCCTCGCACGTGCGCGGCCCGGGTTCGATCCTCAGCACCACGTAAACATAAAATGCATTGCATTGTGCCGGGGCGCGGTGGCGCACGCCTGTAATCCCAGCACTTTGGGAGGCTGAGGCAGGAGGATTGCGAGTTCAAAGCCAGCCTCAGCAATGGCGAGGCACTTAGCAACTCAGTGAGACCCTGTCTCTAATAAAATACAAAAAAAGGGCTGGGGATGTAGCCCAGTGGTCAAGTGCCCCTGAGTTCAATCCCCGGTACCACAAAAAAAAAAAAAAAAAAAAAAAAAAAAAAAAAAAAATGCATTGCATTGTGTACAACTAAAATAAATAAATAAATATTAAAAAAAAAAAAAAAAAAACAGATTCTCTCTAAATTACCCAGGCTGGCCTTGAACTTACAATCCTCCTGCCCCAGCCTCCCAAATAGCTAGATTTATAAGTATGCACCACTGCATCCAGCAGTTCATGCTTTCTTTTTTTTTTTTAATCAATGTAATATCCCAAATTTTTCTTCCATATTTTTATAGGTGCATTATAAGTAGTTCATTTTGTTATTGCAGTGTGATTTTCCATTATGTGACTATATCAGAGTTTATTCAATTTTCTGTTGATGAACATTTGAGTTGTTCCTGGTTTGGGACTATTATGAATGAAACTGCTATGGACTTTCCTGTACTTATCTATCTTGTTTATTGGTGTAAAGCTCTTTTTTTTTTTTTTTTTTTTCCTGGTGATATTGGGGATTGAACCCAGGAGCACTCTACCACTGAGCTACATCCCCAGGCCTTTTATTTTGTTTTGAGACAAGTTTTCACTAAGTTGCCCAGGCTGGAGTGAACTTGAATTCTCTGACCTTAGCCACCCAAGTCACTGAGATTACAAGTGTGCACCACCATGACCAGCATGAAGCTCATTCTTTTTTTTTTTTTTAATATTTATTTAGTTGTACACAATGCCTTTATTTTTACATGAAGGAGCCCTAATCAAGGAGATAGTTATTGCAGTTAGCTGAGAGCCATAAAAGATGTTCTAGTTTCCACCTGATATTAGTACATTATTCAAAGAATCTTTGTATGCCCGTGAACACTGTGTGACACACCTGTAAGCTCAAGCTGTAAGCACTTGTCCTTGTTAAAGCTAAATGTATATAACCGGGTGAGGTTGGTTAGTGGGAATTGGAAGGAGAAAAAGAAAGTTGCTGGTTGAAAGGAGTCAGGCTGGTTAGAGTTCGAGAGGTTGCTCAAGCCGGAGAGAGAAGAAAAATAAAAGACCTTTTTCATTTTCATCCTGCCTCAGCTTCAGGCATCTACATTTACATGGTGCTGAGGATCGAACCCGGGCAGCGCACGTGCTTGGCGAGCGCTCTACCACAGAGCCACAACCCCAGCCCCCAAGCTCACTCTTAACTCAGGTCTTTTTTACCTGCTGTTTCCTCTGCTTGGACCATGTTATCTCCAGATCCTTGTATGGCCGGCTCCTTTTCACCACTGGGGTCTCAGCTGTTAGACGGTGGCTGAGGGGAACAGAATGGGGCTGGAGCACTTGGGGACTGGCTGGGAACCTCTCTCTCCTTATAGTTTCAGGGGCTCCCGTGTGGTTTGTTTGGGTGTTAGTTTGAGCTTCCTCACAGCACGGCAGCTTCAGGGCAGCTGGACCATTTACATGGCCACTGAACGTTTCAAGAGCAAATATTCCAGCAACCAAGGAAAACTCCGTTGCCTTTTGTGGCCTGGCCTTGGAATTCATACAGCATTGCTTCTACCGTGTTCTACTGGCTACGAGTAAATCATTAAACCACCCAAATACAAGGGTAAGGAAAATAAGCTCCATGTCTTTTTTTTCTTTTTTTTTTTTTTTTTTTTTTTTTTTTTTTTTATGGTGCTGGGGATCAAACCCAGGGCCTTGTCATGCGAGGCAAGTTCTCTACCAGCTGAGCTCTATCCCCAGCCCTAAGCTCCAAGTCTTGATAAGCAAGTGGCAATATTCTAGACAAGCACATGAGATGCTGTTACAGCCAATTTGGGGCTGATGCACTCCATTGTTCTGTCCTAAACACTACTTTATTTTCTTCACAGTACTTCTTATTATTGGACATTATCTTATTTATTTCTTTGTTTTTGACCAGTCATCTTCCTTTACTAGAGTATATGCTCTAAAATGGCAGGAACTCTTCTTATTCTCTACCTTTTCACTAGTACCCAGATAGTGCCTGCGCATTGTAGGTGTTAAACACATTTTTGAATAAATAATAAGAATTTTGTAGCAGAGAATCAATAGATGCCTCAGGATTATAAAACAAGTAATGGAGGGCTGGAGTTGTGGCTCAGTAGTAGAGTGCTTGCCTGGCATGTGTGAGGCCCTGGGTTCGATCCTCAGCACTGCATTTAAATAAATAAAATAAAATATCCATTGACAAGTAATGGAAGTATAAGCACATTTTTAGAGGTGTGGACTTAACTAAAAAAAAGAACTAAAACCAGAAATAGTTGAAAGTGGTTACCTATAGAGTACAAGATGGGGAGAGGAAAAGTGGACAGAGGATTAGAGATTTTCTGTGCCACTTGTTCACATGAGATTTTTTAAATTCTATGCAGTTTTATTTCAATATTAAAATTTTGAAAAATTAAAAAGGTCATTGTAGAGCTGGGTGTGGTGGCACATGCCTGTAATCCCAGCAGCTCAGGAGGCTGAGGCAGGAGGATCGTAAGTTCAAAGCCAGTCTCAGCAAAAGAAAGGCACTAGGCAACTCAGTGAGACCCTGTCTATAAATAAAATACAAAATAGGGCTGGGAATGTGGCTCAATGGTCGGGTGCCCCTGAGTTCAATCCCTGGTACAAAAAAAAAAAAAAAAAAAACCTCGCAGAGAATACAAAACTAACAAAACATTATTTGTAATCCCACCACCTAGAGGTTGCCACTGGAAGCATCTTTAAAGCAGGTCGTTTTGTATCTGTCCTTTTCCATTTCTTTATATTAATTATACTATAAAGATTTGCTCTGGGCCAGAAATGCTGCCTGGCAAAGGTATTTTCCCAAGATTTAAAATTCTGTTATTTTCCATCTACCCTACTTAGAGGTCTGCATACTTACTCTTTTTTTTTTTTTTAATATTTATTTATTTACTTTAGTTGTATACGATGCAATGCATTTATGTTTACGTGGTGCTGAGGATCGAACCCGGGCCACGCACGTGCGAGGCGAGCGCTCTACTGCTGAGCCACAACCCCAGCCCCTGCATACTTACTCTTTTTCTTTTCTTCTTTCTACCCTTATCGTCCACCCCAAACAATCCTCTTTAACCCACTCTGACCCCCACTTTCTTTCTCCCCTGTTCAGGGACTTTATGAACTCATCATTTATTCTTTTTCCTCAGCCACAGAACATCAGTGTATGGGGGTTTTGTTGTTCTTTTTTTAGCTGTTAGTGCATCACCAAAACTTGATAGGTTAAAACTAAAACCATCAATTTATTATTTTCAACAATTCCATGGGCAGGAATGTGAACTGGATATAGGTCCCTAATCTCCATTCCAAGTGATGTCTGCTGGAGTGTAATGTCCAGCATATCTGATGCCTTAGAATGACTGCAAAGGGTGAGACTGATTACACTGGGGTCGTGTGTCTAGGGCTTCAGCCTAAGTTGTCAATCAGGTGCCGGGTCTGTGTGGTTTCAGAGAGTTTCCCTCTCTGTGAGGTCCTTCTGATGGAATAGTCTGCCTTCTTGCAAAGTAGCTCTGGAAGGGCTAGGGATGTAGCTCAGTGATAGAGCCCTTGCCTAGTATGTGCAAGGTCCTGAGTTCGATATTCAATACCACAAAAAACAAAACCCACATGCAAAGCAGCTCTGGGCTCCCAGTTAGACCTGGCATTCAAGGGCATTTCTTGAAAGTCACAGGGCTAGAGTAGATTCAGGGGAAGGAACACAAGGGCATGAGCACCAGGAGGGGCAGGTCACTGGGAGCCACCATTGTAACAAAACTCCCCTGCACCAGGCAGAAGTGAATTCAAATCCTTTCTTCTTGGTTTACTGGCTATATGGCCTTGGCTTAATTTCCTAACTTCTCTGGACCACTATTTCCTTGCTTATCTGTAAGATTAGTAGGATGTAATTCCTTCCAGGTAGGATCATTCTGTACTTCGAATTGTAAGTACAATTACATGCACCACTGCTTCATGGAGTTTCATAGAAAGTACTCAAACACTAGAAAGACATGTAAACTGTAAACCTAACAGAAGTAAGCTTCTGGCAACCTGAAGGAATCTTCAGGAGGACTTTATTTATTTAGCTATTGTGTGTGTGTGTGTGTAGTGAATTCTTGTTATTTATTCAAAATGTGTTTAACACCTACAATGTGCAGGCACTATTCAGTATATATTTAAAAAGATCACTGTAGAGCTGGGTGTGGTGGTACACACCTGTAATCCCAGTGGCTCAAGAAGCCGAAGCAGGAGGATCTCAAGTTCAAAGCCAGCCTCAGCAAAAGCAAGGCACTAAGCAACTCAGTAAGACCCTATCTCTAAATAAAATACAAAATAGGGCTGGGAATGTGGCTCAGTGGTTGGGTGCTCCTGAGTTCAATCCTTGGTACAAAACAACAACAACAAAAAAAAAACCTCATTGTAGAAAATATAGGAAAACTGGAAGAGAATACAAAACTAACAAAACATTATTTGTAATCCCACCACTGGGATTACAAATATATATATTTTACAGTACTAGAGATTGAACCCAGGGCTTCACATATGCTAAACAAGCATTCTACTACTTAGCTACATCCTCAGTCCTTTTTTTTTTTGGAGGGGGGGGGCGGATTAGACTTCCAAGGAACCAGAATTTGGACCCAAAGACATTTTTGTATTTATTTATTTATTCTACAGTAGAATACATTTTGACATATTGTACACAAATGGAGCACAACTTCTCAATCCTCTGGCTGTACATGGTGCAGAGTCACTCCAGCAGTGTGATCATACATGTATATAGGGTAATAATGTCTGTCTCTTTCTACCTTCCTTCCCATTCCACAACCTCACCCTTCCCCTCACCCCCCTCTACACGAACCAAAGTTCCTTCATTCTTCCCTATCCCCGCCTCCTCCACTGCTGCCCCACTATGGATCAGCATCCGCTTATCAGAGACAACTTTGGGCTTTTATTTTGGGGAGATGGGCTTATTTCCCTTAGCATGATATTCTCAAATTCCATCCATTTACCTGCAAATGTCATAATCTCATTCTTCTTTAAGGCTGAGTAATATTCCATTGTGTATATGTACTACATTTTCTTTATCCGTGTTGAAGGGCATCTAGGTTGGTTCCATAGATTAGCTATTGTGAATTGAGCTGGTATCAACATTGATGTGGCTGCATCACTGTAGTATGCTGATTTTAAGTCCCAAAGGTATTTAAATCTGAAGGAAAAGACCCCCATAAATTGCAATACCAGTGGAAAAGAATTGATATTGTTGATATAGTTGTTTGGTTGTGGGCATGCAGAATTTCTTCCTTTTTTTCCACCCCCTCCATTGTGGCTTTTTTTTTTTTCTTTGCTTTACCAACCTCTGGGTTTGATTTTAAGTTTACTCTTTCTCTTCTTACCGCTCACTGCATAGTTTCCTCTCCTAGCAATTTTTTATTCTCTCCAAAAACTCGGAGCTTCAAGAAACCCTCCCCATGCTCATCCAGCTTCCCCTTGTGAAAATTCTTTGTACAAAATGGAATCGGGAGCTGGGGCTGGGGCTCAGTGGTAGGGCGCTTACCTAGCATGTGTGAGGCCCTGGGTTTGATCCTCAGTATCACATAAAAATACATAAAGGTATTGTGTCTATCTACAACTAAAAAATTAAAACAAAACAAAACAAAATGGACTCGGACCTGTCACAGCCCACTAGAGCGGGGTCAAGGGACTGTGGGAAAGATGGGGAAACACTCAGGTCTCGGATGCCTGCTCCAGGAATTCTCTCATAGAACCAACCCAAAAACATAGCCTGCCCTATCTTTAAGACTATTTTAAGAATGGGATCCTAATTAGGATAAGTTATACTCCATGTATGTATAGATGTCAAAATACACTCTACTGTCATGTATATCTAAAAAGAACAAATTTTTTTAAAAGACTATTTTTACTTAGGAACTGATGACAGAAATGCCAAGTCTGACCTCAAGACTGACATTGTATTGTCATGACACCAGTCAGGGCTTGCCAGATCCCTCAAGCAACAGAAGTGCCAGTTAAGGGCTGGGGCTATAGCTCAGTGGCAGAGCACTTGCCTAGCACACGTGAGGCACTGGGTTTGATCCTCAGCACTGCACAAAAATAACAAATAAAATAAAGGCATGTAGTCCATCTACAACTAAAGAAAAAAAAATTTTTTTTAAAGTGGCAGCCGAGCTTTCATTCCTAACAACTTGTGTGGACTTCTCTGTCATGATAAAGCCCTCAACCTCTCCTTTGCTCTCCCCATATCCCAGAGGCCAACCTGGCCTGTCCATTTGTGTCCTGGATTGCAATCCTAGTCTTTGTTCCCAAATAAAAGTTCCTTTGTTGGAGACGCCTGTGTACATTTTTTTGTTTGACTTTGACACTCTCTAGAAATCTCCCAAAGCCTCATTCCCATAACTGGTTACCTCTTAAGGCAGAAAAAAAAACAGAACTCACACTCCATAGGAGGTCCTCAGAACTGTGCCCTTCTTCCTGACCTCCTGCCTGGTCACTTCCACTATTAGGCCCCTCCTCACAGACTGTTTGAGGCTCCCTGAACTAAAGAGATTTGTGAGTAAGTGACCTTTAACCCAATGAGAATCCTCCACCCACAATCTGGGCTAATCTTCTTAGGTGTTAATATTTAGCATTACCTTGTACTACTCAGCTACCTATAAGGGCAGCTTCCCAACCCTTCTCAGTAAAACCTTTTAAAATGCTTCCTTCCTTCTTCTCCCTGCTTTTTGTCTCTGTTGTTGTTTTGAGCTGGGGTTTCACTACGTTGCCCAGACTGACCTTGAACTCCTGGGTTTAAGTGATCCTTCTGCCTCAGCCTCCCACATAACCAGGGCTATAGTACACACCATTGAGCCTGGCTCCCCTACTCTTTTAATGGGAATTTCTGGTCTAGCAAAGGGCTGGTAGAGATGACTATTCCTTTGAAAACCAAGGTTTTGATGACAGACACAGGAATTATTTCTGAGTTGCTATCAACCAGAGAATAATATGCACATTATTAAAAATCTGTAATAAATGTATCAGTGAAGAAAGTGATCAGTGCTTTTTAAGCTTGGAAGAGCAGATTCTGGTTCTATAGGTCCAGGGTGGTATCTCAGCTTCTACATGTTTATGGAAGCTCCCAGGAGGCATTGCTGCTATTGCTGCTGCTACTGCTGGTGTAGGAACCATGGTCAATGTGTTAGTTATGGTTTTCCAGAGAAACAGAACCAATAGGACATGGACACACACACACACACCTGCCCAAGTTATTATATAGTTGTACATGGATATTTACTATGGAAATTGGCTCACAAATTATGAAAACCAAAAAGCCCCACAATCTTCTGTTGTCAGAAAAGGCTGATGATATAATTCAGCCTGAGCCTGAAGCCCCCAAAACCAGGCACTCTGATGTCTGAGGACAGGAAATGGATGACTCAGCTCAAGAAGAGAGAGAATTTGTCTTTCTTCTGCCTTTCTATCCAGATCCTCGATGGGTTGGATAACGCCCGCCAACGTTTGTGGGGTGGGTCTTCTTCATTTGATTTGCTGACTCAAATGTTAATAAATGCTCTGGAAACACCCTCCCAAACATACTCAGAAATAGTGTTTCATCAGCCGTCAGGACATCCCTTAGCGCAGTCAAGTGAACACACAAAAATTAACTGTCACACTTGGCAAGGAAATGCTACTAAGTAGTATGGGAAGGAAGTACAGGCGAAGGACATCTTCCTGCAGCTCGGAGCCAGCAAACATCTCTGTTTTTCCAGGCATCCCTGAACAGTCAAGAGCCTGGGTGTGGGGTCAGACAGAGCTGTGTTCAACCCTGCTTTCCACTCACTGTGTGGTCTCCGCCAAGTCATTTAACTTCTCTGTGACCCAGTTTCCACATGTAAAAAAGGGGGTGGAGATAATATCTGCTTCACTGAACTGTCAAGGAGATTTTATGCCACCGTGAGTCTGATGGCTTAGCAGAGTAACTGGTACAGAAGTTGGCCTCTAAAAGCAGCGCAGGGTCTTGCTCTTGCGGGGACGGAATCCAGAGACTAAGCACACTAAGCAAGATTCAGCTATGCAGGGGCCTGCTGTCTTCAGCTTTTCCATACTCCCAGTGAGGATGTGGCTCCGTTTTATTTAAATTTAATTAATTTATTTAAATTAAAATCAGGTCCAGATTTAATAAACAGCCATGTCCGTGGATGTGCTCCCTGTGTTCTCTGATTGAACGGGCACACTCGCGTCACCCTGGGGCAAAATGAGGTCATGCATCAGAAGCTTGAAGAGAAAGCTTCTTTCTCATTCCCTGTCACACCCTCTGATGTTGAGGTGTATTTTCACCAATTTTGTTTTCTGTTTTTAAGTTCATGTGAGACCGTTGTCACAGATTCTTCTCAAATAGCAGAAAAACGTTTCAGAGTTCTTATGAATTTTCTTCTCCTATACACATACACATGCCTTTTCTTTGGGTCCCTATACTCCCTTCCTAAGTTTCTGGCTTTTTCAGACCTCCTAATTAAACTGCAATACCTGCACATCTTTAAAAGGATTTATTCTGGGCCAGGAATCGTGGTGCATGCCTGTAATCCCAGCAACTCTGGAAGCTGAGGCAAGAGGATCACAAGTTCCATGCCAGCCTGGGCAACTTAGCAAGACCCTGTCTCAAAATAAAATAAAAAGAGCTGGGGATGTAATTCAGTGGTACAATTCCCCTGGGTTCAATCCCCCAAACCACAAATTAATTAATTAATTAAGCGTAAACACTGTTTGCTGAAACTTTTAAACCACTTCAAAAACAAAACAAGCCGGGCGCGGTGGCACACGCCTGTAATCCCAGCACTTTGGGAGGCTGAGGAAGGAGGATCGCGAGTTCAAAGCCAGCCTCAGCAATGGCGAGGCACTTAGTAACTCAGTGAGACCCTGTCTCTAATAAAATACAAAAAAGGGCTGGGGATGTGGCCCAGTGGTCGAGTGCCCCTGAGTTCAATCCCCGGTACCAAAAAAAAAAAAACTAAAGGGCTGGGGATATAGCTCAGTTGGTAGAGCTATATGCATGCACAAGCCCTGGGTTCGATCCCCAGCACCACAAAAAAAAAAAAAAAAAAAAAAACCCTAGAGCTGGGTACAGGTGGCACACACCTATAATCCCAGTGGCTCCAGAGGCTGAGGATCATGAGTTCAAAGCCAGCCTCAGCAAAAGTGAGGCGCTAAGTAACTCAGTGAGACCCTGTCTCTAAATAAAATACAAAATAGGGCTGGGGATGTGGCTCAGTGACCTAGTGGCCCTGAGTTCAATCCATTGTACCCGCCCCCCCCCCAAAAAAAAAAAAAAAAAAAAAAAAAAACTACAGACAGCTTTGCAGACAAACAGAAGACAGGACTATCCAACCTTTTTCTCTGGGTTTCTTCTTGTTTTGATTCTTGCAGGTTACACCCACATGTTGTTTAAATTTTACTGATGATTCAGCAGAAGCTGCCACCAGTAAAACCAGTTGTTCTAATGGCTGAGAACACCCTTTCTGCTGGCCTGATTTTCTGTGATGATGGCAATAACTTGATTTCTGGAGGTAAAACTCAACTTTGTCTCTCAAGATGCTTGGGAAGAATTGTAGCAACAGCGTGTATGACTAACTCATTAACTTAGATCCTCAAATTAACTTTTTACTTATAAGACTGGTTTGTTTTAGTTGTGTAAAAAAGAACTATGTCTTGAGCAAAGTCCTCTTCGTTTTGTTTTGCAAAATGAAGCAAAATTCCTAAATTGCAATTGCTATAATTCATAACCTAAGAGACCCAAATTGGGGAGTGGGAAGTGCAGAGTATAGATAGCATTGTTAAGAAATAAAATAAATAAATGAAGTAATGACTATAGTGAAGGGGGAAATCAAAGCTGGTGCCCAAATTATTCATTTCACTAGCTCAGAATGTGTCTTCACCAAGCTGGTATGAATTTTAGAGGCATCCTAAATTCAATTTTGTTTGTTTTTGTTTTTTTTTAGGGTTTTGCTTACTCCTCTGTTTCATTTTTACCTTAAAGCTACTTAACACTAATTAGTATATTGAATGTTTTATATTTCTAAAACAAAGGTAGGCCATGAGGTAAGCTAGCTGGGGAGGAACTTTGATAAAGAAAAAATATAAACAGAAGCAGGAAAAGTGGAAGTTTGGTCTTTCTCCAGAGTCTACACACTTAGGCAACGTTGAAATTCAGCACAAGGGGGACAGAAAAGGAAGACATAATTTCACTGGATTCTTGGAGGCCCTCGCTCTCAACTGAAAGCTCCCAGGCAGTTCTCCAAATTCCAAGTTTTTATGATCCCTTAGATCCATTTGTTAAAGGGCGTGAGTGTTAATTGTTAATGTCTGATTATTTAGCTTGTTTTCTTTAAGCCTTACCTATTTCCATGGGCATAAGATGAGTATCTGGCTGGGATATTATGGAAGAAGTTTCTGAACTGGTACAGAGTTCAGACAAGATTAACGACCCTCAGGTTTTCTCCTAATTTCAAGAATCAACAAAAGCCTTTGTTCTAGAATGTTCTTGGGTTGTTTTTTGTTTTGTTTTGTTTTAATTCCACACCCTTTGGCATTCCAGTTCAGAGGACAGCCCTGGGTGTGTCTAATAATCTGAGTTCCTTTCATTTTATCAACTTTTAACAAAAGCTACTAGGCTCAGGCCAAAGGGGTGCTTTGATATGAACAATGCTTCTCAGGAAAAGAAGTGGCCAAATTTTTATCCTACTATTGAGTGCAAGTTCTCAGTCCTTCCCTAATGTTCCCTGGAATTGTGATTTAATATGACTAGTCACACCAGAACGGAACACATGCTTCTACTTGCAAGATTATTAAGTACATTACACAGTTTCATTATTGTCTTCCTGAGTCAACCTGCATGTACTAGTGTGTATGTGGATTGCCTTTCAAAGGGTTTAATAGACAAAAGTGTTAGAATACATGTAATTAAATTCACTTATTTTTACTTTAGCTTTTAATTATTTTAATGTATTTATCACAGAGTAACTAGAAAGTAAAGAATAAAACAATATCAGCACTTAATGTGGAAGGTTATTGTTATTGTTTTACGAGTAGAATTTTTTAGTTACATAAGTGAACTGGGTACAGCATCAATCAACAATTTCTCTAACAGGGATTCTTACTTTTTTTTTTTTTTTTTTTGGTACCGGGGATTGAACTCAGGGGCACTTGACCCCTGGGCCACATCCCCAGCCCTTTTTTGTATTTTATTAGAGACAGGGTCTCACTGAGTTGCTAAGTGCCTCGCCATTGCTGAGGCTGGCTTTGAACTCACGATCCTCCTGCCTCAGCCTCCCAAGTGCTGGGATTACAGGCATGCGCCACCGCGCCCGGCTGGGATTCTTACTTTTTGAAGTATTTACCTTTAGAAAAGTATCTGTTTCATAAAGAATGATTCCCAGGTCTGGGCTTGTGGCTCAGTGGTAGAGCACTTGCCTAGCATGTGTGAGGCACTGGGTTCAATTCTCAGCACCACATATAAATAAATAAAGGTCCCCCAACAACTAATAAAATGTTTTTTAAAAAAAAGAATGATTCCCATAAAAATTCTACTTGTTCTAGACTCCTCTTAGGCAATCCCAATAAGTATACCAGAAATTAATATAATTTTGATGTTCAACTTCTAAGAATTTAAAATGTCTCTAATTCTGGCCCTGAAACCAAATTACTCTGATGAAACAAATATCTTCAAAAAAATTCTCTTACACATTTTAAGATTAAAATAAAAAAACATGTACATGGTAAAAAGTGTTCAGAAAGAGATAAAATAAAGCATAAGAAACTTCCTCCACCCTCTCTCTCAGTCCTTCTCCCCAAAGGGAACTGAGTTTCTTCTCTGTACTTTCAGAATATGGGGAGCAGAGTCAGACAAGGTCCCTGACCTCAAGGGGACTACACCCTAGTGGAAGAGCCAATTATTAAGGAAGTGATCAGGGGCTAGGGTTGTGGCTCAGCGGTAGAGCGCTCGCCTAGCACGTGCGCGGCCCGGGTTCGATCCTCAGCACCACGTACAAATAAACACATCGTGTACAACTAAAGCAAATAAATAAATAAATAAAAAGGAAGTGATCAGACAAGCAATGATACCGTTGCAATGTGGCAACTGTCTACAGAGGAAATATTATGGTTTGGATTTTAAATGCTCCCACAAAGATCCATGTATTGAAGCTTGGACCCCAGCTGATGGCTCTGTTGGGAGGTGGTGGGATATTTAGGAGGTAGGGCCTAGTGGTAGGAAGTTAGGTCACTGGGGATGTGCCCTTAAAGGGGATAGTAGGACCCTGGTCCCTTCTTCTCTCTTTCAGCTTCCCAGCCACCATCAAGTAAACAAGATTGTTCCAACGTTTGCTCCTGCGTGCTGGGACCAAGCAATCATGAACCCCCTGAAACCATGAACCAAAATAAATCTTTCTTCATTATAAGTTGATTGTCTCAGGTGTTTTGTTACAGTGATAGAAAGCTGACTAACACAGGAAAGCTATAAGATGCTATGAGATCCTACAGCTAGGATACCTGACCAGCATATGAGGAGCCTAAAAAGGTTTCCAAATTTAAGTAACACTGGGGTTGAAAGCCAAAGGCAAGAGAAGAATAAAGTAGGTCAAGAGGAGTTGGTAGGGTGAACGATATTTCATGATGAAAATGGCATGTACAAAGGCCCTGTGGTGGGAGGTTGGCACATATGAAAGACTGAAAGAGAGATAAGAGATGCTGGGGAGAAATAAGGTGAAGAGGTAGATAGAGCCAGATCATGAAAAGATTTACAAAATTGTGCTTCTGAGAGCAACATCGTGACTGAATGATATTCAACATCCATTTTACCATTTAGCGTGACTATAGAGACTGGAAAACTAAAACTACATTCCCAGACACAATTGCAGCTAGGGAATTGGATGCAATCTAAGTGCAGGGAGTCAGATTCACTCACATGAGATCTGGAAGGTAAAGATGAGGCAAAGTCACATCTAACTGCTTCTGCGGTTTCTGCAGAGGAACATGGTCAGACGAATGACTAGAAAGTGCTTTGGTGTCCATAGATCCGATGGTCTAACAAGATGCGGGGGTATAATTTTAATTTATTTATTTTAACTATGCAGCTCTAGGAGGAGCAGCATCACTCTGGAGCCAAGAAGTGTGGCAGTAGCAACACCCTCGTACCTGGGCTGCTTCTAAGGTATGATTTGGAGCCCACAGGTCCAGTGGCAGCTCCCTGTTTCCCCCTGTGTGTTGGAGATAACTGTTCCCTTGGTAGATCAATCCTGTCATGTTCTGAGAGTCATTCCTGGAGGTGCAATCTAGAACCTATTCCCCGTGTCTCCTAATAGAGTAGTAAGCACTGGATTCCCTGTATTGAACCATAGTTTGCTTAAAAAAGCCATAGTTAGGGGCTGGGGTTGTGGCTCAGCGGTAGAGCGCTCGCCTAGCTCGTGCACGGCCCGGGTTCGATCCTCAGCACCATGTAAACATAAATGCATTGCATTGTGTACAACTAAAGCAAATAAATAAAATTTTTTTTTAAAAGCCATAGTTAAAAGTTTTCTAGCCGAGCGCGGTGGCTCACGCCTGTAATCCCAGCACTTTGGGAGGCTGAGGCAGGAGGATCGCGAGTTCAAAGCCAGCCTCAGCAATGGTGAGGCACTTAGCAACTCAGTGAGACCCTGTCTCTAATAAAATACAAAAAAGGGCTGCGGATGTGACCCAGTGGTCTAGTGCCCCTAAGTTCAATCCCTGGTACCACACACACACACACAAACACACAAAAAAAAGTTTTCTGATCTCACATTGCCCAGTCACATCCTTTACAGTAATCTCCCCCAACCCCCCTCCATGATCCAATCCATAATCACACACCCTAGTCTCTGCAACAATTCCTCAGATCCTTTTCTTTTTTTTTTTTTTTTTTTTTTTTTTTTTGTGGTTACCAGGGATTGAACTCAGGGGCATTCGACCACTGGGCCACATCCCCAGCCCTTTTTTGTATTTTATTTAGAGACAGGGTCCCACTGAGTTGCTAAGTGCCTCGCCATTGCTGAGGCTGGCTCTGAACTTGGGATCCTCCTGCCTCAGCCTCCCAAAGTGCTGGGATTACAGGCGTGTGCCACTGCGCCCGGCTAGATCCTTTTCTTTTTAAACTATTTTATGACCTTAACATTTTTGAAATATACAGACCAGTAGTATTGTTCCTTGTCAAAAGGAACACAATCTTAATACAATCAATCTAGTTTCTTTATTTCCTCATTTTCAACCCCATATATGGACCTGAATTGTATGTAGTATGCCAGGTGCTCTTCTGTTTCCTCCACAGAGCTGTTTATTGAGGCAGCAAATATATAATGGGTGTCTAATCCATTCCAGGCACTGTGCTAGGTGCTGAAGACCGTGAACAAAACAGACAAAGAGTGCTCAGTTACAGATATTAATATAGGCACTTTAACCAAGAGTCTTTGAGCTACAAAAAAAATGAGAAGCTAGCCAGGTGTGGTGGCACACGCCTGTAATCCCAGTGGCTCAGGAGGCTGAGGCAGGAGGATCGCAAGTTCAAAGCCAGCCTCAGCAAAAGTGAGGCACTAAGCAACTCAGTAAGACCTTGTCTCTAAATAAAATACAAAATAGGGCTGGGGATGGGGCTCCGTGGTTGAGTGCCCCTGAATTCAATCCCCAGTACCCCCCACACACACATAATGAGAAGCTACTCTAGCAAATATAAGCAAAAATAGGAATTTATTGGAAAGCTACTACCAGAAGAGTTAAACACCCAAGCCCTGGATAGAGCAGGATCAGGCATTTGTGGACACTCTTCTTAGGGTGATGATGCCATTCTAGTGACTCAGCCTCAACAAGTCCAACTGCTGTGTCCCACAGTTCATGCCTAAAGTTAATGGGGAAGAGAACCTGATGAGCCTACTGAGATGAAGAAGCTATCCCTGCCTGGTCCAATTAACTATGGCCAGAATGGCAGGTTCCTGTGGCTCAAATATGGCTGAGGGAAGCCTGCCCCTATATATCCGTGTCTTCCCAGAAACTGTGCAATTTTGGTAGTGGGACCAGAGCAGATACTCCAGCTAATTTCTACATTATACAGTTCTAACACTTACATAGGTTCAGGGCTGATGCTAGAAATATTTAAAGGACTGGAGGTATAGCTCAGTGGCAGAATGCTTTCCTAGCATGGATGAGGCCCTAGGTTCAATCTCCAGCCCCACCAAAAAAAGAGAAAAACAATTTGCTGTGACTATTTAGAATAAATGATGACTGTATCCCAGGTACAGGCTCTAGGAGAACATTTGCTGGGCCAGGCATTAACACTTCTTTTTTTTTTTTTTTTTTTTTAGACAAAATCTTGCTCAGTTGCTTAGGCTAAGTTGCTGAGGCTGGCTTTGAACTTGTGAACCTCCTGCCTCAGCCTCCCAAACCCCTGGGATTACAGGCCTGTGCCACCATGCCTAGCTACATTAACCCTTTAGTTATTATATCATGAGGAGATTTGGGGAATCCCATAGAGAGGCTGAGAAGAGGTGGACTTTTGGGGAATTTTCCTATAAGCTCAGGCGCCCTAGAGGCAAACTCTCAGATGAACATTCATGCAGAAGTGGTATATTAAGGAAATGTTCCCAATAAAGTCTGTTAAAGTGAACAAAGCAGTCATGCAGGGGAAAGAAGTCAAGCCAGGATGCCACAATAAAGTTAGCCAAAGAAACAGAACCCATAAGATATATAGGTATAGATAGAGGCATAGAGAGAGAGATGGAGACAAGGAAGATTTATCTCAGGGGAATTGGTAAGTGCCGTTACAGAACCTGAGAAGTCTTATGATCTGCTATCTGTAAGCTGAGGACCAAGGACCTCCAGTAATGCAGTCCAAGTCCAAAGGCCTGAGAACCAGGAGGGCTGATGGTGCAATACAAGTCCAAGGGCAGAAGACCAATGTCCTCATTCAAACAGGCAGGCAGGAAGCAAAAGGGGGAAATTCCCTCTTCCTCTGTATCTTTTTTCTCTTCATACTCTCAAAAGGATTTGATGATTCCCCACCCACACCCTGGGGAGGGCCATTTGCTTTATTCAGCCTACAAATTCAAATGCTAGTCTTATCCAGAAACACTCTCATAGACACACACCAAATAATACCAAATATCTGGGCACCCCATGTCCTAGTCAAGTCAACACAGAGAGGAAACCGTCACAGATGCCATCTCAGACGAAGTCCCACAGATGTTAGCTGTAGCTTGATCCCACCGGGTGTTCTGGAGTACAAGCTATGCCACAGAGTTCTCTCCACCAGAGGGAAAGGAGTTAAGTCACCGTGTCTTAGCACCTGTTGGTCATTGTTGAAGGACTCCAGAGGACAGGGATAAAATCCCCAAGCACTTCTGTGCCTGTGGTTAGCAACTCCAGAGGCTAAAGGGCAGCCCTCCTCAGATGAGCTGCCAAACAGCTACACATGCTGGCTGCTGGAGGGGAAACTGACCAGAAGGTGGGGTGAGGAATGGAACCCTGACATCATCTGTGCCCATGGATTAGGGCAGTGGCTACTTACCAACTGGTTCATAAGTGTTTGAACATTTTAACAATCATTACAGCCAAACCAGTGTGTGACAGCTAGATGTCACATAATGGCACATGAATATGAGATATAAGGAGTGTGGCAACCAGAGAGCAAAACAGGCCAAACAGTGATCCAGTCTCTTTAACCAACTGACCGAAGGACGGTAAAAAGTCACAGCCAGCCAAGCGTGGTGGTGCCCACCTGTAATTCCAACAGATCGGGAGGCTGAGGCAGGAGGATCGTGAGTTCAAAGCCTGCCTCAGCAAAAGTGAGCACTAAGCAATTCAGTGAGAGCTTTTCTCTAAATAAAATATAAAATAGGGCTGGGGATGTGGCTTCGTGGTTGAGTGCCCCTGAGTTCAATCCCTGTACCAAAAAAAAAAAAAAAAAAAAAAGATCACAGCCATTCAAGGCATTAGCTTCCCTCACTATAGAACAAAGGGTTGGATGTAGATAATTTATTACATCTCCAATCTTCTGTAGATAGTTTCTCCTCTAATAACATTGAAAGTTATCTTCATCGTGTCAAGTTCATGCCTAGATTTTGATATTCAGAGGGAAATAATGCACATAGTGGACACTTTATTTCTTTGTTGTTTTTAGAATCTAGCCTTACTGAGCTGGGGTTGTAGCTCAGAGGTAGAGGGCTTGTCGAGCATGTGTGAGGTGAGGCACATATAAATAAATATATAAAATAAAGGTACATCAACAATAAAAAAAGAAGAAGAAGAAGAAGAATCTAGCCTCATCTTCCTATTCCCTGATCACCATTTAGGGAATAGAGATGCCCATATGTGGGGTCTAGGTGAAAAGTTGTGGCAGTTTCCCAAAGGGCCAGCGTCCTCCCTGATGAACCTCAGCAAAGGCAGATAGCCTAAACTATCTGTCCTATTGTTTGGAATTTGGAGTGAGAGACATCTGGTCGTGGAGGTGGTCAGGAGGCTGTTCCTCACAGGCCTTAGTGGATTGCTGGACACACTCTTCTGGGGTGTGGCCTCTCCTACAATTCCATCTGCCTGGAGCCCCACAGGCTGCATCTTTTCCATGCTTGGACATATGGACTTGATTTCCCTGACATCTTTCACCTACATTCCTTTTCTGTTTACTTCCCACTGTTTACAATTAAGAACTCTGATATAACCACAACAAGCTCACCCATAAATAATATATTGGATATATAATAACATATTTGATATTTTACAACTTCGTAACTTACATAGTAGGCTGCTTATAATGGCCCAGACATTAGATTCTACTATTTTCACTCCTATTTCATTGATTAGAATTGTTGACATCTCTCTCTCCATCTCCAGAGGGTAAATACCTTGGTGCCTAGCACTGTGGACTAGAGAAGACTCATGACTAACAGAAACAAGGTCAGGTGTTTTATATTTATTTATTTATTTATTTATTTATTTACTTTAGTTGTACACAATGCAATGCATTTATGTTTATGTGGTGCTGAGGACCGAACCCGGGCCGTGCACGTGCGAGGCTAGCGCTCTGCCCCTGAGCCACAACCCCAGCCCACAAGGTCAGGTTTTTGCATTAGGTTTTTACTAATGGAGTCATGAGTAAAAAGTAACATATCATGATTCAGCCAAAAAGAAAATAGAAAATCAGCATGCAGGGGCTGGGGTTGTAGCTCAGCGTCACAGCACTCCCCTAGCACGTGCGAGGCCCTGGGTTCAATCCTTAGCACTACACAAAATAAGTAAATGAAATAAAGGTATTGTGTCCAACCTAAAAAATAAATATTAATAAAAAAGAAAAAGAAAATCAGCATGCAATTTCTCTGTAATTCTGAGACTTTATGCACAAGATCCAAAATACATAACTGATTGTGCAAGAATTTTTAAACAAATATTGATAAAACACTCTTCCACGTACCTTTTCTTTGTCCAGTTCTTTAACTTTCTGACAATATTTTGTTTAATTATGTGCCGTGACTTTTTTTCTAAACATCAGACTGAGTTTCCCATCACTGTTGTTTTGAAATGTGGAATTTTCTTTCTTTTGCTTCTTGTAGATGGAGTATCTTAACAACCACAGGATCAGAAACTAAAGCAGCTAGAAATCAATGCCCTAAGTGGTATTCCATCCCTTCCTGTTCTCATCAGGATCCAATAAAAATATTCCCAAGCAAACGAAAACCTATTTGCTTTGAAGACATGCAGCAAAGATACTGTGAAAGTAAAAAAAAAAAAAAAAAAAAAAAAAGTGATATGAGTATTCCCAGCAAGGGAGAAGTTTCTGTTTATATTTCATTATGATTATAAAAGATGAATTCATTATTATCCTAGGACATATTGAGTCAGAAATTCAGGCAACTGATTATTCTGTAAAATCAAAATGATGGCATCCTTGGAGAGACAGTTGCCTGGTAACTCAGACCAGAAGGTGGTCTTTAGATTTCTCTGGGACCATGTGTGTCTATTTTGGGTTTTCTGTTGAGCTCATTTTCTTCCCTATGATCCAAAAACTGAACAATTTTTGGAGAAAATTTTTACTCAGGAGAAAGCTTTTTTCCTCCAGAAGATATTTTTATTAGGAAGTGCAGCTGTCTCCATGCAGTTGAATCACTCTATTTTCAGGGCTATTGCAGGAACGTAGAAGAAAGGGAGTAGGGGGAGAGCCCGCTGAGGGGAGATTTCAGATGGAGATGTATATTTTGAAACTGAAAGCCAGACACTGGCTTTCTAAGAAAAGAAACTGGCTCAGCATCTCACATAAGATCAAAGTACAGTCTACCCAGGTAAGAAGCTCTATGACAGCCGGATGTGGTGGCACATGCCTGAAATCCCAGAGGCTCAGGAGGCTGAGGCAGGAGGATCATGAGTTCAATGCCAGCCTCAGCAACAGTGAGGCACTAAGCAAATCAGTGAGACCCTGTCTCTAAATAAAATACAAAATAGGGCTGGGGATGTGGCTCAGTGGTCAAGTGCCCCTGAGTTCAATCCCCAGTACCAGAAGAAGAAGAAGAAGAAGAAGAAGAAGAAGAAGAAGAAGAAGAAGAAACTCTATGACTTCTTCTTCACTGGAGCAAGAAGAGCTGAGCACGTAGGCTCCTTCTCACCAGAATCAGAAGCCCTGAGTCTACACTCTCCTGAATTAGTTGTTTAGTCCCAGATGTTTTCTTTCCCCCCCCCCAAAAAAAAGTTAATTAGCTGCATCACTTCTGATTCTTTTGACTATAAGCAGGAGAACTTGAGTTTCTCTCAAGTTTCCTTATGCAAAAGAAGATTTACTGAAGGACTTGGGGCCTTTACAAAAGGCTAGCCAGCCAAACAACTTGGAAATGCATAGGAACCAAGGCTTTAGAAGTTAAGAGGCAGGGATTGGCTTTGCAGTGCTTGCCTGTAATCCCAGTTGCTCAGAGGCTGGGGCAGGAGGATCACAAAGTTGAGGTCAGCCTGGCCAATTTAGCAAGAAATAACATATAAAAAGGGGGCTGTGGAATGCAGGTGAGCAAGAGAGAAAGGAGAAGAGGCAGGAAGAAAAAAAAGATCCAGAAGAAGTCTGTGCTGAAATCAATGAATTTTAATGAACCATTCTTTGTATTACTCATGGAAGATTCATAATCCCAGGAGAGTGTCAGATTGGCTGAGATGAGGTAACATGCCTGGGCCTGCTCTACCTGGGCAGTAAGAGGAAGGATCTAATGCAAGCAGTCTCCAGGAACCCCTTCAGCTTCCATGATGAAAAGACAGGTACCTAGATTTACGGTCACATCAAGACTGTCTACAACGGACAGGGAAATGATTGCTCAAAACAGAATTCATGCTTCTGTTTTTCACTGATATGATTTTGAGTTACTGTCTTCATGGTTTTCAGAGACTAATTGTAATACTAATTGCTTTTGTGCTAATTGTTTACAAAAAAGTAATGCTTTGTTGTCTTGTTTATTGTTGTCTTAGTACAATCCTTGCCCTATGTCTGCCTTGTCCAGGTGACCTGCCATCTACCACTGTGGAGCTCTGGACTGCTCTGACGCCAAATATTCTTTTTTTTTTTTTTAATATTTATTTATTTGCTTTAGTTGTATACAATGTGTTTTTAGTTTTACATGGTGCTGAGAATCGAACCTGGGCCACGCACGTGCTAAGCAAGTGCTCTACCGCTGAGCCACAATCCCAGCCCCAGCCAAATATTCTTAACCATCCATGCCCCACATGATAGAGAACAAGGACTTTGGGTTATTTCCCCCAACTCTGCCCTCTTTCAGCAGGAAGCAGCTGGAAATGTCATCACCCATTTTTCCATAGAAATGGAATGTAGAAATTAACACTGGCAATCTACTTTATGTTTTGTTTGTCCCCCCAAAGGGGAAACCTCTATGGTATCATTCACACTCCAGAATTCTCCAGGGAATCAGACTGTGAAAACCCATCTTTGTTTAGCCTCTTTCCCTGCTCTGTTCTGCTTCCCTCACCTCCTTACAGATTTCTCCTGAAAGCACAATGTCAACATGCCTTTAGGACAAGAATCCCTGCCTCAGTTTCTGCTCTGGGAATTCAACCTAAGACAGTGATGAACATTTGATATGTTTTGGCCTCCTGGCATTATTCTCCCTTCCTAATAGCATGAGTTTCTTTTCTTTTCTTTTTTTCTTTTTGAGAAAAAGGAAAAAGAAGGTTTATTGCTTTGCTAGCAAAGGAGAAACACAGGGGACTCCTCTCCCAGAGGCTGTAATTTTGCCCATCAGCAGGAACAGGGGGCTTTTAAACAGGTGATTCAAAGGCTACCTCCATGTGTTCTCTGTCAGAGTTGTAATTCACTTGTTAATTTGGGAGATATAATTTCTGAGATCTTCTGGTACCATCTCCAAAGTCTGGATTACTTCCATTCCTATGGTGGGTGTGTACTCAGGGATAGATAAATCTGCCTAAAAATGAGAAGAAAGGTAATCTTGTTTCCTCTGAGATTAGAGGAAAAAAAAGAAATTGGGGAGGATCAGGGAGAGAGGAATAGAAAGAAACATGTCCATTTTAAAAATAAGTGCAGTGGCAGAGCCTAAAAGAAAAAGGGTTCTAGAAAGGAGATTACTGAATGAACTAACAGACTCTCTAATGCATTTGATGAAATGCACCAAGAAAAAAAAAAAAAAGAGTATTGAAGAAGTTTCATAGACATAATGGGCAACTTGGAAATAATTAGTAATATATACACAGAAAACTGAGCAAAGAAAAAAGAAGCTATTGTTAACTCTAGGAAAAGGAAAATGTCATGCAAAAAAGGGAGTATTATTATGATCAACAACACTTACAACAGGGATAAACAATGTTATTCAATATATTATGATTAGAAACATTAAATATACATTCTTGCACCTCATAATGACTTTTTTTTTTTTTTTTTTTTTTTTTTTTGAGACAGGGTCTCACAAAGTTGCTTAGAGCTTCTCTAAATTGCTGAGGCTGGCCTTGAACTGGAGATCCTCCTTATAAGGTCCTTGCTTAGCATATGGATGGCCATCTTAAGTAACAGCTGCCATTTTAAGGAAAAACTTTCACTTTCCCACCCAAGGGCATTTCTGAGAAAGGCTCACCACTCCCTCATACCAACCCAACCCCTAATGCCCGAACTAGGAACTGCCTGGCTCTAATTCCTGAGCCTGCCCCACATAAGTCCCGGAACCCAAGCCTGTTTTGCCTCTCTCCACTATTGAGAGATGGCCTTTATTTGTCAGCTCTGACAAATAAACCCTCATGTGTATCTCTGCCTGGTCTCCGTCTTTCATCTCTCACTTACCTGTCTCTCATTTCTTGCTTTCTCTTCACTCCTGCCTCAGCCTCCTGAGTCACTGAGATTACAGGTGTACACTATTGAGCCCAGCTTCATAATTAAAGGAGCCCTAATCATGGAGATAGCTATTGCGGTTAGCTGAGAGCCATAAAAGATGTTAGAGTTTCCACCTGATATTAATACATTATTCAAAGAATCTTTGTATGCCCGTGAACACTGTGTGACGCACCTGTAAGCTCGAGCTGTAAGCACTTGTCCTTGCTAAATGTATATAACCGGGTGAGGTTGGTTAGAGGTTGTTGGGAGGAGAAGAAAGTTGCTGGTTGAAAGGAGTCAGGCCGGTTAGAGTTCAAGAGGTTGCTGAAGCTGGAGAGAGAAGAAAAATAAAAACCTTTTTCATTTTCATCCTGCCTCCGAGTTTTCTCCCGCGGCGTCATAGCTGCAAGCATCAGGCAGCTACACATAATGACATTTTGATCAATAAGAGACCATATATAGGACAGTGGTCCCATTAGATTATAATAGAACTGAAAATTTTCCATGGTCTATATTTTTATTTTACTTTTTATATGTTTAGATACACAAATACTTGCCATTGTGTTACAATTGCCTATAATATTCTGCACAGTAACATACTGTACAGGTTTGTAGGGTAAGCCATATCTAGGCTACCATCTAGGTTTGTGTAAGCACACTCTTGAGAAGTTTGTGCAATGATGAAATTGCCTAATGATTCTTTTATTAGATTGTATTTTCATTGTTAAGTGATGCATGACTTTCTAATACATAAAGGGAAGGTCATCAAATAAAATTTGATTCTTTTAAAATATTTTTAGTTATAGATGGACCCAATGCCTTTATTTTATTTATTTATTTTTATGGAGCACTGAGGATCAAACCCAGTACCTCACACGTGCTAGACAAGCATTCTATCACTGTGCTTCAACCCCAGCCCTGTAAATTTTGATTCTTTTTTTTCTTTTTTTTTTTTTGGTACTGGGGATTGAACTCAGGGGCACTGGACCACTGGGCCACATCCCCAGCCCTTTTTTGTATTTTATTTAGAGACAGGGTCTCACTGAGTTACTAAGTGCCTCACCATTGCTGAGGCTGGCTTTGAACTCGTGATCCTCCTGCCTCGGCCTCCCAAAGTGCTGGGATTACAGGCGTGTGCCACCGCGCCCAGCCTAAATTTTGATTCTTATCTTTGGTAACGAGAGAGTGTGCTGGGTATTTGCCTGTTTGCTTTCAAATCCATTCCCTGCCTTTTCCCTCCTGGGCTCATATTACTCAGAGCTACTCCTGTAAACTATACTTCCCAGACCCTGATGACTGGATTTGGGTGAGTTCAGCCAATGGGATGTAGTGGTTGAAGATTGGAGAATTAGAGTGAAGGACAAACCAGGAGATTCTCTGTCCTGCTCTGCCTTGGGTAACTGCTTCTCCTCTATGGCTCCAGATTTTCTGGTCCTGCCAAGCCATCCCACCTGGGTTGTGGAGGTGGTGGTGTTTTCCTGCAATTTCTTTTTTTTTTTTTTTTTTTTTTTTTTTTGTGGTACCAGGGATTGAACTCAGGGGCACTCGACCACTGGGTCACATCCCCAGCCCTTTTTTGTATTTTATTTAGAGACAGGGTCTCACTGAGTTGCTAAGTGCCTCGCCATTGCTGAGGCTGTCTTTGAACTCACGATCCTCCTGCCTCAGCCTCCCAAAGTGCTGGGATTACAGGCGTGCGCCACCGCGCCCGGCTTCCTGCAATTTCTAATCTTAGGGTTGCCTCTCTTTCCCATGGTTAGCCTTCTAAGATCTTCTAACCTAGGGGTTCTCAACTTCAACACTATTGACATTTTGGGTTGGATAATTTGTTAGAGTTGGAGGGTTTAACTAAGTATTATAAGATGATTGGCAGCATCCCTAAATAGACTCCACCATGAGGTATCAATAGGTCACCCAGTTGTGACAATTTTGTCTCTAGATATTACCAAATGTTCCCTGGAAAGCAAAAGCACCCATGTGAAAAGTATAGTTTCAACCTGTTTATAACTTATAGTAATTTAAGTAATCTGATGAGGGTTTTGCTTTCCTAACTTGAAGTTGAGTGATTCACAAGGTTATAAACAATGTCTAAATTTGATAAACGAGAAACTAATATAGTAAGCATATTATTTAGAAATATGCAACTAATAAAAAGTAATAAATAGAAGTATTGAATGTCATTGCTCCTAAAGAGTTGGATTAGAAGGCAAGGAGAGGGGCACTTGAACTTTTTGATATTATTTTGTTTACTTAAATTTACATGTATATCACTCATAAAAAATAAAATATTAGGAAAAGGAAACATAGACAATTAAACATCTTATTACTAAATGGAAAGTCCCCAGGAGAGGTTCACAATTTTTATTTTCAGAAGAGAGTAAAGAAGTATTTATTCATATTTTAATCCCATCTAAGCCATATTCTCTTATATTTGACCCGCAGGCAAGTTTGGCAGGCATCTAGGTTGATTGACATTTGTTGGTTTTCCAAGATAATACCAGGCTGCTTCCTCCCTGATGGTTCTGGGTAGAGAACTGGCTTGTCTGGTTGTAATGGTGTAGAAGCCAGGGAAGGTAGGTGAAAACACTATGGTAAATACGGCATGAACAATTAGAGTTCCTGGGTCTGCCTGGGTTGTCTCCTTCCAAAAACAAAGTGGAGGAAGAAGAGTTCAGATCTATCTTTTTTTTTTTTTTTTTTTTTTTTTTGGTACCGGGGATTGAACTCAGGGGCACTCGACCACTGGGCCACATCCACAGTCCTTTTTGGTATTTTTTTTTTTATTAGAGACAGGGTCTCACTGAGTTGCTAAGTGCCTCTCCATTGCTGAGGCTGGCTTTGAACTCGCGATCCTCCTGCCTCAGCCTCCCAAGTGCTGGGATTACAGGCGTGCACCACCACGCCCGGCTCAGATCTATCTTTGATGAGTGTGTCAGTGTTCCTTACTTCACTAGCTTGCCTTTTTCCCCCACCTCCATTCACCCCAGCTCCCACATACTGTAATCTCCATCCCTACCTCTAGTTTATCTCTGCCTCCCAGTGCCATAGCAACTGAAACAAAGTCTTGGGATTGAATTCTTGATTTGTTCAATTAACTAGTCATGACTGGGTCCCAATTATTTTGGAAATGTATCCAGCAAGTTCAAAACCAGCCTCAGAATTTAGTGAGAACTTCACTCGAAATAAAAAGTGAAAAAGGGCTGGAGGTACAGAGCAGTGGTCAAAGCACCCTTGGGTTCAATCCCCAGTACCAAAAATAAAAATAAACAATCACTGAATGTTGGTGATTAACTCAATTTCCTATTCCTCTGCTGTCCCCGGTAGGGGTAGGGGACAAAATTGGGGCTGAGGGCTGGGGTTGTGGCTCAGCAGTAGAATGCTTGCCTAGCATGTGTGAGACACTGGGTTCGATTCTTAGCACCACATATAAATAAATTAATAAAATAAAGGTCCATAAATAACCAAAAAAAAAATATTTTTAAAGTGGGGCTGAAACTTCCAACCCTTTAATTGTGCCTTCATTTTTCTGTTTACCAGCCCCTGTCCTGAAGCTATTTAGGGGCTCCCAGCACCAGTTATTTCATTGGTATAAAAAAAGTCACCCTCATCACTCTAGAAATTTCAAGAATTTTAGGAGCTATGTGCTAGTAACTGGACACAACTCATTTTGTCTTATATCGCCTGTGAATTTTTTGTAACTGGACTTTTACTTATCTTAATGCTTTTATGGTTTATCTATGTTGTACATTGTATCACTATTTCATTCTTTTTTATAGCCAAATCATATTTCTTTATATAGGTATACCACATTTTATTTATCAACTCATCAGTGCAATACTTTGGTTACTACGAATAATGTTGCTATGAACTTTTTTTTTTCTAGTATCAGAGATTGAACCCACACATGTGCAGTCCCACTGAGCTACAATCTCAGCCCTGCTATAAACATTTGTGTGTGTGAACATTTCTCTCTTTCTTTCTTTTTTCTTTTTTTGGTACAGGGGATTGAACTCAGGGACACCTGACCACTGAGCCACATCCCCAGCCCTGTTTTGTATTTTATTTAGAGACAGGGTCTCACTAAGTTGCTTAGTGCCTTACTTTTTCTGAGGCTGGCTTTGAACTCAGGATCCTTCTGCCTCAGCCTCCTGCAGGGATTACAGGCATGCAACACCATGCCTGGCAGATATTGGAACCAATTAGAACTTTAGAAATTGTCACATTGCCATTTTAATAAAACAGAGACATTATGGTTTAAAATCATTCCTTATCTATTCCTTACAGTATTGGGATATAGTTCTTATTAATGGCATGCAGAACATATTACCCCAAATATGTCCCCTTGGCATACTGAGTGGTTTGTTTGTTGTACTGGGAATTGAACCCAAGGGAGCTTTACCACTAAGCTACAACCCTAGCCCTTTTTATTTTTTATTTTGAGACAGGGTCTCACTAAGTTGCTTAGGGACTTGCCAAATTGCTGAGGTTGGCCTCCAGCTTGTGATTCTCCTGCCTCAGCCTCCTAAGTCCATACTGAGTGTTTTAAGCTGAAGGAAACTCAGAAAACCACCGATGCAGGAAGTTCTCTCTGTGCTTCTTCTGTCCCCTCTCCTGAAGCAGGCCATGGAAATTAGAATCCATCTGTCCCCCTTTTGTCTGAAGCAGACCTTAGACTTAATGAAGGCTGGTTGTGGTGGTGCACACCTGTAATCCCAGCAGTTTGGTAGGCTAAGGCAGGAAGATTGCAAGCTCAAAGCCAGCCTCAGCAATTTGGCAAAGCCCTAAGCAACTTAAGAGAACCTGTCTCAAAATAAAATATAAAAGGGCTGGGGATGTGGCTCAGTGGTTAAATGACCCTGGATCCAATCCCCAGTACAAATGAACAAAAAATAAAATAAAATTAACGGATACCACTCTCTGACCTTCTCTTCAGAATCCCTGAAAACTTCAAGCAACAGGTATCTGCTTTATCCCAGGAGGGAAAGAATGTCACAGAGAAACCAAGAAGAATCTGAACAAAAGATAGATGTGAAAAAATTATAACTTTTTCTCCCTATAATACACACCCTAAACATTCAGCAGCAATTTCTACTGGAAATGGTGTGTTTGTCATTTTTTATTTTGATGAAATATTGTTGCATTAAAATTAGAAAAGTAGCTGGGTGCAGTGGCATGCATCTATAATCCCAGCAACTCTGGAGACTGAGGTAGGAGGATCACAAGTTTAAAGCCAGCCAGTATATTTGTTTGTTTGTTTTTTGTTTGGGGTACCAGGGATTGAACTCAGGAACACTTGACCACTGAGCCACATCCCCAGCCATATTTTGCATTTTATTTAAAGACAGGGTCTCACTGAGTTGCTTAGCACCTCGCTTTTGCTGGCTTTGAACGCGCATCCTCCTGTCTCAGCCTCCCCAGCTGCTGGGATTAGAGGCGTGCACCAGTGTGCCCAGCCAGCCAGGGTGATTTTGTAAAACCCTTTCTCAAAATAAAATAAAAAGATGTGGGAATGTAGCTCAGTGGTAGAACACTTGTCTCACATGCACAAAGTCCATGTGGGTTCACTGTGGGTTCACTCTCCAGTATAACACACACACACACACACACACACACACACACACACAAATTAGAAAAGCAGTTGATACATAGAAAAGATTTGACTTGAGACAATGCCATGGGATAATGCTTGATTTGATTTGTGGTAGGAGCTTTAATCTAACTATTTCTCCCAGTTGTCCTCTTGCTTAGGTAATTGCTTACTAAAGCTAGTCTCTTTGCCTTGATTTCAATTTTGCAGCATTAGATTAATCTCAATAATTGGGATTCTCCATGGAAACTGTGGAGCAAGATACTACACCTTCCAAAAAGCATAAAAATAAAGCTCTCCTTTTATTTGTTGCTTGGCAACAATACTTTTGTTTTTATTCACAGGGAAATTTCAGAGATTTTTGTTGATCAGTGTAACTTTGGCCGGAAAAGGAAAAGAAAAAAAAAATATTTTTTCAACACTCAAAAATGTATAGGGCAGTTTAATCTCTTTGTTTTTAAATACCCATATGGGGTCTTCATAACTGTAAAGAGCAAAAAGCATGTACAGAATAATGGCAGAGTGAGAATGATCAGAGAGGAGCCTTCATTGAGGATCTTTAGGAGCACACTAAATGAAACTGTTGGGGCTCTTGAGAGGCATGAGTCCAAATTACATTTATAAGCCTCAACAGCAGGCCTGAACCTAAATTTCATGTTATTTTCCATCCCAAGTGGTCCCTGTAAGCACATGCTATTTTTATTTATTTATTTATTTATTTATTTATGGTACTGGGGATTTAACTCAGGGGCACCCGACCACTGAGCCACATCCCCAGCCCTTTTTTGTATTTTATTAGAGACAGGGTCTCACTGAGTTGCTAAGTGCCTCACCATTGCTGAGGCTGGCTTTGAACTCAAGATCTTCCTGTCTCAGCCTCCCAAGTGCCGGGATTACAGGCGTGGGCCACCATGCCCGGCAGCACATACTATTTTTATCTTACAATTTTTTTCTTCCTTTTCCACCATTGCCGAGGCTTATTACAAGTAGAGTATGGTTCTCCACCACATTCCCTCCCGGCTTGGTCGATGGAATATGGGTTGGGTGTGACTGTCTAGCCAGAGGCTTTATATGAATTGGTGAAATTTGGCATGACCTCCTACATTTCTGCCCTATGCCATAAGGAAAGAATGTCCCAGGCAGCTTTTGCCTCTGCAGCCTGGGTCCTGGAATAAGAAGCTCATGGATCAGACCCAAATCCAAGCCCAGACAAGCCTGGTCAATGTGCATGCAGTGCAGAGACCAGGGAGAGAAAAATAAATATTTGTTTTTATAAATCACTGAGACTGGGGGTGGTTGGCTATGCGACATGATGGCAGCAATAATTGAGAAAGGAATTCTTCCCAACAATGCCTACCATGCGCAATCACACAGATTTTAGAATGTGCACAGTGGGTTACAATCAGCTGGTTCTGTCTTCCCAGTCATCAGTCAGAAGAAGCAAAGTCTGTTTAAGAGACTAACTAGCTTGTCTTCAAGATGCTGAAGATGTTCTTAACGGTGAGATTTGTTCGTTGTTTTCTTTTTTTTTTTTTTAAGTCTTTACTGATAAGATAAGGACAGATATTCTAGAATATTATTGGTGGAAAGATTAAGTTTCTGGGGTTGTGGTTCAGCGGTAGAGCCTCGCCTAGCGCGTGCGCAGCCCAGGTTTGATCCCCAGCACCATGTAAAAATAAAGGCATTGTGTACAACTAAAACCAATAAATAAATATTTAAAAAAAAGACTAAGTTACCATGCAATTTCTATGTTCTCTTTCATGAAAATTTTAAACATGCTCCAGAATTTCTATCTCAGTGGGCTTGGTGTGTGACTGACAATCTGAATGGAAGTGATTTGGGGTGAGCAAAAAGGCTCAGATATTGCATTTGCCTGGCACTTTGATATGATTTAAAAATATCTAGATTAGGGCTGGGGTTGTGGCTCAGTGGTAGAGCGTTTGCCTAGCACATGCACAGGCCCGGTTTGATCCTCAGCACCATGTAAACATAAATGCATTGCATTGTGTACAACTAAAGCAAATAAATAAATATTTTTTAAAAATCTAGATTAGCCATATCGAAGAGTTGGTTGGAGGTAAACTGATGAGGATTATGTGGAAGCCCTAAAACTCCACACTCCCATGTATTCCCTGGCCCAGTTCATGCTATATCAAGTTTGTCTATGTATACACAGAGTAGGGCAGAAAGAATGTATACCAAAATGTTAATGGAAGTTATAAATGAAAAGTTGAATTTTGGGTAATCTTTTTCCTCTTCTTTGTACTTTTCTGCATTGTTTGAATCTTTTGCACTTGAACATGTATCATTCTCCTTCCAAATGTGTGTGTGTGTGTGTGTGTATAAACCTAAATTTTATACATATATATATATATATAATTCACAAAGAAAAGAAGTCCTACAAATCTCCATTTTCATCCATTTCTTATTTTAGTCACCTAAATGGTCCCTAAAACTCACCAAGTATCTTCCCATGTCTTATCTTTTATTTTTTGTTTTGTTTACTTAATTTGTTGTTGTTGTTGTAGTACTGGGGGTTGAATTCGGGGCATCTCTCAGCTAAGCAAGCACTCTACCACTGACCTACATCCCCAACCCTATTTATTTAGATAAAGTCTTACTAGATACTTTTTTAAAAAAAATATTTATTTATTGGTTTTAGTTGTACACAATGCCTTTATTTTTACGTGGTGCTGAGGATCGAACCCGGGTCGCGCACGTGCTAGACGAGCGCTAAACCGCTGAGCCACATCCCTGTAAACGCCTGGTACCGAAACCCGGGAGGAAAACTCTCGGAGGCAGAGTAAAGCTACTTTTACTTCTACTTTCTTAGAGAGAGCTTAGAGAGAGAAAGAAAGATTTTTCTTCTTCTTAGAAAGAGCTTAGAGAGAAAGATTAGAGATAGCTTTTTCTTCTTCTTCTTAGAGCTTAGAGAGAAAGATAGAGCTTTTTCTTCTTCATCTTCTTAGAGCTTAGAGAGAAAGAGAGAGAGCTTGAAAGTGAGAGATTTCTTCTTTAGAGAGAGAGCTTAGCTTTTAGAGCTTCTTTCTTCTTTGTTCTTTCTTCTTTCTTCCTCGGGAGCCTCGGCCTGACTCTGACCAGCAATTACTTCTTCTATCTGGTTTCTCTTCTGTAACCGCTCTGCCTACGTTCTGGCCGCTCTGATTCTTTTCTTCTTCTCCGACCCGAACTCTTCTTCCGACCGAGCGACTGCATGACTGACTGAATGAATTCGTTCTCCTAACTCCGACCACTTTCACCCGGTTATATACCTTTAGCTTTGCGGGTGCCTCACGTGCATTTACAGGTGCGTCACATACATACTTATTATCAGGTGGAACTTATGGCTTCCAGCTGACCGCAATAGCCATCTCCCTAATTGGGGCTCCTTCACATCCCCAGCCCAGATACTTTTTTAAAAAAATATTTATTTATTTGCTTTAGTTGTACACAATGCGTTTATTTATGTGGTGCTGAGAATCGAACCCGGGCCGCCCACGTGCTAGGCAAGCGCTCTACCGCTGAGCCACAACCCCAGCCCTTACTAGATACTTTTTTAAAAAAAAATATTTATTTATTTGCTTTAGTTGTACACAATGCATTTATTTTTATGTGGATGCTGAGGATTGAACCCGGGCTGCGCACGTGCTAGGCGAGCGCTCTACCGCGTGAGCCACAACCCCAGCCCACTAGATACTTTTTTAAAAAATTTTTTTTTGTAGTTGTAGATGTAAAGCATGCCTTTATTTTATTTGTTTATTTTTGTGTGGTACTGAGGATCAAACCCAAGTACAAGGCAACTGCACTACCACTGAGCTACAGCCCCAGCCCTAGAGACTTTTTTTTTAAGTATTTTTATTTTTTTTGTAATGCATTTTTTTATTTATAATAATAGTATGTATTACAATTCCAATTCATAGTGCACATACATTTTACATACAACTGTTTGTATACAAAGTATAATCATACCATTCAGGTCTTCAATCATGCATTCAGGATAATGATATCCGTCTATTCAACCACCTTTTCTTTCTTTTTTTTTTCTCCCCCCCCCTAAAAAAATATTTTTAGTTGTAGGTGGACACAATACCTTTGTTTTATTTTTATGTGGTGCTGAGAATCAAACCCTGTGCCTCACATGTGCCAGGCGAGTACTCCACCACTGAGCCATGATCCTAGCCCCCCCTTACTAGATAAAGTCTTATTAGAGATTCATGAGGCTGGCCTTGAACTTGTGATTCTCCTGCCTCAGTCTTCTGAATAGTTGGGATTACAGGTGTGTGCCACAGTGCTCAGATATTTTACTCATTTTTTCAGCTATAATCCTTCTCTGAAAACAACTAAATGTATAAAAAAACAACATTAGACATGCACAAGAGTCCTGCTGTGAGAGGTAAGATTGCAGTTTTAGCCCTATGCTCTTCTCAAAACCTCAGCCTTTACATCCCAAAAGGAAAGGATTGGACCAAGTAGGAGTTATGAAACTCAGAAGATTATAGAAACCAAAGGGGAACAAATAGAAGAAGCAGGAGGGCCTGAGATCAGTGAGGTTGTATTGCCCTGGAGATCACCAGCTCTGTGGAAGGGGGCTCTGCACCCCCAAAAGTTTGTTCTCCTAGACTGCTGGTCCAGGGTTGCAAGATCTTGCAATTTGGGCTGGGGCTGTAGCTCAGTGGCAGAGCGTTTGCCTCACATATGTGAGGCACTGGGTTCAATCCTCAGCACCACATAAAAATAAATAAAGATATTGTGTGTCCATCTACAACTAAAAATATTTTTTAAAAAAGACCTTGCAATTTATTAAGAGACTGTAAATCAAGTTTTTCTAATGGCATCTCATGATTTTTAAAATGTTGTTAAGTAAAGTTTTAAAAACGTTTTTGTGAATTCCTTGCAGGCCAAATTAATCTCATTTACCTATCCATCTGACAGCAAGCAACACTGAGTATCTGTCTTTCAGGCTCCCTGTTTTTCTCTCCT